>JAAGEH010000041.1:58833573-58988884 GCA_011751065.1 Lasiurus cinereus
AAAAAAAAAAAAAAAAAAAAAACGATATACTAGGAAACTTAGGTATTTCAAAGTCAAGTTGTTTTTTTTCAAGAGAACAAGACTCTCCTGGTGCTACTATTCATTTGTGCATTTAACAGAGCAAATAAAATATACAGTATATTATAAGTGTTATGGAGGGAGGAATGGAAGTCTGAAGAGGGTGGACAAGATGGTGACTCAGTAGTAGCCTCTCACCATGTAAGACAGGCTCCTCTACTCACTGTGTTATATGTCTACATAAGGAGCCCCAATCAAAATTTGAGTTTGGATTCTTTTGGCATGAAGGCATGTCAATGAATATTCTAGGAATGGGGTTAAATCTAAGGAGAAGAAAAAGGGAAATGACGTATAAGAAACAAGACCTTAGTCTTACTGGTCAGGCATGTCTGCCCAATAATGACACCAGGGTGGCTTTGGAGGTCATTTCCTCTTCACCCGAGTGCTGGGACATTGACAAGTGCCAGGGCAAGCAGTAGAGTCGGGAAGCAAAGTGAATGAGAGAGTGAGGAGGCTGAGGAAGAGGCGTACATGGGGCCTGAGTCTGGCTCTCTTGTCTGATGACGTGGCTCCAATCTGAGCCTCCTTCTTTCCAGGCAGCAGGGAGTTGCAGCTCTGGGCAGAGGTCCTGAGGCCGAGGTACAGCCTATCTCCACCACAAACTGAGTTCTGGCTAAAAATTCCTTTGACATTTGATATCTCTTATGGAAACAGCATTTAAGAGAGTTACTTCTGATTTGGTTTCCCCAAATGGAAACGAGTAAAGATTCTCCCTGCCTGGTCCAGACAAACTGAGCCATTCCCTTGTATTTTACTACATGTCTACACTTCCTCTTCCTCTTATCAAGAAGCTCTTTCTCTCCTCTTCCTAATGGATGTGGTTTTAATTTCTTTAACTGTGATAGTCAATTCACTTGTTCTACTAAGATTCCTATGAGATCTATGTCTGCCCTTGGTAGCTTTCACCATGTTGCTTCATGAATTCTCCAAGCCGTTTAAGCAGTATATTTTATATTCCAAATAGATTGTGGATTTCCTGAGGGCAGGGTAGAGATCTCATACTTCCTATTATGTCTAATAATAACAGCTGTCATAATAACAGTGTTTACTCAATAGTCACTTTGCCTGGTGCTTTATATGCGTTATCTCACACAGTCATCACAACAACCTTATAAGGTAGGTACTATTATTACACATCC
Source organism: Lasiurus cinereus (assembly GCA_011751065.1). Taxonomy (NCBI): domain Eukaryota; kingdom Metazoa; phylum Chordata; class Mammalia; order Chiroptera; family Vespertilionidae; genus Lasiurus; species Lasiurus cinereus. The sequence goes on from JAAGEH010000041.1 coordinate 58,834,791, forward strand.
CCAGTTGAAGAAATGGAGAGATTGAATGGTGAAGATGAGTTTTGAACCCATGTATGCTGGCTCAGAACCTGACTCTTACTCACAAATGCCATCCCCCCAGCAAGCTGTTGGATGCAGAGAAGATGCAGATTGATGCTCAGAGAAAGGTATAAAAAACTTAGGAAGCCACAATGCAAAAAATGTAGCAGAGATTTATTATACATTTTCTTGTTCTCCATTTAGTGTCTAAATCTCCAAACAACCATGAGCAACTTAAGAAACCATTTCTTATTCCCTTTTTACCCAAGATAGACTATCCCACCTACACATAATGAGTGTTCAAAAGAAATGGAGAAGTATATGCTTTATGTGTTTTAATATTTACTTTTAGAAACTATGGAGCAAGAAATTAAAATTCTTAAGAGGATACAGACTAGGAGCTATAAAGGCCACTATGCCAAATAAAATGGATTCATCTGACATCTTTACACGGACTCAGTTAAAGAAGGAGATGGCTTCTCTGAGAACACTGAGGAAGACTATGGAATTCTAAGTCACAAATCTACCTTCCTTCAACTAGGCACGGCTGGGCACATTCTGTGATTAACTACCCTCAGAGAAATAAGAAGAGCTGATAGTCAGGTCAGGAAGGGTAACTGCAATGATCTTGAAATAGCTAGGGTGAGCCCAGGACACCAGGATAGAGTTGTTGTCACCTACCCTTGTTTTCTTTTCCAAAAGGAACATCTTGAGTTCATTACTACTAGATGTCATGATACAGTATGTGTTAGGGTTTTTTCAAATTTATATCTTGCTTATTATTTTCACAAACAAAGACCACTTCACTGCTCTTGTTTGTGCAGTATGAAGCTAAATTGAAACACATGTTGTGCAAATAAATTTTGGCGGGGGGAGTGAGGGAGTGTAATCCCTGCTCTTTTAAAAGAATAGTGATCAAGATTTCACTGGTCAGCCCAGCCAGTGTGGCTCTGTGATTGAGCTTCAATCTATGAACCAGGAGGTCATGGTTTGATTTCTAGTTAGGGCACACGTCCAGATTGCAGGCTCAATCCCCACTGTGGGGTGTGCAGGAAGGAGGCAGCCAATCAATGACTCTCTTATCACTGAGGTTTCTATCTCTCTCTTCCTCTCCCTTCCTCTCTGAAATCAACAAAAATATATTACCCAAAGCAAAATGTCACTGGTCAAATACTGTCCCATCAGAGATTATGCCTACCAGACAGAGCCTGGAGAAGCACGGGGTTTCTGGGAATAGCCCCAGGGTTACTGGGAAGGTGTGTGGAATGGAGCCTTCTCTCCAGGAGGCCTGAATGGAGATGAACAGGGGAGCCTGTGCAGTTCAGCCAGGTCTGCACTGGAAGCAAATGCTGTTTTCTTGCTTCCACCACCTTCTCTAAAAACTTGCCAAGGTTTTTAGAGAAAGAATCTGAGGTGTGAGGACTCCTCTGTTGCCCCAACATCATGTTCTTAATGAGTCCAATAAGAGGCAGAGTTCAGTTAAATAAGCATCCATTTTTGCAATTGTTTAACAAATCATGCTGAACCACATCTTCAGACATCTGAGTTGTGATTTTACAAGCACATCAAACTGACACAATCCCTTGCCAGACTTTTATCCTAGAGTAAAATAATTGTAAGTTTTATTGGAGCCCATACAGAATAAATATGAACACCATTTACCACGCCTCCAGTGTGTCCCTATAACGTAAAGAAAAGTTAGATAAAGCTTTATATAGTTTATATATAGCTCCTACCATTTGTAACAGCATAAATGGAGGTGGAGAGCATGGTGCTAAGTTAAATAAGTCAGAGAAAGATAAATATCACATGATCTCACTCATTTGTGAACAACACAAACCAATGAACAAAAACAGATCCAGAGACAGAGAAACATCGATCAGATACTCAAACCTCAGAGGGAAGGTAGGGGAGGATGGGGGCAAGGGGGAAGAGATCAACCAAGAGACTTGGAGGCACGTATATAAGCATAACCAATGGACGGAGACAACAGAGGGTGAGAGTGAGGGCAGGACTGGAGGGTTGGGGGCAGGGGGGAGCAATGGAAGATAACTACACATTTGTAATACCTTAATCAATAAAAAATAAAAATAAAAATAAAGAATAGTTAATATTTTCTCAGACAAAGGTTATACAAATCAGAAACAGCATTTACTTCTAAGAATATATTACTTGGGCAAATTTTAATAAATGATGCAATTGTTTATATATATAGTTTATATAGCAGAGGCAGTACTGGCAGTTGACACAGCGAATGTGGTGCTGTTACTTGCTTGCTACCCTCTCTTCTCCTGGGAACTCCTTTCTCTGGGGGCCCTGATCCTTATAGCCCTGACCAAGCTGCCTGTCCCTTCAACCTGGGAACAGCTGAGAGTCCAGGGAGAGGCTGTCTTTTCCCCTCAAGATCTGTGAACTCGGGAGCTATGTATAGGCCAGTCCCTTCGCAGAGGCAAAAGAAACAGCCAACAGCCATCGTCCCCGCACATGGAAGAGGCGAGGCTGTCACATGCACAAAGCCCACAGGCCGAGGGAAGCAGAGATGAGAGGAGGGAGGCCTGGCACCATTCGCACACCTATTCCCCGTGGTTCCCGGTCAACTGTGTCCTCTCCTCCTGGGGTCTGGCAAGCCGGCCTTCTCCTGGCTCTGGAAAGCAAATAAATGCCCATATGCTCAAGCTGGTTTGAAGTGGCTTTCCTTCACTTATAACCCACATTCTCTCTGATAAATGGTTAAGCTGATATAGATGAAAACCATGGCAAATCAAAATCTTTAGAATTCTATGCTACAGAGACTGTCCTCCCTGGGTTATCTGAATACTTGTTACCTGCTACTCAGTGCCAGGCCCTCCTCAGAATCCAGAAAGGGCGCTGGGAGAGAGACGAGCCCTGCCCAGCAGAAGCCAGCGTGGCTGAAGTCATCTGCTGCCGCTCCCGCTCTGGTTGCAGCGAGACTTTCCCTGGGCTTCCAGCTTTCCGTCCTACCGGGCCTGACACAGCTCACAACCCATCCTGGGCCTTGCCAGAACGCCTCGCCCTCCCTGCTCTACTAGTAGATCCCCTCCAAACCGCACCCCGTGAAGGAAAAGGTAGTACAGGTGCCAATGGTACAAGCAGAAAAATCCACAGCAGCATGCCACAGGAATGCATGAATGTTTTGCAAGTTCATAATGCAACTTAAGCACTGCACAGAAATGGTGTCTCCTATCTATAGAGATGGGTTTCTTTGCAGAGTTTACATGTTTTTGGTTTTTCCATCGATATGCTAAACGTGGGCCTTATGGAAAGCAACCGGTCTGCCCGGCTTTGGTGAGTTTAGGTCAAAGTGCTGATCACAGAACCAGGCAGAAGAAAGTGCTCAATAAATGTTAGTTTCTCCTCTCTTACTCGCTCCGGACTCTTGGTCTGACACCGTTTCCATTACCATGCTTTTCTTCCTACTATTAAAGCTACCTCCTATTCTTCCCTCTCCAGGGTGCTTTGCATTATGGGGTTTAGAAATTCTTTCCAGGTGGTTCTGTGTGTGAGGCAGAAGGGAGAGGCACCCTAGAAGCGCATAACACCTTTGCACCCACCCACCACCCACCAGCAAGTCATTTGGCTCAAAATGCCTGGTGCCCATGGCAACGAGGCAATTGGTTACTTCCAAGTTCTTTCAGCCACCTGGCACCACATTCTCATTAACTGGAAACTCTCACAAACCACAGGTGCTAACACAGGGATGGGAGCCTACTAGAGACTCTCTCCTTGAAGTACGCAGGGACCTTTGATTTGCATAGTTACGTGATCTGCAGCTAGGAGCTCTGGAAAAACCAAGAAGCTTGGACTCCTATCCTTCTGGAACTGGCTGGAGGAATGGTTCCCATGTAGAAAATGAGCTCTGAGAAGCAGCGTGCATACTGAATCTTTCTTCCGGCCTACAAAGCCCTGCTCTGTCTACAGTGGCTGGTAGTCAAGCCCCTTCAAAGTATCTTTGCAACCTCATCTTTCCACCACTCCAAGTGACAGCAGGAGCCCACACTTAATCCTGTCACTCCATCATATCCACTCTGCCACTCAGTCCTGAATGACTTCTTCCAACCCCACCTCCACCAAACCCACAACTCCCAATGCTACCTGCTCTTTAAGGTCCCGATCAGATGCCATGTCCTCTTGCAAGTCTTCCTTGATCTCACCGCCTGATGTAATGGTTTCTCCTCTGAAATCCTATCGGTCTTTAGCTACACCTTTGATATGGTAGCATGTCATTGTTTCTTCTGTGCTTTCAAGTTGTTTACACATATGCTCTTATCATTTATCTGACTTTCTTAAGAGCAGTGACTGTGTTTAATTCATTTTTCTACCACAAAAATAGGCACCCAATAGATGTTTGATGAACAATGTATGAATATCCCTATGAAAGAATGGCTACATATGCCTGCCAGTAAATGACTGACCCAAAAATGGTTCCACAAACAGACTTCCCTGGTAGAAACAACAGAGGCCTATGTAAATTAGTAACCGGACTTCCAATATAAATCAGACAGTACAAATCTGGGCAAAATAAGCCATCATCCCTTGGTTTCAGACCATCCCCTGGAATAAAAGGCGGGGAAAGAGGGTCTGGCCTTCCCGGCCTGCATGATGTCAACCAACAAGCTTTGGATATTGTCCAATGAAGACAGTTCTACCTCCTGCATATTTCAGATGATCTAGTTCAAAATGCATAGACTGAGGACCAATACCACATCAGAAGTGCAGGTGTGGCATAACCCTTGTGAATAACAGCCGAAATGAATGGAGCCTTGATATTCAGACCAACCACAGCAGGTTCACCTGGGGAACACTCAATGTGATTTGTACGCAGATTAAAGTTTGAGAAGCACTTACAGAATTGACCTGTAAGAAAAAGAAAATGGATCCAAAGGAGAAGAGAGACCTGGAAAGCAGTGGACTGAGATATCCATCCTGCGATTAAACAGGAGAACACAGATGAACTGTGATGCTTCCACTGGATGAGGAGAGGGCAAGGTATCTTAGACTAAGTTTATGACCTCTCTCTCTATAAATAACCCTAATACGCAAATAGACCGAATGGTGAAATAGCCAAACAACCAGTCACTATGATGTGAGACGACCACCAGGGGTGCGCATGGAACGTGGTGAGTGTCAGCCACAATGGGATGGTAAAGCAGGTGAGCGGGTGGTACCAGACCAAGGTGAGGCACTGTCACCGGGGCGAGCCTCTGGTGGTTACTGAAAATTATTTGCTTCCACGCGCTGCAGTCCCGCCTGGCGCTTACAACCACTGCCTGTGCTGGAGCTGCCACTTGCACCCGCTTCTGGCCCCCAGTACCCGGCACCAGTGCCAATTGCTCAGCACTGTCAGTGAGTGAAAGCAGCAGCTGCCAGCTCCGATCATCCCTGAGGACTTCTCTACCTCCCCTGCTCCTGAGGGGTGATCAAAACAGCAGTCATTGCTCGCACTTGCTGATGGCACTGGCCCCGCTTGCATCCGCTGCTGGCACCAGCCCAATCGCTCTGTGCAGGAGCGAGCAGGATGAGTGTGGTCAGCGTGTGGGAGCAGTGGTGGTAGGAGCGGGGCTGCCAGTAGACAGGGGACCAGGGGCTGTGGCACTAGGGGCCAGGCAGGGGCGCAGAGGATGGGCCGAAACCCGCCCCTGTGCCCACCGCAACCTTGCAGTCCACAGTTCCTTTCAAAGTGCACAAATTTGTGCATTGGGCTCCTAATTTAAAAATAAGTATCTATGGCATACTCAAAAAATGGAGGAAAGAATCATGGTAGAAGTTGAAAAGTGCAATAAGGTACTTTTCAAATATTCTCACAACTGGCCACATGGGTATATACTATGGAGAAGCCAGAGAAGGGGAACAGGTGGAGAGAGCTGGCATTGCTAACACTATGTCCGTTTGGGTCAATGATACCAGTGAAAATGTGGTATAGTTATAATAACCTCTATGAGGGTAAATAAAACCAGAGACTGTTAAAGGTAATAAGGACCCTTCAGAGATCTGGTCCAGTGGTCATTACCCTGTGTTCCGAGGAAAAATAGGGATCATGTGTACCTTAAGAGTTTGTGTCTTAAGAGCAGCGAGTATTCTGATTTGTACACTGGGCACCAGCAGGAAGATTTTATTCATATAAAGGTTTCCAGTATAATTGATTCCAAAACGCACACTTCACAGGTTTACAGATGGAAAGACTGAGATACGGGAAGTGATTTGTCTAATGTGTACAGCTAATTAGTCACAGGGCTGAAACCAAAACCCATGACTGCTGATTCCTGCATCAATGCCTGTTTTCACTACATCATGGTAGAACCAAATTTGCTTTGAAAACTCTTTGTCACATACTAAATGAGGTCTGTGTGAACCAAAAGGGGAAATGTAAGATCCAAAGAGGAGGGAGTTATGAAAAGTAGCAAGAGTCATATGAGAAAGAGCATATTGTATTAAAAGCTCCAAAAATGAAAAACTGTAAGTGTTGGACTTAGCATAACCGTTGAGTGGGTGGCTTTGTTACTTAGAACTTTACTAAGTATAGAAGTGCTGATGACCAGATTTAGAAGAACTATAAACGGAGTTAGACGTTATCATTGACTTAGGTTAGTGAATAGCTCTTTAACTCCTAAACTAGTAACAGGTTTAAGATAGGCTAATTGACGAACATTTGCCGTTTTGTGCTTGTGAATAGAAATTGTGACATTTCACGATGCATAAATGATGATGAAAGTATGAAGCCTCCTAGCAAGTTGCAATTCTCCAGGGAAGCTATTAACAGCTTAACATTTCTAGAGCATAGTGGAATGTGGATTCAACTTAGTGAAAAAAAGTTTATATTAAGTAAGCATGAAAGAATGTAATTAAGATAGCAAGCAAGGAGAGAGTCCTTTAGCTTCTTGGGTTTCCTGGGTCTATTACTGAATCAAACGTTGGTAAGTGTACAAGAAAACCTGTATAACAATCCAAAACAGGTTCCAAAACTATGTTAAGAAACAAACAATGCTTGAAAACGTAAAAGCAAAAAACTACCCCAACAAACTTAAATTGGGCTTTTCCCCCACATAAACCAAGGCTGGACACACTATTGCCTGCACATATGTTGCATATTTTTAAAATTTTCTTCTCTCTTCAGTTACTCCAATTCTGAGGTATAGCTATAGGGGCTGACCTCACGATTCAATTGTTCATCGATTCTACAAACATGTAAAAATACCCCGCCATGTGTTAGGCCCTATGTAGAAGGCACTAGAGATACAAGCCCTCAAAACCTTCACAGTCAAGGAGGAAAAATAAACATGTAGACTGACCATTAGTTGAAGTTAAATCTGTAGTGATTAGGTTCGAATAAAGGTATGTTATAGGAGACAGGACAAAGGAAGGATACTAAAGACAAGACAAAACTGGCTGTCACATATGGCTTTTCAAAAAGAAGACAATGTTTTTAGTTGGGACAAATCCAAGTGTTCTAAAGGAGTAAAAAGTAGAAGGATGGGAGAACAGCACATGGAAAGAGAAGGAAGCAAAAAAGGCACATAGCTCTCTGTTCAGGAAGCAGAAACAGTGGGTACCAGAGAGGGACAGTGGACGATCATAAACAACCTTGCTGCATTTAAGCTAAGGAGCTTGTTTCATTTTAAGGACAATGTGAAAAGGAATTATAAATAGGGTAATGACATGATCAGGCTGTAACAGCTTTGTTGGGAAGGATGGATTGAAGAAGGGCAAGACTGGGAGAGGGAGGTCTACAGTGATCCAGAGCAGAGTGAGGATGTCCCCACAGAAAGGCAACCTGTAGCCCAGGAAGAGTGCTACATGAGGGAGGGGCCATAGCAACAATGGAGATTAGTTACAAACAGGGGGATGGACACACACTTTGAATAATTATAAAGGCAGTGTTTATTAAAATACATTTCATGGAGAAACCAAGATGGCAGCATAGGTAAAAACCTGAACTGCTGCTTCGCACAAGCACTTCAAAACTACAACTAAAAGACAAAACGGAAATCATCCAGAACCACAGAAAAGCTGGCTAAGTGGAAATTCTACAACTAGAAGGGAAGAGAAAAGCACACTGAGACTCAGAGGAGCTGCGGGAGTAAAGTGCAGAGGTACGGAGGCACGCGTGTAGACAGGGCTGGCAACTAGGTATGCAACTGGCTTTTTCAAGCCTGAGAGAGAGAGAGACACACGTTCCCGAATGTTCTGAACTATATAGTTCCTGGTGAGACTCTGAGGACCCAGACTCATACGGGGAGAAAGTGGACTGACAGCAGGAAAAACTCAAGGGAGGCTCTCTCTCAGAGGTGCTTGCAATGATTACCGAGGGACACTGAGACCCAGGGGCCTCTTAGGACAGGGTGGACGGGAAGCCACGCTGTTTGCTCCTCCCTGAGATTCCACCCCATCCAAGCTGAGCGAGAGGCTTTTGCATATAAATGGCCTGGTCCTTTGAATTCTAAAATTACCTACCAAACTGCAGCTGAGTCAGTGAGACCCAGAACATCCAAAAGAAAGCCCAAGGCCCTGCAGCAGCATCATGGCAGGCTTCATCTGGGCACCTCCAAAACCGAAACAGAGAAGAGGAATTTGCAGATCTCTCCATAGGTCCTGCTGGGTGGCCTCAGGCAGAGGCTAAAATATTACTTCCTTGGAGATCCAAGAGCCAGTGTACTCAGGGATCAGAGTAGGACCATCCAGATTACAACTCCTCAGATACATAAGGGACACACTCAGGGGCAAGACTCAGTGAGGATCAAAGCCTCACTGAAGTAAATCTTGCCTCATTAGGGTATCGCCAGCACAGAAGTTCTCCCATCATAGACACAACTAATCCTCACAGCCAACTAGTCGGGAGGTCAATTGTTGTTGTGATACCAACAACAATCAAGTCTTATCTACAACAAGACTGTGCACACAGCCCACAAAGGAATGCACCAAGAGTGTCCGCCTCAGATAACTGGGGAGGCAGAGCTACTGGGCCATATAGGACACCTAGCACACAAAGTTACTCTATCACCTCAGGGAAGCAGCAAAAATGCGGAGACAAAGGAACAGATCACAAATGAAAGAAACGAAGGAAAAACAAACAACTGGATATAGAATTCAACACCATGTTATAAGATTTTTCAAGAATTTCCTAGAAAAGATAAATAAATTTAGTGAGACCCAAGAGGAGATGAAAAAGGACCAACTAGAAATTAAACATACACTAACTGAAATAAAAAATATTATACAGAGACTTAACAGCAAACTAGAGGAATGCAAGAATCAAGTCTAAGATTTGAAATACGAAGAAACAGAAAACACTCAACTAGAAAAGAAAAAAGAATCCAAAATTGTGAAGATAGTGTAAGGAGCCTCTGTGACAACTTCAAGCGTACCAACATCTGAATTATGGAGGTGCCAGAAGAAGAAAGAGTGCAAGATACTGAAAACCTATTTGAAGAAATAATGACTGAAAACTTCCCCCACCTGATAAAAGAAATAGACTTACAAGTCCAGGAAGTGCACAGAACCCCAAATAAAAGGAATCTAAAGAGGACCACACCAAGACACATCATAATTAAAATACCAAGAGCAAAAGACAAAGAGAGAATATTAAAAGCAGCAAGAGAAAAACAGTTAATTACCTACAAGGGAGCACCCATATGACTGTCAGCTGATTTCTCAACAGAAACGATGCAGGCCAGACGGGAGTGGCAAGAAATATTCAAAGTGACGAATAGCAAGAACCTACAACCAAGATTACTCTACCCAGCAAAACTATCATTCAGAATTGAATGTCAGATAGAGTTTCACAGATAAGAAAAAGCTAAAAGAGTTCATTATCGCCAAACCAGTATTATATGAAACTAGAAGCCCAGTGCACAAATTCGTGCATGGGTGGGGTCCCTCAGCCTGGCAAGCAATCAGGGCCAATTGGGGCAGTAGGGGAGGGACCACAGGAGGTTGGCTGTGGGAGCACACTGACCCACCAGGGGGAAGCTCCTGCATTGAGCATCTGCCCTCTGGAAGTCAGTGTGTCATCATAGTGACCAGTCGACTAGTTATAATGGTTGCTTAGGCTTGAAGTACTAAAAGGAAGAGGAAGAAGAAAAAGGTAAAGATAAAAATTATGAACAACAAATACATATCTATCAACAAGTGAATCTAAAAATCAAATGAATTAAAAATCTGATGACCAGAATAAACTGGTGAATAGAATAGAATCAGGGGCATAGAAAGGGAGGGGACTGACAATTCTCAGGGGGAAAGGGGTGAGGAGGGTGCAGGGAGAGACTGGACAAAAATCATATGCCTCGGATGAGGACAATGCAGGGGGAGGTAAGGGAAGAGGGAGGGGCGAGAGCCGGGTGGAGGGGAGCTATGGGGGAAAAGAGAAGAACAATTGTAATAATCTGAACAATAAAGATTTATTTTTAAATTTAATAAAAAACTGTTATAACAAAAAAAGTAAATAAATAAAATACATTTCATTTTCAAAATGTAATAGAATCTACAGGCATTGTATATATGCATTTTTGGGATACCTTGTATATTTTGCATTATATTATAACATATTGAGGATAATGGGAACCAGATTTATCACCTTCAAATAAGGAATCTACAAATATGTATAAAGAGGAAAATAAAACCAACTCAGCACACTGAATTGGAATTAGAGGTATCAGTATAAACACGGTTATTCAATATACACAGACAGACATAAAAATAATATAGCATCAAAATAAATAATGATAGTAACTGACTATAATCCATTAATAACATGGACATCATGAGTCCATACTGCTATAAAAAATAAATTTAACATTTGATGAAAAAATGAGACATTTATATAGTTTCAAAGGACCTCACCACAAAATACCTTCCAATTACAAAGAAAAAAAAGTGACTTTGTGGTGGATAACTTTAAGCAGGTGATCACACAATCAGTATTAAGTCCAACAGGCTGGGCCACTTGAGAAGAGCAATACAGAAAAGCCTGAGGAACTATTGCAGATTAAAGAGGCTTAACAAACTGAATGTAACACACAATTCCAAATGAAATTCTTCTGCTTTAAGAAACTCATTAGGCCAGTTGGTAAAATTTGAATGGGGTCTTAGAATTGGGTAGTATTATCCCATTGTTAATTCCCTGATTTTTATGCCTATATTATAATAATGTAGGAGAATGTACTTATTTATAAGAAACTAGAGGCCCAGTGCATGGATTCATGCATGGGTTGGGTCTTCCTGGCTGATAGGGGCCGTCTTGCCCAGTCCCAATCAGGGCCAATCAGGGCCAATTGGGGCCAGCCAAGCGGGAGGGACTGTGGGAGGTTGGCAAGCCATAAGGGGGTGGGGAGGGACGGTGGGGTGAGGTTGACTGTGGGAGTACAATGACCACCAGGAGGCAGCTCCTGCATTGAGCATCTGCCCCTGGAGGTCAGTGTGCATCATAGCTACCAGCCAGTCATTCAGCTGTCCAGTTGTAAAGGTTGCTTAGGCTTTTATATATATAGATACACTTACAGTATTTGGAGATGAAGGGCATCACATGAGAAACCTATTCTTAAAATGTTTTAAAATGTGTTTTGTACTATTCTTACATTTATTTCTACTACACATTTGCGATTGTTTCAAATTTAAAAGAAAAATATTTAGAGGATGATAAAATCTGGGCCAGACAATACAAAGATGCTGTAGAGAAGCTAAAATTTAAAATCATAAATCCACTACACATGTTTTAAAGTTTTATGGTACATATTTACACTTAATTGCATAATAAAATATTTATGCTTCTCATGGATTTAGTCATTTCCCCTGATATTGCTCTTTTCCCGAGATTACCGAATCTTGCCAGGTTTGATTACAGCTATCCCCCTGGAATGCTGACCTCTGCCTGATCCCAGAGTCAGGATTTGATGCCTAAAGTCAAACCTAAGTTAGTAGTGCTTCTTATAGACAACCTTTTAATATGCTTTATCCCTGCCTGGGTGCAACATAGCACTCCTAAATTTCTATCAACAACAACGCTTTAAGATAAAACTGTTATTTGTCTCTATTTTGCAGATTTTAAATGAAATTATGCAAAATGTCCAGAGTCTTCGACTAGTAAATGGAGCATCAATAAACGAAGTCAATCTTCTCTAACTCACAGCCATGCTTCCCCCACTGTTACGCAGATCGCTACGTACACAGGAGAGATAAAAATGAATGAGAGGTATCCTCAGAGAACTATTTCTGCCGTCTCCCCTTCATGCTGGACCTGCAATCTCCTGCCTCTTACCTCTTGCCATGACTCTCCCACATCCCAGTTTCCATCAGTGGGTGAATTCAGGGACAGTATTTCTTCTCCCTTTTCCATCACTGAAGAAATGCTAAAGCAATTCTGAAGATTTAAAAATGTGCCCTAGACTATGTACTTGTGAAATGAGTTTACTGAGTATATATAATATGGTATATATAATGACCACCTAATAAGCTCAAAATGGAAAGAACAAATGACACAGAAGGAGTATAAGTAAAATTGTATTACTTCTAAATAATTTGATGTTGAATAAGAAAAGCACAGATCAACCCAAGAAATGTTAGTTCTGGATGAGTGAACTGCTTCCTCCCAAACTTCCAATGTTTCACTTGTCCAAAGACATCACCTAAGCAGCACTCAGAAATCAGAGCCAGCCCCCGACTAGAAGAGATAGGACTGAAGAAGCAATGGAATCTTAAATTGTTCAATTATCTCTGACGATGATGGTAATTGTTCTAACTTCAGTGATAATTAAGAAGAAACTAACTGCTAGATAAAAGCAGAGGGAGGGAAATAAGGTGCCACTTTACTAAGTTAAAAATGGATTTTCTCAACCAAGCTCACAGTACAAAATATGACACACTTAATATCACTTCTGTAATTCTGACTTAGCCATCTGGAACACTGGATATAAGAGCTAGGTAGAATTTTCAAAAGCTTTATATATTAAGTTTTCCTATAAACAAATATTCTAAAATTCAAGGTATCATATATGGAACCATATAATTACTTTAAAAGATTTTTGGAAAAGGGAAAAGAAAACTCTCCCCATAAAAACAAAAATAAACTTGTTTATAGATTATTCAAATCAATAAATTACTTTATCATAGGAAAGTATAGGAAAACTCAATGTTGTTACGTTTCTTGTCATTAGTAGTATGTCAGGGAGGTCAGTGGCTTTGGTTTACCTCCACTGGTCTCTTAAAACACCACTGACTGAGTCTATTCCTGGAATTGCTCTAACCTCCCCTAGCACTTCATCCTTTCACACGCAGTAATGTGCAGGGAACAGTGGTAATATGTGAAAGAAGTTCAAAGATCCCTAAGTGGAAGACATTGTTTTCCTGCATCTACCTACTGTAACTGAAAACTGGGAATTTACTGGAATTGAGGATTTATTATGAGTCAGATGGTTGATAGCCTTTCCAACCAAAACATCTGCTCTACAAAGGCACAACTGCTAACAGTCCATTTCCTCTTGGATCTGGAGAATGACCAAGTTGTAGGTTAGCCCTTTCCTTAAAGACACAGGGACTTGAAATGAGAAATGAAATAAAATAAAAGCAAACCTCTACATCACCTTCCAACTTCCACTATTTTCGTTGATGGTATTAAAAATACAATAAAGTATGAGAATTAACATACTATTTGAACATTAAAAAATTACAATCAGCTCAGTGGAATAACCAAGGGCTTTATCAGATCATTCGAATTCACAGCAGCACAGCTGAAACCAATTCTTTCTTTAGTATCTGAGGAAAGAAGGGACATGTATGATCCAAACACAGTAGGAAAAGGGTTTCATCATTTATTCATTCATTCGACAAATATTTACTGACCACTTCAACTAGTATGTGTCAAGCTCTATTCTAGGAACAAGTAGTGAACAAGCTAGCTAATGGCCCACCCACTTGGGGCTTACTTTTCAACAGGAGATAACAAACAAACAAGTAAGCCAATTCATAAACAGCCTTCAAAGCACTACAGGTTTCCTGTTTGTTATAATTGGCCCCAAGGTTTTTTCCAGCAACTGTTAAGTATTAAGACAATTTTTAGGGACCATACCTTAGAGCAGTGGTTCAAATTTTGGTGCTTGTTAAAAATCATATTCCTGAACCCTACACCATTGGAGATTATAATTCAGAAAGTATGGGCAGGCCAAGGAAATTTGATTTTTTTTTTTTAACTTACCAGGAGATTGATCTGCCCAGGCAGGTTTCTTGTCTATTGCCCAAGAGTACAGACCTCCAAACATTTAAAATAATATCCCATCAGTAAAAAAATGTTTGCACTTCACATCAATAAATCTATATGTATTTACTTACAAGCTCTATACATGAACCGAGGAACTAATACATTGTGAGCATCATAAAATAAACAAGTAGTAGAAATTCTAAGAGGGTGAGCAAAAAATAAATATAGTATAAACAAAAGTTTTTCTCCAACCTGGGTGGCTGCCTGCATAGACTATAACCTACTACTTACTACATGGGGCACACTAGGAGGCCACTAGTTTGGCCACCATCATTGTCATTGTTACCCCAGGTCCCCTGGAATATGTGACCCACATGTTCTCTGCTATCTGCACACAATGAGTCTAGCTCATTTCCCTGGAATGATACCTGATGCCTTCTTTGGCAAGTGCTGGCCTACCTGTGCAGAATGAGTTTCTTGCTTGATTTCTGATTCTTGTTTGAGTGGCACCACAATTGGTGATATTAGAAGCCATGCCCTACTTTTTCAGACCTACACACAGCCCCCTGACTTTGGAATTCAGTGTTCAGCCTTCATCTGCCCTTTCATTTGGCACCTAACTTCCTGGTTGTTATCTCAGCAGGTAACAGCTTTCCTAGTTATAGGCTCTGCTCTAGTGTCTTCTTGGTTGTACTTCCTATTGTTAATATTCAAAGAGTAACATGTAGTGAAACCATTTCAGTTCGAAGATTAAAAGGCAATGCTCAAATTATCTACTCACAACTGCAGGAATAGCATATACATATACCCATAGAGCATTTCAACTAACAAGACTTAAAAAGTCAGGCAGCCATCCTAGGGAAAATCAGGCCTCTTAAAGATTTTCCAGTTGTCTAGAATACTAAGGAAAAAAATAAACAATTAGGAATCTACCTAAAAGAATTACGAAAAAGAGCAAAGAAGCAGTATCAAACTAAAATTAGAAAAGGATAAAAACACAACTAAGAACAGAAAAAAACATAGCAAACAAGTTAAGTACCTGCAGTCAATACAAAAGAGAGAAAAATTCATTATTAAATCAAGACTATTAATTTTTATTTTAAATTAGGGCAATACATTTTAGTTATATACTAATAAATTTATTAAGTGGAAGTGAATAAAAATTCAAAATTAAAAGAAGATAAAAAGAGAGGTATTGGGAAATAGCAAACTTAAATGAATGGACAATTTACAACAAAAAGAAATGCTATTAAAAAATTACTGTTTTAAAAGATGCTTATCGCCAGTGCGTTTGTTTTAAGAACAAGCATGTACAACTCGTGGTCTACAACAAATATTTTTGTATGTAAGAAAGGTGTTTTTCTGTTGCTGTTTTTTGTTTTTGTTTTTAATGTATTTTATTGATTTTTCATAGAAAGGAAAGGGATAGAAAGTTAGAAATATCGATGAGAGAGAGACATCGATCAGCCGCCTCCTGCACGCCCCCCTACTGGGGATGTGCCTGCAACCAATGTACATGCCCTTTACTGGAATCAAACCTGGGACCTTTCAGTCCGTAGGCCCATGCTCTATCCACTGAGCCAAACCGGTTTCGGCATTGCTGTTGTTTTTCAATATATGTTTTATTGATTTTTTTAATAGAGAAGAAGGAAGAGGGAGAGAGAGCTAGAAACATTGATAAGAGAGGAACACCAATCAGCTGCCTCCTGCACACCCTCTATTGGAGATGTGCCCGCAACCAAGGTACACGCCCTTGACCAGAATCGAAATTGGGACCCTTCAGTCCGCAGGCTGACACTCTATCCATTGAGCCAAATCGGTTAGGGCTGTAAGAAACGTTTTAATAAAAATTTTGTAACTTAATTTTTACAATATCCTGTTATACATAATCCTACATAATAAAGAACTAATATGCTAATTAGACTGGATGGCTGAATGACTAGTGGGCAGGGCCGCGGGGCAGCTGGGCTACAAGGGCCAAGGCAGCCAGGGCTGCTCGGACCGAGCCCCTTGCATGAGTTCATGCATCGGACTTCTAGTTATTAATAACGAACTACAACGTTCGCTAATGGCTGATTACTATAATCGTGTTGCACTCATTTCCCTTATGCACCTTACGTGATACCAGCAGCGAATATGTTAGCAGCTGATGGCCACGTCATTAGTCTGGCCACGTCATTAATCTTGTATTGACCTGTTTAGTGTGTGCAACAGGAAATATTTTGCTTTTGGAGAACAAGAAAAATAGGTTTACTTGCGTTACGCTTATTAATTTGTGAGGTTATTCAGGATCTGGTAAATTAATATTCAAGAAAAAAATATTAATTTTTATTAAAATGTTCTATTATTTTAGGTTACCAATTACTCATTTCAGCCCTTTGTATTTGCATGTCTCTATTGAAATAAACCTCCGTTTCTATTAAAATTGAAGCTTTTGTTTTTTTGCAGCCCACATACTTAACCCTTGTTTATTTGGCCCATATTAGCCTTTGAGTTTGACATGCTTGTTGTAGAAGGTTTCTAAACTTTCTAAATAGACAAGAATAGTTATGCTTTTCAATCTACTTGATAAGGCAAGTATACTTTAATTTTCCATAAACAGACAAGATATTCATAATGGCTTTTATGAGCAGAGCTCTGATAATTACATAAAAATCTTCATAAATAAAATATAAGACCACATTAAAATAACATCCCACTAGGAGCAAACAGAATTTATACTTGGGATGCCAGAGGAATTAAGGGTCCCAATTCCCCAGACAAGAGTGGGAATGAAGTGAAGGTTCTTGGGGTGCTGCTGAAATAAGCATTTTCAGAAGCCCCCCAGGAGGATGGGTTATTGAAGAAGATTTCATTAGCATGGAGTTACATTTTTCAAGTTGCAATGTCCCGTTTCCCTCAAGCCAGCTGGGAGTTTAGCAAAGAGGAACAGCTGAGAGTTTAGCAAAGCCAGAAACAAGGCTAGTGTCCAGAGTTTCCATCCATGTTGCAGTAAGTGTAGTTCAGCATCCAAGCTAATTAAAATCCATTAGTCTATGTGTGGAGTTCAACATGGCCGTGAGCATCTCCCTGCCACAGAAGGACAGAGAGGGAAGGAGGAAAGAAAGGAGAGAAAGAGAGGAGAGGAGAGAGAGAGAGACTTTGTTTGATATATTTAGATTTCACACACTTGGAGTGGCCATGCCCATCCTGGCTACTGACTTGCTTTAGGGTGTGACTGTCAGACATGCAAGAATCTTCCAAGTCATTCTGGGAATTTGTCTAAACTGCCTTTGTTCAGTCCCTTCCCCCAGTAAACGGCAGGGAAGAAATTTGCAGAGTGTTAAATACAGCTTTTTGGCAAAGCTGTGTAAATGGCATGCCTATATTATCTGGTCTCCCCTTTTACTCCTTTCCTGTTAAATAATAACAGGTTATTAAAATGGCATCACTTGGACTGCATGGCTGGACATAGGAAAACAATATAATCTGTCACATGAGAGGGGAAATAGTAAGAATCATATCATTATTGCAGTAAATGCTCTGAGAAAACTAAAATAGCCATTCATCCTGTAGCAATACAAACACACAGCCAGCTGTCGGGCTCTCTCCAAGAGGCCTCAGGATTGCAGTTTCTGTCCCTGGTAAGCCTTCTGGGCTCAGAAACTCAGTTTCGTTGCACACCTACTGCAGAGCCATCTCCCAAGGGTAAGTGACATAGAACCATCCGTTTATTATGGGAGATTAACTAGGTATTAAAATATTCTAAGTTCATTCTTTCCCAGAATGTCAGTCTATTACTTTGTAAAGCAGGCACAAGCCCCTAAGATCAGCACTCTCTAATGCAAGCATGTCAAACTCAAAGGCTAACACGGGCCAAACATACAAGGCATGCAGCCTGCGGGCCGCGAGTTTGACATGCTTGCTCTAAGGGGAAGATTCATGTGGCTCGCTAGGTGAGCAAGGAGTCAGAAGAAGGGGAATTAGAGGAACTGCATTTTAACAAAGCCTGATACACTCATCTCACCCTTGGGGTAACATTGTGATTGGGGCCAATAGGACACTTGAAGTCGGTGGCCTATGTCCTCCTGTGCCCACCTCCACTCTCCCATTAATCAAAATCACTGACTAACCCATCCTTTATTTTGGATAATGCCAGAACAGTTACTGTCAAAATCTGACTCTATAACATTCCTTCTTCCTTATTCTTTCCCAAGTTTTGGTTTGATACATTATTTATTTAGATATGAACACGTTTAAATGGGTTGGATATTGCTCACCTGGGATCCACTTCATCCCTCACACAGAATATCACATGTGAATATTTATGTACTGGTTGCAACTTTCACAGGGTATTTGAAAGTTCTTAGGGAAGCAAAAGTAGTTACTTCCCTAAATGAGCAATTACTTATTAGAAAGGAAAATAATTTAAAAGTATAAACATAGGAAGGATTGAAAAAATATGTTTTAGGTATGAAATAATTCCATATCATTGGTATAAAATTATACAATTATAAAGGATGGGACAAAAGTAGGTTTACAGTTGTGAGTACAAGAAATAGAGTTTATTATTATTGTATTATTAATTATTGTATTATTTTCCATAGCTCAAAATCAATATAAAATAACAAGTGTTAACAAATTACTTCAGCAAAGTTGCAGAATAAAAATCCATTTCAAACTACTACAAGCCTATGTACTATAGGCCACAGCTAGAAAATGCATGGAAGGGATCCCTCTTATAATGCTAACAGAAAATTCAATAAGTGAGTATTAATTTAAATCAGAAAATTAGAGGCTTATTCAAAGATGACATAAAGTCTGATGGCAGAATTAAAGAAAGATGAATAAATGGAGAAATGTAATTTGCTCCATGCTGGGAAAACTAAATATAGTAAAGATGACAACATTCCCTAAATTATTATGTAGATTAAATAAAATACTGATTTTACAGATCTCGTTATTGGTACTAAAATGCATGTGTTTGAAAATAGAATATCAAAAGAAAAACATTGAGGTTATGATAGTGGTTTCAAACTATCAATTGTTAATTTATTACAAAAAATCTATTTTTTAAAAAGGCATGGTATTAGTTGAAATAGAAAAAACTCAAAATAGAATTCATAAATAAATGAAAAAGGTTAGTACGTGATACGCCAGAAGCGTGAGCAACAGAGATATAGAGAGCTAAGTCAGATCTTTAAGCTCTTGTCATCTGTACAGGCTGACGAGTGAAAATACATGTAGAAGAAAACAGAACAGCATATTTATTCCAACTGTGAGAGAGAAAGAACTTTATAACTGCCAACAAGGTAAAATATTATCTCAGACAAAATACTTTCGAATATAAAGAAAATTTTTCTCCCCCAAATATATCAACTATCAAATACATCAATATAATGTAACATTGAATATCCAAAGGACAGAGAGAGCAAAATACCTAAATGTGACATTATTATCCGTGGAATAGAAATAGAGACAATAATGAGATTTTACTTGAGAAAGTGGCCCAAGAACATGAACCGTGGAAAAATGTACAACTTGTCAAGGCAATGAAAGGTTATTTAAGGTATCATTATATAACTATTAACTTAGCAAAACAAATAAAAAGGACAGAAACCCAACTAGGCCTAGGTCAGTGTATACAAAGCTTTGCCTCCTGTTCTCATGTCTCCACCCATCACCCTATCTAGAAAATCCCCAGATTTTCCGGTTATGTTTGTGGGTTTTGCCTGGTTACTTACATATGGGCAAGAACTTACTGTCTCCGAACTACAGTAAAGGAATCTAAGTTTTACCTCCTGTCCCTGGGAGCTTAGCTGCCAGGCACCACAGATCTCCTGCAGCCCCATCTGGTTCTTGCCCATGCTCTTGGGGATTGAAATTAAATAATTAATGTAACTGGTCTTTTTTTGTGTGGGCATCAGTGCCCTACCATTATCTGGTGCTATTTACCTCCCAAGATTGACCACCCTACCCAATGGATTGGTTTAGTTTGCAAGCCAGGGTTCTGAGCCTAACCCATTCCACAGAAAACTGAGACTTCATTAATAATGGAGATAATTTTCACAATGTTGGGAATACTATAAATAGTTTTAATCTTTCCTAAATGCGACCTGGAAATATGTAACAAACTGTGCTTATCCTCTAACCGAATAATTCTATATAAGGAAATTATTCCAAGGAAATAACCCAAAAGAAAGTAACAGAAATTAACACTACAAGATATTCATGGCAGTACTATTAGAAATAAGAGGGAAAATGAGGGAGGGAGGAAGTGGGGGAAGCAGAGAGGGAGTGAGGAAAGATGGGTGGATGAGAGAGGAAGGAGGAAAGGTAATAGAATGTGAATATATAATGATATGAGGAGAATGACTAATTACAACTATGAAATATTAACATAACTGAGTGTTCAATGACTACTTAAAATGGCAACTGTGTAAACCATATATGCATGGAAACATTAGTGGGGGGAACTCAGTGATATTAGAAGTGAAAGGATTTAGGAATTATTTGTCTTAACTCCCATCTTCACCCCAAGCCTTTTATGATTTCACAAGGTGGTATATTTACTTTTGGACTCAATAATATTGAGTTAAAATCGGAAAATCTGCTAATCTGTATGTCTCCGAACTACAGTAAACTCCCCATGAAACTACAGAGAAAAATCCTGTTCTATATGACACCCTTGAAAATATCTGGAAACAGGACATGTTCCTTAAGTTGTCTTCTTTCCTTCATAAACAGCCCTAGTTCTTTAAACATACTTGGTAGAAATCCATGTCCTTCCTTATCATAATCACCTTCACCTTTAGTCCTCCTGTCCACCGATATGCATTTTAGGGCGTGGCACCCAGAATGATAGTCTGCCTGAGACAGCATTTGGAACTATCACCTCCTTTGTTCTGGAAACAACACTTCCACTGATGAAGTCTATACTGCATGAGACTTTTGGCAGCTGATTCCAAATCCTCTTCATGTGAATCCTAAATACCCTAAGTCTTTTTCACATGAGCGGTTCTAAATATTTCTCCCTATAGTTTGCATTTATTTTTGTAGTTAACATGTTGTTGTTGTTTTTAAGTTGAGTGTAAGAGTATAAAACAGAATGATCAGAAGACCTAACTTGTTTCCAATATTTATTCATTCATTCAGTAAGTATTTATAGAGCACTCACTCTGTGCCAGGCCCTGTGCTAGATCTCAGAGTTATAATGATGAACATATAGACAAGACAGGTAAATAAACCAATAATTACAATCAATACATGTGATAAGGCTTTGTTATGGGAGGTAAATGGTATTACGGGAGCATGGAGGAAATGACCTATCCCAGACTTATCTAGAAAAGCCTCCTAGAGGTATATCCTGGCTTTGCTACTCCTAATGGGTGACTTAACTCCCAAAGCCTTAGTTTGCTCACCTATAAAATGGAGGAAACTTGGCAATGCCCACCAAAATTACAAATGTATTTATCCTTTGACCTGGCAACACTACCTCTGTGAATTTGTCCTGTAAGTATATCAGAAACACAGGACATAATGCATATTCAAGGGAATTCAGAAGCAGCACCAGCATAAAATAGCCAAATTGAAACAACCCAACAGTCTATAGAAGATACTTAAGGAAGTTAAGATACATCCACATAATAAACTACTAGGAAACTGAAAAAGTAGAAAAGAAAGCAGGAGTTTCACAGCAGCATGAAAAGATTGTCCAAAAAATAGAAAAGAATGCAGGAGTTACACTGCAGCATGAAAAAATAAAGAAAATGCAGAATAATATGTACAGTATGCCACTTTCTGCAAAGAGGATAAAAAAGAATGTGTGTGTGTATGCATCTGGATAAAGAAAATCCTAGAAGGATATAAGAAACTAAGAAAAGTAATTATCTACAGGAGACTGTCAGGAAATCAGATGATACATGGAGATGGGATGGGAGTTGTTTTTCTCAATGTGTACCTGTCATGTAAATGTATTACCTACTTATTTACATTAATTTTAAGGTTATATTTATGAAGCTCTTCTACTCTTAACATTCTATAATTATATGAGTTAACCTACATTTAACTTGTAATAATATAGTCAAATATTCATGAGATTCTTTGGTTATTTCTAAGGATGCTTAGGTTTATAATTTTTAAAATTGATCCTTAGGTCAGAAAAACATGAATATCTTAAAACACTAAATTCTGAGGCTAACACAATCTTCTCTTTCTATCTATATTTAAATTCTTTAAATGCCTCTATATTTGTTGAAATTTAATAAAGATTTATTCAGTGCCTACCCTGGGGGACAGGAAGGGCACTTACCTATGCAAGTTTAACAGAAAACACTGAAACCCTGAGCCAGTAACATCTAAGTATTAGGCATCCATTAGGTTAAAGGACTCTCTATTAAAGGAGCTAGTATTTTCTCACGTCATTTGTTTGTTTGTTTTGTTAATTCTCACCCATATCGATGTGAGAGAGACACCTCAATTGGTTGCCTCTGCACTCACACCGGGGAGAATTAACCTGCAACCCAGGTAACATGCCCTTGATCAGAAATCAAACGCAAGATCCTTCTGCAAGGCTGATGCTCTACCACTGACTCATACCAACCAGGGAGTTCACATTATTTTTAGGATGTTTTTTATTGATTTCAGAGAGAGGAAGGGAGTGGGAGAGAGAGAAACATCAATGATGAGAATGAATCATCGATCAGTAGACTCCTGAACTCCCTCTAGTAGACACATGCCCCAAGCAGGAATACAACGGTGACCTCCTGGTTCAAGGGTCGATGCTCGATCACTGAGCCACACTGGCCAGGCTTTACCTCATTTTTAATCAAAGCAAGGTCCTGACTGACATAAGGCCCCATTTTAATTGTTTAAGAGCTGAAAAACAAGAGGTTCTAATATATATTAGAGCTAACATGGAAAAAATTAACTTTTTCTGTCTTTATATAAAATCTGAACTTAAAAAATAAATTTATAAGGATAATATAACAAAAGGAAAATATATATTAAGGTTCAGAAATGATGAAAATAATGTCATCATAGCAGATGATAAAAACAATGATACCCAACATTTATATAGCACTTAACAATATGTTTTCACTAATGGCAGCTATTCTGACAGGTATGAGATGATACCTCATGGTTTTAATTTGCAGCTCTCTGATGATTAGTGATGTTGAGCATTTTTTTCATATGTCTATAGGAGAGAGTGGGAGACTGGATAAAAGAAGGTGAAGGAATTAACCAAAGAACATAAATGCATAACCCATAGACACAGACACCAGTGTAGTGGCAGCCAGAGAAAACGGGGGCTGGGATTGGGAAATGGTGGGTAAAAGTGGGGGAATGGGGACACCTATAATAGTGTCAATAATAAAAAATAAAGCTAAGCCGAGACCGGTTTGGCTCAGTGGACAGAGTGTTGGCCTGCGGACTGAAAGGTCCCAGGTTCGATTCCGGTCGGGGGCATGTACCTTGCTTGCGGGCACATCTCCAGTGTGGGGCGTGCAGGAGGCAGCCGATTGATGTCTCTCTCTCATCGATGTTTCTGACTTTCTATCCCTCTCTCTTCCTCTCTGTAGAAAATCAGTAAAATATATATAAAAAATAAAATTAAAATAAATAAAGCTAAAAAAAAAAAAGAATGTTTTCACATACTTCATCTGGTTCTTCCAAAACCCAGGAAAATATGAAGATAAATAGTATTATCCTAATTTTCATGGTGAGAAAATAGGTTCAGAAGCTGAGTAACTTGCTCAAGTTTATGCTAATAGCAAATGGCCACTCTGGGCTTTAACTCTTGTCCTCTAATTCCAGATAACAAAATCACTCTCCTCTGTCATGGGCCCTTTGGTTGGCTATACAACATTTACACATGAATATGTCCAAAAGGTAAGCCCAAAGATACCTATTGAAAGAAGAGAGATCTGAAAGAAGTACCATCCCCTAGGAGTAACCCTGAACTAGAAGCATACCTATTATTTCAAGTCCCAAATTAAATATTCTGATAGGTGACACCTAAAGGGAAGACAATAAGGACATGAAATCAACAGCCAGAAGAGAAACTACAAGAGGTAATTTACTTTTCTCAAGGACCTAAGTTCTTTGTGCCAGACAGAAGTACTCTGTCATTTGGCCATCTCTTGATTACTATCTTTTACTCACGTATTAGGAGTTGAGAAGTTGTAAGTATAATTCCTGCTAACAAAGACAGGTAAAAATTATTCGAAGATTAATACTGAGCACTGGGGAACTGAAACTCCTTGCCAACTCATCTCAGGGCCCTTCAAATCCCCAAATCTTTCTATAAAATAACGATAACTCATTACACCAAAACACACACCAAAAACAAAACAAAACAAATACCACAAAGCTTAACAATGAAAACTACAAGATAATTTCAAAACAAGTATTAATGGCACTGAAACTGATTTATTGTGATAAATCTTTTAAGTTTTTAACTTTGCTGTGCTAAGCACAAAATCAAACCAAATCAGCCATTATTTAACAATTGAAATGTTAAGATTTCTTACTCATAGGATTTGAAGTCAGAAGGACTAGATTGAAGTCCCAGCTGAGCTACTTACTACTGGTTATTACTCAAAGTGCATTAAAAGTGCTTCCTCTTTTGTAAAATAAGGATAATAAAAACTATTTTTTTCTTCATTGGGTTTTTATTATAAACTTTAAATGTAATTATGGATTTCCTCATCTATTATAATATCTAGAAATCTACCACTTGGACTCTAGCCCAAAATATGGTTGTGAAGAAAAAATGAAAATTAGGCCCTAAGGTTATATTTTAAAATTACTCAGCAATATCAGGGAATTTGATAAATTCACATCAGGGCCTCCTGCATTGAGAACAGCGATTGGAGGATAAAATGGCCAAGGCATACTCGCTAAATAAACAAATGAATCTGTTTATAGTAATTTTCACTTTGGTATTGAGATATTTGTTATTTCCGCATAGGTTTGAGTCTTCAAGCTTTATTTCTTTCTAGGAACAATAGCTGAGGTGTGGGGTTTGATCACAGCCATCACAGCCCAGTGCAAACCACGAGTGAACACAGAATGAGTTAAGTTTTGATAACCTACTAGGACAGGCACTGTTTTAGACACCTGGATACAAAAGAAAGAAGTTGCCTTTCCTCCTAGTGCTTAGTGCTGTCACATCATGGCACCTACATACACAAGTGAGCATGGTCTACAGGTCAAAGGTCATAAAGTGGCCGCAGAATCCCACAGGTGGTGCTGAGATTAGAGTGAGCTCAGAGATTATTTTTCCCGGTTGGCCCTGAAGATCCAGAGGGCTATTTAAGAATGAAAACATGTCACCGTTTCCTTTAGAGCAGTGGCTCTCAATGTCAGCTGCACATTGAAAGGATCTGGAGAGTTTTAAAAACTACAGGTGCCTGGGTCTCCTCCACAGAGATTCTCATTTACTTAGTCTGGAATGCAACCTAGG
This sequence comes from Lasiurus cinereus, assembly GCA_011751065.1. NCBI lineage: Eukaryota > Metazoa > Chordata > Mammalia > Chiroptera > Vespertilionidae > Lasiurus > Lasiurus cinereus. The sequence goes on from JAAGEH010000041.1 coordinate 58,860,458, forward strand.
CATGGGGAGTTTTTAAAGCTTCCCGGGTGCAACTGAGGTTAAGCACCACTACCATAGAGCAGCTCAGGATTCGCTAGGAATTAAATAACCTCCTGTCCCACAAAAGTCTCCTCGCCTGGGAGAACAGAGTAATTGCAGGAAGCCCAATTAGAGGGGATCCAAACAGTGAGTTTCAAGGCAATCACTGAGGTCCTGCTAGAAAGAACTGCTACCTGGCTGGCATGGCTCAGGGTTGAGCATAGTCCTATGAATCAGAAGGTCACAGTTCGATTCCCCCTCAGGGCACATGCCTAGGTTAGAGGCTGGATCCCCAATAGGGGCATCCAGGAGGCAGCAGATCAATGATTCCCATCACTGATGTTTTTTCTCTCTTTCTCCCTTCCTCTCTGAAACCAATAAAAACATGTTTTTAAAAAAGAACTACTGCCATCTTTACCTTATACACCCCAATGGCAAGTTTCAGTGTGCGACTAGTCATTTATCATCCTAAACATGTAGATGAGAATAAGTTGGAAGAAAACAAATTGAAAAGAGAATCCTTTAAGCACAAGTGGATAATTACAGGTACATATTACTATTTTCTGGGAACTGTCTCAAACATTTTTATTTGTAACATTATAGAAACATTAGAAAATACAAACAGAAGAAAAACATCATCCACAATACATGACTTATATGTGTGTAAATCATACTGTTTTCCTAGGCCTGTGTGTATATATTGAGCATTATTTTGTATAATAGGCTATTTTCAATGAATAATGTTTTGTGATGAGACTTCCAGTTAAGATGACAGATTAAACTGCAGAGTGCAGTATTGATGAGAAGTAAATTTCCATTTGCTGTTTTATATTGAGAAATGCCTAAAAGGCATGATAGAAGTTGCATGTTCTGTGGAAGCTTAGGTCAGAGGCAATCAATATTAATTCAAAGTCTGCAGAGGCTTGTAAAGTGTGAAAACCCTCCTATGATTTATATGGTCCCAGAAACATGTTCTCAGCCTCAGCTTCCAGCAATGCATCAAAATTCTAGTTTAATTTTCCTATAAGCAACCGACTTCTGTCTTAGGTAAGCAAATGCTTATATGTCCTGGTATCTTTCCACATTCTGAGATGGTCATTTGTTCAGGCACCTTAGTTCTTTGATGGTTTCACAAAAATCAGTCTGCCCACTGTTTTTGGGGGGTAAGGATGGGACTTAATGTTGTCATCCCAGCTTTTTATATCACGGAACTGAAACCAACAATTCACTCCTGGAATGTCAGTAGGCAGGCTGATATGATCTAACACCCACCTTCATTCCTACGCAAGATACCAAAAAGTTATTCTCTGGAGAAAAGCAGGAGGGAGACGGAAACTCCCTACTACACTGAATCTCACTTCCAACTGCATTGAACCCCAGTTCCAGGGGGAGTCTGGGCTATCATGAAAAGGGAGGAGTGCACGGAAACTTAGAGGAGCCGCGAAAGACAGAGGTCTGGAGGCACACGCACAAATGCGCACAGAGAGGACTGATTGCTGATTGTGCCACTGGTTTTCTCTAGGGGGAGGAAGACAGAACATCCCAACTGTGCTGAAATCCAGTTTCGACTGCACTGAACTCCAGTTTTGGGCAAGACCCTGGGGACCAAGACTAATACGGGTCCCCAGAGCGCATGGAAAGTCAGGGGAGCCGGAAAGGCAGAGGTCTGGAAGCACACGAGTGTGAGTGTGCACAGAGAGGGCTGCAGTGATTACTGAGGGACACTGAGACTCAGGGGCCGCGTAGGGCAGGGCTGTCTGCTTAGCCCTGAGACTTCTCCCCATCCAAGCTGAACACAGAGGCTTTTGCAATTTTGCAAGTCTTGTATCATAAGGCTGACTCCAGCACAGAAATTCTCCAGGCGTAGACACAGCTGATCCTCACAACCAGTTGGCTTAGAGGTCAATCCCTGCCCCCCCACCCAGGGATACCAATAACAATCAAGACTTAACTACAATAAGGCTGTACACACAGTCCACAAAGGGGTGCACCAAGGGAGTCCACATAAGGTAACGGGGGAGGTGGAGCTGCTGGGCCATATAGGGCACCTAGCACACAAAGCTACTCTACCAACTCAGGGAATCAGGGAAAATGTGGAGACAAAGTAATACATCACATATGAAAGAAATGGAGGAAAACAAACAACTGGATAGAGAGTTCAAAACCACCATTATAAGGTTTTTCAAGAATTTCCTAGAAAAAAATGGATAAATTTAGCAAGATCCAAGAGGAGATGAAAAAGGACTAACTAGAAATTAAACATACACTGATTGAAATAAAAAATATTATACAGAGACCTAACAGCAGACTAGAGAAAGGCAAGAATCAAGTCAAAAATATGAAATACAAAAAAGCAGAAAACACTCCATTGGAAAAGAAAAAAGAACCCAAAAATGTGAACATAATGTAAGGAGCCTCTGGGACAACTTCAAGCGTACCAACATCAGAATTATGGAGGTGCCAGAAGAAGAGAGAGAGCAAGATACTGAAAACCTATTTGAAGAAATAATGACTGAAAACTTCCCCCACCTGGTAAAAGAAATAGACTTACAAGTCCAGGAAGCGAACAGAACCTCAAACAAAAGGAACCCAAAGAGGACCACACCAGACACATCATAATTAAAATGCCAAGAGCAAAAGACAGAGAGAATATTAAAAGCAGCAAGAGAAAAACAGTTAAATACCTATAAGGGAGCACTCATATGATTGTCAGCTGACTTCTCAACAGAAACTATGCAGGCCAGATGGGAGTGGCAAGAAATATTTAAAGTGATGAATAGCAAGAACCTATAACCAAGATTACTCTATCCAGCAAAGATATCATTCCGAACTGAAGGCCAATAAAGAGCTTCACAGATAACAAAATATTAAAGGAGTTCATCAATACCAAACCAGTATTATATGAAATGCTGAAAGGCACTCTTTAAGAAGAGGAAGAAGAAGAAAAAGGTAAAGATAAAAATTATGAACAACAAATACATATTTATCAACAAGTGAATCTAAAAATCAAGTGAATTAAAAATCTGATGAACAGAATAAACTGGTGAATATTATAGAATCAGGGGCATAGAAAGGGAGTGGACTGACAATTCTCAGGGGAAAAGGGTAAGGGGAATGCAGGGAGAGACTGGACAAAAGTCGTACACCTACGGATGAGGACAATGGAGGGGGTAAGTAAGGGCAGAGGGAGGGTGGGTACCGGGTAGAGGGAAGCTGTGGGGGAGAAGGGGAGAGGAACAGTTGTAATAATCTGAACAATATTTATTAAATTTTTTAAAAAAGCAAAGAGAAAGAACCAAGGGAAACATAAGAAAATGAAAGAAAAAATGAAATAAAATCCTGGAGTCCAAATATCCAACAATGTGGGTCTCTAGATAAAAAATATTTTTTAAAAATGGAATGGGAAAAACTTTCAGAGGAAAAATAAAATGTCCAAGAACTGAAAGACGGGAGCCTCAATATAGAAAGGGTCCAACAGTTACCTTCCTTTTATCCATACTAAAGAAGGAAAAACATGAATGGCCAGATAGACCATAATGAATTATATGACTAAGGTATTTTTTCTTTAAACAGTAGAGTTGGTTCCCTGCTATTTAAGATTTGCTTAAACTACTAAAATTAATTTACTGAAACAAAAATTTATCAGGAGGTTGTTAAAGTGTGTGGCGGAGCAGAAGAAAATCAAGTCAAGGGAAATGTTTTTTCCTACTTTAGAAGGTAGGTGATTTAGAGATCACTTACTATGGCCCTGGCTGGTGTGGTTAAGTGGTTACAGCATCAATCCACACACAGAGGGGTCACGGGTTCGATTCCCAGTCAAGGGCATGTACCTGGGTTGCAGGTTGGATCAGGGTGTGAACGAGAGACAATTGATTGATGTGTCTTTCTCATATTGATATGGTTCTCTCTCTCCCATCTCCATCTATCCCTCCCACTCTCTCTAAAGGGGATCAGTGGGGGGGAAGGGAGGCATCTGTAATGCTTTCCAACAATAAAGATAAATAAATAAAAAATATTTTTTAAAAAATCAATGGAAAAATATCCTTAAATACGGATTAAGAAAAACATTTTAAAATAATAGTTGCGTTCAAACAAAACCATTAGAAACTCTCAAGCCATTCAAGAAACTGTCAGAATTGAGGAATAAACATTTATTAGAAATTCATCAGAGCATTTTTGTGCTTATCATAAGAACTCTTGAAATTATTAATCTGTACAGGGGGAAAGTACACCTTAAGCTCTTATATTGCTACTTAAGTGTAAGTGAAGTTTTACAGTAGTTAACAATCATAGGACTAGAAAAAAAAATAGACTAAGACTGTTGAAAACACATTTCAACATTCTCTTTCCTTCAGGCAAAAACACACACACATATACACAAACACCTCAATCGGCCTCAAAAGTAACTACTTGCCATGTTAAACTTAAAAAAAATAATAATAACCCTGAATAGGGGACCCACATACATTCAGCAATAATTTATAGATAAACTTGTCCACCTGCAAAGCAAAACTGTCCGATCCCTCCCAGGTGGCAGCATGTTTACTTAGGGGTCTAAATTAACTAACTGTGGTTAATAAATACTAACATAAAACTAACATAACTAGGAAGAAAAGCAGACTATTCTATAAACTCAAAAGGGTATATATTTTAAAAGCCCAAGTCAAGTAACCCCCTGTGCTTGGCTGGGGACCAGGTCCATGTGCTAGGACACTCACTGGGTCCAGCCTCTTCTCGGATATAAGCTTTACACAGATGTATTCAAAAGTCTTTCTTCTATTTGTCTAAGCTCTAAAACTTTTTTTTTTTGCACTTGGGCATATCCTATCTACAATTTACAGATGGACAAGCTCATTTGAAAATTGACTAATTAAAATATATTGATCATAAAATATGTACTGTTATCTTTTTTCCTTAACACATCCTAAAGCTAATCTTGGTTGAAAATGTATATGTACTTCTCCGTGTAAGGCACACAAGAATATAATTCAATGAAACCTTTACAAAATGTCAGATTAATTACATTTTTTCAGTGCAGATGGGTTTAAGGAAATTATCTCTGAAAACAGTATTTCATTTAAAATAAAATAAAGACATAATCTTCCCCAATAAGTCAACATGTAGGAGATGCCAAAATAGTATAACTGCCATATATTACAGATGCTAGGGTATGAATTTTTAAAAGCAAATACAAGTAGTTTGTGGTGATCCCGAGGCAACGTCCTAGAAACACGAAGGTTCTCTGGGCAGCCCAACAGGAAGGATCTAGAAATAAACTTCCAAGCATTGGGGCTAACAATGTAAAATTTTAGAAAAATCATCAATACCTAACTCAGGTAGTAAGTTAAACAGTCACTCATTTACTTAGTATTTATTAAGTATATGCAATGTGTAAGTTTTCAACTATATCTGTGACCCTGCAAGTAAAGCTGGAATGAAGTTAATCGTACCAGAAACTTTACCTCTCCCTCAACACAGGTCAGCCTGACATTTCTCTAAAATGACGTCTTTATGAGGTTTGGAAATTCAGTGCCATAAAAGTCAGACGCATAAATCACTTCTAAAGAATACATTTATAACGTCCCTTACACTGTGTAATGACTTCATGTTTTGGTGGACTTAAAAGGTTTACTGTTACTTGAGTTAAACATTAACGGAGACAAAAATATCTCTTTGCCCAATAAAGCTTAATATGCACCTTAAAACAATTTATATTTATGTATCTGTTAACACGACACACGTAATGTTTTATTCAAACCAAACTGAAATTTGGTATTTAAAGCATTCCCTATGTTATGCCTGACCATACATGACATTTAAAAGCAATATTCAAGTTGGGAAATGCCCTTAAGTAGAGAGGTTGAAAAGTGTTCTTTCTTGTGAGATGTATTGATGCTTTCCTTTTATTGCTTCATTCTGTAATAGGAATCATTTTTTATCTTTTTAAAATAAAAATAAAGAAATTAATTTCATTTGCCTCTATACTACAATAAGTAAAATGACACTAATATATTTTTTAAATATATTACATAGAATTGGGGATGTGTCAAAAATGGGGACACTTTAGGTTTCCTCTCTGTATCAGATTCTGAACAGACTCTGAGAAGGGAGAAGGGCTTCTAGGGCCAAGTTTTCAGGGACCAAGGACCACGGTCCCTAAACTACTGCCCAGACCTGTAAGAGTCCACACCTCGCTCCCTGGATTCCTCCAGTGAACCAAACTCTAGGAGTACTCTCTCCAGCAACAGGTTAAAACGCCGATAGCACATGTGTAAGCACGAACACTGTGTCTTCAGGAAACTACCCAAATGGAGACACCCAAGGGCACTTGCATGATAAAAATCTTTCCTTCCACATCCCCTTGGCTCCCACGAGACCTATCATTCTACAGCGAAAATGCATGGCCTGACCTATAGATCCCATCGTTCTACTTCCAAAGAAAAGTCAACACAGAAACATCGATGGGCAAGTTCTGTCTACAAACTCCTCCGTTTTCCTCAGAGGAATGCCTCTCTGCCCTCCTCCCATCAGAGCAGAGACCTGCTCTCAGGCTCTTCTAGCCGAGATCGCCCTCACATCCCTGAGGCGCCCTCTGCACACTAACCACCTCATCCCATGACACCTCTCCCTCTCAGGCTGGCTCTGCTCTCCCTCTGACAACAGAGGCCTCTCCAGGTCCCCTATTCTAAGCAATTTGGTGGTTCCTCCTATTTTCTGCCTTCAGACCCCCTCCAAGTCTTCAGCTCAGTATCCACATTCTGCCTGATTGCAGCTGTGTCGCCTATCGCTCAGATGTAGAATGACAGCGATCATGAAGGGAAAGAGCCACCGCTACCCATCAACGTTGCAACTTGCTCCACCCTGCACCCAAGATCGGCAAATGACTGAATATATACATACAAGTAAAGAAGCTTCATCTTTTCAAAGTTAGCCACCTTCTTCCAAAGCTGGACACAGATGAGAGTCAGATGCCTGATTATTTAATGGCTTAGATCTCAGAGACACAACTACAGAACTTACTCTTTTAACAAAAAAAAAAAGAAGTGGGGGGATGTCACATTTTGTTCATCAATCTCACAGAGACAATGATAGTACGTGCACAACAGCAAAAAACATCAATAATCTTAGGAAAATAAGAGGCAAGATCATCTCATAAGAGAAAGAGAATGCCAGTTAGGATTGGAACCACAGGGAGAAGAGAAATATTAGTCATTAAAGAAAATGTGCTGAAGAATTTGTAAGAAATTACTGTCAAGCCAGAATAAAAGCCCAAGATAAAATTATAATAACAAATTTGTCGTGGGCCAAATCAGCCTGGTTCTGGATATTTCTGCTGAAATGTTCTCCCATCAGACTGCACCAAGAGGAAAAGCATGCAGTGACTCTCACACTAGACCGAGCACGAGGTTAGGAGGCCACGGAAGTGGTACTGAAGTGGCAGGTCTTTGGGACAAGACTGGGCAAGAGCAAATGGCTCAAGGCACACATCCATCTCCACAGATGAGGACCGAAGAGGCAGCAAGCAGTTCAGGGTTGGGCAAACAGAGGAGGGTAGTAAGATTTTCGAAGCAGAGCAGCGATGATGAAGTACAAGACAGAGCAAAAAAGGAGGGGTGGGGAGTCGAGATGGAAGTGAAGAGAAACTAGCAGGCTGAAGAATAATGAGTAGATCATCACCACGCATGTCAAAATCGGTATAGAGGACGGCAGAGGATGGAGAAAAGATGACCTAGGCACTGAGGTCATTTAGCAAAGTGGGGATGAGTCCTACAGTGGGCAGTCAGCAACGATTATGTGAACCAAAGAGTGCAGGTAGACAAAGGTTTATGTTTTAATGCTTTCTCAATGGATCAGAAGAAGTGGGAAGGGTGAGGCCTCCATATAGGAGGGAAAAAATCCATTTCACTTAGGACAAGAGGGGAATGGATAAATGACTTAGGAATGAAGAGGTCTGTCTCCAGGTAAAGAACATTTCTATCACTGTAATGCTTACTGGATTAATCAACCTGAGAGTCTATTAGTAACAGAGTCTGAAAGCCTTGGAGCTGAAGTACCACAAAATAAAAATGTCAAACTCTTCTTTTCTGAGAACTTAAAGGCTAGGCGCTGTGTGAAGTGTTACATGCATCATTTCATCTCATCCTCACATTTAGACCATGAGCTAGGTATTATACTCATTTTAGAGAAGAGAATACCAAGGCACAAATTCGTTAAAGAGATCGCCCCACGTCAGAGTCGGTGACAAAGCTGGGACTGAAACCCAGGGGTGACTTGACAGCCCGTGGTGTTCTTAACCACTAACAGAATTCAGACGGCATGAAGTATTCCCTCTCCTCAGAGTGCTGCTCTTCCTTCTTTTATCTTTAAAGCATTGCTTTTGAAGCTGTGCAATACCAATTCTCAACCACATCAGAGAACCAACACCACACACGTATGTGCATTGTACCCCGAGAGCACTGGGGTGTCCTCCCAGGAATGCGAGGCTTTTAACCTAAAACTCAAAAATGCATTATGCTGCTCCTCACTCTCAAAGTGCTGCCATCACAGGAAATGGCTTGGGTTTTCCTCCCCATAGCAATGTGCCATGGTCACATTAGCCCCGAATCTTAAGCAGCGCTTACTGTTTAGTCTCAATATTTACTTCCTTTCCTCCAAAGATCTTAAACAATCCTAGGTTTATCCCTCATTACTAAAAAACACAAAACACAGACCCGGCCAGGTAGCTCAGTGGGTTAGAGCGTCATCCTGATATGACAAGGCTGCAGGCTCGATGCTCAGACAGGACACATACAGGAGTCAACCGATAAATGCATAAATAACAAATCAATGTCTCTGTTATCTCTCCCTCTCTCTAAAACCAATAAATACAAAAAATGAAATAAAAAGCACAAAACATATTATATATTGTTACCTTGATTCTTATACAAGACAGAATTGGTTAAAAAATAAACCCTCAGTTGGTTGAGATTCATCCCATGCACCAAAGGTCACCGTTTCAATTGCCGGTCAGGCCACATACCCAGGTTCCAGGTTTGATCCCCGGTCAAGGCACGTACAGGAGGCAGACAATCAATGTTTCTCTCTCTCTCGCTCTCTCTCTCTCCCTCTCTCTCTCCCTCTCCCTCTCATCCTATATAAAATCAATTTTAATATAAATATTTTTTAAATCTTAAGAAAATTTGTTTAAAATTTTAAAAATAAATCACATGTAAAGATGTATTTAGAAGAACATTTGATAAAACATATTCCTGGGCCTTTTTGGTAGCTGCATCATTTCCACAACCAGAGAATAAGGCATGTTTGGTTTACTGAAACTAAAGAAACCATGGGTCTCTTCTAATTTGGCTTAAAAAGAATTAAAAAAAAAAAAAAGCCTGTCTACACTTAAGCTTAGTCAAAAAGCTGGAAGCGAATCATGCCATTGTTTTCAGCAACCTAAATTCTTCTGGGGATGCAATGAGGGAAACTAGAAAAAGAAGAGTCGCACAGCATTGAAAATGTGGGAGGGCCCAATGTAAACCAGGCTGGAAGAAAATGTGGGTGAAGATGTGCAGAAGTATAATAAGCACTCTCAGCAGCTCTCCAATCCATCCATCCCTCAGGTGCATCAAGCGTACTTAGTAATGACGGTCTATAATGTTTAAGTTACCACTGGGTACACTAAAAGCACCCATTTCTGTTCTGAGTAATGTGCCTCCGCACAATGGGCACTCCTCTGGCCTTCGCCACATATTGGCAATTAGGGCAGTGTGGCTTCAGCCTGTCTGCACCCCTGATCTGCACCACGGACGTTGACAAGTTCCTCTTCGAGGAGAGGAAGCGACTGCTGACCTGCCTGCCTTAGAGGCTGGGAGAAGAGGTACATCAAGGCGCCTTACCAGGGGCAAGGGCTGGCAGAGACGCAGAAGCGCCCCTGGCTGGAGCCCGTGTCCCTCACCTGCCCTCCAGCCTGTGTGAGTGCGCTCCGTTTGCCTGCCTTCCTCTCCCACTGCTACATAAGATTGTTTTTCAGGCTCATTATTGCTTCACACACTGCTAGGAAGGAAATATTTCTATGCAATAAAAATTCTTTTGGTGTTTTCTACTCCCTTCTCATCCATGCAAAACAGGAAAGCAGACACGTTGCCTTTTATGGTTATGAAAGACCCAGACCAAGGTTCTTAATGTTCTTAGACAATTGTGTTCACAATATTATCCCAACACTTTCCTAAGTGAATACTGTTTAAAGAGAAAAAGATGCCTTACGTCCTCAAGCTTTATTTACCTCTCCAGAAAAGACATGTCCTAACGAATGTTTACTAACTCAGATCACTAGTTCATCAAATAGAGAGTTCAATGATGCAAAGGAATTAATATGCTTTAGAGAATTACTTAAAGTTAGAATGCCAAGGGAATTTTATGTGGTGATAAAAGCAGTTTTATTTCTATTTAAACCAATGTGTTTCATAAGGCACTGAAAACTGAAGGGCCCAGATTTGTCTTTCATAATATGATTACTTGTTTTGTTCACTGTTCTTCAACAACCATCACCATAAAGAGTCCTGGGAGCCCAGCGGGTATGACTCAGTGCTTGAGTGTCTACCCATGAACCAGGAGCTCACAGTTCCATTCCAGGTCAGGGCACTTGCGTGCTCTATCCTCAGCGTGGTGTGTAGAGGAGGCAGGCAATCAACGATTCTCTCTTATCGTTGATGTTTCTTATCTCTCTTTCCCTTCCTCTGTGAGATGAGATTAAAAAAAAAAAAAAAAAGCCATCCTCTGACAGCCAATCTAAAGCAGTGCCATCTTTGCCATAATTTCTGGAGATTTCCTTTCTCCTTAGGTTGAACTATGTGATATTTTATATTTCTACTTCAACCTCTCTTCTAGACCTCTCCTCTGCACCTAAGCAAACCACAGAAGTGAATTCTTCTGCTTCATCCAAGTAGTCTGCCCAATAGACAAATCTACATGATTGGGATCTAACCCACCCCTTTTTCCCCCAGTGCTCTAACACTGCCTTTATTTAAGGATACAAGAGTCATTAATAATTTTTAATGATGAATAGTACAGTTATTTTTAAATAAGTATCATAGGGTTTTAAGGCTGAACCTCAGAGATAATCTAGTCTAATTCTGGATTGCAGATAAGAAGGCTGAAACTCCCCAGAGTCATATCATTAATGAAGGACAAATATGATAAAGGGTAACCCAAGTTAACTATCTTGAAAAATCTAATCTAAAAATTTGAACTTAGAAAAAATTATTCACTTTATAGAAGTATAAATGATGAATTTTTTAAATAATGAACTTCTGTAGTTTCTTTTTAGGAATTTACTATGCAAAATAAATGTACACTAAATCTGTACAAATGTATCCATAGCATAAAGTTAACTATGAATCTACATTCAAGATTGATTTTTAGGTGACATAAAAATGTTTTTATGTTTGTAAAATATTTTTTCAATTTGTAAAACAATGTAAAATAACTTTTACTGTTTATGCCACCATCAATAAAACATTAGGATATTTCTATCTTCTTCAAATAGAGTTCATTTAAGAAAAGAGTGAACAGTTTATTTTCTAATATCTGTAACACTGTTTCAATCAATAAAATAAAATTACCCTAACCTTAATTCATATTAAAGGTAGTGCTTACAATTATAGAGTATTATATTCCTTAATAAGAACTGTGAATCCAAATAATGTAATGAAACTTTGGATTTCCCATGAAAAGAATTAAGAGGGAAGGATATCTGACCAAGGACGTAGAACTCAAAGTTTTACTTGAAAACATATACAATGGTGCTGTTTTATCAACAATAAAATAATGTACTTATTTATTTACTTCTAGAGGCCCAGTGCACACAAAAATTCATGCACTCGGGGGAGTCCCTCAGCCCGGCCTGTGCCCTCTTGCAGTCCCAGAGTCCTCTGGGATATCCCACTGATACCTTAGGCCTGCTCCCCGCTTGTGGCTGAGCGGCAGTCCCCCTGTGGGAGCGCAATGACTACTAGGGAGTAGCTCCGGCCCTGCCCCCCACCGCCCCTCTGCCGCTGCCACCGGTCACTGCAGTCCCTATCACCGTCCCCTTCCTCTGTCCCCCAGCACTCGTCTTGGCTGGCCTGGCACCACCCACTCGCCAGCCCCACCCTCTGCTGACTGGTCATTCTGCTGTTTGGTTGATTTGCATATTAGGCTTTTATTATGTAGGATATAGAATAAATTTTCAATAAATAAAATAATATTACAATTCTATAATTAAGCATAAAACTTTTGTTTAGTAGCCTACATATTCTAATTTAGGAAGCAAAGAGCTTTTATTTTACCTGTTTCCAATTCTTGCCTTACTTTTGTACAACAACTTAAAGAAAATGAAGAAACATTGGAGTCAATAGGATGGAGGGTAGCAAAAGGGTAAAAAATAGGGAACATCTGTAATAGTGTCAACAATAAGAAAGTTATAAAGATATTTGCACTTTTTTTCCCTAAATGATACAGCTATATATTCAGACACTGGTATAATTAATACCAATCTACCCACCAAAAGCAGGTAAAGAAACACATTAAGTACAAAAGAAGTGTGGGTATATTCCCTACCCTCTTACCTACCACCTAATTATCCACCATCCTGAAATTTCTGTTTTGAGCCTATTTTGGCACACTTAGTGGCTTTTTGAGAAATGGTTTTTATTGCCATATTTTTCCTCTCTGCACATTTCTCCATATTGAACTTAGAAAGTTGCAGAAGAAGTTGATATCAGTATTCCCCAATTTATTTGAAAGTATCTGTTAATTTCTTTTTCAAAAGAAACATAAAAAAATAGATGGAATAAATCTATTTTGTGCTATAAATACGAATAACTTTAAAATCTAAGTAGAGATAACCACTTGTTAAATAAATAATTACAAATTAACGAATGAATGAATGAACAAGCAGGCTAGCCACCATACTTTAAACAGTATTGTCCTCTTACTCAGTGGACATTAGACACAGCTGACCATGCTCTCTCCTGGAACATCGCTTGGCTTCAGCAGTGCTACTTTCTCCTGGTTTTCCTACTATTTCAATAACCATCCTTGTAAGTCTTCTTTATTAACAGCTTTTCCTATAAATAACCTCTAAAAATCCCTCAGGATATTGGGGTTCTTCTCTCTCTACCTTCTCCTTAGGTGAATTCCAACATTCTAATGGATATAAGTAGTGTCTTCATGCCAAACACTTCCAAGTTCATATTTCTACTTCAATCTCTCTTCTAAACTCTAACCTTACAGACCCTATCTATGGACATCTCCACTTAGATGTGTAACAGACAGTTCCAAATAACATGTCCAAACTGGAATTCTTGATCAATGCCTCAACCTGCTCTCCCACCCCAAATCTGTACCCTTCTCTCCACCTAAGCAAACCGCACGAGCATCTACCTAATAACTCAAGCCAGAAACCTAGTTGTCACCGTTGATGCCTCTCTGTTAGTATTAATTTTCATGCAATAGTAACAGATTTCATGAAAACTACATTTAACACTGTCCTACCTTTCCAAGATAATGGCATTACAGAATTAAAGAAAGGAAGGCTGCCTTTGTTGTATTTCCTGAGCATTTTCTTTAGGGTAGGGTTGAGGGAGTGGAAGAGGGATTAGGAAAGGAATTGAAGCAATATGATCAAATAGCATTGCTAGACATTCTGAGTGTTCACAACAAAAGATGCTGAAATATATTTGTTCTTCAAAGACAGTATCCTTAATAAAAGCTTAATCATTCCCTGAAAGAGCATTTATTTAGCTTGAAATTACCTCAAAAAGAAAAGTCTTTATTTAGAAAGTAAGTTCTACAATCTTATGGGAAATTTTGTGAGATAAATAGCTCTTCCATACCCTACTTCTTCTGAAGTCTGTAATCAAGGATAATTATACTGTGGAATAAAAGCCAAAAGTCACTACAATTTTAATAGCATCTTATACACCCTATAAAAATACTGTAAATTCATAAGACATATAGGAAGAGAGAGCAGCAGTCTTCTCTTAAAACTAGCCCTTAAAGAGGAAAATCTTTACTTACACATGCTGTAAGACACTGAAGACAGAAAGTTGTGCTTTGTTGTTATAAACATTTATGTAATTTTATAACTAACCAGCTCTCCACCCCCATTAATTATATTTAACTAGAGGCCTGGTGCATGAAATTCATGCACTCGGGGGTGGAGGAGTCCCTCAGCCCGGCCTACATGCTCTCACAGTCCAGAAACCCTCGCTCCTTACCACCCACCTGCTCGCTGCTCCTTACTGCTCAGCTCGTTGCTCCTTAGTGCTGCCACAGAGGCAGAAGAGGCTCCCACGACCACTGCTGCGCTCATCAGCCATGAGCCCGCTTCTGGCTGAGCACACTGATCACCAGAGGGCAGCTCCTGCATTGAGCATCTGCCCCCTGGTGGTCAGTGTACATCATAGCGACCGGTTGTTCTGCTGTTGGGTTGATTTGCGTACTCAACTTTTATTGTATAGGATTCCATTGTCAGTAAGTAGGTAAAGCTCTGTGCAATTTTAGTGTTGTCTCCAAAACCTAAAATCTGAAATGTCTGTTCAGTTTCTTACAATGAAAAACCATAGCATCTGACAGAATATTTATAAATTTTCTAAGTCATTCATTCCCACAGTCAATTTCCAAGTAATGAAAGAATATATTGAGTTGATAAGCACTGCTGATCACCTAAATTAGATATTTATGGTACAAAGATAAATAAAAACTCTGTCTATCTTTGAAGAGCTCATGGTACAAAAATAACTTCACACAAATTTTTTTTAAAAATTGAGCTGACACAATTCTCTATTAAAAATGTTGAAATGGTCAAATTTAAATGATCTCAAATTGTATGTTAAATTACTGAAACAAGAGTTATTCTCACAAACATTTTTTAATCTAAAATTTTGCAAAGACAGGGATAAAATGTTCTACCTCAAAATTTTAAAATTAAATCTGATAATCTACAGTACATAATTTATGCAATATACAATATATAATGTATACAATAAATGAGGAAAAATACATGAAATAATATGGAAGTAGAAAGTCTTATTAAAATAAATTCTTATTGAATAAAATGATTCTATTGCATTCAGAGTGGTTTTATTTGTGACTCCTTGAACCATTCAGAAATCCTTTGTAATTCTGAATATTTCGCTCAAATTTGGCATCTGAAAGTTTGAAGAAATTAGTTTAAATAAAAATAAAGATTTTTATAAAGACAAAAAAATTATTCTATTACAGTTATAGGAAACATACATGTTAAATACTTCACTTGAGTTGGTGCCTACTGCAATGACCTCTGAAGTATAAGTAGCAATCACTGCATACGCATTTGAAAATTAGTTAAAATGATTTCCCCTAGCTGTGGAGACTACAGACCACAAAGACTTCTATAATAAACAAAAGCAGGTTAAGGCCCCTAAAAGGGACACCTGCATACAAACACACACAAAGTCTTTGTCTTCATAGTGGCTATGATTTGAAATGGCAATAAGACATTTATCCTTTTTTAACTAAGTAGAATTTTCCTTGGCTGAAAGGGAATGCCAGTATATACCAGAAAGCCACCCTTTGCTACAGGGGTAGGGACCCAGGCTGTACAGCCCCATCACTAACTTGTTAGGAGCCTGCAGGCCACGTTAATCTGCATTTGAAAGGGAGAGAAGTCCTCTCAGCTTTTCAAGAGAGGCATGGTCCAACCCAGACAATTGTGTGTCCCTGCATTCTCTCCTAGATTCAAAAAGTTTTGTTGTGATCCAGAAAAGGTTTGCTTGTTAGAACTTGTATTAGCTTTATTGGGTGTACTTTGTATTAACATGGGCGCAGGCAAAGGCAACACTGACTTCTTAGGTCAGTAGCATAGAAAATCTTCAGAGTTCAACGCAGATGTGTCCCAAGGGTCCGTGAACTGGGAAAATAGACACACATTTATTTATCTGTGACCAATTGCCATTCAGGATTTCCAACCTCAGCACTACTGACATTTTTGGCCAGATAAAAAATTTTTTGAGGGGTGGTTCTGTGCCTTGTATGATACTTAATAGTGTCCCTGGCATCTAGAGGGTAGAGGTTAAAAAATCCTGAATGGGGAACTGGTCACAGATAAATGTGTGTTATGCTTTACCAGTTGTCTTACAACCCCAACTCTAAGAGTCTCAGCAATTTGCTCCCAAGTGTAACCAAGCCTTAAAGCACCAATCATAAAAATTAAAGGAAGTGTAAACTGATACAATCTTTCAGAAGAATTATATATATTCTTTATAACATCACAAAAAGAGTGACAACCAGACATTTATATGTCTCTTGATAAAAGAACACACCACACCCAGATCTGATAAAGCCTTCAATTCATCTGCCAACTTGCAGGAAATATATAGGAACATGCTGAACTGCATAACGAGTCTGCATCAGCAAAATCTAGACAATGGGAAACTCTCTATATGAATGACCTGGGTTCTTCAACAACAATAAAGGATGAACCTGTAGGTGAAAAGAGACTGTAGAAACGTATCAAATTTAAAACAATAGGTAAGACTCAACTCTAGTTGAAAGACCCATACTTGGGTGATGAAACCACTAAGAGTCTCATGAGTTCCTTTCTAAAGTTAGGATAGTGATTACTTTTGATGGGAGGAAGTGGTTGGCTGAGGATCGAACAGATAAAGTTAGGGAAAACTCTCTACCCAGCATGACATTTGGGACAGATATCACTGTTCTCATTTTAAAATTCAGGAAACTGAAGCTTAGGAGGTTTGAGTAATTTGTCAAGGTTACACAGTAAGTGGCAGGTGTGTCGCTTTAGTTCAAACACAGGTGACCTGACAAGCTGCAACTCTTGCCCAGGGTTTAACTGAGATTTAACATCCCTTTTTAAAGAGGTATAATTGTCAAAAAGGGCACAAATCTTGAGTGTACCTTCACTTGAGAGTAAAGTTCAATAAACTTTACATATAAAATACTATTTTGTTCTAGTGGTTTTAAATGTCCTATCAAGAGAGGAACACATAACCTCTTTAAGAAAATACCTCAGTGCAAAGCCAAGTTGTTGACAATTTAAGATTGGTAAGAAATGCACTGCAGAACTTCAATAGTGGCGCGTTTTTCCTGTAACTAGGGGTAGGACAGTCAGGATGATGCATCTTATGTGATCCAATGTTTTAGTTTCCTTTTTTACTGATTAAAATACACATTTTCCTGGGGATTTTTGAATACAACCAAGGTATGTTATTACAGGTGGGAGATGACAAATAGCTTCCCTCCATAGAAAAGAGACATGCATGGGGCATTTGAAAAGGGTCTCTCAAAGATTTAAAAACAACAACAACAAACCTTGTCAGGTTAGCTAACAAAGGGGAAAGTTTACATAGCACCACAGAGCGGGTGGGGGAAAACACTAGGAAGTTTTGTGGGAATTACAAGATTTTCTTAAAGCAATAAAGAAAAAGTAATTTTTTTAAATATATTTTATTGATTTTTCACAGAGAGCAAGGGAAAGAGATAGAAAGTCAGAAACATCGATGAGAGAGAGACATCGATCAGCCGCCTCCTGCACGCCCCACAGTGGAGATGTGCCCGCAAGCAAGGTACATGCCCCCGACCGGAATTGAACCTGGGACCTTTCAGTCTGCAAGCCGACGCTCTATCCACTGAGCCAAACCAGTCTCGGCAAGAAAAAGTAATTTTACTATCGTGAGGTTTAAAGAAGCTATTTGGAACTATCCATTAAAGTAGGTTTAACTCTTTTACATTAATTCCATATAATTCATACATAAGGATTTCATAAAATGGCGGCCAGTCTATGTCACAATCTAAACCCAAGTCAGCCAGCTCTTACAGAAAACACCAGTCAAGGAAACCTAACATACACCAATCATAACCCTTCAACTCAGCTGTAGCCAGCTCACCTTACTCTAGAAAATAAGATCCTTAGGAAACCCCTAAATGCATCCTGTTACTTCTCCTAACATCTTATAAACTTGCACTTGCCCAATATCCAGCAGGAGGAATGTTCCATGTGTGTGAGGACATCAACGCCATACTAGTTTGTTTCAGTTTTGTCACCTGACACATGTAACATATAGGCCTGGACATGTTGTAAATCACAGTAATTAGTAAATATTTGTCCTGTTATTTTGATAATTTTTATAACAATCAGAGTAATAGGAACAATAATAGATAACATTTATAGAGTGTTCCATGATAGTCACTGTATTAATCAGTTAAATGTATTAACTAAACCTTCACGACCACTCTCGCAAGTAGGTAGATATATTTCTTATATTTAGTCACACAACTAAGTAAGCAGCAAAGTTGGAATACTGATCTTATTGTGTGTTTGCATTTATCCACGGCTCTGCAATTACTTGGCAGTTAATCTTCCTGTTGGACTAACCCCACACTAAATTAGCACCACAACTCCTGTGGTGGGCGCTCCTAATGGAAATTAGGAGCAACTAAGTGTTCTCTAGAAGGAATACTTATCTGAATCAGTTCCAACCTGAGGAAAGAAACATTAGAAGTAGGTTTATCTAAAACTTAACTAGCTGTAACTCTTTGACCCACTGGAATATTCCAAACGCGTATATTCTAGAAATTCATCAGAAAAGATTCATCCTGTAAACTACAGGTTTCCCTAGTACGGTGGTTGGCACATAGTAGGCACTCAACACTGACTGAATGAAAGTGAATATGAACACAAGAGGTAACAATCACAGCACGTACATAATCTAATACCAAGAAATTAAAACAGATAATTTCTAGTGGGCCCTTCCTTTTAAAAAACAAAAACGAATTTTTTTTTTATTGATTTCAGAGAGAGAAAAGGAGAAAGAGATAGAAACATCAACAATGAGAAAGAATAATTGATCGGCTGCCTCCTGCACGCCCCCTACTGGAAATCGAGCCCAAAATCCAGGCATATGCCCTAACTGGGAATCGAACCATGATCTCCTGGATCCTAAGTCTAGGCACAGCCACTGAGCCACGCAAAAGGGGCTGCCCCTTTCTTTTTTAGTAGTAGTTGAAAGGCTGAACTAAAGAAAAGATTGGAGGATGATCCCTGGAGAGAAGAGAAAGGAAGAAAACAAATACAGAACGATGTAAATGAGAAAACCAATAATGATAACAATATGATAGAAATTTTCTCACTAATGTATAAATTTACATAGGTATTTGTCTTTATTTTCAGTTTGCTAGGAGTCTCTATTATCATAAAAGATAAAAATATAATTAATATGCATCCCTTCATCACTCTCATACACAGACATATACACATGCCATTAAAAACATCCTCTGAAATAAAAGTGGAGAAAAAAAACAGTAAACTTTTTTAAATTCACACATTCTCTTTTTGGAGGGAGGGGGGTGTTAACTCAGTTTTTTGGCTTGTTATTCACTAAAAACTATAAGATATGTCAGTGTAGAGACCATGTGTTGAGAGTCTACGGGATTCTTTTTCTTTAGCATTCTCTTTTATTGGCAGGTTTTCTTAGATCTGTCATCTGGAAGAGCTCATTCTGCACAGTTGATGATTTTCCATAGGTTATGTTTTCAGGCTGAATCACAGTCTTTTGTAGCCATAATCTGCAAGTTCTCATCACATTCATTCAATATTTAAAACATTTTTTCAAAATGTAATATATGAGTTTTCCCCCATATTCAGAATCAAACCAACTTCAAAATGTCTTGGAAGAATTAATTAGGGGGAAATGGAAAATTAAACTTTAGAACTTAGAACCCTAAATCTACCACAGAGTTGTAAACCTAGTATTTTATGTATTCTTACTAAAGGTTATCTGTATCAGCCAAGCAGGTTCACCAATGCTGCACTGCGTGACTTGATTCTGATTTACAGTTAAGATTGTTAAAACTTGTATTCTGTACCCTTGCTACACATGTACATTGTAAATATTGCATAAGAAGACTGGAATGCAATAGCCATAAAAATAATTGTAGGCTATTACATAATCAGGAGTCTGTTTCTATTCTTTATTAGGCTAGTCTCATCATATCAAGTAAAATAAATGTATTGAATAAAAACAGAATGAATACTAGAATTATATTTCCTTTTATGTTTTCTTTAGATTTTAAGATTTTAATTAGATTAGTTGTGGATCATATTTTTTTTTTACAAATTAGAGTTCACTTGAATAATATAAGAACTCATCTACATTATCATTAAATCATTTTACATATACTATATACGCATGCATACATTTTTTCTTTAAAAGCAAATTCTTCCAGAGTATATATTGTGTTCAGGGCACTGTGGTAGAATACAGGGAAATACAAAGGTGAATTAGACTAAATCTTCCACAAGAAGCTTGAAACTCATAAATATCAGCCTTTCCCTCTCATTTGAATGGCGACCAGTATATCCCTTCACTTCTAGGCTGTTCAAGAAAACAGTCCTGGATAATGTGCTACTGAGGTAAATAAATTAAGTTGAACTTAATAGCTATGTGCCATCAAGTACAAATTTTTTACTATGATTACGGATTGCCTGGGTGTCCCACCATAAACCTCAGCCTTATTCATGTTAATTCTCAACATATGTGTTTATACTAATTTGTTAAAATGGATCGACTATCAAATTGAACACTGGAGTATAATAATAACTCAAAAGGATGATTCTGAGAAACAGAAAAGAATAGCCTCATGTTGATTTCCAAGTTTTTTCAACATCAATTACAGCAACTAGAAAAGGCTGAATCATTCTAAAATTATTATGAGAACTTGCTTAACGTTGTTCGGGGTGGAAAACAGATCCTACATAGCATTAACAGGGCTCATCAGTCCTGCTCTTGAATGACGCAATTGTTTAGAGGCGCTAATACAGTTTCCTGGACAGGCTACAGTATTTCAAAGGAAACAAGGTTGGATTACTGCACCAGTCTACCAGGCAGAATGTGTGCGACCACAGCACTGAAGCAGGTTCCATTCACTGCCAACTGCCTTGCTGAAATCACTTTTTAGAAAGGGGTGGAGGTGAAATGTGTTAACAGGACTGTTATGTGTTTCCACCAGAAAGTTCCTGTCAAAAAAAAGTATTTTCATAATTACATCATATCAGAGGCTAGCAAGAACTAGGCTGGGCACTGAATGTGCAAGAATAAGTTCCACCCTTTTATGCAGAGAAAGGGCCTGCTCAACTAGCTTCCATGAGCAATCGCTTGGAAGAGCACGGTTCTGAGTGAGTCGAACCTGTGCTCTGCCATCCACAGCTACCATAACGCTGGCCAGCCCATTTAACTGCTCTCAGCTTAAGTTACCTCACCTACAAGAAATGGAGATAATAATGCCTTCCTGTCTGAGTCAAGATTTTTCTGATTATAAATGACAGAAGCTTAAATCATACTTCAGAAAAATAAAAAAGATAATCTATTGGAAAACTATGGGAGAGGCTCAGAGACTCCAAACTACAGCTGGTTTTAGGAGCTAAAACCAAAACAGCTCCTCCAATGTAAAGAACTGAAGCCCAAAGTCTCACCATGATGGTACTCTTTCTCTCTAAGTCTCTCTCTTCTGTACTTCTTTTTCCATCCTTACTTCTTCACTCGCACAAAATAGAGCTGCCCTCTTGAATGTGGTAGCCATTAACCAAATGTGGTGATTGAGCATTTGGAACATGACTAGTCCAAATTAAGATGTTTTAAAGACTTTGTATAAAATGTAGATACAGAATATTTCAATAAGTCTAACTTTGATTACATATTAAAATAATATATTGAATGTGTTAAATAAAACATATTATTCAAACTAATTTCACCTGTTTCTTAGTTCTTTAATGTGGCTACTGGAAATCATGTGTGGCTCACACTTATGGCTTGCATTATATTTCCACTGGACTGTGCTGATTTACAGGCTTTTTCCACACAGTGAGGAACATGGCCACCTCTGGCCCTGGACTCAATTCATGTGAGCTTAAAACATCACAGCACAGAAAATGTTTTCCTCTTCCTGCTTCAATTTTCAAATGTTCTGGGGAAAACTCTGGGGCAGCTTGGATGATGTATCCAGTCCTTGGACTAATCGCTTCCAGGCAGAAGAGGAACTGTAATGTACAACACTCTCCGAATCACAATTAGGGAAACTAAGACTTGGAAAAGAATTTAGTAAATTATATATTAGCAACAGATTATTTAAAAATGAGAGAGAAGATGGAATAAAAAGGGAAGAAAACGGCAAGAAAAAAAAAAGGAAGGAAAAGTAAAAGAGGGACGGAGAATTCACCCAGGCAGAAGGTGTAAGTAAAATATCAGTGAAGAGCACATGGTATTAAAATCCACCCATGATCACTAAACCAGATCCCTTTACTTATCTTTCTTCCTATGCCACCCCAGGTGCGGCTGTGAAGAAACATTCTTCTCCATAATCTAAAAGAGATGGGCAAACAATTGCCCACATGCCAAATCCAGCCCAGTGCCTGTTTGTGAAAATAAAGTTTTATTGGAACTCA
Organism: Lasiurus cinereus; assembly: GCA_011751065.1. NCBI lineage: Eukaryota > Metazoa > Chordata > Mammalia > Chiroptera > Vespertilionidae > Lasiurus > Lasiurus cinereus. The sequence goes on from JAAGEH010000041.1 coordinate 58,882,938, forward strand.
GCCACACTGGTTCATTTACATACTGTGTATGGCTGCTTTGATGCTATGACAGCAGAGCTGAGTAGTTGTGACAGAGACCATCTGGCCTGCAAGCCTAAAATTTTACAACACTGCCCTTTGGAGAAGACGTCCAGGCACTCTGATCAGGAGTGTATTTTCCTCCAAGCCCTCCTTCTCTCTCTAGAGAAAGGAGGGAGAACAAGAACAATAAAATGAGAGCAGCCGGGCTGGTGTGGCTCAGCAGTAGAGTGTCAAAAAGGAGAGGTCACTGGTTCAGTTCCCCATCAGGGCACATACCTGGGTTGTGGGCTCAATCCTCAATCCCCTGTGAGGGCTGGAGAAAGCTGCAGGAGGCAGCCAATCAATCAACCAACGCTGTTTCTCTCTATCCTTCTCCCTTCCTCTCTCTCTCTCTCTAAAAATCAGTAATATATTTTTTAAAAATAAAATAAACTGAGAGCAGTCATGGGTCCCCTTTCTTCATGAAAGAATAAAAGGAAGTTTCCTACAGAATAAGTTTTAGACAATCTCACAATTTCCTTTGCAATTAAGTCTCAAATGCAAATTTTGGCTCAAATTTAGCCATGATAAATTAGACTTACTGCAGGAATAAACAGTACCCTACTTTTATGGCACTCTCTTCCAGGTACATATTCCTACTTGTATAAAAGTATGCCCATTTCTATTTGGTTAGACAGAAACTATTTCCTTTAAGATAAGATGAGGTTTCTCTCTGAATCCTTTATGGTCTTTCAAGAAACAGACAACTGTTTTTGCTTTAATACCAGATTTCATAAGAATGAATTAAAGCAGTCTTTATTTCTAAAAGCTACCTATTAAGTGTAACTTTATTGGATCCAAAATATTCCGTCAACTAAACGGTCACAAATTTTGAAGCATTATTTAATCTGTGGTTTAGAGAAAAATCTTTGTGAGGTCAGCTTTTGAACTTATACTCATTTATCAGGATCAGGGAGCTTTTACTGTCTGCTATCTTATGCTCACTGAGAAACAACTATCAATACATGTCACAGTAAAAGCTTGCTGGATTTTAAATAAAGAGAATATTTGAGGGGAATTATCAGTTTCCTTCATAGCAACTGTATAAAACTAAATGAACTTTCAAACAGTTCCAATAATAAAGGACAATGCAATAATTCATCCAAAAAGAAATTCTAGGGAGATAAATTAGCCTAATTCTCTTCTGGGTGCACAGAATGCTAAACCTTCCTCTTTTCTGTGGAAGGTGAGAAGAATGAAACATTTCAAAACTGCAAATGTACTAAAACTCAATCTTTAGTGACAAGTCATACACATGTTTAACTCATGCCATGACTATTGGCCCTAACTATATGAAAGAAGGATAGGACCACTTGAAATGGTTTTTTCCCTCAGCAACATTTCCTTTAAACTTTGCAAAGACAGAGCATCAGTAAGATTATTACATTCAAGTATATCATGAATTAAAACTATTTCTTGAAAAGCCAGGATAACTTTGGCCAGTATGCTACCACTTTAGTTGTTTCTTAACAATTTCACTTGATTCACTTTTTCAAATTTCCATCCCATTTCTACAACTCATTTTGTCTATTAGTGGATAAAATAGGTTCATTTGGACATATAAACTTACGATGGCTTTCACAGTGCAGTAAAATGTCACTATAGCAAATCAGTAGAGTGTGTAGTCAAATTCCATGCTATCTCAATGTTAGAAGACTACTTAACCTTTCAAGGTAAAAGTCTTAACCTTAAAAGGCTAAGACTACTTAACCTTTCAAGGATGTCAAGGTAAAACTACACTGATGCTGGTAAAGAGTATCTTAACCCTAGAAATTTGAAGAGTTTATTTTAGGACTTAGACTATCAGTCATAAGCCTAGTAATTAAAAATTAGAAGCATCCAAATGCAAATAATATGTAAAGCAGTTTCTAATGCAAACTTTGTTTTTAAGATTACAGCCAAATATTCCAAGATTAAGATTCAACAACTTTAGGAACTTAGATCTTAAAGCCTTCAACAGATATTCTGGTTTACTTCTGGAATGCCAGTTGGTGGTGGTTGTTGTTATAGTGTTGGGATTATTGAAACACTAGATAAGATGACAAAAATCACCAAGAGCTTATAATTTTTAAAAAATATATTAAAATTGAATTTTTGGAGGTGACATTTGTTAATAAAATTGAATAGGTTTAAACAGGTGTTTGGTTTGTTTTGTTTTTTGCTACTGTTTTGTGTTATACAAAAATTTCTTTTTTGGTCCTTGTTGTTTTACTCTCTTTGCATGAACAACAGATACAGAAAGACATCAGTGCTTCAATGTAGCCATTTCACCTACAGGAGAAAAACCATTTCATAGTACTTTTATTTGGGGGAAGGAGAGAAGCTTTCTAATTTGCCAAACAGATTCCACTTTTCTCCTATTTGACTAGGGAAAAAAAAAAAAGTAAGGGCATAATATAAATTTAGAAGTCTCAGAAAAGAAAATGGGAAAAGTTGATTTTGAAAAGAAAAAAATTAAGATACATTATGATTCAAGGAACATTTTTTTCCTTTGACCTTCAAGAACAGGAGCAGAGGCAACATCAAGTTCAAATAAAAAGACAACCAATCAAACTGGTAAGGCCCCAAAATTTAAACCAAAGATACTGTAAATTATGGAGTAAAGTGATTACATAAGTATGGTACTTTCCTATATTACTGCATCTGGTTTTAAATAGTCTGAAACAGAGTTTTAACTGGAATATATGGAGGTCAATGAGTCTGTGATCTAAGTGTTTCCAGGGAAACTGCTTGCTATTTTAATGGAGCATAGTGAGTGCTGAAACCAAATTAGTTATGCTTAGTAATCACAGCTCCAATACATATATTTTCTTCAACAGGAGTGAGGAGAAACTAAATGTAAATTGCTCACTTCCATTCCCACTTGGACTTCACAACTCCTGGATACAGAGTAGAAAACTAGCCTACTACAAACTAAAAATGGAAGTGTAATGAAGCACAAAAATCCAATGTTTTACTTAATGAAACATGAAAATTAAAAAAGTGTTCCTTACTCTTTTCTATTGCCTGTAATTTATATTCCATAAGCCCATACTTCCAATCATTATCAAGATTAACATATAATATAGAGGCCAGGTGCACAAAAATTCGTGCATGGGGGTTGGAGGTATCCTTCAGCCCAGCCTGCACCCTCTCCAATCTGGGACCCTAGAGGGATGTCTGACTGCCCTTTTAGGCCCGATCCCAATAAACAACTCAGGACTGCTGGCTCCCAACTGCTCACCTACCTGCCTTCCTGATTGCCCCTAACTGCTTCTGCCTGTCAGCCTGATCACCCCCTAACCACTCCCCTGTCAGCCTGATTGATGGCTAACTACTCCCCTGCCAGCCTGTTTGTTCCTAACTGTCCTCCCCTGCAGGCCTGATCACCCCCAAATGCCCTCCCCTATAGGCCTGGTCCCCCCAACTGCTTCCTCCTGCAGGCCTGGTCCCCCCTCCCAACTGCTCTCCCTTGCAGACCTGGGTCCCCCCGAAATGCCCTTCCCTGCAGGCTCAGTAGTCCCCAACTTCCTCTTCTGCCAGCCTAGTCCTTCCCAACTGCCCTCCCCTGCTGGCCAACTTGTGGTAGCCATCTTATGTCCACATGGGGGCAGTCATCTTTGACCACATGGGGGCAGCCAGCTTGTGTTGGAGTGACAGTCAATTTGCATATTATTCTTTATAAGATAGGATTAGATAGGATATAGGCCTAGTGCATAGGTGGGGGCCAACTGGTTTGCCCTGAAGGGTGTCCCAGATCAGGGTGGGGTTCCCTTGAGGTGTGGGATGGCCTGGGTAAGGGGCCTGTGGTGGTTTGTAGGCTGGCCACACATCCCCACACCTCAAGTGGAGGCCTTGGTATCTGGGATTTATTTATCTTCTGTAATTGAAACTTTGTAGCCTTGAGCAGAGCCAAGTCTCCTACTTGCTTCATGGCCACAGCCATTTTTGTTGGGATTTATTTATCGTCTATAATTGAAACTTTGTAGCCTTAAGCGGAGGCCAAGGCAGGCCAGGGCTGGGGAAGCTTGGCTTCCTCCATCACCAAAGGCAACTCAACCCTCCTGCTCTCTCCAGGTCTGTGGCTGCTGCCATTTTTGTTGAGATTTATTTATCTTCTATAATTGAAAATTTGTAGCATTAAGTGGAGGCCAAGGTAGGCCAGGGCAGGCAGAAAGCTTGGCTTCCTCCATTGCCAGGGCAACCCAAGCCTCCTGCTCTCTCTGTGGCCACAGCCATCTTGGTTGGGTTAATTTGCATACTTGCTCCTGACTGGCTGGTGGGAGTGGCTTATGGATGTAGCAGAGGTATAGTTAATTTGCATATTACTCTTTTATTAGATAGGATTATTTACTCACTACAATATGCAGGAAAATTTGTACAGGATTCTATCTTCTCTTTAAACTGCTATAAACACTACTAACTGTTTGAACAACATCAAATTAGGAAGGTAGAGATTTTTCGTATACTAGACTAAAGCTATCTAGCCCCAGATTGAAATACGTAACTGAGGACAGTCACAACCAAAACCTGCATCTAGTGATGAACCTAGACCTTTGTCTTAGGCTTCCAGTTCAGAACTTGCTCCCTCGTCCATTTAATTTCTTTCATCTTAACCACAGCCTAGCCATTTGCATTCTACCTTTCTCTGCAAAGCATCTGCAGATCCTTCCCCAAGCTACACCTTGCCTGCATTCATTCTAAAGAATGCCATGGCCCGGCCAGTGTGGCTCAATGATTGAGCATAGACCTATGAACCAGGAGGTCACATGCCCAGGTTGCAGGCTCAATCCTCAGTAGAGGTGTGCGGGAGGCAGCCAAAAAATGTTTCACTATCATCATTGATATCTCTATCTCTCCCTTCCTCTCTGAAATCAATAAAAATATATTAAATATTTAAAAAATAAAGAATGCCATGTACATTGGCCTAGTTCAATTCTTGTTCTTTTCAAGTCGGTCCAACTATGAGTTCCTGAGATCAACTGCTAACGTAAGTACAGAAAATAAAATGTCCTTTAGCAAGGCATAGTTAGTATGCAATCCGACTTAAAGACAGAATGCATATTTGAAAACTTCTAACAGATCTTTCATACCAAGAAGGTTATTGACTATAAAGGGGTGCTTTTTCCAAAGTTTAATTTACTTATACTAATTTTATCTTATAATTAAACATCATTTCAAAATTACTTTTAGGGCTACTCTTTTAGCTTTGAGGTAACAAAGGAACTTAATAGATCTTCATGCAATTAATCTATATATATAAAAGCCCAGCAACTAGAACAGTGGAACGACCAGAACTGGAACAATCAGTGGCTATGACACGCACTGCCGCAGACAACCAGCCTGATTTGGCCCTCGATCAGCCCCCATCACCCCAATAGGGAGCAGGGCCAGCCAGTCACCACCCATGGCCCCTCCTCCCCACTGGCCTGCCCCGATGGGCCCCCATCATGGCCGGCCAGCCAGACCTCGCCCATGCACAAATTAGTGCACCAGGCCTCTAGTATTTTAATAGACTTAATCATCCAAACAAATGCTGGTAAACCAATCACATACATATTCAGAGTAATATAATTACTTGAAAAGTTCATTTATAGTCTCATATTGACAACTACGTATTTTTACCTTGAGAAGATATGTGGGAATATTACTGAAATCCACTGGCAACTTCAAAAGGAAACGAGCTGAAAATTCACCAGTCTGCAGAAAAAAAGGTATAATAAGATTAAAAATCAAAAAATAGATTGTGACAAGACAATTGCAGCCAAAACCACAAGTTCAACCTGTTCAAAATATAGGCATCTTCAGTTTGGGTAAAACAACATGAAACAAACAAACAAACAAAAAGAATGAAAAAGTAGGGGAAGATTTAAAAAAGTATTAAATTATTAGTTACTAAAAAGTACAATTAAAATGTTTAAAAGCTGTATTATAAATGCAATAAAATTATAATGCAGTAGTATTACCTTTGTTTACTTTTAAGTATAAAAAAATACTTTAATGTATAGTTTCTTAAAAACCCAAACAATACAGACAGACCTGCCCCTTTGATTCCTTTGCTTTTATTGAAGCATTCAGACCACTTCACTAATACAGGGGTGGGCAAAAGAATGTTAATAATAATGAATAATATAATAATTAATAAATACATAATAATACAAGAATAAGCTCTGTGTTTCAAGCACTCACAATCATAAACCTACTTTTGCCCCTCCCTATACTTATAACACACAGGCTCAGGACATATATATTATCAGTCTTCATAATTTTTCTAGAAGTGCACACAAGGTCAAACTTCTACCCATATACAGCAATTCATCAGTGGATATGCCAAATAAGATTTAATTCCCTGAAAATCAGTTAACATTATTATCAACTAATACTTTTCAGTGATTCTTATCTATAAACCAGTCTTCATAGGAAAGATATACAAAGGTTTGGCAATTTAAAACATTTAACTAAGCTATCAATAATACTTTCTATTTTTAAAAGGAGAAAACTCATTAGAGAAAAATATTTTCCATTTTTATGATGGGAAAAGCTTAGAAATCACATTTTTTATATGTTTTTATTGATTTCAGAGAGAGGCAGGGAAAGGGAGAGAGAGATAAAACCATCAATGATGAGAGAGAATCATGTATTGCCTGTTTCCTGCATGCCCCCTACTGGAAATCAAGCCCACAACCCAAGCATGTGCTCTGACCAGAATGAAACTATGATGTCCTGTTTTATGAGTCGCTGCTACTCAACCACTGAGCAACACCAGCCAGGCTAAGGAATCACATTTTTAAAAATCTTTGCCATAGTCTAGAGGAGGGGTTTTCCAATTGAGTTACACAGACATGTAGGGGGTTCCAAGGGAAATCTTGCAAAAGCAACAAAGACGGTGCTGAGCTAGTGGGATTCTGGGTCTTCCAGCCTTTCTCGTTACAAGCCTGCAGCTCAGGTTGGGATTTTGACATGTTGGGCTTCACTGTTACATGTTGTGTGGACAAAGAACTTCAGGGATAATCTAGAACCCCTCTAAAGAGTTTATTTCTATCTTTTCATATTGTGACGACGATAGAGCTCCCAATATCTCCACTCCCTCTCCTTCTTATGAAAACAAGCACCTCAAGCACCCCAAACTAATATTTAAACACAGTACGCACTTACAGGTTTTTAATGGGTGAGTGGATGAGCACACACAGTACACATGCACACTTCTTGCAGTGGATCCACAACGTGCACCATTCGTTTCCACAAACATCCTAGCAACTGGCTCCAAGGTCTTGGCCCTAATTTTAAAACTCTGACCTAAAACCTTAAAAATGCAAACAGAAATATAAACCTTGAGTTCAAAAAGATCACAATGATAACCACCATCTGCATAGTTGTTTGCTGTTTGTTTTACTGCTTACAACATCTTTTAACTTACATCAACTCTGGCTAAGGACAGAGCACTTCTTCATTACCGCAAGCCTAACCTAGTGACAGAAAAGGCGGAATGAGAGCAATGAATGAACAGAATCAAAGCGGAGGCAGCCAGACAGAACCACAGCAGGCACTGTGCCACCGGGACTCCAAAGGTGAGAAAGAGGACTAAACCTGAGAGCTGAGAGCTGGACTCCGTATACAACATCAATACATTCACTCTAATCAAAACCCAACGCCTGAGAGGAGAGCTAAGAACCACTTAAGGATATATCAACAACTCATCAGAGTGGTGGAAGGAGGTCTCTGAATGATCCTAATAAAACTCTTACGTTCTGTTATGGGCCAAGATTATTAAAAAGGTGTGGTTTTGGTGTTATGTTAAGCTATTAGAACTAACATGAGCTCCTAGAACTCTAGAACTAACATGCCCTGTTACATGTGATTCTTTGGATCTAGGCGAGTCTTTTTTTAAGTACGAGAGGTCATACTTTAAAAGGAATTAAGTATGGGGCAATATAAAAAAAGTACAGAGTTAAATAGGAACTTTTAAGAGGGCACCCAGCCCAAATGGAGTTTGGTGAGGGATATTGGAACAAGCACAGAAAAGTCATCCTATCTAATGAACCAAATAAACAAAACAGACTCAGAGATACAGAGAACAGACAGACAGCTGTCAGAGGGGCGGGAAGTTGGGTCAGTGTTACTGGAGTGAACAAGCCCTGATACTGATCTGAGGTCACTCAGAAACTCCCTTCTCCATAGGGGAGCTATTTCCAAACGCCTGTAGAAACATGCAACAATCATTCATAAAATCAGTGAACACCAAAATGGCTACTACATGTAGTATGTGGAATATTTGTTAAGTCATTCCTGTGGAGGTTGACCCGGGTTTTTTAAAAGTACCAAGGAATTAGAAGAGGTTGGTTGGACAGATGATAGTAAGTCAGACTCCATTCATTTCTTATTCATTTTCAAATTTTAGAGATAAACAACCTACCAAGTTATAAGTAGCCATTTCTACCCACTAGTCTAAAATGTCTATCTGTAAGTTAAAATGGCAATCTCAAAACTGCATTTCTTAGACTCAATGGGTCTTATATTTTTAAATAACAAAAGGAGTGAAATGTAGGATTTAAAAAATTAAATGAACTCTTGTACATATAAGGTAATCAGGAAAATAATTGCATATTTAGCACTTGGACTCATTTGAACTGTTAGTTATTTTAGTACATGAACAGAACTTTAGTACTTTTGCCCTTTTTTAGTTTGCACAATATATTTTTATTCTACCAGCTATTTCAGACCAACATTCTTTTAAAAATGCTCAGATGAGCCTCGCCGGCATGGCTCAGTGGTTGAGTGTCATCCTATGAACCAGAAGGTCATGGTTTGATTCCTGTCAGGGCACACGCCGGGGTTGCAGGCTCGATCCCCGGAGTGGGATGTGCTGGAGACAGCCGATCAATGATTCTCTCTCATCATTGATATTTCCATCTCTCTTTCTCCTTCTCGCTTCCTCTCAAAATTCAATTTAAAAAAAAATTTTTTTTTTAAAAATGCTGATGATCCCTTCTCAAATGTTAGTCTTAGAACTAGTATAAATATATGTTTATTGGCAACAGATTGATTTATACAACTAAATTCATAATAAATGAATCTTAATGCTGTGAAGAGAATTTGTTCTAACAGAAACCATAAAGAGCACTTTATGATCTCCAACTTTCAAGCCTACTATACATTCTTTATTTTGCTGTTGAGAGACTAAATAAAACAGCACTTATTTCTAATAGCATTGGAAACATCAGAAACTAGGCAAGAATTCTGTTTTCAGTTTTATCTTGATTTTCCTTGTGAGCTGTAAGGTACTATTCCTCTGAGAAATTAAGTAAACTGTGATTTTAAAATGTATCTTACTATAAAAATTCAATTATAAACATGATATGAGGAGCAAAACATACGTCAGAAATCCTTTCTGAGTTCTGCTCAGACAATGACTTTTTCCGTGATTTTACATTTGAAGTTCCAAGTTATTCAAGCAATTTATGGTCACTCTGTGGTAATGTCAGACTGCTTCCATAGCAATCTTTCCTGTAAGCTGAAAATGAGACATTTAGATGCAGCCAAGTGAACAGAATAACTTGATTTTTTTTTTCAATCCTTGGTCAAATCCTCTCTTGGATAGATGTAGAAAATTATCTGACCTATGACTGTTAAAATGTCAGCCATTCTGCCAACTGCCTTAATGGCAATTTCCCCAGCATTAGCAATAAATACGTGCATCCTTCCTTCTTTCAAGTTATAGTACATTGGCAACCAACAAACTAACAACACTCAGTTTTGGCAATGTATTAGGTCTAAGCTTTTTTCCTGGTAATAGCAGCTGTGTCATAGTTCCTTCCCCCTATTAGAAGTGACAGGTAAGCATCTTATGCAGAACAGATTCCAAATCCAGGTTGCTCCTAAAGGGGAATTTTATTTTCTTAGAGACTGTTCCCTATCAACAAGCTTTCATCTGAAATTAACTGCTCTGACCATTTAGATAGCTAAAAGCTAAGAAATTCTCAAGAGTGGCTATCATTTTAGCTGGGTGACCGCCTGGTAAGGGTGATTCTTCAAATGGACTCCGACAACCAATAGGCTAAGTCTGGAGATTGTTCCTTGGCAAATACATAATTACCCACTGCATGTAGAAAGGAAAGCCGAAGTTAGGCTAATTAGAACATCTCCTACTTTACAAAAAGGTATCTAAGATTGTTCTAAGTTCTCATACTGTTCAGTAGATCTAATTCATTTATACCTATTTTAGAAATGAGAAAACTGAGGCTTGGAATAGTTAAAAAAAAAAAAACTTGCCTACAACAATTGAGAGAATAATAGAGTCAGAGCTCAACCTAAGGCTCAAGATGTATTCATCCATTCATTGCTATAGGTTAAGAGCCTAAAATGTGTCAGGACCTATAAGGGCACTGCAAATATTATGAGTAAAGTATAAATGATATAGTCCACATGATGAAAAAGAAAATGCCTATAATCAAGAATAGTCTATCTGGCAAGGTTATCATTCAGAACTGAAGGAGATCAAGAATTTCCCAGATGAGCAAAATGTGAAGTTCGTCACCATGGTATCAACATCACAAGAAATGCTATGCCCAGCTGGTGTGGCTCAGTGGTTGAGCGTTGACCTATAAACCAGGAGGTCACAGTTCAATTCTAGTCAGGGCACATGCCCAGGTTACAGGCTCGATCCCCAGTAGGGGGCATGCAGGAGACAGGCAATCAATGATGATCTTCTCTGATCAATGTTTCTATCTCTCTATCCCTCTCCCTTCCTCTCTGAAGTCAATAAAAATATATTATTTTAAAAAGATATGTTAAAGAAAATTCTTCAAGTGGAAAAGAAAAGGCCAAACTAAAAATAAGAAAATATATGAAAGAAAAACTGTCACTAATAAAGGCAAACATATCAAAAAAGTAGTAGACCAACCATTTATAAAACTAGTATAAAAACAATAAAAATGGCAATAAGTACATACCTATCAACGAATACTTTTTTAATATTTTTATTGATTTCAGAGAGGAAGGGAGAGGGAGAGAAAGAAACATCAATGATGAGAAAGAATCATTGATTGTCTGCCTCCTGCATGCCCCTCCACTGGGGATTGAACTTGCAACCTGGGCACGTACCCTGACCAGGAATTGCACCGTGATATCCTGGTTCATAGGTCGATATCAACATGCCAGCCAGGCTCAACAAATACTTTAGATGTAAATGGACTAAGTGCTCCATTTAAAAGACATAGATACGATGGCTGAATGCATTAAAAACAACAAAAAACGACCATTCCATATTCTACCCACATGAGACTCATTTCAGAACAAAAGACACACAACTGACTGAAAGTAAATGAATGGATGGAAAAAGATATTTCCTGAAAATGAAAATTTCTTTAAAAGCTGGAATAGCAATAGTTATAGGCAAAATCAACTTTAAATCAAAGGTTATAACAAAAGACAAAGAAGGACCTAGAATTTCCACTTCTGGGTGCTTATCTAAAGAAAGTGAAACAAAAATTCAAAAGATATATGCACCCCTATATTCAGTGCAACATTATTTACAATAACCAAGATATGAAAGCAACTACGTATCCACTGATAGATGAATGGATAAATGGTTAGGTAACCATTACACACACACACACACACACACACACACACACACACACACTCGGGATTATTATGAAGCCATGAAAATGAATAAAAATCTTGCCATTTTCAACAGTATGGATTGATCTAGAATATGGACTTACTTATGCTAAGTAAAATAAGTCAGAAAAAGACAAATACTCTATCATTTCATTTATATGTGGAATCTAAAAAACTAAACAAATGAACAAAGAAAACAAACAGACTCATAACAGAGAACTGATAGCTGCCAGAGGGTTGGGCAGAGGAGGACTGGACAAAAAGATGAAAGCAATTAAGAGGCACAAACTTATAGTTTTGATATAAATAGTTAAAAGGGTAAGTTTAATTTTATATAGCTTTTAAAATAACAAACTATATTTACAAAAAAACAACAACAACCTGGAACTGAATAAATAAGAATAAATTTTAATCCTACTAGTACAAAGGCATTAATCATATATAAGACCTTGGAAACTATGTCCTTTTAAGAAAAATCTGGAGAATAAGACAGAGGAGGCATATTTAACATAAGTAAAGAAAGACTAAGTGAAACCTAAAAGAATTAGCACTGAGAAGGGAACCTAAACTTATTCTGTGCTTAACTAGACTAGAGAGTTTATTAACGTACTTATTCAACTAATGTTGACAGAGAGTAAACAATGTGGCAGGCATTGTTCTGGGTGTTTCTGATTAGGAGGAACTGAACAAAGATCCCTGCCTCCATGGAATTTATATCCCAGTGTAAGAGACAGACAAGCAATAAACATAAGTAAGTGAGTAGGCTGCTTCTAGGTGGCTTCCAATAATAGTCCCTGGTATGTAGTCACATTCTTATGTCATTCCTCCCTAAATGTGGACTGAACTTAACAAACAGAATACAGCAAAGATGAGGAGATGTCTCTTCTGAGATTAGGTTAGAAAGAATGTGACTCTGTCTTGCCCACACTCTCGCTCTCCTGACTGATGGATTGCTCTGATAGAGCCAGCTGCCATGCTATGAGCTGCCCTGCGGAGAGGCCTGGGAAGAGGCAAGGAGCTGAGGGCAGCCTCCAGCCAACAGCCAGCACTGAACTGAATGGAACCACCAGCCTCATGAATGAGCTAAGAATGGATTCATCTCCAGATGAGTCTTGAGATGACAGTAGCCCTGGTCAGTATCTTGAGTGCAACTTGTAAAAGACTAAGCAGAGAGTCTACATAGACTACTGACAAACAAAAGCTATGATAATAGAGGTTGTTTTATCTCAGAGGGGAGGGAGAGGGGCAGGCAGAGATTAACCAAAGAACTTATATGCATATGTGCATAACCCATGGACGCAGACAATAGTGCAGTGAAGGTGTGAGAGGGAGGGAATGAGGGAGGTTCACTGGTGGGAAAAAGGGAACATCTGTAATGCTTTGAACAATAAGAATAACTTTAAAAATAATAATAAATAAAATACTAACATGCAAAAAATAAAAATAAATATTGTTTTAAACCACTAGTTTCTAGAATAATTATCTAATGCAGCAACATATAATTAATACAATATATTAATCATATGATATGTTAAAAAGAGATGCAAAAACGTAAAGCACAGTGCAGGTGAAGGGGTACGAATAACCCTTTTAAAAAGAGGTGTTACAAAGATTGCAAGTGAATGTTTACAGCATTATTCTTAACAGTTAAGACATTAAAACCCAAATGTCCATCGGTTGGTGAATGGATAAACAAAATGTGGTATATCAATCCAATAGAGTATTAGTCAACCACAAAAAGAAACAAAGTGTTAAGACATGCTACAACATGGATGAACCGCAAATGTATTAAGAGAAAAATGCCAATTATAAAAGACTACATATTATATGATTCCATTATATGAATGTTCAGGAAACTAGTTTAGTGGTTACCCAGGTCTGGAGATAGGAATAGGATTAACTGTAAATGGCATGAGGAACCTTACTGGTGATGAAATCATTAAAAAACTGGATTGTGTTTGTGGTTGCTCAGCTCAGCAAATGTGTTAAAAATCATTGCATTATACACTTAACACAAGTGAATTCATGGTATGTAAATTATACCTCAAAAAAGCTGCTTAAGAAAACCATGCATGTTAACACAGGCATGGCTCAGACTATGACAAATGAGTAAAAACTATAAGGAAGGGTATTAGGCATGCAAATATTTAGGGGAACTACACCATACAACAGGAAAGCTCTATATACAAAGCCTACAGCACAAGCATACCTCATGTGTCTGCAGCACAGCAAAGGTGTGGCTAGAGCTGAATATTTTTAATAGGAAGGTAGGAGATGAAATGAGGGAATTAATGAGAATAAAGGATGGTGGTGACAGAAATCATGTAGAACATTTTATGACACTGGCTTTTAACATGAGAGTCAAAAAGAGGTATACCAGTATGAAAGTTCTAGGCTGAGGAGTGATATGATATGGCTTGCATTTCAAAAGGATTATACAAGCTTGGCCAGTGTGGTTCAGTGGTTAAGTGTCGACACATGAACCAGGAGGTCATGGCTCATTTCCTGGTCAGGGCACATGCCTGGACTGCAAGCTTGATCCCTAGTAGGGGGTGGGCAGGAGGCAACCAAGCAATGATTCTCTCTCCCTCTCCTTTCCTCTCTCTGAAATCAATAAAAATACTTTTTAAAGAAAGGATCATATAACATAAACTATTAAAAGAAATTATAAAAGGCTCCATGAAAACTAGCTATCTCCAGCGTTAACCTCTCATATCCAACTGGGATACTAAAGGAGGTCTGAACACAGACAATAAGGTGGTGAAGGCCTGGGGTAGGGGCATGGCCTGGAAGAGATAAATGAAGGGGGGGGAAAGGGGACATATGTAATACTTTCAACAATAAAGATGTTAGAAAAAAAGGAAGAAAGGGAAACTTGCCCGTGTCTCAAAATGTGGCCTATGAACCACCTGTTATCAAAACCTGGTTTTTGAATACTTGGGGCTGGGGATGTGAGACTCCAAATTTTACAAATTTCCAAGGTGATAACTCTGAGAAACAATGAACCAGATAAACATCAACGTCCCTTTAAATTCTAAATTATGAGTACGTATGTAGGCAACCTGAACCATGTCTATCTAAAGAAATGGCTAGGGTTTACTATAACTAGATGAATTCGTGCACAGGTGAGATCTGGCCAGCACACCCCAATTGGGGCCAGTCAGGGCTGGCCAGAGGAAGGAGTCACAGAAGGTTGACCAGCCAGCCCCGCCCTCATAGGGCTGGTTGGTTATCAGCAGTGCATGTCATGGCAACTGGTCGTTCTCGTCGCTTGGCTTTTATATATATAGATTCTGAGTTGATTATTTTATTTTATTTTATTACAGATTAAGTATATTTTTTCCTCATTCCCAAAAACCTTACCCAGTTATTTTTTTTCCCAGCATAAATTTCCATGTTCTCTCCATACTGAGGCTCTTCCAGCAATGTCTGGTATTCGAACATGAGGCGGGAGCTCTCGCGGAGACGGCTGCATTGAAATTGGTGATATTGCTGCACAAGTTCCTTCACCACAAGTAAGAGACATTCGGGATTTGAAGGATTCCAGGAAGCAAGATTCTAAAGAAGTCATAAATAAAAGGCCAGTTAAAAATGAATTTTCATACAAAGCCAGCACACAGTACCACATCAATACAGAGGGAAAGAATGATGAAAAGCTAAGAGGAGCATACCACTCTTAGTGATAAACTCAGAGCTGGAGTCAGAAAACTCTTTCCAGCTTGGCAATTTCTCCTGCCTTCTAAAAAACCTCGCAGAAAATCAAGAGAAATTCCATCATGAGTAGCCAGAAACAGTAAAGTGTAAAGCAGGGTAGTGATAAACAATAAACCTAAATATCCTAGAAGATATAATTTTAGCTCTGGAAGACTTAATTTGTTTCTTACTCATTTTTAATTTTATTTTTTTAATCTGCACCTAAATTCAGCATTATATGCTAATGGCATCAATTCAGATCCACAGACCATCTGTGATACCAGATATAAATAAATGTTCTGTAAACACTAGGGCCCCACAGAAATATAAGTATAATGGTGATGGTTCGGTAGGAATGGAGTAGAGTTGAGGGAAAATACAATTAGGAAATGTAAGATTCCGAGAAAAAAAGAGGAAGAAAATGGCTGAGAGCTTATGACCAGGAAAGGGGCTAGAAATGAGGGAAGAGTTGATAAGTATATACTATTTTTAAGCTGACTTTCATTCATTCAACAACTATTTACCAAGTGCGCCACTATTCTTGGCAGAGATGAGAACAAGCCAAACCCTTGCTCTCAAGGAGCTTACATTTTAGTTGCCAAAATATACAATAAACAAATAAGAAAATATGTCAGGTGTTGATAAATGCTACTCAGAAAAATAGAGCGTACATCCCAGAAGCCTAATGAAGGAAGTACATCAAGAGGAAGAAGCGATCAGGCTGTGTCAAATGATGTTGGTAGGTAAGATGAGATCTGAGAACTGACTGCTAGGTCTAGCGACACTCAGGTCAACCCTGTCCTCAACAAGTGTTATTTGGTGAAGTAGATAGAGCTTGATTGCCGAGGGTTTAAGACAATGGACAGAATGCGATAGTGGACAGCTATACCCACAATTCAGTCTGGTAAGGTTCAAGGGAAAGTTTTGCTCAGATATTTGTAGCCTAATGAAATGTCAGTGTCAAGAGGAGGTAAAAGTGATGATGAAAGGTGGGGAAGCAGAATCCCAGGAGAGAACATAGTAAATAGGGAGCTAACCATGGGATCTCACAGTGTTGGTCTTGGAAATAAGCAGAGAATCCATTCAAAGGGAAAGGAGCAAAGTCAAACTAGATGAGTGGGAATGCAGGCAGGCCACTCCATGTGGTGAGAGAAGCTTGTGACAGTTCTCTCCGGAGAGCTGATATTATCTCCTGAAGCAGGAAGGAAGGTTATCAGCTGCGAATGAGAAAGAAGGAATGGATATTAAGGGTTTGAGAAGTATGAAATAGTCATTTAGAAGAATCATTCAGAAAAATAAATGGACTGAGGAAATTAAGAGGAATTCCACACAGCGCTAAAAGCTCCACTGAGGTTGGAAGTATGATTATTAAGTGAGACCACTTAGCATAAATTCCACTGTCTGGGTGCAACGTGGAATGGGAAGAATTTGAGTTTAATAAAGGCTGAGATTTTGTCAGGTAAGTACAATAGAAAGAAAGAGGGGCAAGAGATCTTAGAAAGCTTGCAAAAACAATTATTGTAATTATTGAGCCCTGCACTTAAGTCAGGAAAAAGCCAAGTAAGTTCATAATGGAAGTGAGCGTTAGGGAGAGGGTGGTAGGACCTATAGTCCCGATGAGCTAAAAAAAGAAAAAAATGTTGGAGTTGATATACTAAAAAGAATGAATTGGAAAGACAGGAGGTGTGGTCAGAGATGAGACATTTGAAACTGAGGTGATGGAGGTGATCTGTAACTGGTATTAACAAGATCTGGCTGAATGCATCTGGCGAAGGTAGAGAGGAGGACAAGATCACCAAAGGAAAAGAAGTCAGAGACTGACTGAGAGGCCAGGGCGTAGAAAGGGTTATTTACATGAACAGTAAATCACCTGAAACCATGGCACACATAATAATGCAGAGTAACAACAAGCCATGTGCTGAAATCTTCCAGGAAGGTCTATGGATAGCAACAAGAAGGAGGGATTGGTGGGTCATACAGTCTGAAGGCATGAATTTCAAAGCTGGGGCTGGGTGATGAGAGAAAAGTACTGACATTTGCCTTGGTGGCAGCATGGAAGAACACCTGCCACACCTCCATATATTATTATATCATTTTATAGATGAGGAAAGTACAACAAAGAGTAGTTCAATGTCTTATCCGAGGTCACAGAGCTATCCAACAATAAAGCTGGGCTTCTGACAAGCAATTTGACTCCATGTTCCTCTTTAAGCACTACAACAGATGTTCCTACACAGTGTGGTCTCAGGTGCCTTTGACAGCCTTAAAAAGTATTCAGGGTTCTGACGTCTGTATATATGAATTATATAATTAAATTAACTGTAGTAAAATGAAAATGGAGAAATTAAAAACTTTTTAATTAATTTTTAAAAAATAAGCCTACTACATGTTAATATAAAAGCATTTCAATGAGATAACTATATTTCCTGAAAAAATAGTGAGAAGCAGGACACTGTTTTATATTCCTGCAAATCCCTGTGGCTTTTTAAAAAGCTGGACTTCCCTATATGCTTTCACAAAATTAATGTTGCAATATGTTGTTTTGGCTGAAGTATACAAAGGAAATCCAACTTCACTCAACTGTACATTGAAAGAGAGGAGTATTTTTAATAGCCTTTCAAATAATTCTGGATATTCTTATTTGATACTGTACCAAAACTCAACAGTAGTAGTTTCTTACAGGTTAGCTGCAATGTGAAATCTGAAAATATATTAATAAACATTTCATGTTCTTACATTAAATTCCATTTGTCTGTCCTGCACTTTTAAAATTTTTCAAATAGAGTTGACATACAATATTGTATTAGTTTCAGCTGTACAACATAGAGATTAGACATTTACATAACTTCAAAAGTGATCAACCCGAAAAGTCTAGTACCTATCTGGCACCATACATAGTTGTTACAATATTATTGACTATATAGTCCCTATACTGTACTTCACATTCCCATGACTGTTTTTATAGCTGGCAATTTTTACTTCTTAATCTTTTTTTTTTTTCACCCATTGCCCCATCCATCAGTTTGTTCTCTATGTTCCTGAGTTTATTTTGTTTTTTCTTTAGATTCCACATATAAATGAAATCATATATTTGTCTTTCTCTGTTTGACTTATTTCATGTAGACTTTAAATGGATCTTTTACTCTTGTATGATTTTGTACCATCATCCATTGGTTATTTAGAAAATACTGATTCACTGAGTTATGCAGACCTTTCAAATGTTGACATGTTTCATTTACACAATATAAAAAAAATCACATTCATTAATATCATTGACCAATCTCACCAAAAGGTCTTCTATCAAAAGAAGACAAACAAAGTTAAAAAAAAAATGCATCCTTTAAAAGGGTAATAATTACTCTGTTCTACAGAGTGTATGGATTTATAGAGACTAAAAATCACGAAATGTTCTTTTATTTATAGGAAAGATAAGTCTAAAGGGATGTTTAAATTAAGACTTGATGAACAGAGAAAAAAATTAGTGCTTCAGCATCATATAGTAATTGAAAGAGGCCTCTTGCTATGAAGTAATTTGATCAAGAGTACAAATTCCTGTGCTCACTTTTGAGCTCCTCAAAATATAAATAGGATAATAACATCATAATATAAAACAAAATGATCATTATGTAGTTTGGGATGCATTTTCTTTAGAGATCAATCAAACATTAATAAATAGAAAAAATACACAACATTCCATTTCTTGGTTAAGTATTCCTTTTAAGTCCTTGTTCCAGTACAAAAACAAAAAGCTTCATTAAAAAAAAAAAAGCTTTTGTAATTCAATCATTTCTCTTTAGCTCTCTGCAAGTTAAAAGCTATTATCTATACACACATACCAAAAAAAATTATGAAAGCATATAAACTGGCAAACATCGCTTACCAATTTGAATTCATTTCAATTGATTCAACCTAATTGTTAAATGCATAGTAAAGACAGGCCAACCAGTCCCTTTCCATTAAAATACATCTCCCAATACATGAAAATGCATCTGACCTCTTTGGCCATTAAATGCACACTTCCCTGGTAAATGACTTAGCTGGAAAACATCCCCATCAAGGGAGGAGATACAGATCTGCTCAGTAAGATAAAATGTCCTCTACTATTGCTACATGACTACTTTTACTTACTAGGTCATTTGTGGTTTGAACCACTTTGCCTAGAAGAAGAGACCACAGAAGATATATTAGATTTTGTGTTCCTAAGCCTAGAACACATTTTAAAAACAGGTTTAGCAATTCAGTATATTAGAACTTTCACTGTCTTGACTAGGAGAGAGAGAAAAATGCCCAAAGCTTCTTTAAGAAAAGGGGACAGGGGAATAAATTAACTGTGAAAAACAGAAAAATAAGTACTTCTCTATTCGCAAAGCTCTTACTATACTTTTTGGTAGCACATGAAAGAAGAAATTTGAAATGAGAATGGCCATGAAGAGCAGGCATAGGATTCATAATATATTAACAGAGACTAGAAGAGAGATTTCAATAATGAATAATGAAAAATACATTAACAGAAAGTGATAGCCCTGGGGGTTTTTAATCCTTTTAGCCTCTAGACTACAGGGTCCCAGTTTTGATTCCAGTCAAGGGCACATATCTTGGTTGCAAGGTCAATCCTCAGCCCTGGTCAGGGTGTGTGCAGAAGGCAACCAATCGATGTGTCTCTTTCACATCAATGTTTCTCTCTGTATGTCTCTCCCCCTTCCTTATACTCTTTTAAAATAATAATAATAATAATAATAATAATAATAATAATAATAATAATGGAAAAATATCCTCAGGTAAGGATTAACAAAGAAAAAGAGAGAAAGTGATAAAATAGCAAAAACAAAAGAATTAGCTGCTCTTCTGAAACCTTATTCAGTCTCACTAAACACCTATGAAGCAGTTCAGGGAAGGTATTTGGCCAATTATTTTTAAAGACTGGTTAGCCAGAGGTAGAATTAACTGCTGGTACTCAAGTATAGACAACTGACAATGCAGAATGCAGACCTGCCAACCCTCCCCTCCCCCCCACCCAATGCAGTTTCCTGAAGTGTCGTTTTCTAACCAAAGAACCGGCGCCGGCCTCTGTGCAGTTACGACCTATCATGTCTAGTGGTAATTCTGACTCCCCACTTTGGCTTTCCTGTCCAGATGCCTGACTTGAGGGATGCTCCTGCTCATGTGACCCCCAACCTTCCCACATTTCTCTCTCTTCAATTCTCTCCACCACACATTTTATCTCCCCTAATTAATAACCCCACGAACTTTAAAAAAGCCCAACCAATTCTCAACTCCTTTTTGAGCTTCCTTATTGTCAGCAATATAGAGAGGGATGTTTTCAGATACCTAGCGCACCCCATTTCATGTCTCACTTATTCAAAACATGGCTTCTCAGCCATGCTGGAGCAAATTCATGTACAAAGACACCAATAAATATTGGGAAACATGCGCTAGGTTCATATCTATGAGGGGATGAAGAAGGAAAATAAGCAACTTAGCAAATGAGTCCTAGGACCATCACTGCCTAATAATGGAGAGGGAAATCTTCTACAGGGGAAATAAATTCTTCTAAAAAATTAAAACTTATAGCCTGACCAGTGTTGCTTAGTGGTTGAGTATTAACCTATGAACCAGGAGGTCACAGTTTGATTCCCAGTCAGTGCACATGCCCGGGTTACAGGCTTGATCCCCAGTGTGGGGCAGGAGGCAGCTGATCAATGATTCTCTCTCATCATTGATCCCTCTCCCTTCCTCTCTGAAATCAATTTTTAAAATGCAATTAAAGCTTATATGAGTTTTCAATTAATTAAAGGTTAAAGTACAGAAATAAATTAGAAATATTATTGCAAATTATATGGTAATATTTTCCCAATATATACACATATTAAATCAAAATGTGTACACCCAAAACTAATATAATGTTATGTCAGTTATATCTCAGGCAATGAGGGCCTGTAGGCTGGGGGGAAGGACTAACAGCCATCACATCGGGTGGGCAGTGGACCGATTGGGGCCTACCAGATGGGGGAGGGACCTGGGAGGTTGGCCACCGCCACAAGGAAAGAGCTGGCTCTCGGCCCCCTAGAAAAGGGGTCACATCTACTGCCACCCAACCCTGGGTTCCCCCATCCCAGCCCGGGGTCCTGGCCCCAATCAGGCAATCAGGGCCTGCCGGCCAAGGAGAGAGACCAGCAGGCCCCATGGGTAATCAGGACCTGTGGGCTTGGGCAGCTCTTGCACTGAGTGTCTGCCCCCTGGTGGTCAGCACATGTCATAGTGACTGGTCGTTCTGATAGTTCCAGTCATTCCAGCATAACAATTGCTTCGGCTTTTATATATATAGTGGGGTTTTTTAATCCTTTTTTCAAAAATCATTCTCAATATCTCCTAGAAACTCTATTTCTAGAACAATAAGAAAACAACAAAAATAAGTGGGGTTCACAGACAAAATATATACAAACACTCATTTATAATGAAATGCAAATAACCTAAATGCCTAATAAAAAAGATTGGAAAAACAATTATAGTAATTAAAAAAATAATATGGAGCAAATATGTTTACAAATACTGTGTAATAGTGTAGAAACTGTTGTTGTTGTTAATCCTCACCCAAGGATATTTTGTTAAAATATTAAATGAAAGCAGATAAAAAACAACTATATGATCTTAACTTTGATTATCCCCCTCCCTTCACAACTCTCCCCAGCAAAAATCATCTATGCAAAGAAATATTAATAGAAGAAATGTTAACAATTGATGTCTATGGTTGGGAGTTATTTAGAAGAGGTTTTTCCTTTCTATATTTTCTATATTTTCCAAATTTTCCCAAGTATATGTTTATACATACATATGTATATGTGCACATATATAACATATGCACATACTTTCATAATGGAAAATATAAATTTTTAAAAATAGAACAGCATACTTGACACTTCATTTCAAACTATTTCTCAATCTCCAAGTTTAAGAAATTCCACTTGCCATTTACATATTTTATGAAGTCAGACTTCAATTGTGTCTTCAGATCAACAAAATGTTAGCCAATTCCACAGCCTTCTGGAGAACAAATCTTGCATCATTTAATCCTAAGTAAATATGCTTCAAGTAACCTTGAACTCAGTGTTTCTTAAATTCCAAGCTTCACAGAACATTTCCAGAAAACTAACGCAATATGCTAGAATGTAATGGTCAAAGTTGTAGGAATTTATTATGTTTTTCTCAACCAAAACTCTTTTGTGTCACAGTCCTCTGAATGGAAATCTTAGAAAATGACCAATGGCATTTTACACTTCCAACAGAACTGTAGCTAGACAGCATGGATTTTTTTTTTTATAGCATGAATTTTTAAATGTCACTTCATCTGAAGAATACAAAAGATAACAAAAATCAATTTGCTATTTGTCATATTTGTAAGAGGACCAAGTATTAACAGAAATTTACATCTACATTAGGGCAGAATTGTATATGTGTAATTCCTCTAATATATTATCTACAATAACAAGTGAAATAATCTTAAACATTTTTCATACTTCCTTAAAATATAGCACTTTCTTAACTTCTTGAAATACAGTTAATATAACATGAATTTGGGGGTAGGTGAGAAGCAAGTTGGATTAGGAGAAATTAACTTTGGGACTACACAGAGCAAACCTACTCCCACCTCCATATAAATATAACACAGTACTCCCTATTGCATAAAAATAAGTATAAATAGTATATCCTTTATACTTACAGTTAACTTATAGTTAATGTTTAGGATTTCATTTTTTAGAAGATTCAACTATTTTTTTAAATGGGGTACATGGAAGGGGAGAGAACATTATAGTTGTATTCTGCTCCACAACAATTTGTAGGGTACTCATAGAAATAAATGTTGGTAGGGAAAAAATTAAATAGGGTCATTTTGTAATCCTTAGTGGCTTCGTTGTTGTTGTTGTTGTTGTTGTTGTTGTTGTTGTTGTTGTTGTTAATCCTCACCCAAGGATATTTTTCCATTGATTTTTAGAGAGAATGGAAGGGAGAGGGTGAGATAGAAAGAGAGAAACATCAATGTGAGAAAGACACATCCATTGGTTGCTTCCCATACATGCCCTAACCAGGGCCAGGGATCGAGTCTGCAACCTAGGTAAGTGTCTTTGACTGGAATCAAACCCAGGGACCCTTCAGTCCTTGTGCCTATGTTCTGTCCATTAAGCCAAACCAATAGGACCTCAGGGGCTTCATTTTAAAATATTCTAATAATTCCCTTCATCTTTATAAGCAAAGCCTACTGTTGCAATGATGTTTGAAGTTGTTAATTTCAGTCTTTGGACACTCTGGATTCTGAGAAACTCAAAAGGTAATTCTGACAGCCAAATGAATAGCTTAGGAGACAACCAATCAAAGGTCATTTCTGGGATTAATATGAGCTAATAAAGGTATTCCTACTGTGTCTGACAAGTAAATGAATGTACTCTGAAGAAATGTGGTCTTTTGGGACTTGTGTTCAGTGACTACTGCTGATGCCTGGAGTAATTTGCATAAAAGTAACTCCAGACCTCTTAAATCCTGCTTTAACTACACTTCTGCCACTCTTTGTTTTGGTTTGGTTTGGTTTGGTTTGGCCTGGATTTTGGTTTTGTTGAAGTTTTACCTAAGATGTCATTTGAAAAAAAAAGTGTTTTTGAAAAAATGGATGTCTAATACATAGTGAATACTTCAGTGAAATCTTATGCTCCTTCTGCCCTTCACTATCTTCACCTAGATATCAGAAGCTATGCTAAGAAGAATCCAGAATCATAAAATGGCCTGGAGGGCCTTTAAGATGTGCTAAAATTTTCTCTAGTGTTTAAGACATTAGCCCCAAGTCACCAAATTAGTCTACAATTACACACAATAGTCTACAAGTACATGTTTTGAGTAAAGGGATTTGTCTCCTTGAATCATACATATCTTGTCAATAAGTAAAGTGGAATTGGCATCTCCTCAAAAAACCTAGTGTGTTTGGGGCAGCTATGGAAGCGTCTGGCTGTGGTTCTGCCACAGCTTTCTCTAGAGCTCTCCAAGGTTCTGACCTGCCTGTCAACCAGCCAACTTCCCTGGATTTTGTAAAGAATTGTTGTAACCTAGGATCTTTCTAAAAGAACGTTTTTATTGCCTTGCCAGGATACTGGTTACTAATGGTAATGTGATCCCGATTCTATGTCAATACAGAGATGACAATTACATATCCTTGCGAAGAATAAAGGTAATGTCTTAGGCAAAATATAAAAACACCATCTGGCCAGCATGGCTCAGTGGTTGAACACTGACCTATGAACCAGGAGGTCACAGAACAATTCCTGGTCAGGGCACATGCCCAGGTTCAGGCTTGATCCCAAGGTATGCAAGAGGAAGCCAATCTATTATTCTCTCTCATCATTGATGTTCCTATCTCTCTCTCCTTCTCCCTTCCTCTCTCTGAAATATATATATATACATATATATATATATATATCTGTGTGTGTGTGTATGTAGTATTGTGTAGTATATGTATATGTGTATGTATATGTGTATATGTGTGTGTGTATATATATATATCTTTATATGTGTGTGTGTGTGTGTGTGTGTATATATATATATATATATATATATATATATATATATATATATATATCCTGCAGGCCACTCCCCTTGGGAGGGCGCCAGACGCAGGGCTCATGTATATACACACACACAAAAGAGTAATATACAAACAGACCAAACATCAGAACAATCAAACAACCAATCAAAGTGTAATATGCTAATAATATGCTAAGGCTATTCAACTGCTCTCTGACCATTAGCGGGCAGACAGTCAACTGGTTGGCCAGTTGCTCTGATGTGCACTGACCATCAAGGGGCAGATGCTCCAACTGGTAGGTTAGCTTGCTGCTGGGATCTGGCCAATCAGGACTGAGCAAGATGGGCCAGCCATGCCCTGGGGCCCTCCTACAGTCCCTCCCCAGCCCAATAGAGCACCAGTGTGATCCTTCAGCTGGCCTGCACCCTCTTGCAATCCAGGACCCCTTGGGGGATGTCAGAGAGTCAGTTTCAGACTGATCCTGCAGGCCACTCCCCTTGGGAGGGCACCAGACGCAGGGCTCATGGCTGGCGAGTGCTGCTGTGGCAGCGTGAGCCTCTCCTGATCGGGACTGATTGGGCACAAGCCCGCAGCAGGCACAGTGGGCTAGCATGAGCAGGAGAAGCAGGTAGGACCTGCAGGCAGCGTTGGATTGTGGGTTTCAGCCCGATCCCTGCAGGCCACCCAGAGGAACCCCACCCGTGCACAAATTCGTACACTGGGCCTCTAGTACATGTACACACACACACACACACACACACACACACCTTAGTAGCTGAAAAATCACTTTTCCATGTGAAACTATGAAAGAAGTGATAGACTCATAGCAGAAAAAAAGCAAAATAGGGAATCTTAAATCTGAATTTTTTGAAATGCAATTCAGTAGGCTTTACCCACAGTTGCTAGGTAAACAAAACTTCTAATTAACAGAGGAGTTCTGGCCAAAACTGGTTTGGCTCAGTGGATAGAGCATCGGCCTGCGGACTGAAGGGTCCCAGGTTCAATTCCGGTCAAGGGCATGTATCCTGGTTGGGGGGCACATCCCCAGTAGGGGGCGTGCAGGAGGAAGCTGATCGATGTCTCTCTCTCATCGATGTTTC
This sequence comes from Lasiurus cinereus, assembly GCA_011751065.1. NCBI lineage: Eukaryota > Metazoa > Chordata > Mammalia > Chiroptera > Vespertilionidae > Lasiurus > Lasiurus cinereus. Next base: position 58,908,954 of record JAAGEH010000041.1, read on the forward strand.
TAACTCTCTATCACTCTCCCTCTGTTAAAAAAAAAAAATCAATAATATATTTTAAAAAAAACAACAGAGGAGTTCTGGGGATTCTTCAAATATCTACCAAAAGATGACCTACTGGCACATCACCCCAGAATTTCTCTATCATCCCAGTTTTGTGCTAGGGTGTCAAAATCATAGTAATTGGTACACTTAACTTAATTTCTTCCACAGGAGGCATACTTTTTTAAAAAGTATTTTTATTAGTGATATTATTACAGAAATCTCCAATTTCCCCTCTCCCCCCCTTCTTAGCCCCTACCCACCCACCCCCAGGTCTTCACTACCCGTGTCCATGGGCTATACATATCTACACTAATAAAAGAGAAACATGCAAATTAACCATCACTCTGCTACACCCACAGCTAATCAGGAGTGAGTATGCAAATTAGCCCAACCAAGATGGTAGCAGCCACAAAGCTGGAGTGAGCAGGAGGCTTGGATTACCCCCAGCAATGAAGGAAGCCAAGCTTCCCACCCACCCTGGCCTGCCCTGGCCTCCACTCAAGGCTACAAAGTTTCAACTATAGAAGATAAATAAATCACAGATAACTGCTTCCAGCCGGCCCTGGCCTCTGCTCAAGGAGGCACTAAAAAAAAAGAAAAGAAAAAAAGGAGGAGCTGAGAGCCTGGATAGCCAGGGCGGGGGCATGGCCAGCCTGAAAACAGCCCTCAGCTCGTCACCCAGGCTGGCCACACTCCCATGGGGTGAGGGTCCCCTCTGGGGGGCTTGGCCAGCCTGTAAAAAGTCATCAGCCCCTCACCCAGGCTGGCCAGACACCCCAGTGGGGACCCCTACCCTGAAGGGGGTGTGGCCAGCCTGAAAACAGCCCTCAGTCCCTCACCTCATCAGTGGGGTGGTAACTGGAGGTGATCAGGACAGTGGGAGGGGAGCAGTTTGGAGTGAGCAGGCCAGCAGGAGGCAGTTGGGGGCAAGCAGGCCAGTGGGGAGGGAAGATGGGGGTGAGCAGGCCAGCAGGAGGGCAGTTGTGGGTTAGCAGGCCAGCAGGGGAGGCCGTTGGGGGCAAGCACACTGGCACAAGGGGCAGTTGGGAATGATCAGGTTGGTTGGGGGGGGTATTTGGGGGTGAACAGGCTGGTGATGGGGGCAGTTGGAGGTAAGCAGGCCAGCAGGAGAGGCAGTTGAGGGCGAGCACACTAACACGGGGGGCAGTTGGGAGTGATCAGGCTGGCAGGAGGGCATTTGGGGTGAGCAGGCTGGTGATGGGGGGGGGGCAGTTAGGGGCAAGCAGGCCAGCAGGCAGAGTGGTTAGGGGCAACAGGCAGGCAGGAAGGCAAGTGAGCGGTTAGGAGCCAGCAGTCCCTGATTGCCAGAGGGATGTCCGACTACTGGTTTAAGCCTGATCCCTGTAAACCAGCAATAAGACATCCTTCGAGGGGTCCCAGATTAGAGAGGGTGCAGGCCAGGCTGAGGGACACCCCTTCTTCCCCCTCTCCCGTGCACAATATTTGTGCACCAGGCCTCTAGTAAGTATATAAGTTCTTTGGTTTATCTCTTCTCGTCCCCCCAACCCCACATTGAGGTATGTCAATCTGTTCTTCACCTAAAATACATAAAAGTATATCTAAATTATACCTTTGGCTCCATTTTAAAAAATCAAAAAAATTGCATTATCCCATCTTCCCCTTCAGAAGTGGCTATAAGATTACCTTTCAGTTCCTCTTAAGTGAACAGCACACAGCTAGCTCCATGTCATGTTGAACTGCCACTTTAAATAGGACTCAAGGATCACACAGTGTGCCAACTTTTATTTCTTTCTTTGGAATTAGGGGTTAGTAATTGAAAGGAAACAAGGTGGGAGGGAGCAGAGGAAGGAAGGAACCTCAAACTACACCTCTTAGTTCAGCCTTCCTCATTTATTAAGGAGGAAGAAAGACAGCAGATACCTCTCTATCTTGGAAAACTCTCAAGTGGACCAAGTCTTGAGAAGAAAGGAAATGCACTCCATAGAATATTTCTTTTTAAAAAAATATAGTTTATTGATTTTTACAGAGAGGAAGAGAAGGGGATAGAGAGTTAGAAACATTGATGAGAGAGAAACATCGATTAGCCGCCTCCTGCACACCTCCTACTGGGGATGTGCCCGCAACCAAGGTGCATGCCCTTGACTGGAATCGAACCTGGGGCCTTTCAGACCGCAGGCTGACTCTCTATCCACTGAGCAAAACCAGCTTCGGCTCCACAGAACATTTCTAGTCTTTTTTCTCTTAACGGTATAACTAACCTCTTAGAGAATAGAAATGGTATTTTTCCACAACATGAACAAAATAATTAAGACTGGGAACACTAAAATTACTTAATATAAGCATGAATATAGAAAGAAAAGGTGGATTTAGTTATTATCCAATAATATTATTTAGCTCTTTGGAGACTGCTGAATTGAATAATAACTAAATCCACTCTATTTTTCCTGTATAATGCTATCTTTATCTACACAACTTCATGGTACTATCTATTTTTTTAAAAATCAAATCCATTTGAAGTTAAAGTGCTTATATTTTATACCTATTATTTCTCAGAAAAAAATAAATATTATTATTATTACATTCAATTTTGGATAAAATGGCAAAGTAGACTAAAATTTGATTTAAAACTATACAGCCCTGGCTGATGTTGCTCAGTGGATCAAGTATCAGCCCGTGCAATGAAGGGTTTGATTCCCAATCAAGGGCATGTACCTGGATCTGGTCTTGATCTGGTCCTGCAGGAAGTAACCAATTGATGTGTCTCTCTCACATTAAAGTTTCTTTCTCTGTCTTTCTTCTCCCTCCCTTCCATTCTCTCTAAATATCAATGGAAAAAATTTCCTCAGGTGAGAATAGCAACAACAAAATAAAAGCCCTATATATTAAAAAGGTAATTTTGCCTATACAATAAAATAGTGTTTTTTTAATTGAAACTTAAATTCCTTTAAGCTGAGCATGCATTGAATTTACCAAGATCCCAACAATTACCCCCCCCCAAAAAAATCCTTTTATGATTCCAGATTAGCTGTGGCTCCCCAAATGGTTGTTGCTATTTATCTGAATTACTGATGCCACACACCTTTTCAACCAATACTACTCAGCCTCTGAGAATACAAAGCAACTTTGCAATGGCAGAAAAGACATTAGGAGCCCACTGGCGTGGCTCAGTGATTGAGTGTTGACATATGAAACAGGAGGTCAGGGTTCGATTCCCAGTCAGGGCACATGCCCAGATTCAGGCTGGATCCCCAGTGTGGGGCATGCAGGAGGCAACCGATCAATAATTCTCTCTCATCGTTGATGTTTCTCTCTCTCTCTCTCTCTCTCTCTCTCTCTCTCTCTCTCTACCCCTCTCTCTCTCCCTTACTATGTGAAATCAATAAAAATGTTTTAAAAACGAAATTAGCAAATAAGATTTCTAATTTAATTCAAATTGTTTTTCCTGTGGATGTATTTAAATTGTCCAGGTTGCTCGAATATTATCCAGGGATGTGATTTTGAAGGAGACAGCTTGTTACTGGTTTTTCTGGCTGTACTACAAGAAACAACAGTGTGAGCTTATTTTAAGTTAATGTGTGCTTCTGTGTTTCTTTACAAGAAATTAACTGCAATCGTTTAGTTAAAGCAAACACTTTGTTCAGGCTTCACTTTTCATAAAAAAAAAAAAAGTCTTCAAAACTTAGAAGGTTAAGAATCCCAATTTCTGCCTATAGACTTTTAAGCTTGGAGCAATTTGTTTAAATATGATGGAAGATAGTCCTCATTTAGTGATCTCTTCTACCAGCAGAGTGTTTTCCAGCTATACGTGTGTCGCATCAAAAGAGTCCTATCCATTCTCCTATAACAAACCAACAACTTTCTTCCTGCCTCAATCAGATCAGATCTCAGGGTACATGCTCATTTCTTCTTGACTGCCATAACTGAAAAGAGACCCATAGGAATGGACAGTGTGGAATAAGACAGACCAAATGCTCCAACCAAGTTGTTAGTTTAAACAGAGAAACACCTACAGGCTCTGACACCTGGTTTCTGATCCTTGCCCTCAATGATTTCCCGAGCTGGACTTGGCCCCTGGGCCACACTGCACAACTGCTTCTCCTGACCATAACTTTGCCAGACCTTCTTTTTAGCCAATATCCCAGTCCTGAGCCTTCTTGGCCAGTGATCTTAAAGCCACCAATGTCTTAGTAACACCATTTGTGTGTAAATAACCAGAAGAAACTCCAACTGAAAAGGAAGCTACCCCAAGCTCTTCCTGTTATACCAGCCACATGCAGCTGTAAGAGCAAGAAAGAAAAGCCACACAAAGTAGGCCATCAACTAAAGGAGAGAACCGACACAAAATTCAATACATGGAGTAGTAAGAGTTTTCAGTGTCTCTATTGCTCCCCCTAAAAACTCTACCTCCCACTCCTTGGGTAAAGGAAACAAAAGAAAAAATGAACAAATTGACTATATCAAACTAAAAAGATTTTACACAGCAAAGGAACCCATCAACAAAATGAAGAGACAACCCACTGAATGGGAAAACATATTTGCCGATATATCTGATAAGGGGTTAATATCCAAATTTTATAAAGAACTTATAAAACTCAAAACACACACACACACACACACACACACACACACACACACACAAAAGCCAAACAATCCAATTTTAAAAATGGGCAAAGGACCTGAACAGACACTTCTCCAAAGAGGACATACAGATGGTCAACAGACATATAAAAAGATGCTCAATGTTACTAATCATCAGAGAAATTCTAATTAAAACCACAATGAGATATCATCTCATAGCTATCAGAATGGCAATCATCAATAAATCAACAAACAAGTGTTGGCAAAGATGTAGAGAAAAGGGAACCCTCATGTCTGTTAGTAGAAATGCTGATTGGTACAGCTACTGTAGAAAGCAGAATGAAGATACCTCAAAAAATTAAAAATGGAACTGCCTTATGACCCAGTGACTCCAATTCTGGGAATTTATCCAAAGAAAGCCAAAACACTAATTCGAAAGAATATATGCCCCTTTATATTCACTGCAGTGCTATTTACAATAGCAAAGATTTGGAAGCAGCCTAAGTGTCCATCAGTAGATGTGTGGAGAAAAGCAACTAATATGGTACATTTACAGAATGAACTACTACTACTCAGCTGTAAAAAAAAAAAAAAAGAAGAAAAATTTAACCTATGTGACAGCATGGATGAACCTAGAGAACATTATGCTAAGTGAAATAAGCCAATCAGAGAAAGAAAAGGGCCATATTCATATGTGGAATCTAACGAACAAAGTGAACTAGCAAGCAAAATAGAGATGGACTCATAGATAGAGAGCAGGCAGCGAACAGTGGCTGGGAGGGTGGAGGGATTGAGCAAAAAAAAAGAGAGAGAACTCATGGACACAGACGGCAATGTGGTGACTGCAGCGGGGAGAGAGGGAGTAGAGGTGGAGGGGAGGTGTGGGGGGGATAAGTGGTGACAGAGAAAACTAAAATAAAGATGCAAAACAACAAACTCTTATCTCCCAGCCCCAGGTCCATATAATGGTTTGGGCCTAAACCCACAATTGGTACATCTATGGTTTGATGTCCATTTCCCTCCTCTGGAACACAAACCCATAATGCCTTGGGAAAACCACCCTTCCCCATTCTCAGGCATGGGTTTGGGGTAAAAACTTCCCTTCAAGCTTCTTAGGTTCTGACTGCCTAACCCATTAACAGTTTCTACGCACCTATCATGGATGACCGCTTCACCTCATCCTAATCAAACTCAATGAGATAAATGAAGACATCAGTGGGGCTTCTGAGAAATAAAAGCGCTCTTTCTTCGCAACATAGCAGAATATAAAAGTCTGAATGGAAGTAACAATTCCTTATTCACAAGGGAAGGGACTTGAGCTGCTGGGCGAATATGGAGACTAAGAACGAAGACAATACAGTGGGAGGCCAAGCAAAGAAGAAGTAGAAAAACCAAGCCTTATCTGAAGCCCTTTTAAGTTGTATAAGACAAAGAACTCCCCTTATTGTTTGAGCCAGTTTCAACAAGGTTTCTATCATTTAAAAAAAAAAAAAAAGAGGGAGAGAGAAAGGGATAGGGAAAAGAAAAGGAAAAGAAAGTGGAGGAAGGAGGAGAAGAAATAATACAAGAGGGCTGATACTATACCACCATTTTACCTCCTCTAAGACAAAGGTAGCGGGAGAGGTGCATGAACTCTAGATTTGGTTTGGAACTTTGTTTTCTGCTAGATAAAAAAAAGTTAAGTAGCTTCTTACATTATCTGCAGGGAAATCTAAATAAAGGATTAATCTTTTCCCACTAATCCAACAATGGTCACAATCAATTCTCTTAAGGAAAAAGAAGGAAAGATGGAAGACTATACGCTTGTGTGTTAAAACTCACTCAATGAACTGAAGTTAAATGGATCAGAAATAGGTATGTAAGGTGTTCCCCATCCCAGAGGTTTTCAAACACCAGTCAGTGGTATTTGATTCAGTGGGAGTTCTGCTAAAGAACGTACAGGAAAAAAGCAAACGACTGTTCCAGGCCGGAAAGGATACTTTGATTACTGGCCTGTGTCCTGGGGCTATACAACAAGCAGCAGCCTCCTTCAGAGCACTGAGCTAAGAAAGGAGGCTTCGCTGGCTCATGGGTCTGTAAACAGGAGGTATTTTTAACTCTCGTCCACCTGACTGGAAATAATCAGCACATACAAATTGTGCTGTGTTCTCATGAATGCCAGCCCCATGCCAAACCTGAAATGAGTACTTTGGCCAGTAAACCTTTTACGGCTTTTGCACATTCTCTCTCCAGAGGGACTGAAAATTGGGCCCCCACAAAGCAGCTAGAGCAACTGCCTTCGAACTGTTTGTCAATTTAGCAATACATAGTGATTACACAATTTCATCTATTTTCACTTCCTTAAACACCATCCTTCTCCAGCCCCCAAAGCTATTCCTCAACAGTTATTTTAACTGTGGTGTTCCTCACAATTGATTTTTTTAAAGTATGTTCCATATTGTACCATCCAACAGCCTTCCCTGGGTCTCAGGATAAATAATCATGCCTAAAGATCCCTCCTATGAAATGCATGCACCTTAACAAAGCCGTTAAAGAATGAGGTTCTTTCTATTAACAAACACCACTTTTTGCTTTTTAATCTTGTAATAGAAAGCTATCAATACACCATCTTCAATGACTAAGGAAGCCTACTATCTTCAGTAAGTGCGTGAAACCTTTTCCACCTACAGCTATAGTTCCCTTCCTGGCCATCAGCAGCATAGTTGGGAAAGCATCTTAAAAAGACAGGTTCTCAGGTCCTACCTTCTGGCACTGATTCCGTGATACCAACTCCTTGGCCCTAGAAAATCTCCTTTGTGATTTTGATGGCAAGCCAGAAATTCAGAAAATTTGATCATCTTCCTGATGAATTTTTTTTCATTGTAATCAAAGGCCAAAATACTTTCACAGAAACTCATTAGGTCTTCACAGAAAATCCATGTCTAAATAATGGCTAAAGGCTCTGTGAGCTTTCCATTAGAGCTTCCCCCCATAGAATGTGTCTCCAGACCTAATTAACACCTGAATCCAGGGCTACACATACCCAGAAGAAAAAAAAAAAAAAAAAAAAACAAGATGTGGAGAGATTTGAAGATAGCGGCCTAAGTAAACGCCTGTAAGGCCACCTCCCACACCACAACAAAATTACAACTAAACACAGAACAACCATCGACCAGAACCTCTAAAAAGTTGGCTAAATGGAAGTCCTACAACTAGGAAACTGAAGAAGAAAGCACACTGAGGTGCGGAGGTGTGGACCGGGCTGGTCCAGTACCCATGTGCGCCACTTTTTCTTTTTTTTTTAATATGGAACGCTTCACGAATTTGCGTGTTATCCTTGCACAGGCGCCGTGCTAATCTTCTGTGTATCATTCCAATTTTAGTATATGTGCTACCAAAGATACCTTTTTAATGAGGAGGGAGATTGTCTCTGCAGAGCCCGCCCACGAGGAGTAAGGGGTCCCAACTCCACACCAGAGCCTCACCCCAGGCCCCCAGAGCTAGGAAAAGAAGTCCCCATCATGAAGGACTGTAAAAACCAGTGTGGACTGGGGCTCAGTGAAACACAGGCTGCTGGAAACCCAGCTATTCCTCTTAAAAGGCCAGAACCACAAACTGAACTTACTAGTCCTGCTTCCTCTGAGCTCCAGCACCGGGGCGAGGTTTCAGGGAACACAGACACATACTAGGAGAAACTGGATTGTCTAGCATCAGGCCAAGAACTCAGAAGCAGCTTTCTCCCAGAAGGAAGTGCTCACAGGAATCATTGTTCCTATGGGACCTCCCCAGACGCAGGGCTCACTGGAAGCTATTTCTGTTTGCTCTGCCCTGGTGATTCCCTAAGACCCGCCTCACCCAATTTACAACCTCACCCAAGATGTGTGCAGCAGCTTTTGCATATAAATGGTCTATCCTTGCTCAGGCAAAGTCTCTCAAACAAGCTGCAGTTGGGTCAAGGAACCTCAAACCTACCAATAAAAGGCCCAAGACCCAGCACCAGCACCAGCCTACTTTGCTCCATTGCTGGGCCTCATCAGGGCACTTCCAAACCTGATACAAAGAGGAAGAATCTGCAGATCTCTCTGTAGCTCCTGCTGGGTGGCCCCAGGGAGTAGCTAACTGTGCACCTCCTTGAAGTCCCTAGAGCCAGTTTACCCAGTGGTGTCATACCATACCAGATTACAACTCTACACATCCATAAGTGATACACTCCAGGGGCAGACTCAGTGAGCACCAAAGCCCCACTGAAGCAAGTCCTGTTCCATAGGGGTGTCTCCTACAACTCTCCCCCTGAAGTCACAGCTGGTCCTCACAGCCAATTGGCCTGCAAGTCAATTCCTCCCAGTGACACCAATAGCAATCAAGTCTCAACTACAACAAGACTGTGCTCACAGCCCACAAAGGGATGCACCTAGAGCTCCCAGCTCAGGTGACTGAGGAGGCTGAGCCACTGGGTCCTACAGAACACCTACTACATAACGCCACTCTACCAACTCAAGGAGACATAGCAGCTCTACCCAATATATATAAAAACAAACACAGGGAAGCTGCCAAATTGCAGAGACAAAGAAACATATCACAAATGAAAGAAATGGAAGATAGCAAACTACTGGATATAGAGTTCAAAACCACAGTTAAAAGGTTACTTATATATATAAAAGGCTAATATGCTAAGTGTCATGACTGGTCGCTATGACATGCACTGATCACCAGGGGGCAAACGCTCAATGCAGGAGCTCCCATGAAGTGCACTGCCATTTACAGAGAAATGGCAATGCAGACCTGGCGCCCACAAAGCAATACTTGGCTTCCCCCAAGTGGGACACAGGCCCTGCTACCATTCTAGAGTAACAGCCCACCAAATTCAGCCAATGCTGCCAAGACCCCATGGTGCAAAATGCGGCCCAAAGCCCAGCCCAGTCTGGAAGTGGTTGCTGTGGATGCCAGGTAATGATGTCACATAGCAATGCCCAGCTTCCTCTCCTTAGCGACTAGCCTCCTTTGAGTTTCTTCAGCCTAGGAACATGACTTGCTTTATAGCCAGTGAAAAATTTCACACTTTGGCCAAATGTCTGTGAAGCTTCTCATTTGATCCTCAGAGAAGTCCTGCAGTAGGTAGAAAGGAGACTCATTAGAATCCTATTTTCTTTTCGTTAGCCAGAAAATGGAGATTTAGAAAGCTTAGAAACTTGACCTGAATGAAAATAAGAAATGGTGGAACATAAAAATAACTTCAGGTTTTCTCACTGCACAGAATATAGTCAAACACTGCTGCAGTTAAATATTTTATCCTTTGTTCTCCCTGAGTGCTCTACAATAATAATCTGCTTCATGTTGGTACTTACTGCTTTGTTGCTGACAATTACCTGAAAGAGAAATTGGGGTGCTTCACTGGGCTGAAAAAAAATTTACCTGCAACAGAAAGCAGGTCTAATTAAACAAGTTTGTCTATATATATAAAGCTCTTGCTGGCGCCAATAGCACGCATGTGTTTCAATCTTATTGTTGATTGTGAATTTGGTTGATACTTCTATTATAGAGAAAGTGCAAATAGTAATATTAAAATATTTCTTCTAATTAATTTCCTTTCTATGTGCAAAAATTCATGCACCAGGGCACTAGTCTTCTATAAACCTCCAAAAAAATGGAAAAGGACCAGTCAGAAATTAAGCATACATTGACTGAAATTAAAAATAATATAGAGGGATTCAACAATAGAGTAGAGGATTCTGAAAAACAAATCAACGATTTGAAATATGAGGAAGCAATAAACACCCAACCAGAAGAGCAAAAAGAAAAAAGAATCCAAAAATATAAAACTAGTGTAAGGAGCCTCTGGGATAACTTCAAGCATACCAACATTTGCATTATGAGGGTGCCAGAAAAAAAGATACAGACCAAGATATTGAAAATCTAGTTGAAAAAATAATGACTGAAAACTTCTCCTGCCTGATGAAAGAGACTTACAAGTCCAGGAAGCACAGAGAGTCCAAATCAAGAGGAACTCAAAGAGGACCATACCAAGACACAATATAATTAAAATGCCAAGAGCTACAGACAAAGAGAGAATCTTAAAAGCAGCAAGAGAAAAGCAGTCACCTACAAGGGAATGCTCATACAACTATTAGCTAATTTCTCAACAGAAACTATGCAGGCCAGAAGGGCAAGAGATATTCAAAGTAGGCCAAAACCAGTTTGGCTCAGTGGATAGAGTGTTGGCCTGTGGACTGGAGGGTCCCAGGTTAGATTCTGGTCAAGGGCATGTACCTTGGTTTCGGGCACATCCCCAATGGGGGATATGCAGGAGGCAGCTGATTGATGTTTCTCTCTCATCAATGTTTCTAACTCTTTACTCCTCTCCCTTCCCCTCTGTAAAAAAGTCAATAAAAAATATATGTTTAACGAAATATTCAAAGTAATGAATAGCATTATTCATTACTACAACCAAGATTATTCTACCCAGCAAAGCTATCATTTAGAATTGAAGGTCAGAAAGAGAGCTTCACAAACCAGAAAAAGCTAAAGGAGTTCATCACCACCAAACCAGTATTAAATGAATGTTGAAAGAAATTCTTTAAGAAGAGGATGAAGAAGAAAAAGAAAAAGATTAAAAAAATACGAATAATATGCCAAAAATACATACCTAACAACAACTGAATCAAAATAAACAAATAAGAAATCTAACGAATAGAATAAACTGGTGAATAAAATAGAATCAAAGGCATGGAAATGGAACAGACTAACGATTCTTAGAGGGAAGGGAAGTGGGAGTGCGGGAAGAGATTAAACAAAGATCTTTTATGCATATTCGCATTACCTATGGTGGAAAGAGGCAATAGGGAGGTGGAGATCTTTAATAATCTCAACAATAAAGATTAAAAAAAAAAAACTTCAAGATGCCCCCAGTGGTGTGGCTCAGTGGTTGAGCATCGACCTATGAATCAGGAGGTAATGGTCTGATTCCCAGTCAGGGCACATGCCTGGTTTGTGGGCTTGATCCCCAGTGGGGAGCATGCAGGAGGCAGCCTATATATGATTCTTTCTCATCATCGATGTTTCTATCTTTCTCTCCCTCTCACCCTTCCTCTCTGAAATCAATTAAAAATAAGTAAATAAAACTTCTTGCTAATTCCTATTTCTTCTACAGTAATGGATTCTACAAACTTGATCCCATCATCTGACTAGATCCATATATCTTCCAGACTCCTCCTGGGATCTCATCATCCTTAATGTATTTTTTCCCAACATCCTTAATTTAAAGGATGCCACGCCCCTCAAAAAATAGCACCAAATTGCTTACTAAATGAAGTGATCATTCTTAAATTGGATTATTTATTTCAGTTTAATTTTAAATCACCATTTGTTTTTCTTTCCAATGTTGTTGTGATGGGCTCGTTAATATTAAGAAAGTATGGAGGGGTCCCAAATTGGCAGCCTCAGCCTATTTTTGACCCACACAAAAATTTTTTTTGAAAATCTTTAGACAAAACGTATACACTCCAGTAGGTCACAATCCCTACCAATCACTACCGTTTCATACCAGTCCTTTCCACTCATTTGTACTACTTGACTAGCTCCTTCAGGCAACACCCAAATTAATACTTCAAGGCAGTTCCTACAGATATGTTTTAGTTCCTTCCATGTTTCTTTCACTTACGGTAGAGACATAAGGTGTTTTTCAGTGTCACATAAGCAAAATGCAGCAGAACAAATAGCTAAAGTTCCTCAGGATTTGAAAATGAAAAATAAAAAGGAAATTCTATTCAGTGTACCCACTTTCATAAAAAATGACTGATGGTCTGGATGACATAGTTACTTCATATTATCATCCCTCTATTAACTATAAATTATCTGAGAACAGGGACAGTATCTCACTCATCTTTGAGGAATGGCTGTGCTAGACATCATGGGCTATTCAAAGGGGGCACTCAAATTATTTGTCAAGTGAATGATCACTCCTATTCAGTTCATTATAAACTAAGTTAAATATATTAAAGGATCCAAATTTTTTCCAGGGTCCATAGAAATACTGGCTACTAGAAGCCAAGCTAATCTGCAGATAAGAGCAGAGTAGACCAAAGAAAACTGGAAGCAATTCTGAAAATATAATATTGCAATATGACTAATTATAGCCACCAATAATTAAAAGAGACTTTACTTTGGTGGTGAATACAGTAGAGTATGCAAATGATGTTATTGAGATATACACTTGAAACCTATATGGTTTTATTAATTAATGTCACCCCAATAAATTCAATAAAAACTTAAATAAAAAGCTAAAAGAAGTTTGAAGTCTAAAAAATATTAGCTTAAAGGTATTTTAAGACATAATTTCTTTTCAAAGCCTAGCACAGTTGAAATAAAAATGTAAAAGAAAAAATATCATACAAACAAAATCAAATTATCATGGCTTAATAGAAAGGTCAAAGAGGTACAAAATAGCACATTAAATCAGTTCTCAGTTCAAAAAAATGCATGAGATGTTGATCTTCCTGTTTTTCATAAACCATATAATTGTGCTTCCAGAAAACTACCAAGCATCTGCCTCTATGTAGCTATTTCTTTTAATCTTGGCGCTCTCACAAGGAAATAGAGAGTATACTGTGCCAGGATCACTGTTTTCTCCAGCCAAAATCATTATGCCTTGGAGCCAATTTCCTCTTGGTAAATTTTGATCAAATTCTTTCAATTTGCAGCTTCCTTAGTGCTAGTAAATGGCTGCACATGTCACAAGTCGTTATACATGCGTATATGCTTAACAATATACATTATAAATTTAATGTATACATATCTGCACACAAGTAAACATATATCTATGTATGCAGTTGCACATATATATACATGCATATCAATTCTTATAAGTCTCTGTTTGACTCGTGAATACCACAGTCACGAAGCCCATTTGGGGTTTCTTAATCCAGTGATAAGTCTCTGATTACTAACAGTACTTTGGAATGCTGCATTAATCAGCGCTACCATGCAGCTACAACTTAATATTGATTAAGGTTAATACCAATCATTCTGTAAAGTTGTACACCTAAAACTTATATAATGTTATTAACCAATTTTACCCCAATAAATTTAATTTTTATATATAAAACAATAATTCTGATGCAACAAAAGCCTTTCCAAAGTTTGAATCATGAAAGAAAGATCAAATTATGTTCTACTCTTAGTGTAAAAAGTATTTTATAAAAAAAATCAATTATTTTAAAAGAACAGGTGATCTATATAGTTTACACAGTAAATTTTGTCTGAATATTTGATTAATCAGTATGCCTTATTTCCCAGTTACTCACAAAAGAAAAATTTTATGACTCCTATCTTTTATATATACATATTACATATGTTACTCATAAAAGAAAATTTTTATATGACTCCTATATTTTATATATACATATTACACATATTATTAGCAGGGATTTCAGATTAACCACAACACCATATTTTACAAATATGATGTATAATTTCTCAATCCTTTAAGGACCAAGTTGTTGACTCTCTAGTTGTTGTGATTCTTTAAAATAATCCATATTAAGTCTAATTCACTTTTCCTGGTGAATCAAGGTCATTATTATGAGAACATATCATACTGTCAATTTTAAAAAACAGTGATGTAATTAGGGGATTTTAAGTGAACAGGGCTGTCTCTCCTTAAAATGAATGACTTCAGGAATGACTGTAACCTTTATAATCCTTCTATGGCTTTTGAGAGTCTTTTTCCTTACTCTACACACATTTGTCTCATTTTGCTATAACCAGTGTTGCAAATTCAGTCATGCATTATACATAATTATCCAAATAAAAACTAAAGATGCCTCTATATCTCACATATAAAATAAGGCATACAGTCTCTATGACAGCTACCACGAAATTCAGAACCTCTTTTATAGAGGGAGTAAGGTTGTTATTGGTTTTTTACTGTATATCAGGTGATTGAGAGAGTACAAAATCTGGGACATATATCCATCTACAAATTTACAGAAAATGCAGAGGAATAAAGTAACTTATGAAACTATGCCATGGGGATACAATCAGCAGAATCCAATCTGCGGTAATTTTATAGGATAAATGGCCCGCCCTGATTCTTTAAATATAAATTGTAAATAGTGGGGAAGAGGGAGGGTGAAGAAATTGGATAAGTTAAAACGGGACTGAAAAGACCTAACACAATGCATAAATTATGATTCAGACAGTTTAAAATGTAAATACTGGTTATTTTATGATACTAAGGGATTATTAATTTTTTAGATAAAATAATGGTATTTTGTTTATGCTTTTAAAAATATTTCTTATCTTTTTTAGGAACATACTAAAATATTTACAGATGAAAATATAAGGCATAGGATTTGCCTCAAAATAATACACGAAGTGATAAATAGATGATGGTACAGATGAGACAAGATTGGTGATGAGCGGAGAGTTATTGAAGGGATAGTGATAGCCCATGAAGATTCATTATGTAATACTTTCTGCTTTTGCATGTATTTTAAATTCTCCATAATAGAGAGTGCTTTAAAATTAGGCAATTCTGGCATTTGATTTCTAAAAACAAGATCTAAGAATTATACTTTGACTTCTAAAAATGGCCAGTTACAAATTTACGGTAATGAAATGATGCTGAAAGTTAAAGAAGCTATATCATTAAACTTATCTTAATTCTTTAATCTGGCTAAAAGAATTTCTCAAATTTCAAAATCTTCATTAATTCTTCAACATAAAGATTACAAACATCTTATACTGCATTATTTTCTTAGAAACAAAAATTCTTCCAAGGCATGTTGTAAAACAGCACAAAATGTTAGAGCACAATTTTAATAGTTATAAATTAAAGTAAAAAATAACAAAAAATTAATAAATAGTTTCGTAGGCTTTCTTCAGGAAGTTAAAGTCATTACGTTAATGCAGTGGCCAGCAAACTCATTAGTCAACAGAGCCAGATATCCACAGTACAATGATTGAAATTTATTTTAAGAGCTGAAAACTGACTTCTGCGCATGGGTCACGAAGTTTCAATCCCACTGTACATCTGCGCCCGCCCATGGTATTTTGTGGAAGAGCCACCCTCAAGGGGCCAAAGAGCCGCAGTTAGCCGACACTGGGTTAATGGATAGTATTCCAATTGTTTGTTTTTAGTATTAAGAGTTTAAAATTACCATTACTGATTTTCTGATTTGATAAAATATTATTAAGGTTGCCTATTTTCTTCACTATGAACTAGATACACTTAAAACAAGTCTATAGCTAGCCTCAAAATTATTTCTATTCCATTCTATTCATATAGCAATATAAACTCAAATTTTTGAAATAGTTATTTCATCTTTTCTTGACTCTAAAATGCTTTCAATTTTCCTGACTTCGAAAATGTTCTCAATCCCTACTTAGGCACTTCTCCTAAATCCAAATTCATTAAATCCAGGATAGGTAGGAGTTGAAAGTAAAACAAATGGTTAACTTAGACTTTTAAGATATTAAATTAGTTTTTTAATTAAATCAAGCTTCACTGGGACAAATTTGGCATTTTTTAAAATAATTCCCATAGGGGCTGACTCCGTTAAAGTTCATGTTAACATTGCAAACATCTCCAAATTTAAAAAATAATATATCCTTTTAAAATACACCGTTAGACACCCAAATTATATGTAACCTATTTTTACCTATTAATTTTTTCAACTCCTAAAGGGCTCCTTTGATTTAAAAATGGGACTGATGCTCAGTGGTAGACTATTTCTGATACTATAAGTAATTAGTTGCCCTTCTTTTAAAAAAATGTATAATAATCCAGACTTTTTACTTTTCAATCTGGCTTCTTCATAAATGTTCCTGAAACATATTCAATAAATTACATTAAATGTGTTAAGTGCTTTGCTTACAACAATATTGTGCTTCTATGGCATTTTCATCATTCCAACAACTTAAAAACATGGTCTACATGTATACAAGGTCTCCTGAGCCACTGTTAATTCAAGGCTACAAACCATTGTGTGGTTAAATGCCTACATCGGATCAGCTCAAAGGTTGAACTGGCACTTCACTTTGCAGGTTTAACTATCTTGGCTCTCCAAAGCTTGTGTGGGGGCTGCAACCTGGCATAAAATTCTCAGCAGGATGCAGATAAATTTTCTGAAAAAATGTTTTTAAATGGCTAAGGTTTTTCGTTTTTTAAAAATGTTGAAAAAAGCATACATTAGAACCAGGTTCAAAATATACAAGACTTTTTCCTTTTTATATTTTTAATTGATTTTTTTTCTTTTTAGAGAGAGAGGAAGGGAGAGAGATAGAGAGATGGAAGCATTGATGAGAGAAAAATATCATTGATGGGTTGCCTCCTCCAGGCCCCCTACTGGGTGGGGATAGAGCCTGCAAACCTGGCATGTGCCCTGACCATAATGAAACCATGACCTTCTGGTTCATGGGTCAATGCCCAGTCACTGATACACACTAGCCAAGTGAGACTTTTTCCTTTTTAATATGCCTATCCTTTTAGATAAACCAAGAACAGCAAAATAATCCCAAACCTATAGACTTTCAGTAAGTCCCAAAACCTCTCTCCTATATGAAATTAAGTGTGAAGGTGCTGCTTCATATCATAAAGGGAGCTAGAGGACTGCTTAGAAAAGAAACTCTTCCTAAACCCTCTGTAGCTATAATTACAGATTGCCCTGGTCATTTTGGCTTCCACGCCTCCAGTTTCATTTTCATTTACCCATTCAAATGTTACTTTTTTATTCCTTATATCAGCCTTGTGAGATAAATACTAATATTAGCAGTTTTATCAATAAATAAATGAATAAATGTTAGGTACCTTAGGCTTAGACAACATAATCTGCCTTGTAATTAATAGAGCTGAGACCAGAATTCAGATCGGTCTCACCCATATTCGTTTTTAGTAACTATTGTCTCAGCCCTGGTTATTTACTAGAATTGGCTTTCTAAAACCACTGATGCTGAAGCTCTACCTAAATGACTAAATTAGAACCTTTAAGAGATAGGGCCTAGGCTCAGGATATTTTCAGTTGTCCCCATGAAAGAATCATAGCATTACACAAAGCACTACAAAAGAAAGGATGGAAGACATGGTTATTATGACGTTATCTATTTGCAAAGCCAAGCTTCAATGCCATTTTCTTTTGTACCCTACAGGTATTCCCCACTCCCAAATCTGAAAACATCAAGAAAAAAGCCACTTAATTTTAATATTTGTCTAGAAAATGTGCATTGGGAATATAAATCCAAACACCCACCAAAATGTGTAAGATAATACCAGTTAAAACACTCTCTGGATGATTTACAGTTTTATAATCTCTTTACTGTTCTCTCCCATTAGTTTCTGTATCACTGACCTTCCAAAAGAGATATTTTCCTTCTCCTGAATTAGAAAAGTTAAATTTTAAATGGTCAGTGTTTTCATTCATCACATTAAAGATATTACTAAAATGTCTTCTATTTTCCCTTGTTGCTATAAACAATCAGTTAACAGTCTAACAATCACTGTTTTGTTTTGTTTTCTCTTGCTGTTTTTAAGTTTTTCTCATTGTGTTTGGTTTCCTGTAATTTTGCCATGATATATCTTGAAGTATATATCTTTCAATATACCAGCTTAGAGTTAATTGAATCTGAGAAATTACACTGATTAATTTTTGAATGCTGGATATATTCAGTTCTTTCAACACAATTTATCTATATATATAAAAGCCTAAGCAATTGTCCAACCATTAGCGTGGTAGCTATGACACACAATGGCCAACAGAGGGCAGACACTCCAACCAGTAGAGGAGAGGTTGCTGCTGGGGCACTGTCAGTCCCGAGTATGTTTCACCTGCACCCCAGACCCAGAGATCAATTTCCACCTGATCCCCACAGGCCAGACCAAGGGATCCCACTGGGCTCTAGTTTTACTATAAAATATAATAAATATACTAATAGAGATGGGTTCACAAAGCCAAAATGTATAGCTCAATTGATAATTTAAAAAACCAACACCCTAAATTAACCAGTGCATTCTATTTCCCCAGATTATGTGCATGGACATGAAGACCCAAGTGAAGCTAACAAGTCTGATTCTAATACTTTCCCTCATGATGTTAGATTTTCTCTTCTTCTAGTGTTCTAGTTGGAGCTATTGGGAGACACTAGGGAAACCTGAGACTAATGCCAGCAGAACAGAAGGCAAAGCAAAGCCCTGATGACATTGTTTGAGCCCCAAAACCAGTCATGCACCAAGCTAACTTAACCCTGGTCCTTTTGGTTATGTGACTCAATAAATTCTCTTTTTACTTAAGCCGGTGTGGTTTCATTTTCTGTCACCTGAATGCTACCAGGTTCTAAATGCTGCAATTCATCATTTGGTTTCCCTTCCTGAAGTATTTCTCCTTCATCCAAATTGTGTTACTTTTCCTTTGGACCAGCCTTTTGAAACAGGTGGAGAATGTGAAATAACTTAGAGATCCCAAGGGAATATAATCAACAATCAACTATATATTTTAAAATGTATAATAAAAATTTGACTCCCCTAAAACATGAATATACATACATGAAGTTTATAATATTTCCAGGCGTGAACTTAACAGCAGGTAGCTAAGAAGTAAAAGCTTCAAACATTTCTGGAATCCTCAATACCAAAGGGGAAAACATCTTCAGGTCATAAACATCTCACATAAGCTTCAATGTCTTTGTAAACCACATATTTTTTAAAAATAAAAGAACAAAACCTAAGGCTGAAGCAATTTTTTAAAATCACAGCCTAGCCTATTAATGAACTATATCTAGTTCTATATTCTAAATCAATTACCACGTTGCCTGAATCTACCTCTGCATTTTCTATTTGCCAATGCAAACTCTGCTCCAAGAAAACTGGTTCACTCAGTGCTTCCATATGCCAGCCTTGGTTTGGGATGCTTCTCTGTAGCTGTCTTTGTGCCCACAGTGCCACCCCCTCTGTTCATCTTCTGAAGCCTCCTCCTGCTTAACGACCTTCCTTCTCCAGAAAGCCTCAGATCACCACAGGCTTAAGAATCACTACTTCATTAGAACCCCAGTACCATGAATGTGGTATTTGGCATAGCCATTCATTAAAAAACAAAAACCTTAGCATATACTTACTAAGTGCCTGTACCACAAATAATAATTAAAATACATAAACACCCACTCTTTGAGGAGAGTGGAGAGGATAGGAAGCAATAAGGGATGACCAATGAGAGATGACCAACCAAAAACAAATAATTTTGAAAGCTGATTATTAAATTACTCCTCTGGATAAGCAAATTCTTGAGCTACCATGCTTCACACTCAACCCAATACCTCATTTTCCCAAAAGCATTTTTACATTTTCAATCTAGTAAATCAAAACTAGCAACATCTGCTAACCGTTTTGTCATTGGATTTCAAAAATAACTTGGGTTGCCTTTTTTTCACTTGTCTTATGAGAGTGAACATTTTGAATGTACCTTGTTTGTACTTTCAAGATGTTCTGTTTTTCTACAACTGTGCTTTTAAAGCCTTGTTTATAACACAAGCCTTCAAAATTATATGTGTGTATTGCATATGTGTATATATTAATACTCCTTTCCTTAATCCAAAATTAACTATAATAGCAACACCTTTGGAAAAATAGATTAAATCATAAATCATCATTTTTAAACCAGGTCACTTCCACTGTCTCCTCTTAGGAAGTACATTTTACAAAGAACAATGACACCAATATTCTTCCTTCTTTGTAAAATGTTTCCACGGCTGAGGAGTAAAAACAGATCATGGTAGAAGTACAAATAGAGTTTTTAATACATCAGTACATAAATCAATTTTGCATTGAAATTTCTGGTAAGTTTCTCATATTCATAGGCAACCATACAGTGATTACCAGAGGGGAAAGGGGAGGAGTATGGGGAAGAAGAAGGTATGGGGAATAAATGGTGATGGACAGAGATGGAATGGTGAACACACAATACAATACATAGATGATGAACTACAGAATTGATGGACACAAACTTCACTTGGAGTGGTGAACACACAATATAATACATAGATGATGAACTACAGAATTGTACACCTGAAACCTATACAATTTTATTAATCAATGTCACCTCAATGAATTCAATTAAAAAGAAAAACTAAACTACCTCTGAAAAGCAGAGTGGAGTTATCAGCAATCTTACAAGACAAAATTTAGAATTTGAGATCCATCAGGGCAAAGATCCATGCTGTTTGGGTGATTTAATGTTTGAGGAATCTTAAAATATTTTAAAGACTAAGGCACTTAAAAGTGTCTAGGAATTGCCTGGTGTTTCTCAGTGGTTAAGCATTGACCCATGCACTAAAAGGTCGCCAGTTCGATTTCCTGGTCAAGGCACATGCCCAGGTTGCTGGCTTGATCCCCTGTGGGGGAGTGCAGGAGGTAGCCAATCGATGTTTCTCCTCATCGATTGTCCTCTCTTTCTCTCCCTTCTTCTCCCTCTAAAAAATCAATAAAAACATATACTTTTTAAAAAGTGTCTAAGAACATTGATCACTCCAGACTCTTATATGAAAACCCTAAAGAGCTTTACCTCAGGAACAGTAGTGAGCCAGAGGTAGCCAGACCCTGACCAATGCTACAAACCAGCCAAACTCAGCAGTCCCTCTCTGGATTAGGGTGATCTGCCAACATCTATATGCCTGTGAGAAGGTACAATGAACCTTTTCTCTAGAAGAAGATACATCATTTGGAGCTTCTATAGCTTTTTTTAAAATACATTTTTATTGATTTCAGAGAGTGGATGGGAGAATGAGAGAGGGAAAGAGGGATAGAAACATCAATGATGAGAAAGAATCATTGATTGGCTGCCTTCTGCACCACCATCCCTCCCCACTGGAAATTGAGTGTGCAACCCAGACATGGGCCCTGACTGGGAATCAAACCATGACCTCCTGGTTAATGGGTCAAAGCTCCACACTGTCCGGGTGGAGCATCTATGTTTTTAACTGAACTGTCTGATGTTCATTCAAAACTATTAGAAATACCAAATACAGTACCACATGGTTGATAACCAAAGAAAAAAGCAGGCAAAAGAAATAGACTCAATAATATTCCAAATACTAGAATTGGCTTATACAGACTTAGAAATAAGTATGATCAGCATGTGTAAGAAAATGGAGAAAATTATAGATGAAAAGACAAATTCACCAAAGAGTTTATGGAAAATAATCAAACAACTGAAAAAGATTTTACCTAAAGTTAATAATTCATTAGAAGGGTTTAATAGCAGATGAGACATGGCAGAAAACAATATATTAGAAGGTAAGTTAGGCATTATCTACTTGTGCTAGTTATTCATTTATTGCCTCTCCTCTCCCAAATCTCCTTTTCTTTGTCCTATTTATGAAACTGGGGCTGGATCTTGTAAACATTTTTTCCTTTGCCAGCTGGTGTTTAGCTTGTCAATAGAAGTAATGAAGGGACAGTACAAGGCCTAACAGAAGAGAAGCTTCTTATCCTAGTTCTGGTGGACTTTTTATAGCTGCTCCTATGGTACAGCTGCCAGAGGCACGTAGGAGACCCAGTCGTACTCACTCTTCTGCCTGTTTAACTGCATCCAGCCCATTTTTACTCTCCAGCCCTGGCCAACCATGAATTGCAGCCATGAATTACATGCTGAGTAGAGGTGCTGGGTAGACCACATACCAGTTCTGGCCTGCAGCACCCCCAAGTGAGGGTCTCCAACATCCATAGGCTACAGCCACACCCTCTGTTGCCCAGACGTCAGAGTTTGGGCATTAGTGGCAGAGGGAGATGTGAGGAAGGATCTTCCAAGTTTGTTCCTTCTTGGGTATCCTCCCTCAGCTCTGGGGTAACTACTCTGTACAGTTGCTATTCTTACATTTTTAGAATTCTCTTTTGCTCCTTTAAATTGTTAGTAATTCTCTATATTCAATTTTCCTATTCAAATTACTAGTATGGTTTCTGTCTCCTAACTGAAATTCAATGGATAAACTGTTTCATTTTAATTTTAACTTGTTTGTTCTTTCAAGATGGTCTGTTTTTCCACAATTGTGCTTTTAAAGCCTTGTTTATAGCACATGCCTTCAAAATTATATGTGTATGCATATGTATATATATATATTAATAGTCCTCTCCTTAATTCTCTACACATGTGACCCAATAAGTTCACTCTTCAGCAAATACCCACCGGAAATGCACACATACGAGTATATTCACTGAGATATGTACCACAGGAGCACTATTCACAACAGCAAGAAACCAAAATAATCCAGATGTTGGTCAATAACAATGGATAAAGAAACTGTGATATTTTCAGTTTATATATTCAGTTTATATTGCTCAATACTATGAGCAATGAGCATACAACAACAAATTGTATAGGTGAAGTTCACAAATAAATGTTGAGTGAAAAAAAGTCAGACATACAAGTCCATCCTTGATTCCATTTGTAGAAAGACTAAAAAAGACAAAACTGCTGAAACCACTTTGGCTCAGTGGATAGAGCAATGGCCTGCACACGCAAGAGTCCCAGGTTCGATTCCGGTCAAGGGCATGTACCTTGGTTGCGGGCACATCCCCAGTAGGGGGTATGCAGGAGGCAGCTGATTGATGTTCCTCTCTCATCGATGTTTCTAATTCTCTATCCCTCACCCTTCCTCTCTGTAAAAAATCAATAAAAATATATATTTTTAAAAAAACAACTATCCATGGTGGTGGTGTAAGTCTGTATAATGTTTTACTCTTGGATAAAATGGTCACATTGTTGGAAGGGGGCATGAATAGGGTCTCAGGACACTGTAAGCATTCTGTTTCTTGATCTAGATCCTGATTACGAGGTGTGTTTACTTTCTGAAATTCGCCACACTATACACTTGTGATTTATACACTCTTCTGTAGTATATTATTCTTCAATACGTTACTCCAAAATATAGAGTACTTATAAACAATCAAATAATGTTTCTAAATCCCTGGCACCTCACAAATGTGGTTCTGATAATTGCTCCTCCTACACGACCCACACCACCCTGTGCATACACCTCTACCCAGCACGTACTACCCATGGCTGCAATTCTACCTTCTTGAGTGCTTTGTCCAGCTTGAACGCTAAAGATGAAACTTTTATAGGTCTCAAATGAGGCATTAATAGATACCTGAACAATCACGGTGCACTCTACTTAAAAGATATTATAGGCCATAGACATGGAAGTGTGTAGGACTAGGAGCATCACATATCTGGGCGGCATTTTTCAACGGAGGGCGGTGCACTCCATACCAGCTTCACACATTCTTTGCATCTATTTCGTGTCTACAGGCCATGAGCACTATTTTGCAAGGACACATACAAGATGTCTTTCTGCAGGTAGTACAGTGAAGACAAGGGAAGAGCAGTGACAACGCGTTAGTACAATACTTCTTTCTATGCTAACATTCCACGCTAGCACAACAGTCAAGAATTATCCAACGTGGGCAGTGCCTGCAGTAGCACTAGCTCCCCCAACCTGAAGATGACTGTCTCAAAGACAAACTGCCCTCACCTTCTTCAAACTAGGAAGTTAGATATTTGTGGTTCCCAATATTGCTATGATTACAACATGTTCTTCTCATTTAAATTTTGTGATCCACCCTTCCTCCTTTCTGCAACTTTATTTTAAATTAAAATGAATTATCATTATTATTTTCAGGAGAAACAATTTCACAATACACTTGGAGGTAGCTGAATATACCACAGAGTATTGCAAAAACCAGGCTGAAAATCACTGCTTCAGAGCTTCTGTTAACTGATTTTTATGCCCCAAACTTCTCTAAAACTGAATCTTTTTCTTCTATTTTGAAATTATCATTGGAGACACATTTTCTAGTTTCATAAACCAACAAATACCTTAAGGAATAATTGAACCTTAAAGCAACCTATTCCCCTAATAAACACAAATATAGAAGTATATATATTTGTATTCCTCTACACACCAGGTGCTCTTCTAGGTACTAGGATACAGCAGAGAACAAAAATAACTCCATTCTCTCACGCAGCTTCCATTCCAGGGAAAAGGTGCAAAATATCATCATGATGCACAACCTTCAGGGAAATGCAACCCAAGACACAGTGAGATACCACTTCATACCCACTAGGAATGCTATAATCATAAAGACAGATAATAACAAACACTGGTGAGGATGTAGAGAAACTGGAACACTTCTACACTGCTGGCGGGAATATAAAATGGTACAGGCACTTTGGAAAACAGTCTGGGAATTTCTCAGAAAACTAAACACAGAGTTACCATTTAATTCTGCAATTCCACTCCTAGGGATATACCCAAGAGAAATAAAAATGTATCCACACAACAGCAATATTTATAACAGACAAATATTCACCAACCAACAATGGATAAATAAAAAGTGGTATATGCATACAATGGAATATTATTTGGCAATAAAAACAGTGATATATGCTACATTGAAAATAGTCTCCTACACGGTGCAATATAGAAACATAGAAATATAGAAGGTTAATTTTTAAAAGCTTTAAAAAATACAGTATGCTCATGGAAAATCAATCACACACACACACACACACACACACACACACACACACACATTATATAATTCCATTTATAAGAAATGTCCAAAATAGGCAAATCCATATAGACATAATATAGATTAGTTATTTCCTAGAGGGAACAACAAGAAATTTATTTTAGGGATGATGACAATGTTCTAAATTTGACTGGTGATGGTTGCACAATTCAATGAATACACTAAAAACCATTCAATTATATATTTTAAATGAGTAAATTGCATGACATATAAATTATGTCTCAATAAAGCTGTTATTTAAAAAAGTTAGAGCTGTCCCCAAACTAGAAAATGACCCTTCATTGGAAATAATGTGAAGCAAAGGCAAATCGCTTTCTGTAGGGAATATTACTGTAAAAGATTAATTTAATTAGTAGTTCCCAATAGCAATTCAGACTACACATAAAATTACTCAGAAAATTTAATTACTCTAGCTTCCTAAAGTATCTAACTCAGTATGCCCACTGGATTCAGGAATCTGTATTTTTAACAAGCTCCTTAAATTATTCTAATGTATATCAAAAGTGGAAACCACTAAACTACTAAGATTCTAACTCAATGATTTATGATTCTCTGGAATCTATGAGAGATCTATCTCTAGATCTGGTACCTATCCAGTATTTTTCATTCATCTAAGAATTTCAAAGTCCTAAATGGCACTCACTTCCCTGAGTTATAAAGGTTTGAGTTTAGAAAGAGGTGGCTTCATCTGATGAATTAGAACACCACATATTTGTATTAACCTTATATGTATCCTTTATTTAAGCTAATTCACTTTCTTCAGGTAAGCCCTTCAACTCAATATGGGATGAATATATATCACAGCATCTACAGCGCCATACCTAAACTAAAATCTATACTAATAAAAGGGTAATAATATGCTAATTAGACTGAACATCTTCCGGATGAACTTCCAGTAGTCCTTCTGGATGTCCTTCCCAACAAAGCCATGTTGGCAGGCCCAAGGCAGAGGTGGTTAGAGGCGATCAGACAGGCAAGGAGAGCAGTTAGGAGGATCAGGCCAGCAGGGGAGAGCAGTTAAGGCAAACAGGCTGTCAGGGGAGAGCACTTAGGGGGATCAGGCCAGCAGGGGAGAGCAGTTAGGGGGATCAGACTGGCAGGTGAGCAGTTAGCAGCCAGGGGCCCTAAGGGGTTCCAGATTGGAGACAGTATAGGCTGAGTTGAGGGGACCCCCTTCCCACACATGAATTTCGTGCACCAGGCCTCTAGTTTTCTTTTTAAAAATCAGCCCAAGTAACGGGGTTTTTTTTGCAATTATTAGAAATTTAGCAACAAAACCATCCTACTCCTGCCAACCATATTTTTACAACTGTGTTATAAAATTTAAGATAATTCTTTAAGTTTGGGTTAAAACTTCCTATTTAATACTTCCCCTTTAAAAAAAGGGAGGGGGACAAGGTTTCCAAGTAAGTCATCAAAACTCTAAATTATAAAACTTAAATGAGATTTAAAAAAATCCAAAATCCAAAATTAAGAACATAGTTTTGAACAACAACAAAACTTCTTATAATAGAGGTACCATAGCAAAATCAAACTTGGTAAGGAAAGAGATATTTTGCCTGGTCAGACTTTTTTAAACAAAATGGCATGTTTTTCTCCACCCGCCAAGCAAAGCACACCATGTTTATATAAATCTCATGTGCTCTGACAAATCCCACCACCCTCTCTCTGCCTTTATTCCAGAGACATCTTACTTCATCTGCAAGGCTTTGGGTCTTGTAGACTTAATCTGGTCTTTACCCTTCTAATAATAATACTGAGATATTACGGATTCAAGTCCAAATTTGACACTTTCACTTATATTACAAAAAAAAAAAGGCCTCTCAGCCAAAAAACACTCCTCTAACAAGCCCTATGATGAAGTGTTAGTAAACATTAGAAAATTGATTGCAGGCATAAAATATTAAGTTAAAACAAAGAAAATGTTTTCAACATGTCTCAAGCTGGAGTAAAAATATTTTAACCAATATGCTAGAGACTTTCATTAATCAAAATAGTCTGAAAGTAAAGCTGCAATGAAAAAATAAAAACACCTCTTAAATTCTTTTAGCACAAAAAGAGTTGTACTTACTTCACAAAACAGAGAAAAAGGTGGTAGAAAAAGTCCATGTTTGGCAATTTTTACTATTAAGCAATTGTCAAAAGCTAATTTTATTTTCTTTCAACAAATGAAGAATATCCAAATGAGCCTGCAGTTACTCACATGCAGAGCGGAGGGGTCTGGCAGGAATTCAGCATCTTCTCCAAAGATAAAATCAGGGGGCAGCTCTGGGTATTGGGCATTGAAAATTATATCCCCTGAAATAAAAGAAAATGTCAGACCCTTCTCATTTCCTTGTTAATGTATAACATTCTGAGGAATGCACCAGAAAAACTTCTGGAAGACGTTTATGGTAGACAAAAAGAAAATATGAAAAGCACTTTCTGAATGATTAATTCTCCAAACAAAGAACTGATATTCTCTTTCAAATTAACATCGAATCAAACAATTTTAATCTAACACACTATAAATATAAATACACAGTAGGAAGGTATAGCAGCCACCTACAAAATACATGGAGATATTTGTATAGGAAATGTTACTGTCCAGTCACTGCCTGTTAATGAATAGGCCTTGAATGAGGACTGATGCTCTAAAAATACAGTACTTTCCTGCAAGAAATCCTATATAATAAAGAGGTAAAATGCAAACTGACCATCACTCCAACACACAAGATGGCTGCCCCCCATCTGGTCAAAGATGGAAATCCCCATGT
The DNA here is from genome assembly GCA_011751065.1 of Lasiurus cinereus. Classification (NCBI taxonomy): domain Eukaryota; kingdom Metazoa; phylum Chordata; class Mammalia; order Chiroptera; family Vespertilionidae; genus Lasiurus; species Lasiurus cinereus. The sequence continues at coordinate 58,936,860 of JAAGEH010000041.1, forward strand.
GGACAAAAAGATGGCTGCCACAAGATGGCTGGCAGGGGATGGCAGTTGTGGCCAATTGGGCCAACAGGGGTGTGGGGGCAGTTGGGAGAGACCAGGCCTGCAAGAAAGGGCAGTTGGAGGGAACAAGGCCTGCAGGGGAGGGCAGTTGGGGGGACCTAGCACTGCAAGGGAGGGCAGTTAGGGGGAACCAGGCCTGCAGAGGATGGCTGTTGGGAGCAAACAAGCCAGCAGGAGAGGGCAGTTGGGAGGAGCAGGCCTACAGGGGAAGGCATTTGGGACAAACAGGCCAGCAGGGGAGGACAGTTGGAGTACTAGGCCTGCAGGGGAGGGCAGTTGCGGGTGACCAGGCCTGCAGAGGAGGGCAGTTGGGAGAGACCAGGCCTGCAGGGGAAGGCAGTTAGGGGCGACCAGGCCAGCAGGAGAGAGCAGTTACGGGTGACCAGGCCAGTAGGGGAGGGCAGTTAGGGGCAATTGGGCCAGCAGGGGAGCAGTTTGGCGTCGATCAGGCTGGCAGGGGAGTGGTTAGGGGGTGATCAGGCTGGCAGGCAGAAGCAGTTAGGAGCAATCAGGCAGACAGGCAGGTGAGCAGTTGGGAGCCAGTAGTCCCAGACTGAGAAGGATGTCTAACTGCCCATTTAGGCCCAATCCCACTGGGCAGTCAGACATCCCTCAGGGGTTCCCAGATGGGAGAGGGTGCAAGCTGGGCTGAGGGACACCTCCCCCATGCACGAACTTCGTGCACTGGTCCTCTAGTTAAACATATAGACCTTTGGTATAATAGAAAGAACATTTGGCTTGGAATAAAAAAAGTCAGGTTTACAGCCATAAGGTCTCCTAATTATTTATTATTCAAATCATCTTTGGCAAATTGTAACTTGTTTACACTTGTTTCATCAGTAAAAGTGGAATATAAGATCACTAACTTCATAGATTTGTTGTGAGGATAAAGAGACCAAACACATGTGAGTGTTAAATACCACCATATACTAGCATGGTGTCTGGTATATAGCAAGCTCTCAATAACTGGTAAGGGAATACTAGTGTTGTTATTACTAGTATTATTTTGAAACATGACTAATTAAAAAGCCTTTTTAGCAAATTTGTGTTGTAAATTTTCCTACTTCTCTGTTCCTTTCCTGTCTCCTTCCTTAGCTCCCTTTTTATTCCCTCCACTCACCCCAAGAATCAGTCCTCACCATTCTGCTAATACAAATAATCAGATTAGCACACCAGCAATCTGGGTTCTAGTACATAAGAGTATGTATACTTGTGTAATTGCATACCATATATCCATACACACTTACAGTTATATTGTCCAATTATTTTTACTGCTTAAACAGCATCTTCATGGTGATATTCAAATTTAAACATTCAGACTTCAGTTCTCATTTGAGTCTTTCTACTTCTATGTAGTATGTATTTCAATGTCAAACTCCACAAGTCTAAAAACATACTCCTCACTGTCCCTTTTCTAACTCCTTTCTTCCCCAAGCTGACTTCCCTATTTCTAGGGATGGCACTGCTATTCCTTAACCATCATGCTGAAGCTTTGGTATCATCTTCAACCCTATTTGTATCCTTTATACTCAGAGAAAACAAAATGTTTCTCATATGGATATGTCCCACTGCTCACAGCTCTTTCCCGGCCCAGATGACCTAGTCCATACAATGAACAAACAGTTAAACTCTGCTCTAAGCTCTAAGCTCGGCACTAAAGATCAAGCAAAGAACTCTGCTCTTGAAGAGATGGCACGACTAGAAGAATTCAGTTTTGACCATATCCTCTTAAATGGTCTCCTAATACCAGTTTCCCTCCAGCTCATAATACTATCACAAAGTAAACCTTCTTAAAGTATTGCTTTTCCCCAAAACTTCCTAGCTAAAAAAAAATCTAAATGGCCGAAACCAGTTTGGCTCAGTGGATAGAGCATCGGCCCCTGTGGACTGTAGGGTCCCGGGTTCAATTCTGGTTAGGGGCATGTACCTTGGTTGTGGGCACATCCCCAGTTGGGGGTGTGCAGGAAGCAGCTGATCAATGTTTCTCTCTCATCAATGTTTCTGGCTCTCTATCCCTCTCCCTTTCTCTCTGTGAAAAATCAATAAAATAGATTTTAATAAATAAATAAATAAACCTAAATGATTCTCTAATGTCAAATGGAGTGAAGGCAAGCTTTTCCAACTGGCATTAAGGCTTCCAAAATACAATGTTCCTATGTATTTTTCCATTCTTCTATCTAAAAGCCAATACCAATTTTCTATTCCAGTGGATATGATCCACTCACTGACCTTCAAATACTATGACATGTAGTTGAAAGGCTCTTACCCTTTCTCAGTTTTTACCCATCCTTTACGAGCCCACTTAATTATCTTTTCCTAATAAATTCAGAAGTGATCATTGCTCCTTATGAAATTCAGCAATACTATTTGGTTATGCCATTCAATTGAGTATTGAAATGTAGTCATATTATTTTTATTGTTTCATTAATTTTTTAAATTCATAATAAATACACCCTATAATGTGAGCACTGTGATCCAACACTGTGTCAATACAAAGATGGTTATCCTCAAGGAGCTTACATTTTGTGAGGGAGACAAGACATAAACTTGATCTTCCTAAATATCTTGTAAGCATTCAGAAAACAAGCATGCTCTTATATTTCTTTCATGTCTCTGACAAGCAAAATGCAACATATATAGAATAGATTCAAGAAATGTTAATATATGAAAGAAATTCTGTCCTCTGCACTGAATATCTAAGTACTGACAAAATCTAGAGTAAAGAATAAAGTATAGAAGAGTTATTACTTCTACCACTTTTTTTAATTTAATAAATCTTTATTGTTCAGATTATTACAATTGTTCCTTTTTTCCCCCTATAGCTTCTCTCCATCTGGTTCCTACCCCACCTTCTGCCCTTATGCCCCCACACCACTGTCCTCATCCATAGGTGTATGATTTTTGTCCAGTCTCTTCCCACACCCCCCACACCCTTTGCCTCCCGAGAATTGTCAGTCCACTTTCTTTCTATGCCCCAGATTCTATTATATTTACCAGTTTATTCTGAATTTTTATTCACTCGATTTTTATATTCACTTGTTGATAGATATGTATTTATTGTTCATAATTTTTATCTTTACCTTTTTCTTCTTCCTCTTTTTAAAGAATACCTCTCAGCATTTCATTCAATACTGGTTTGGCAGTGATGAACTCCTTCAGCTTTTTCTTTTCTGTGAAGCTCTTTATCTCACCTTCAGTTCTGAATGATAGCTTTGCTGGATAGAGTATTCTTGGTTATAGGTTCTTGCTACTCATCACTTTGAATATTTCTTGCCACTCCCATCTGGCCTGCATAGTTTCTGTTGAGAAATCACCTGACAATCATATGGGTGCTCCCTTGTCGGTAATTAACTATTTTTCTCTTGTTGCTTTTAATATTCTCTCTTTGCCTTTTGCTCTTGGCATTTTAATTATAATGTGTCTTGGTGTGGTCCTCTTTGGATTCCTTTTGTTTGGGGTTCTGTGCACTTCCTGGACTTGTAAGTCTATTTCTTTCACCAGGTGGGGGAAGTTTTCAGTCATTATTTCTTCAAATAGGTTTTCAGTATCTTGCTCCCTCTATTTCTGGCACCCTTATAATTCTGATGTTGGTATGCCTGAAGTTGTCCCAGAGACTCCTTACACTATCTTCACATTTTTGGATTCTTTTTTCTTTTTGCTTTTCCAGTTGAGTGTTTTTTGCTTCTTTGTATTTCAAATCTTTGACATGATTCTTACAATCCTCTAGTCTGCTGTTAGATTTCTGTATAATATTTTTTTTTGTTTTTTTATTTTCAAATACCTTTACTTTTTTTCTTTTATTTTTTTTATTGTATTACATGTATAAATATCTTCCCATTGCCCCCCCAAGCATACCCCAACCCCCTAGTGTCTTGTGTTCATTGGTTATGCTTATATACATGCATACAATTTCTTTGATCTGTTATCTACCCCACCTCTCCTTAATCTTCCTGATGTAATTTGACAGTTTGTTTGATGCTCTACTGCCACTTGTATCTATCCTTTTGTTCATCAGTTTATAATGTTCTTTATTATCCACAAATGAGTGATATCATGTGGTGTTTCTCCTTCATTAACTGGCTTATTTCACTTAGCATAAGGCTCTCCAGTTCCATCCAGGTTGCTGTAAATGGTAATAATTCCTTTTTTTTAATGGCAGCATAGAATTCCATTGTGTAGATGTACCATAGTTTTCTGATCCACTCATCTGCTGATGGGCACCTAGGCTGTTTCCAAATTGTAGCTATTGTAAATTGTGCTGCTACGAACATAGGGGTACATAAATCCTTTCTGATTGGTATTTCTAGTTTCTTAGGATATATTCCTAAGAGTGGGATTGCTGGGTCAAATGGGAGTTCCATTTTTAGTTTTTTTATTTCAGTCAGTGTATGTTTAATTTCTAGTTGGTCCTTTTTCAAATCCTTGAGGGTCTCACTAAATTTATCAGCCTTTTCTAGAAAGTTCTTGAAAAACTTTATAACCGTGGTTTTGAACCCTATATCCAATCGTTTGCTTTCCTCCATTTCTTTCATTTGTGATCTGTTTCTCTGTCTCTGCATTCTGGCTGCTTTCCTGAGTTGATAGAGTTCCTCTGTGTACTAAGTGTCCTATAGGGCCCAGTGGCTCAGCCTCCCCAGTTACCTGAGGTGGACTCTCTTGGTGCACTCCTTTGTGGACTGCATGCACAGTCTTAGTGTAGTTAATCCTTGATTGTTGTTTGTATCAATGATAGGAACTGACTTCCAGGCCAATTGGCTGTGAGGATCAGCTATGTCTACGCTGGGAGAACTTCTGTGCTGGAGACACCCTTATGAGACAAGACTTGCAAAAGATTCTGTGCTCAGCTTGGATGGAGCGGAGTCTCAGGGCACAGCAGACAGCACTGGTTTCCCATCAGCCCTGCCCTAATAGGCCCCTGTGTCTCAATGTCCTCTGGCCATCTCTGCAAGCAACTCTGAGAGAAAGCCACCCTCAAGTTTCGCCCACTGTCAGACAGTTCAGTTTCTCCCCAAATGAGTCAGGGTCCCCAGAGTCTCGCCCAGAACTGGAGTTCAGTGCAGTCAAGAGCTTTTGTCTTCCTCCCAGTTGAGAAAGCCAGCCATGTACTAGGTTGCCCGCCCTTTCCACGCATACATGCCTCAGTACCTCTGCCTTCCACAGTTCCTCTGAGTCTCAGTGTGCTTTTCTCTTTCCTTCTAGTTGTAGAATTTCCACTCAGCCTTCCTGTGGTTCGGGATGATGTCCATTTTGTCTTTTAGTTATAGTTTTGAAATTGTTGTGAGAGGCAGCAGTTTAGGTGTTTACCTATGCTGTCATCTTGGTTTCTCCTACTTCTACCATTCTCTGTAAGGGATAAATTTGAGCAAGAATATATCCTTCAGACTCTGGGTTTAGGATTAAATTATCAAAAGTTAGTACCAAAAGAAAAGTTGGTACAGCCCTGGCTAGTGTTGCTCAATAGTTATAGCACGGACCCGACCACCAAAGGATCATAGATTCACTTTCTTCTCCCCTCCCCTCCCCTCCCCTCCCCTTCTCTCTCTCTCTCTCTCTCTCTCTCTCTCTCTCTCTCCCCCTCCTCCTCCTCCTCCTCCTCCTCCTCCTCCTCCTCCTTCCATCCCTCCCTTCCTCCCACTCTCTCTAAAATAAAAATAAAAATCAATGGGAAAAATATCTTTGGGTGAGGCTTAACAAAAAATAAAATAAAAGTTACTATAATCAGTCTCTTCATCCAACCCACAATCTGGTTTTCAACTATATCTATTATGAGTTATAAAATTTCTTCAAATCTGCCAACTATAAAGTATTATTCCAAGCCAAGATGAAGAAGAACCAGTGAAAACAATACGAATGTCCTGATTACTCATTCTTATTCAGCTACACACAGTATAAACAATGCCTTAGGAGGACATGTACATTAGGATATGTTTTCAAAAGCTCTATGGCTGGCTTATTTTAGTGACCCTTAGCAAAAAAATTCATAAAGTTAATTAAGCAAAGGCATTATAGTTTTAGAAAAGGCCAAACTAGAATTCATTGTGCCTCAATGCTCAAAAAATAAAAAGCATGCTAAATTCCAATAGAAGCAATTTTATTATTTTTGTTTCTACTGAAGACACAAAGCTTGATTTTCAAATTCTCAAAGGAGCATTGTCAGTAATACATAGTATTTCCAAACCACCAAACATTAAAAATCGGATCCAAGGATATTTACTCTTGCCAATTCTACTCAACATTGTACTGCAACTTCTAGTCAGGGTACTTAGTCAAGAAAAATTAATAAATGGCATCTAGATTGGATATAAAATCCAAAAATAAATAAATAAACTATGAGAACCACTAAGTTCAGCAAGGTTTGAAAATACAAAGTAAATGTATAAAATCAATTGCATTTCTATACATTATCAATGAACAATCTAAAATGAAATTAAGAAAGCAATTTCATTTACAACACCATAAATAAGAATAAAATACTTGGGAATAAAATTAACAAAACAAATGTAAGATTGCACACTTAAAAACTATAAACATTTTTGGAAAATGTTAAAGAAGGCCTACATAAATGGGAGTCATCTCATGTCCATGAATCAGAAGACTTAATATTGTTCAGATGACAATACTACCTAAATCAATCTACAGATTTCATATAATTCTTATCAAAATCCCTGCCTGACTTATTTATTGCAGAAATTGACAAACCAATCCAAAAAGTCATATGTATATGCAAAGGATCTAGAATGGCCAAAATGCAATCTTGAAAACACAGGTTATAGGACTTACACTTGCCTATACAAAACTTATTCCCAATTCAAAACCACAGTAATCAAAACAGTGTGGTACTGGCATAAGTAGAGCTATTCCAATCAATGGAATGGAATTCAGAATCTAGCAATAAACTTTCACATTTATAATCAGTTGATTTTGACAAAGGCACTAAGACAATTCAATGAGGCAAAGAGAAAATATTGAGTGTTGGCAAGGCTGTGGAAAAATTGAGTTGGAATATAAACTGGTGCAGTCACTATGAAAAACAATATGGTAGCTCCTCAAAAATTTTAAAATGGAATTACCATGTAATTCAGCAATTCTACCAAAAGAAGTGAAATCAGTGTTTCAAAGAGATATTTGTACACTATTATTCCCAATATAATAGTCTAATTAAAGCAACTGTCCATTACAGTTAAAAAGATAAATATATACAATAGAATATTAAATTTAAAAGGGCATTCTGACACATGCTATTACATCAATAAAGCTTAAGAATGTTATGGTAAGCAAAATCACAAAAAGACAAGAACTGTGTGATTCTACTTATATAAAGTATCTCTGTCAAATTCATAGAGACAGAAAGAAGAATGGTGGTTGGCAAGGGCTAGGGGAAAAGGAAATTGGAAGTTGTTTAATGGGTATAAAGAGTTAGTTTTGCAAAATGAAAAGGGTTATGGAGATTGGATACACAATACGAATGTACTTAACACTACTGATATGTACACTTAAAAATTATTAAGATGCTAAATTTTATGTTATGTATATTTTACCACAATTTAAAAAAAAATTTTAGCCCAGCCAGCATGACTCAATTATTGAAAACAACCAATACAATGTCAGACTAAACCAGGAAGTCACGGTTTGATTCCTGGGCAGTGCATATGCCAGGGAGGCAAGGCTCAATCCCCAGTGGGGGGGGCATACAGGAGGCAGCCAATCAATGATTCTCTCTCATCATTGATGTTTTGATCTTTCTCTCCCTCTTCATTCCTCTCTGAAATCAATAAAAATATATTTTTTTTAATTTTTTAATAAAAGGGTCTGTATGGAGTGAATGTTTGTGTCCCCTTAAAATTCACATGTGGAGTCCCACAGGCATGGCTCAGTGGTTGAACAGAAGGTCATGGCTTGATTCACAGGCAGGGCACATACCACATGCCCAGGTTACCAGCTGGATCCCCAGCAGGGGGCATGCAGGAGGCAGCTGGTCAATGATTCTCATCACTAACCTTTTCATTTCTCCCTCTCCCTTCTTCTCCGAAATCAATTTACACACACACACACACACACACACACACACACACACCTCTGAATGCATAATAATCTGGCCACTCAGTGTATATCCTGTATAATAAAAGGTTAATAGGCAAATTGTCCCCTCAACCAAGAGTTCAACAGCAGGCAGGCTGACCAACCACCCATGTCCCCTCCCCCTGGCCAGGCTAGCCAAACCCACCTATGCACGAATTAATGCACTGGGCCTCATAGCCTATCTAATACAAGAGTAATATGCAAATTAACCATCACTCTGCTATGCCCACCAGCCACGCCCACAATCTAATCAGAAGCAAGCATGCAAATTAACCCCAACCAAGATGGCTGTGGCCACAGAGCGAGCAGGAGGGAGACTTGGATTTCCCCAGCGATGGAGGAAGCCAAGCTTTCCACACACTCTGGTGGGCCCAGGCCTCCACTCAAGGCTACAAAAGTTTCAATTATAGAAGATAAATAAATCCCAACAAGAATGATGGCAGCCACGAAGCTGGAGAGAGCAGGAAGCTAGGATTGTCCCTGGCAACAGAGAAAACAAAGCTTCTACAGCCCTTGCCTGTCTTGGCCTCTGCTTAAGGCTATAAAGTTTCAACTGTAGAAGATAAATAAATCCCAGATCCCAGGGCCTCCGCTTGGGTTGCTGGGGGGCATGGCTGGCCTGCAAACCAGCACAGGCCCCTCGCCCAGGCCACCCCATGCCCCAAGGGAACCCCCACCCTGATCCAGGACACTATTCAGGGCAAACCAGCTGGCCCCCACCCATGCACCAGGGCTCTATCCTATCTAATGAAAGAGTAATATGCAGACTGACCATCACTCCAACATACAAGATGGCTGCCCCATGTGGTAAAAAATCCTGCCCCTATGTGGACACAAGATGGCCACCACAAGATGGCCAGCAGAGGAGGATAATTGGGAGGGACCCAGGCCTGCAGGGGAGGAGAGTTAGGGATGACCAGGCCTGCAGGGGAAGGCAGTTAGGGGCAAACAGGCTGGCAGGGGAGTAGTTAGACATCAATCAGGCTGGCAGGGGATTAGTTAGGGGATGATCAGGCTGGCAGACAGAAGCGGTTAGAGGCAATCAGGAAGGCAGGAAGGTGAGCAGTTGGGAGCCAGGAGTCCTGGATTGTGAGAGGGATGTTCAATGGGCATACACACACACACACACACACACACTAAGTGGCCAGATTACTATGCATTCAGAGAGCATAATAATCTGGCCACTCAGTGTATATATGAAATTCATATGTGGAAACCTAATCCCCAATGTGATAATACAGTGGTACCTCGAGATACGAGTGCCCTAACATACGAGATTTTTGAGATACGAGCTGTCGAGCGAGCGATTGCTTTGAAATACGAGCAACATTCGAGATAAGAGTAATCGCAGGGATTGGCCAGCTACACACGACCCACCAGTTTACCGCGACTCAAGCGTCTCATAGTTTCCCACGTCTCAAGGTTACGTAACGAATTAAACTTGTATCTCAAGGTACCACTGTATTTAGGTAGGGCCTTTGGGAGATGATTAGGTCGTAAGGGCAGGACCCTCAAGAATGGAATTAGTGCCCTTAATAAAAGACCCAACAGAGTTCTTTTGTGCCCTTCTGCCATGTGAAGTTACAACGAAAAAACAGATTGAACCTGGAACAAGATCCTCACCAGACACTGAATCTGCCAATATCTTGCTCTCAGACTTCCCAGCCTAGAGAATTGTGAAAAGTAAATGTTTGTTGCTTAAGTCATTCAATGTCTAATACTTTGCTATAAAAGCCCAAACAGACTAAGAGTCTTTTCAACAAATGGTGCTGGGACAATGGGATATTCTCATGCTAACCAATCAAGTTGAGTCCCTAAACTATACCAAAATTAAACCAAAATGGATCAAAGATCTAAGTGTAAGAGTGAAAACTATAGAATTCTTTGAGGAAAACATAAAAGTATATCTTTATAATTAGGTAGTATTTTCTTACATACGAAATCAAAAGCACAAGCAACAAAAGAAAAACTAAGTAAATTGGACGTCATAAAAATGTTACACTTTTTGTCCTTCAAAGACACTGTTTAGAAAGTGAAAAGACAATTCCTAGAATATGAGAAAATATATAGAATTTGAACCCAGAATATATAAGACACATGTATATATAAGAAACCTGAATAATAAAAAGACAACCCAATTTAAAAATGGGCTAAGGGTTTAAATATCTATTTCTCCAAAGTAAATATGGAAATGGCCAACAAGGATATGAAAAAATGCTCAAAATCATTAATCATTAATAAAATAAAAATCAAAACCACAATGAGATACCACTTCACACCTACTATAATGGCTATAATCAAAACGACATAGAATAAAGGTCTTGGTGAGGATGTGGAGAAACTTACCTTATGACCCACCAATTCCTCTCCTAGGTATATATTCAAGAAAAATGAAAACATGTCCACACAAAAACTTGCACATGAGTGTTTATAGCAGCACTATTCACACTGACAAAAAGTAGAAAAAAAAAATAATGTGCACTGACTAAAGAATGGATAAATAAAATGTGAGGTATATATATCATTCAGTTATTTTTAAAAAGGTAGTTAGTTCCATGCTATAATGTGGATGAACCTTCAAAATGTTATGCTAAGTGAAAACAGTCAAACCAAAAGGCCACATATATTTTATGATTATTGTATAATTTCATTTACATGAAATGTTCAAAATTATGTAAATCCATAGAGACAGAAAGTAGATTAATGGTTGCCAGGGGCTGGAAAAGGAGGAAATGGGGAGCGACTGCTAATGAGTACAAGGTTTCTTTTTATGGAGATGAAAACGTGGTGGAAGAGGGCTGAAGGCTGCACAACTTTGTGAATGCATTAAAAGCCACTCAATTGTACACTTCAAAGAGAGAATTGCACGGTATGTAAATTAAATTTCAATAAAGCTGTTATTTTTTAGTGTGACACAAAAATTTGTCCTACTTTAATCTTAACTTGAACAAATGAACTAGAAAGGATTTACTCAATGGTTCTGGATAAATTTATTTTTTTATAAATAAAATCATCTTCAAAATGCAATTAGGGAGTTCTCCAATTTTTAAAACTCTGAAATGAGCTCTTTTTAAAATAAAAGAATATTTTGATAATATTCTCTGAATATTTTAAAGACCTTTCATTTTCAAGAAGTTCCCAGATGGATACTTTTAAACAACAGTACTGGGAAGTTAATTTCTATTTCTTTTTCTTACTTTAGTTGCTATTTTTACATTTAAAGCAGCTAAAAATATTTGACTATACAATATTTTTTAAATAAAAGATATATACCAAATTATCACACCCTCAACTAGGAGAATCTTTTTAGAGAGCAAGAAAGAAGTTACTGTAATATATATATAATAAAAACATTATACAGGTATTTTTTAAAACAAGTAAATTTAAACACCTTTCAGAATCTCACTCTGACATTTCAGAATTTCTCAAACTCTTACCTTCAACCTCTAAGATCTCCTGAAACACTGTGCTCAACTCTATAGCCTCTTTGCAATAAAATGCATCACTGTTTTCATGCTATGGAGAACAGTCAGTAAATCAGTCAAGAACATTATTAAAAACCATGATGCACATACTGGACACCTGGGGAGTGATATGGGAAGGAGAAAACACAGCACCTGACCTCAAGGCAGAGATGGTGGAGAAAAGACCAACACAAATCATATAGGAAAGCAATAGCCTCACATTTCCTTTATTTCACCCTGGAGAAGATGAAAAGAACACGTAGTACAGAGTACTCAGATCCTGCTTATTTCAACTTTCCAGAAAAAAGAAGAGTAGGCAGGAGGACAAAGAAATAAAAGTAGGATAGGGGGTGACATAAGGTGAGGTTAAAAAATAAAAAGTAAAGGGGCTTTCAAAGATGGCAACAGGCAGGAAGGTAGGGAGAGAGAGAGTGTGAGAGTGAGGAACCCATAGAGGAGAGTGTAGATCTGTGTGGGGTGTGTGTATGAGCTAGGGACAGTTAGATTCTTCCAAAGAGCTGCCAAACCAGACTGGAATCTGCTCCCCACAATGCAATTGGGCAATCAAACCCAAAACCCATGCAGAGTGGCAGTGTCACCTGACTTGGATTCTGGGCATCTCAGATGCAAACCAGGACCCTGCAGGCACTGGGACAGAGAACTGCAACCACAGCTTCAGACCAATAGACAACAAGAATCCAGACTTCCCGGCAGCAGATTTCTGTGAGTCCAAGAGCCTATCCCCCTCCCTGCAGGCTCACGGATAGTGCCATAGTAACTGATAGACTTGTCCCTCGCTCCAGCCACAGCGCCCCTACAAGAACTTGAGCTTGAGAGCCCTTGCATGGCCGCAGCACTGTTACGGGAATTTGAGCCTCAGAGCATGCGCACGGGCTGCAGCACTGCTACTGGAATTTGAGAGACTGGAATCTGCTCCCCGCAATGCAATTGGGCAATCAAACCCAAAACCCACGCAGAGTGGCAGTGTCACCTGACTTGGATTCTGGGCAAGTGCACACGAAGTCAGTTTTCTGCAGCGCACACACGCCACAGAACTACAGTGGTACCTCGAGATACAAGTGCCCTAACATACGAGATTTTTGAGATACGAGCCGTCGAGCGAGAGATTTTTGCTTTGAAATGCGAGCAACATTTGAGATAGGAGTAATCACGCAGATCTGCCGGCTGCACACGACCCACCAGTTTACCGCGACTCGAGCGTCTCATAGTTTCCCACGCCTCAAGGTTACGGAACGAATTAGACTCGTATCTTGAGGTACCACTGTATTGTGCAACCCAGTCCCCCTGGTGACCAGGACCCAGATTCTCCCGGAAAGAGGCAGCACTAAGCACCACTGAGTTGACTCTGTTTCTTACCATGTGCTCCTGGGATCCCTGACTCAAAGCACATCCACACTAAGAGCCAGTAACTCCAATTCTTAGTGCATGCGCACATGGGGATCCTGATTCTCAATGAGAAGCCACATGAGGCAACAAAGACTCTGATATTCGATTCTTGGTGCAGACACAGGGACACTCTGACTCCTGGCATGTGCTAGGGGACTCATTTTCAGCACACACCAACAGTGTGGTGCAGGTGGGGTCCCTAACTCTAGGTGCACACACAAGACCACACTGAACGTTGTTAACACTGGGAAACCTGGTTCCCACCAACTGAAGGTAGCATATGTCCTAGTGTCGGAGCACTTCAGTGACACTCAGGTGGTGAGAAATTCCCACAGCGCACAGCTCAGGTCCATGCAACTCGAAGTTTGAACCTTCTGGTGATAGTCAGGATGGGGAAACGACACAATCCCCAGAGGAAAGAAAATGATGAGTCACCAAGAAAGTAAATTGATAAAATTGAAGCATGCAACATGATGGAAAAAGAATTCAGAGTAATGGTCGTGGAATTTATACATGGGGTGGATGAGAAAATCAACAACCTATGCAAGAATCAGGAAGAAATGAAAAATGATATAGCTACAGTCAAAAACACCATGGAAGGTTTCAACAATAGACTAGAAGAAGCAGAGGACCGAATTAGTGAGTTAAAAGATCAGGTACAAAAACAAGCTCAATCTGAACATCAATGGGAGAAAAATTTAAAAAGCAGGAGGAAAGCCTAAAGGAGCTTTGGGACAACATGAAATGAAGTGACATACATATAATAGGGCTGCCAGAAGGACAAGAAGAACAGCAAGGATTAGAAAATCTATTTGAATAAATAATGACAGAAAACTTCCAGGATATGGGAAAGAATAAAGTTACACAAGTACAGAGAGTCCTAAGCAGGATCGACACCAAAATACCCACACCAAGACACATCATAATTTCAATGGCAAATATCAATGACAAAGAGAGAATCTTAAAAGCAGCAAGAGAAAGACAGAGTTACCTATAAAGGAACCCCCATCAGATTATCAAATGATTTCTCAAGAGAAACATATCAAGCTAAAAGGGAATAAAAGGAGGTATACAAAGTGTTTCAAAGGAAAAGACTGAATCCAAGAATACTCTATCCAGCAAGCCTATCAATCAAAATTGAAGGGGAAATCGGGATCTTTGCAGACAAAAAAAAAGGTTAAGGGAGTTTATCACCACCAAACCAGCAATGCAAGAAATGCTATAGGGACTACTATAAAAAGGAGAAATAAACAGGTAAGAAGGAACACAGACACAAGAATAGGTATGACTACAAACAAGTACCTTTCAGTAATCACTTTAAACATAAACGGACTAAATGCTCCAATCCAAAGATATTGAGTAGCTGAATGGATTAAAAAAAAAAAACACACACACACACAACCCATATATATGCTGTCTACAAGAGATCCACCTAAGAACAAGAGATTCACACAGATTGAAAGTGAAGGGATGGAAAAATATCTTTCAGGCAAATGGAAATGAAAAAAAAGCTGGGGTAGCAGTACTTGTATATGACAAAATAGACCTCAAAGTAAAAGCCATAACAAGAGATAAGGAAGGCCACTTCATAATAATAAAGGGACTGATACAATAACTCTGATAAACATATATGCACCCAATGCAGGAGCACTCAAATACATAATAAAACTCCTGGAAGATATCAAGGGAGAGATGGACAATAATACAATCATAGTAGGGGATTTGAATACACTACTGACACCACTTGATAACTCTTCTAGACAAAAAAAAATCAGCAAAGAAACAGCAATCCTAAATGACTCACTAGATCAGATGGACTTAACTGACATCTTCAAAACATTTCACCCCAAAGCCACGGAATATACATTCTTCTCAAATGCACATGGGACATTTTCAAAAATTGACCACATATTGGGTCACAAGGGAAGTCTCCCTAAATTCAAGAAGACTGAAATCATACCAGGCATCTTCTCAGACCACAATGCCATAAAATTAGAAATAAATTACAGTAAAAACAATCCAAAAATCTCAAATACTTGGAAACTGAATAGCATGCTACTAAATAATCACTGGGTTACAAAAGAGATCAAAGAAAAATTAAAAGCATCCTAGAAACTAATGACAACAAAAACACAACAATCCAAAATCTATGGGACACAATGAAAGCTGTCCTGAGAGGGAAGTTTATAGCTCTACAAATCTACCTAAAAAAAAAAAAAAGAAAGAAAAAAATGGTAGTAAATCATCTAACTCTACAACTTAAAGAATTAGAAAGAGAGCAACAAGAAAAGCCCAGAGTGAGCCGAAGGAAGGAGATAATAAAGATCAGAGCAGAAATAAATGACATAAAGACACACAAAAAATACAAAAGATCAATGAAACCAAGAACTGGTTCTTTGAAAGGATAAATAAGATTGATGAACCTCTAGCCAGGCTCACCAAGAAGCAAAGAGAGAGGACTCAAACAAAATCAGATGAGAGAAATGAAAGAACAAAAGACCCCACAGAATTACAAAGGATTGTTAAAAAATACTATGAACAACTCTACTCCAACAAACTAGACAACCTAGAGGAAATGGACATATTCTTAGAAAAATACAATCTTCCAAAACTCAATTGGGAAGATACTAAAATTCTGAATAGGCTGATAACTATGGAAGAAATTGAAGCCATCACAGCTTGTCCACAGGCTCCTTTTCCTATTCTTACCACTGAAATAGTATCTCCCTTAAAGTGTGTGTGTGTGTGTGTGTGTGTGTGTGTGTTAATCCTCATCCGAGGATATTTTTCCATTGATTTTTAGGGAGAGTGTGAGAGAGGAAAAGACAGAGAGAAACATCGATGTGAGAGAAACATATCGACTAAGGTTGCCTCCTACATGAGCCTGGACCGGGGGACGAGCCTGCAACCAAGGTACGTACCCTTGTCCAGAATCAAACCCAGGACCCTTTGTTCAGCAGGCTAATGTTCTACCCACTGAGCAAATTGGGCTAAGGCGTACCTTAAAGTTTAAATAACTGCCAGGAAAATATAGTTTCAAAGAAATAACTCAAGTGGTAAATAACTAGAGTTTTGCCAATGATGGCAGAATTATTCCTCAGTTGCTACATAAAATGGTTATTTACTGAAACTCCAAGTATGGAAAGTAAGCATCAGACAAGAACCTTGTGGAAATGCCAGCTGAAGGAAATTCTCAATGGGAAGGTGGATTCAAGCAATAATTTGACAAAAGGCTTCAGAGAGGTGACTCATTGCCAAGAGTTCTAACTCTTGAAGAGTGTTTCCTTATACTGAAATTTAATCTCTCTTTCTCTTAAAATTTCATCCACTACTTCTTAGGAATTTATGGAACAATTCTAGTTTCACTTTAACATCATAGACCTTCTACTCCCTTTACAGGCAGCTCTTGTGACTTCTCTTTCAACCCTACCATGAGTCACATCTTGACCAGGCTAAATACCTCAGGTTCTTTCACTATTCCTCATATGACTTAGTCTCAATTTCTTTTATCATCCATGCAAGTGTACCAGTTTGTGTAAATCTTCTTAGAGGATAATACCCAGAACTAACCATAATCTAAAGAGCACAGAATCAAGTTCAAAAATCCATGCCTTCATTTTTTTTTCAGGTTTTTTATATTTAGTATTTATTTATTTATATATTTTTGGTGCAAATTTATTTTATTTTTTATTAAATCTTTATTATTCAGATTATTACATTTGTCTCTCTTTTTTCCCCTCCATAGCTCCCCTTCACCCGGCTCCCACCCTTCCCTCAACCCTTACCTCCCCCCATTGATGAGTCCATAGGTATATGATTTTTGTCCAGTCTCTCCCTGTACATCCCTTCCCTCTTTCCCCCTGAGAATTATCAGACCACTCCCCTTCTGTGCTCCTGATTCTATCATATTCACCAGTTTATTCTGTTGATCAAATTTTTAATTCACTCAATTTTCAGATTCACTTGTTGATAGATATGTATTTGTTGTTCACAATTTTTTATCTTTTACCTTCTTCCTCTTCTAAAAAGTACCTTTCAGCATTTCCTATAACACTGGTTTGGAGTTGATGAACTTCCTTAGCTTTTTCTTATCTGTGAAGCTCTTTATCTGCCCTTCAATTCTGAATGATAGCTTTGCTGGATAGAGTATTCTTGGTTGTAGGTTCTTGCTATTCATCACGTTGAATATTTTTTGCCACTCCCGTCTGGCCTGCATCGTTTCTGTTGAGAAATCAGCAGACAGTCGTATGGGTGCTCCCTTGTAGGTAATGAACTGTTTTTCTCTTGCTGCTTTTAATATTCTCTCTTTGTCTTTTGCTCTTGGTATTTTAATGATGATGTGTCTTGGTGTGGTCCTCTTTAGATTCCTTTTATATGGGGTTCTGTGTGCTTCCTGGACTTGTAAGTCTATTTCTTTTACCAGATGTGGGAAGTTTTCTGTCATTATTTCCTTAAGTAGGTTTTCAGTATCTTGCTCTCTCTCTTCTTCTGGCACCCCCACAATTCTGATGTTGGTATGCTTGAGGCTGTCCCAGAGGCTACTTACATTATCTTCACATTTTTGGTTTCTTTTCTCTTCTTGCTTTTCCAGTTGAGTATTTTCTGATTCTTTATATTTCAAATTTTTGACTTGATTCTTGCCTTCCTCTAGTCTGCTGTTAGGTCTCTGTATAATATTTTTTATTTCAGTCAGTGTTTGTTTAATTTCTATTTGGTCCTTTATCATCTCTAGTTGGTCCTTTTCCATCTCTAGTTGCATCTTTTGCATCTCTAGTTGGTGCTTTTTCATCTCCTCTTGGGTCTCGTTAAATTTATCCATCTTTTTAGCATATTCTTGAAAAACTTTATAAGCGTGGTTTTGAACGCTATATCCAGTCGTTTGTTTTCCTCCATTTCTTTTGTTTGTGATCCCTTCCCTTGTCTCAGCATTTTCACTATGTCAGGAGAACTTCTGTGTTGGATTCAGCCTTGTAATACCAGACTTGAAAAATTGCAGAAGCCTCTCTGTTGAGCTTGGGATGAGTGGAGTCTCAGGGCTTAAGGGACTGCCTTGCCTTTCAGTCGGCCCCGCCCTCCATGGCCCCTGAGTCTCACGTGACTGGGTAATGGCTGGAGCAGTCCCTGTGGTCCCTGTGCACAAACGCTCTCTCGCAGTGCCTCTAGACTGCTGCCTTTCCTGCTCCCCTGTGCTCCAGGACCACACGAGTCTAGGTCCCCAGGGCTTTGCTCGAAACTGGGGCCCAGTGGAGTCAGAAGTGGCACAGCTGGGAGGGTCCGTCTCCCACCCACTCCTGAAAGCCAGCGGCACAATCAGCAGTCGGTCCTCCGCGCGAAACGCCCTGCGCGCCACCAGACTTCCGATCTTCTGCGACTCCCCTAAACCTCTGTGCACCTCTCCCCCTTCACAGTCCAAACTCCCCCCGAATGAGCCTCGGCTCGATCTGGGGTTCAATGTCGTAGGGCAAGGAGTTCAATGCCCTTGAGAGTCTCCATCTCCCTCCCACCAGAGAAAGCCAGCCAGGTTCGCCGTCACCCGCTCTCTCCACGCGTGCGTCTCCATACCTCGGCTTTTTACAGCTCCTCTGGGTCTCCATGAGCCCCTCTCTTTCCTTCTAGTTGCAGAATTTCCACTCAGCCAGCTTTCCAGTGGTTCTGGATGATGTCCGTTCCATCTTTTAGCTGTAGTTTTGAAATTGTTGTGCGAGGCAGCAGTGTAGGTGTTTACCTATCCGCCATCTTGGATTCTCCTCTTTAGTCCATGCCTTCATTTTAGATACTCACCTTCTATTAAAAAAATACCACTGGAAATTGAAAATAGCTTTCTCTGGCAGACACATCAATGTTGACTAGTATTATGCTTCCTATCAACTAAGAGCCCCAAGACTTTTATATACATACTAAAAGGCCAGTGCACAAAAATTCGTGCACTCAGAGGGGTCCCTCAGTCTGGCCTGTGCCCTCTCACAGTCCGGGACTCCTCAGGGGATGTCCACTTGCCAGCTTAGGCTCGCTCCCCAGGGGAACAAACCTATGCTGGCAGTCAGACATCCCTCTGGCAGCCTGGGAGCCTTTGGGGAACAAGCCTAAGCCACAGCCATCCTTAGTGTTGCCGAGGGCCAATTTGCATATTATCCTTTTATTATATAGGATACACTGTTGTTAAGTCACACAGTCTTCATTTTTCTTTTCTTTTTTAGTCTTCATTGTTAATTTGGACAGCAAAACTTCAGAATGTACTTCAGAGTTTTAAATTTGTCCCTATTATATATTTCAATCTTGTTAGATTTACCTCTCTGTTTACAGCTCAGCATAGTATTCTTAGATTCTATTCCAATTTGGGGTTGGCACTCCGGGTTTCAAGTTATAAACAGACAGGCTGAACATGCTTCTGGAAAACTCTCTCTCTGGCAGACTGAGTTCAATCAATCAGTACCTCATGGGTGCAATCATTTAAATAATATTTACTCAATAATAATACAAACCTAGAATATTCATTACAAAAATGCCACAAATAAACTTACCAAGTACCTCAAAGATATACTCTGCTTTCCTACAAATTCAGAGATAGTGCCAATGATTCCATTGTGTCTTGAGAGATAGAATTTCTTTTCCTATATCAAGGAAAAGAATTATGGTATCTGAGAGTTGAGATAATTCGTATGACACAGGCCCTTAAGTGTCTGTTTAAAAAAAAAAGAAAAAGAAAAAAAGATGATCCTGGCCAGTGTGACTCATTGAATGTCGACCAATGAACCAAGAGGTCATGGTTCGATTCTGGTCAAGGGCACATGCCCAGGTTGTGGGCTCAATCTCCAGGGGGGGGCATGCAGGAGGCACTGATCGATGATTCTCTCTCATCACTGATGTTTCTATCTCTTTCTCCCTCCCCTTCCTCTCTGAAATCAATTAAAAAATATATTTTTAAAATATGAAAGTGGGGGAGATTAAATGCAAGTCATTTACACTGGCCTCCTTTCCACATAAGACTTCCTTCTATCAGATCCCTATCTCTAATCTTTCTTTGTATTTCTAGTATCTGAGGCTATGCTATACAACAGAAATATATTTCATACACATAATTCAGTAGTGGCCACATAAAAAGAGTAAAAGGAAGAAATTAAGTTTCTAAATATTTTTTTAAATTATACAGTAAAATGCACTTTTAGAGTAGTTATGAATTCTATCACATGCATAGATTCGCACACATATATTTATATAAACACTACCAAAATTAGGATACAGAACAATTCTATCACCCTTCCAAATTTCCTCTTGCTATCCCTTTGTAGTTAAACTTTCCCACCATCCCTCATTCCCCGAAATGTCTGATAAGCACTCTCTAAATTCAGTTTCGCCTTTTCCAGAATGTCATATTGAGATAGGCTAGTAAGCCAGGACAATGGAATAGGGAAACTGAAACAGACAGTTAAACCGTCAAGCAATTTATTGCCGTCTAGTAAATTGAAAATTCCCATATTCTGAAACCAAGGGCACTTAAGAGTAAATGGTTTACATTTCTCCTCTCCAAGCAGAGAGTAAATAGCTTAAATCACCCTACTCCAGGAAGACAGAGAGCAGAAATCCAATCAGAACCATTTGCCAGCCACACCCAAGAACAGATAGTTAAGGGTTTGGTGCAGCAGCATAAAGCTGATTATATTGATATCTACCCAAAGATCTCCCCTAAAACCCCAGCCTTTAAAAACTATCAAAAGGAAGATCCCAACATGTGCTTTTCCTCCTACAAGCATGCCGGAACCTTTCCCCTCTTCTTCCCCCACAGGCATGCATCTCCTAAACTCTAAGACAGTGGTTCTCAACCTTCCTAATGCCAAGACCCTTTAATACAGTTCCTCATGTTGTGGTGACTCCCAACCATAAAACTGTTTTCGCTGCTACTTCATAACTGTAATTTTGCTACTGTTATGAATCATAATGTAAATATCTGTTTTCCAATGGTCTTAGGCTATCCTGTTAACCACTGCTGTAGAGCCTAAGACCATGGGAAAACACAGATATTTACATAGGGAAATAGAAGTTAAGCATTGACAAATGAAGTTATGCATCTTTTCATATGCTTATTTGCTATCTGTATACCTTCTCTGATGGAGTGTGTTCAAATCTATTGCCCATTGTTTTTTATTCAGTTGTTTCTTTTATTGTTAACTTTTTTTTTAATCCTCACTGAGGGTATTTTTCCATTGATTTTGAGAGAGAAAGAAAGAGATGGAAAGACAGAGAGAATATTGATATGAGAGAAACACACCTATTGGTTGCCTCCTGCACTCGCCCAGACCAGGGCCTGGGCCAGGGAAGAGCTTGCAACAGAGGTACATGCCCTTCTCCGGATTGAATCCAGGACCCTTCAGTCCAATTTTCAAAGCTCTATCCACTGAGCCAAACCAGCTAGGGCTTATTGTTAACTTTAGAGAGCTCTCTGTATGTTCTGGAAATCTGTCCTCTGTCAGATATGTTATTTGAAAGTATTTTCTCCCACTGTGCCTTATCTTTTCATTCTTTTAACAGTATCTTCAGCAGAGCAAGTTTCTAAATTGGTGAAATCCAATTGATTAACTTTTTTCTTTGATGAGTTGTTTTTCATGTTGTATCTGAGAATTCATTGCCTAACTGAAGTCACAAAGACTCCATCCTATGTTGTCTTCTCAGAGCTTTATAGTTTGAAATTTTACATTTCAGAATGTGGCTTATTTGGGTTACTTTTTGTACATGGTTTAAGGTAAAATGTATTCACTACTTCTGTTTTGTTTTGTTGTTTTTTTGAGACAGATGCCCAAATGTTCTAGCACTGTTGCTGAGAAGACTATCCCTTTTCCATCAAAGTGTCTCTGCATTGTGAAAAATCAATTATTCATATGTACAAGGTTCTATTGTTTACCTTTCAATTTAATTTTACTGATCTGTGTCTATTCTTTTGCCTATACTGCACTGCCCTTGAAAATGAGTCTTAAAATTAAGTAGTTTAACTTGTGCAACTTCCTTCTTCTGTTCAAAATTTATTTGCTTTTTCTAAGTCCTTTGCCTTTCCAAATAAATTTTAAAATCTTGTCAATACCTATAAAATCCTGCTGGGATTTTGATGGGTATTACACTAAAACTATAGATTAACTAAGGGAAAATAGACTTAACTATGTTCTATCTTCTAAGCTATGAATACATATTTCCATTTATTGATGTTTTTTATTCCTTGTATCTGATATAGATCCTGAACATATCTTACTAGATTTACAACTACATTTTTCTTTCTTTTTTTTTAAAGAATAGCTATTTTAAAGGCATTGATTATAAATTTTCTTTCCAAATGTTTTAAAGTATAAAAATAAAAAGGTTGCTTTTCCTATATTGACTTGTATCCTGGAAAACTGACATTAATTCTAGAAGTTTTGAAATTTCTTGGAATTTTCTACATAAACAATCATGTCATATGTGAATAGAGGCAGTTTTACTTATTTATATCCAATCTGTATGCCTTTTATTTCTTTTTCTTGCTTTATACAATGCCTATGCCTTTCAGTGTAATGTTATATCAGAGTTGAGAAAGTGAACACACTTGCCTTGTTCTCAATCTTAGGAAGAAAGCATTTAGTCTTTCACCAGGTATGTCTGATGTTAGTTGTAACATTTGTGTAGATGTCCTCTATCAGGTTCAGATTGAGAAAATTCTCTTGTATTCCTCTACAATTAAGTTTTTATCATAAACATATTTTGAAATTTTTAAGTATTTTTTTCTGCATCTATTGATATGATCATATGGTTTCTTTAGATTAGTCCATAAATACGGAGAATAACATTGATTGACTTTCAAAGGTTGAATCTGTTGTTTATTTCCAGGATAAAACCCACATGGGCATGATGCATTTTATTTTATTTCTTCCTGCTGGATTCCATTTATATATATAAAAAGCCAGTGACCAGAATGTTGTAACAACCGAAACGACTTGTCGCTATGATGACCACTGTGGCCAGTGAACCAGCCCAATCAGGGGGTTCAGCTGGCTGGCCAACCTCCCACAGCCCCTCTCCCTGGTTGGCCCCACCCCTGATCACCCCCAACCCCAACAGGGAGCGGGGCCAGCCAGCCAACCATCTGCAGCCCCTCCCCCAGGCAGCTCTACCCCTGATCGCTCCCCCCGCACCCCACATCAGGGACAGGGCTGACCAGCCAATACTTATGGCCTCTTCCCTAGGCCGCTGGCCCCTGAACAGCCTCCCATCCCATTCGGGGGTGGAGCCGGTGGCCCACTACCCACAGCCACTCCCCACAGCCGGCCCTACCCCCAATCAGCCCTTATCACCCCAATAGGCCCACAGCCCCTGACCAGCCTCCCCCCTACACCAACTGAGGTGGGGCTGACCAGCCAACGTCCCACAGCCCTTCCCCCAGCTGCTGAACCCAGATCGGTCTCCCACACCCTATTCGGGAGGGGGGCCAGCCGGCCAATTGCCCACAGCCCCTTCCCATGGCAGCCCTGCCCCCAATCATGCCCCCCCCCCACTCTAATCGGCCAATCTCCCAATCTCCCACCTTCTCCTCCTCCCAACAGTCCCAGCCCCGATCTGCCCCCTTTGGGGCCAGCCTGCCAGATCCCACCTGTGCACAAATTCGTGTACTGGTTTTCTAGTTTGCTAATAATGTTTTCCAAGTTTTGCTTCTCTCTTCAAAGAGGGATGTTGGTCTATAGTCTGTTTTGTTTTGTTTTTCTTGTACTTTCTTTGATTGATTTTAGTATCAAGAGAATGCTGGCCTTATAAGATGAGTTGGGAAATTTTGCATCCATTTTATTTTCTGGGAGAAATTGTGTAGAATTGGTGGTATTAATTCCTTAAATATTTGGTAGAATTCACTTGAAGCAATCTGGGCCTGGAGTTTTATTTTTGAAAGATTTTTTTTAAAAACTATGAATTCAATTGTTTTAACAGATGTAGGACTATTCAGAATATCTACTTCTTCTTGAGTAAGTTTTGAAGTCTTCCAAGGAATTTCATTTCATTTAAGTTGCCAATGAATTGGCATAACATTAGGTTCAAAATGAAAATGCTAGACCATCTTCTGTGAACTTGGTTCAAATGTTAGTACAGTTTTCAAAGCCTTATAGTGCTATTCTGGTTTTCCCCAAGTGTGTTACTGAGAAACCAGTCTGGAATCTGGCCACTGAACTACAATACAGTTCAATTCTCAAAGACTTTGCTATATTCATTCTGCCCAGTTCCATATATGTGCAGCTCAAGAATAAAGCCTGTCCCTAGCACTTTCTCTCAATGGATAGAGCATCAGCCCGAAGACTAAAGAGTCCTAGGTTCATTTCAGGTAGAGTAGGTACCTTGGTTTCAGGCTCCATCCCCAGCCCTGGTTGGGGCACCAGTGGGAGGCAACCAACTATGTTTCTGTCTCTCCCTCTCCCTTCCACTTTCTTTAAAAAAAAAAAAATACTACACTAATAAAAAAGTAAGATGCAAATTGACCATACCTTTGCAATACCAGCCAATCATGAGTGTGTATGCAAATTAACCCAACAAAGATGGCAGTTTATTTGCATACACAGGTGTCAAGTGGCCGGGGGCAGGGCAAGATGCCCTGGGCAGTGTGGAAAGGTGGAAAGGTAGCTCCAGGCTGAAGCAAAAAGGCAGCTCTGGCTGGAGCGAAGGCGGTGCCAACAGCCAGGGTAAAGAAAGCCCATTCTTACATGAATCTTTGTGCATCAGGCCTCTAGTCAATGGATAAATATCCTTAAGTGAGAATTAACAAAAAAGAATAAGCCTGAGATTTCATACATAAATTAAGGTCCTCCTCTCTGGGATTTCCTCCTATATTGTCTTGCTCCCAGAAGAGCCAGACTTCAAGCACTCCATGGCCAATGTGGCTAGTAGCAACCATGTTGAAAAGCAGAGATCTAGAGGATAAAATGAAAAGAGCAAAGGGAAGGGAAGGGAAAAAGCTCATCCATTTTTCCATGAACACTTCTAGGTAAAATGTAATCACTACTTCATAAATAGCA
Organism: Lasiurus cinereus; assembly: GCA_011751065.1. Lineage (NCBI taxonomy): Eukaryota > Metazoa > Chordata > Mammalia > Chiroptera > Vespertilionidae > Lasiurus > Lasiurus cinereus. The sequence goes on from JAAGEH010000041.1 coordinate 58,961,881, forward strand.
CATTCTACTGCTGGGCTGTTATTAGCTGCTGGAAAAAAAGTTCTTTCTTATATTTGAAAAAAAATATATGGGGTTAAAATCACTTTTAGTTACTAATACTAATTCTACCTTAAGCATTATTCTACATGGTATTATTCTACAAAGGACCCTTTCTATTAGTCTTCACGTCTCCAAGTTAAGCATGTCCAGTCATTTACAGTGGTTTACAATAAAAGACAGTTCTCAGAAAAATGAGCTAATGATTCTTAGGTGTATCACAGAGAATCTGCTATGTTGCCGACTCTTAGAAATTTAAACTAATCAGGAAAGGGGTATCATTTCTTATCTGCAGATATTATATTATGTTTTAAATGAACCTTTAACCTTATACTTCTGTATATTTATTTCTGTGCATAAAATAACAATATTTTAAGCCAAATGCTATGATTTAGCATTACTTTATTGAGTAATAAGCATTCTACTGTAGAAATTTTTAGTCTTAATAAATTTCTAATGCATATTCATAAAACTGTTTCACTAATACAATTTATTACCAATTCTTTTTTAATTATTACAATGCATCTGACCCCATAAAAAGTAAGTTTTCTCAATCTTTCTATGATTTTGCTTGTGGTTTTTTTAAGTAGCTTTGAATAAAATATGATTTTAAAAATAAATCAGTAATGATGATATCATGAAATAGTAAAAAACTGAGAAAATAACAAACTTAGCTTGTAAGCTTGATTTTTATAGATATACAACAACCCATTAATTTAAATGGTTTAATACCTCAAAAAATATTATAGTGTCAGTAACAAAAAAAAGAATTAAAAGATTCTGCCCCGCCGAAACCGGTTTGGTTCTGTGGATAGAGCATTGGCCTGCAGACTAGAAAGGTCCCAGGTTTGATTCCAGTCAAGGGCATGTACCTTGGTTTCGGGCACATCTCCAGTATGGGCGTGCAGGAGGCAGCTGATCGATGTCTCCCTCTCATCGATGTTTCTAACTCTCTATCCCTCTCCTTTCCTCTCTGTTAAAAAAAAATCAATAAATGTATTAAAAGAAAAAAAAGATTCTGCCCCATACATCAGAATGGAGCAGCTCTGACTGGCTGGTAAAGAAGCTGATGGCAGTATAGCTGTATAGCTCCAATTGAATGAAGATTCCAGGCATTCTTTTAGAAGCATGGCTTGGGTGGCAGGGACACAGTACAGGCAGGCAGTTCAGTGCAGGGGACAGAGAGCTTAGTGCAGGTTTCTCCCTGAAGTGCAGTTTGCATTAGAGGCCCCTGAATAGAAATGGCTACTAATCTTTTGTTGGTATTTTTCGTGTTGTTGTTATTGGGGTGGGATTAAATATACTTTTATTAATTTCAGAGAGAAAGGAAGAGAAAGAAAGAGACAGAAACATCAATGATGAGAAAGAATCACTAACTGGCTGCCCCTTGCACGCCCCAGGCAAGTGCCCTGACCAGGAATTGAATTGTGACTTCCCGAATCATCGGTCGAGGCTCAACCACTGAGCAACACCAGCCAGGCAGCTCTATTTTTCTAAATCTGAGCCCCATTAGCCACCAGGAGCCTTTCTCAGTAGGTATCTTCTTCAGGGCCCAAAATACTCACTTACCAAGGACACCACTAAAGAAACTGCTACAATGGGTAGCAGATTAGATAAAACCCAAGGGTCTTTAGCTCTAAAAATAAAGTTCTTCCACATCAGTTAATTATTAGGATGACATAACTTCTGACAAATCCATGTTTCTCTCTCTCTCTCTCTCTCTCTCTCTCTCTCTCTTATTTTATTTTAATCCTCACCCGAGGATTTCTCCATTGATTTTTTAGGAGGAGTGGAAGAGAAAGGACAAGACAGAGAGAAACATCGATGTGAGAGAAACACATCCATTGGTTGCCTACTGCAATGGGCCTTGACCAAGACCCAGGCCAGGGAGGAAATGGCAACCGAGGTACATGTCCTCAAGCAGAATCCAACCTGGAACCTTCAGTCCGCAGGCCTGACGCTCTATCCACTGAGTGAAACTGGCTAGGGCTCCATGTCTCTTAAGAAGAACTGAAGCAAGACTTACAGGTTGAGGAGAGACTATTCTACTTGAATTAAATTTGTTTTTGATAATATCTAATTTCTTTCAGATTCCTTCCAATCCTAAAGTAAAATAAAACTGGGTACTGAACATTTAAAGCATATGCTATGGTTAGAGTATTTGACAATTGCATTTCTAAATAAATTTTAAGTATATTTTAAGATTTAAAAAAAAACAAAACTTTTTTTCATTCAATTGTCCAGAGTTTAGCTATACATAGCCAGTCCATCTTATTATCTGGACCTTTCAGTTATCTTGACCTTTAAGTTTTCTCCTTTCATCTTTCCCACATTAACAAAAAGGATCCAATTGATTTTAGAAAGTGGTTCAAAATTGCTTTAATTTACCATCTGATTGCAAATTAAACCAGTTTTTAGTATATCAAAAAGATATAATTAAGACAATTAAAGATATATCAGAACAGATAATAAGACCTAAATCATAAAGTCATGTTACTAGATCAAGATTCAAAAGATAGTATCACAGCCCTAGCTGTTTTGACTCAGTGGATAGAAAATCCAGCCTACAAACTGAAGGGTCACATGTTTGATTCTAGTCAAGGGCACAAGCCTAGCTCAATCCCCAGTAGGGAGCATGCAGGAGGCAGCCGCTCAATGATTCTCTCTCATCATTGATGTTTCTCTCTCTCCCTTCTCCTTTCCTCTCTGAAATTAATAAAAAAATATATGTATTTTAAAAATAAGTTCACAGGCTAATGAGTCTTAAAGACACCTATAGTCAAATACATTAAAAACTGTTCTCTGCATCTCAAAGCTGAAACTGAGCCTTTCTCTCATAAACCTGATTAACTTCTCACTCTATTTGCAGCATATTCTACTCTCGAAAATAAGCAAAACAAAAATAACCAACTACAAGTTATTACTCTTCAAGGGTCCAAGAGAGTTCCACACAAAAGTAGAAATTTGTCCATTAATATCCCAATCAGCTATTTGGTCAACTGATGGATGGCAGAAGTCATCAGCATTTGATGCTGGTTTACCTATTTGGGAATGTCACCGCTTGTTCTTACTTCTTGTATAACTCTCTCACCATGTGCACCTGATTATTTACCCTGATTTGTTCTTACCTGCTACTACGAAGAAGCACATTGTTACTGTGTGATAATAAAGTGATATTTCTTTCCCAGAATGTTACTGTGAGGAAAGCATCAAACTCGTACATGGAAGCCTTGGATTTGAGTTCTGGATCTCTGACTTTCTAGTTAGTGACCTCATGCTCGTCACTTAGACTGTCACTCCTTAGCTTGTCACTCCCTCCTCCCCTGCCCTCCAGCACACACACACACACACACACACACACACAAAGCGGGAAACCGACTGTTGGGAAATTAGTACAAAATCATTTAAGTAAAAATAGTTTTGAAAATATAGAATGCTATACAATTGTAAATACTTCTTTCTAAATCCTAGCTCAGTGGTCGGCAAACTCACTAGTCAACAGAGCCAAGTATCAACAGTACAACGATTGAAATTTCTTTTGAGAGCCACATTTTTTCAACTTAAACTTCTTCTAACATCACTTCTTCAAAATAGACTCGCCCAGGCCGTGGTATTTCGTGGAAGAGCCACACACAAGGGGCCAAAGAGCCGCATGTGGCTCATGAGCCGCAGTTTGCAGACCACGGATCTAGCTGAATTAAACAAAGCAGAAATTTAAGGCTGACGTGGCAAAGCAGACAAGCAACACTTGCCAGAAAGTCAGAAGAATTAACCACAAAATACTAGAGGGTGAGGGAGCAACGCACCAATCTTTCTTTGAATCCTGAGGTCATTGTGTAACAATGTCTTGCTGAGCGCATCCGCAGGCCCAAACCACAACTCTAGCAGCAGAATCCAACTAGCACACAAAGAACAGCTATCAGCCTGGACCTTGTTCTTCAGCTCCCACAAAACAGTGCTTGACGATCGTGCAAAACCCACTCAGAAACTCTCAGAAACACTGAAAACTAAGCAATAGCCTTTGGAATTCATGGAGGGGAAAAAACTGAATAATACTTTCTACTGTCAAATAATTCTGCAATGCCCAGCAACTGGACCAAGAAAGATGTAAAAAAATAGTAGGAAGGGTCCTCTGAGTTCACACACGACAGAGCTAAACAACAAGTCTAACAATGAACAAAAGCAAGTCCCGTAATTCATAGAAGCTGAAGTGGGGGAATCTATGGAAATAAATGAAAATTTGGGATGCTGAAAAATAAAGATAAATTAAAATTCTCCAAAAGTAGATATAAGAAGGTGCTTTTCAGAAACAATAAAATAAAACTATTACCAGAGTAAAAACAGTTAAAGCTACACAAGCTCTAGCCAATATTCACTGAAAATAGGAAAAAAATCAGAAATAATCAAGCAACAGAAAATGAGCAGTCTTTTAAAAGCCCTGGTATCACGATGACAACTTTTCTGATTGATAATTTAAATTTAAGTTGATGAAAACAAAGCAAAAAGATAGTCATGCTCCTGCCAGGAAAATTATGCAAGTCAGAAAGAAATCAAGCAGGGTCTGAAAGAGCAATTTTCACGGGAAGAGCTGGAGAAATAAGCAAAACACAAATCACATCTCAGATACACCGAAGTCACTCCAACACGGGGGTCAGAGGTATTAAGAAATGGTGAAATGAAAGCATCTAACAGAGACCAACTGAAATGTAATAAAGTTGCTGATAACAGAGGCAAATTCTATCTTCTATTACACATGAAGTAAAGGTTTGATACATCAGGGCTACCCTGTCATAAAAGGAATGTTCTTTTATCAGGTAATAGCATTTCAATAAAGTTCTACAGCATCTCTCTTTCTACAACCTTAATTAAAAGATTTCAACAACAAATTAGATATTTACTAAGGAAAACTACAACTTGCAGGATTCCCGGACTCGAGAGTACATTTACACATGCAGGATGTCATCCTTCACAGAAACAAACTGACTTGCATGTGGCTGGTGGCCAGACTGCTGGATGCTACAGAAAACGAGAATCAATTCTGCCATTCAATTAATGCTTGCTGAGTCCTCAATGTGGACAAAAGCCCTCTGAAGCTCCAGAACTAAAACTCTATTTGTTCCCTCTCCTCTCGAGAAAGCTGCTGCTTAAAGTCCCCACTCTAGAGGTAGGCTTCCTTTCATTTCCTAAAACCACAGCAGCTTGGGGTCATTCCAAATCCCAGAGTCATGTTGCGGTTCAGAACTTACAAATGGAGCCACAGAGGTACAAGGCTCCTCTGGAGAGAATCACCTTTCTTCTTCTGAAGGCTGGAGTACCTCACTTCAGATTCACTACACACAAAACTCTCTTGAGGGAGGCAGGCCAGGATGATAAAACCCACGCCTCTGTCTTTCCTCACATGATATTAGTTAAAAGGCCAGGAACTCCATCAGGCAGTCAGGCCCTCGCTAGACCTACCTCTTGCTAAGTATCTCCAACTCCACCTTTATCCAAATAAAAACATGACAAAATATACATGTATTTATATAGTGAATTACCCACGCTTTCTCCTCAAAATCTACCTATTTCTTTCCTGATCCTTTTGTCTTTTCCTCCTCCCTCTGGAGCAGTGGTTCTCAACTTTTAATGCCGCGACCCTTTAATACAATTCCTCGTGTTGTGGTGACCCCAAGCATAAAATTATTTTCGTTGCTATTTCATAACTGTAATTTTGCTACTGTTAATGAATCATAACATAAATATCTGTATTTTCCGATGGTCTTAGGCTCTACAGCAGCGGTTCTCAACCTATGGGTCATGACCTACAGGTTGTAATTTTGCTACTGTTAATGAATCATAATATAAATATCTGTATTTTCCAATGGTGCTAGGCTCTACAGGAGCGGTTCTCAACCTGTGGGTCATGATCCACAGGTTGAGAACCACTAGCAGGGTCGCCTAAGACCATCCTGTTCTTCAGAGTCTCTGTTCCAATTACTAACGCTACCTAACATACTACCCCAAAACTCAGAGGCTTAAAACAACCACCATTTTATTATGCTCACAGATTCTGTGGGTTAGAAACATGAGCAGAAAGCAGACGGTGATTCTTCAGCTCCTGACAGTGTGGAAAGAGGCCTCTCAGTGGTATACAGCTGGTATATAGGCTGGTCTGAAGGGTCCAATATGGTTCCACTCACATATCTGGTGCCCAGGGCTGGGATAACTCCAAGACAAGAACTGCCAACTGCAGTGCCAACATGTGGCATGTGGCCTCTTCATGTGGCTTGGCTACCTGACAGTAGAGCAACCTTAAAGCAGTCAAGTTTCAGGGCCCCGAGCACAAGTGTTCCTGCTAATGAGAATGAAGCCACCAGAATACTTTTATAATCCAGCCTCATTAGTCATACAACTTATTTTAATCATATTTTACTGGTCAAAATAGTCAAAACTCCACTCAACTTCAAGAGAAGAAAACTTACACTTCAATTCTTGAAGAGGAAGGCGGTGACAAGATCACACACGGTATAACAGATCATGTGGGACAAGAGATACTGTTGTGGCTGTCTTTGAACAATCTGCCCCAGTCTCCTACTTCACTGACGACTGCCTTTTAGTCTAAAGTCAGACTCAGTCTAATCAATTCTTTTTTTAAATATATATACTATTAGTGCTGTTCAGAGTGGGCTTAGATAAAAAGTAAGAAATATAAGATGGTAGTTATAGGCAAGGGTAAAAGACTTAGCAAAATGTAAGGAGTAGAAAACAAATTATGTGCCCCCTAGAATAAACAACACTAGTAGAAACAAGATATTGAAAGGGAGAGCAACTATAGAGTGGAAAACGGAAGCTGGGACAGCAGAGAAGGGTGTAAAGAGAAGAGAGAATGCTGGAAAGGTTATGATGGTCCCCAACAATGGAGGCCCTCAAAGACTGTGCTTCAGAATTTGGACTGAGTAGGTGCTCAATAATGACTGGATAATGGTCGGTCGGATGAAAGTTCTTTGAGATTTGTGGATTCTTTCTTTCCTTTCTAGAGGAGATGGTCAACCCTGCCAAAGAAGGTAAAAAGTCTAATGTTTGAGAGTAACCAGCTGGATCTTGTCTTACCCAACTGCAGTGAAATTACACTTAGAAAAACAGAAAAAGGAGAAACAGAAAGAGCAGTAAAAAATAAAATAAACTGAAGAAGAAACAATTTTGCAATTTGCTCTATATTAAAATGACCAATTATCTTATTTCAACATTAAGCAGCATTCTTTCTTTAATCATGACAGACTCTAGGCATACTGTCAAGCAACATATTTTATGTCTAATTATTTCATGGTCTGCTTATCAGATCCATCCCAAGGACAGAATCAAAGGCCATGCTACCCTGGGGATAAATTAAACTTATTCTTTTCTTCCCAATATGCCATACTCATCATTCTATAATAAGAGTTCAACCTATTAACTGTTATTTTTTACAAAGTCCTATTCTAGCCTAAGTGTTGCAAATTACTTTTGCTAGTCTTTTCCTAGGTTCTTTCTAAATATGCATGTAAACCAGTTATATAACCTTTCACAGTCCCTAGCCATTTCTTCGATGAAGAAACTATGCTGCTCTTTCTCAAATCTTTAGATACCCCTTGTCCCACTTAAAGGTCCCAAAAATTAGTATCCGAAACCGGTTTGGCTCAGTGGATAGTCTGCCTGCGGACTGAAAGGTCAGGGTTCGATTCCAGTCAAGGGCATGTACCTTAGTTGCGGGCACAACCCCAGTAGGGGGCGTACAGGAGGCAGCTGATCGATGTCTCTCTCTCATCGATGTTTCTAACTCTATCCTTCTCCCTTCCTCTCTGTAAGAAGTCAATAAAATATATTTTTTTAAAAATTACTATCCTTCCAATTAAGATACACTCTTCCACATAAGATATACTCTTTTAGTGCCCTGGTTTCACTCATTTAATAAACATTTCTTGATCAGCTACTATGTAAGCCATGTAAACCTTAAAGATCATCGAGGTTCCTATCCCTGGAGTTTAACAATACATTATTTCAGGAACTACAGATTTGATTTGCTATAAATAATCTAGATATCAAATTCTCCCAAGTCCTGGACCCCAAATCTCTTCCTTCGTGCCATCCTTAGTGCATTATCAGGAGCTGGGCTATTTCTATGGTGATACTGCCTGCTGTCCATACTGACATAAAATCCATCTTCAGAAAGTTTACTTTTGTCTGTAAAACAACACAATTTCTCTTTCCTTTCCCTTCATTCATCTTAAGAACCAGAACACACACACAAACAAAAAACAAAACAAAAAAAACAAGAGATATACTAATACTGTTGTTGAACCTTACAAAAGATTTTTTTTTTCTTTTAAAAGATGGAGTTTTATAAAAATGTAAAGAAGAAATAGAAATGATCTGTGCTACAACAGATTGTAAGAAGACTATTTAAGCCCTAGCCAGTGTGGCTCAGGAGATAGAGTGTCGGCCTGTGGAACAAAGGGTCCCAGATTCAATTCAGGTCAAGGGCCTGTATCTTGACTACAGGCTTCTCCCCAGCCCAAGCCCTGGTCAGGGCTCATGCAGGAGGCAACTAATGTGTTTCTCTCTTCAAAGTTTCTCTGTCTTTCCCTCCCTTCCTTAAAAAAAAAATAAAAATAAAAAATCAATGGAAAAATATCCTCAGGTGAGGATTAACAAAAAGATTTTAAAAAATACTACTTAAGACTGACTCCTGTCAGAGGGGAGAAGGTAAGAATTGGGTGAAAATAAGTAAAGGGGTTAAGCAAAAAATAAACAAACAATAAAAAAAAAAACCTTATAAACAGAAAACATGATAATTATCAGAAGGAAAGGGGAATGGGTGAGGTAGAGGAGGGTAAAGGGGGATAAATGATGGAAGAAAACTTCGTTTGGGGTGGTGAATACATAATACAATATACAGATGAGATATTATAGAATTGTACCCTGAAACCTATAAAATTGTATAAAGCAATGTAACCCAAATATTTCAATAAAAAGAGAATATTATTTAAAATAACTCCTGTGCCCTCGCCGGTTTTGGCTCAATGGCTAGAGCACCAGCCTGTGGACTGAAGGGTCCCAGGATGGATTTCAGTCCAAGGACACATGCCCGCAGGCAGCCAATCAATGATTCCCTCTCATCATTGATGTTTCTATCTCTCTCTCCCTCTCATTCCTCCCTGAAATCAATAAAAATATATATAAGAAATAATAACTCATGCATGGGTTTGTATTCTCTTTAGAAATAGGTTCTTCTCTTACATGAACTGGGCTAGAGGTGATTCCTATTCTACATAAATAAAATCAAGTTGCCAAAATGAGACTTCTGAGTCATAAGATAGGAGGAACATTGCTCACTTTTCTAAATTCCCAACATAGTTTACCCATTATGGTATGATAAATTGAAACAACTCAAACAATACATTTATCTTAACATTAAATAGTGAAGACATGTGCTTTAAATATCTCTGTGTTTCACAGAGTCTGAAAATCCAAGGCAAATACTCAAGTCATATCCAAAGTGAATAGTCTTAATAGACACTGGAACAGGAGTAGAAAAATCCAACTGTAAAGGGAAAGAAACAGAAAAAAACAATAATATCTGGGCAATAATATTCTTGAAAAATCAAAGCCCAAAACAAAACAAAATATCTTGATGTGACTGACGACTTAAGCATCACTCCATTTGCAAAATGAGTGGGGTAAAGGTGTCTACCACTAATGCACATACATGGAAAAAAAAACACACAAGATTTCAAAGGATGTCTGAGATCACTCAAGTTTTTGCCCTAGATTAACAAAACGGAAAGGGTAACTTCAAATTGCTACCCAGCACTTTCCGAATTTGCCAGAATTTGGAGATTTTTGTCCTTTCAAAGGAAGAAAGCAGCGATGAGTAACAATAGTGTGCTTCCTGGCCTTAGGAAAAGGGAGACCAGCGCTCCAACTGCACTTCCTAGAGAAGCAGACCAGCTGCCTTCTGCAAACTGTGATCAACTTGCCACGAATGTACAGGATAGCAGTTGTGATGGATGACCTAAAATACTGATCTGTTGCAAAGAGGAAGCAGTGCAAACCACACAGGAACTGACAGGAAATCAGCCCTCAGGCTGGCACTTACACAGTCGAGAAGGCTAGGAATCCTGGACCTTTGACAGCCAAATTTCATCATTTTCCTCTGTAGGCAGAGTTATCCTTAAGAGAGAACAGTCAGGAAAATCGTGTACAAAGATCTGGTGCCTGTTCCTATTTAATAACACTGGGCCCTGCCTGAACCAGTGGTTTCCTCACGTGTTAAAAGTCCACCGAGGGCCCTACAGCACTACACTTCACCAAAAATCACATGTTTGCTGGCACACACCTTCAGTCTCTCAGCCATGAGCCCATTGAATGCCATAAATGATTCACAGGCTGTGATGATGGTTAAGAAGAAAAACTAATAATTGGAGTTCACCAAATAATGAGTCATACTCGAAAAGAAAATAAATCATTATTGTCAGTCCAATGGGATGAAATTTTAAAAATTGTTTTTAACGTTAATATTCATTCCAGAAATCTGGCAAAAGGAAAACAGTTGAGAAGCATGTGATATTTGGTTTGCTTGTGCCTTACAAAAGTCCAGTTCATGCTCCAACAAAAAGAATGAGTGGGATTATCTATTACCTATTCCTAGACTTGCCTTCTTGCACTCACTGCTGCCAACACCTCCCATACTAATTCTGACCCTTAAGAATCAAAAAAGAAGTCTTGCCTTCTTTGCACCCAAATGCCAAAATGGAACCTTTTAGTATTTCACCTTTCTAAAGGGAATGTTTGAAAACAGGCCTCTTTGGCTGTGACATCAGTGCGTTACGGAGGCCTCCAAGGGCCGGAGGAAACGTTCCCAGTCCCTCGCAGTGCTGCGGCACTCCTACGGTGCAATCTGGCAATGGCCAGGGACCAAGTTTTTAAAGCTGTTTTATGGTATTTAACATATGGTCATAAATTGCTCAGTGCTCTAAAGAGGGGCTAAATTTGCCACCCCTATTGATGAGAAATGTTCTTATTTATTTAAATTTAGTAGCAAATTGGCACTTCTCCAGATGGAGAGGTTTGGGCATAAGTACCAAGGAAGAAATAACTAGAGATGAGTTGTAACTTTTCTAGACACTGAATGCAACCACATCCTCTTAGGCTTCCAGTACCACTATCAGACAGGGTTACCATATAGAACAACAATAATATGAAAAGATTCTAATTTCTAAGGCACAATGAAAAGGAAAATATAATTTTTATTGAAAATGCAGAAGAATTTCAAAAAAAGAAACATCCTCTCGCCTGGCTGGCATACTTCAGTGGTTGAGCACAGATCTATGAACCAGAAAGTTATGGTTCGATTCCGGTCAGGGCATATGCCTAGGTTGCCAGCTTGAGCCCCAATAGGAGGGTACCAATCAATGATTCCCTGTCATCATTTATGTTTCTATCTCTCTCTCCCTCACCCTTCCTCTCTCTGAAATCAATAAAAATATCTTTTAATCATTGCTCTTAATCTTCAAGCTAACTCTATTCCCATTCATCTCTCTTCCTTTGTAGCTTCATTCCTCCCACAAGTTAGATGTGTCTGGTCTTCATCCGAAATCCTGTATCAACAAAACTCCCTGCAACTTCCTAAATCCTCTAGCATCCACTTTTCTATTTTGCTGGATTTTTGTTAAGCTGTTTATTTGTTTAATGGCTCTAATGCCCCATCACTAATGATGACCCTACTAAAACATTTTGTTCCCTTCCTTTTACAACCTAGCCCTGTAGCCAAAGGCAGAAGAAAAACAAGGATTTATTTTTTTGTTGGAGTTGTTACTAATGATCTTAGTGTGAATGGTATCAAAAGGGAAATGTGAAGGGTAAAGCCATTGCTGATTTTTTTTTATATACTGACACAGAACTGACTGAAGAAGAATCTAAAGATGATTATCTTGCCTGACTCTGGAAACATGAATAAAGATTTCAATAAATTAGAGGTTTAATAGCAGCCTGGGAGCAGTATTAAAGACCAGTTCTGTGAAGAATTAGTAGTCTGGTTAGAACAGACAGAGGTCTTATTTTTTAATTTCAACAGAAAAATCTATATCTACCACATTAAATAAATACATATAAAAATATAAATTTATTAAGAATTAGTATATACAAGTTAATATGATATCATATACTAGAAATTAAGACATGGTTCATATCTTTTGGGAGGAATAGAAATATGAAATCTCAATTATTCCCCCTAAAACAGACTAATGAGCCAGTGAAAATCAGTGAAGATCAACTATCAGAGAATGCCACGTAAAGCCTGCCATGCGACAACCTGAAGTGTCTGGAGTGCCTGTGCCATCTGGAATTGCCATCAAATGTCTCAAAGGTCATTTGCCAACTTCTGTCTGAAATATCCTAGAGATGAGGGCAATTCAATGTGCTTACAGGCCAAAAAAATAAAAAATAGGAACTAGTTCAAAACAAACAGAAGCACATCTGGGCCCTCCACACACTTCCATAAAGAACCTAGTGTCCTAAGTACCTTTTATTCTTAAATCATACCAGAATTTTTAAAACTCTACTTTACCTCCTCTGAAAAAGTATGTCTTTCTTTTCTGATCTGAAGGCATTGCCAGTGCCATAATCTTGCACACACAAACACACACACACACACACACACACACACACACACACACACAAATGGGTGGAGGGAAACCACCTTGAAATACAAAGATAATTAATATAAATGTAGGCATTTGTTGGCACCAACTTTGTACCCTCAACAAGATCCTGTACACTTACTAAAATAGTCCACATTTTAGGCCATAAAAGAAGTCTCACTACACTTAAAAGGATCTAAGTTATACAAAGTATGTTCTTGGATCATAATGGAATTAAATTCAAAATCAATTACAGAAAGATGTCTGAAAAATCTAGAAAATTCTGGAAACTAAATGACACATATCCAAATGACCTATTGGTTAAAAGAGAAATCAAAGGGGAAATTGAAAATATATAGTGAATTAAAATGAAAACACAACATATCCAGACCAGTGGGCTACAGCTAAAGCAGTAGTTAGAAATTTATAGCATTCGACACCAATTTTAGAAAAGAAAAAAATCTCAAATCAATAACCTAGGTCAGAAGTGAAGAACTTTTTTCCTACCAAGAGTCATTTATGACATCATTTGAAGGCCACATAAAATTATCAACTTAAAAATTAGCCTGTTATATTTGGTCAAACACTTAATTAACTCGCCTCTAATGCCTTGGCAGGGCCAGACCAAATTATTTCTCAGCCTTATACAGCCCTCAGGCCTGACGTTCCCTACCCATCCTAGATGAACAAGATTGAAAAATTAGCCAACTGTTAAATTGGACTTCACCAATATTAAAAACTTTTGCTCTTGGAAAAATACCATAAGAAAATGAAAAGAGAAGACACAGAGTAGAGAAAATATTGATAAACAACTTCTTTCTAGACTATATAATGAACACATAACAAAAAGACCAATAATTTAATCAAAACATTGAGCAAAAGATCTCAACAGATACTTCCCAACAATATATGAATAGCCAATAAGCACATAAAAATGAAAAGTCAAAACCATAATGAGCTACCACTATTCATCCACTAGAATGGATATAATGTAAAACACCAACAGTACCAAATGTTGGCAAGTATATGGGATAACTAGCCTGCTCATAAATTGCTAGTCCTATATAATAAAAGCGTAGTATGCAAATAATCCCCTTGACCAGGAGTTCATCCAGGAATTCAACCAGGGGGCAGGGCTGGCCAGGATAAGGAAGTAACCAGCTGGCAGCCAGCAGCCGCTAGGGACCTATCAGTGCATGAATTTTGTGAATTGGGCCTCTAGTCCTATATACTAAAAGCCTAATATGCTAAGTGTACGGTCATCTAGTCATCCATTCAGCCAATCAAAGTATAATACGTTAAGGCTGCTCAACCGCTCATTATGACATGCACTGACCACCAGGGGGCAAACAGTTGACAGGTTAGCCAGTTGCTATGACATTCACTGATCACCAGGGGGCAGATCTTCAACCAGTACATTAGCTTGCTGCTGGGGTCCGGCCAATTGAGACTGAGCAAAACAGGCTGGACGTGCCCTGGAGCCTTTCTACATTCCCTCGCCCGCTGGCCAACCTTCTACATCCCTCTCTGGCCCCAATCGTGCAACAGTGGAGTCCCTTGGCCTGGCCTGTGCCCTCTCACAATCCCAGACTCCTTGGGGGGTGTCAGAGAGCTAGTTTTGGCCTGATCCCATAGGCCAAGAGACCCCACTGGTGCATAAATTCGTGCACTGGGCCTCTAGTAGTTATATAAAATAGTACAAATACTTTGAAATGACATACTTACAAAGTTAAAGGTGCACTTAGCTTACAACATAGCAATTCCACTCCTAGGTATTTACTCAAGAAAATGAAAATATACTTTCACAAAAATACATATTAAAATGTAACAGCAGCTTTGTTCATAATAGCCAAAAACTGAAACAACCTCAAATATCCTTTAATAGAAGAATGAATTAAAAAACTGTGGCCTATTCATATAATGTTATACTAGTGAGCAATTAAAGTACTAATATAAGGGATAATATAGATGAATCTCAAAAACATCACGATGAATGAAAGAAGACATAAGCAAAACCTATCTATTATATAAATCCATTTGTATGAAATTCTAAAACAAGAAAAACTATCTTATAGTTTCAGAAAGAATCAAAGCTCAGGAATGGGGAGATGGTGGCAGAGGACTGACTTAGGAGGGAAGGAAATGTTCTTTATCTTTGGGGGATGAAGATGTTATATATTTTGACTGTGGTGAAGTAATTAATATAGGTATTTACAACAGCCAAAATTTATGTAACTGTACATCTAAAATAGCTACATCTATATTAATAAAAGGGGAGCTCAAGTGGTGCAATCGGTTAGCGTGCAGTACTTATATTAATAAAAGGTTTGTGGCTGTAATGTCGTCACGACCAAACAAGAATTGGCTTTCATGGCAGGCAGGGCAGGCCATGAGCTACTAGCAGCAGAGAGCTACCAGTGCAGAGCTATGACAAACAACGGTGGGCATGAGCTACCAGCCACAGAGAGCTACCAGTGGCAGAGGATGGGCCAGCGAGCTACAAGCTGCAGAGGACTACAAGCAGCAAGAGAGCTATGAGCAGTGGAGGGTGGGGTATGAGCCACCAGTGGCGATGGGCGGGGCGCACAGTTGAGGCAAGTGGAAGTGAGCTACTGTTTGCTGGGCCCCTAATTTTATTATATGTAAACTGGAGGCCCACTGCACAATGTTCCTGCAATAGGCCTTCCTTCCTCTGGCTTCACTCCCAGCTGCCCGGGAGCCAGCAAGTCCTCGCTTCTGCCTGGAGCACAGCTCCAGTATCTCCCTCCACCATCACGCCCCTCCCGGCCGGTCTACGCCTATATATGCAAATTAACCTCCATCTTTGTTGGGTTCATTTGCATGCTCACTCTGATTGGTTGTGGGCATAGCAGAGTGATGGTTAATTTGCATGTTTCTCTTTTTTTAAATAAGATTATACTTCAATAAAGTTAATACTAAAAAAGTGGGCTATAGCTGAAACCAGTTTGGCTCAGTGGATAGAGCGAAGGCCTGAGGACTGAAAGGTCCCAGGTTCGATTCTGGTCAAGGGCATGTATCTTGATTGCGGACACATCCCAAATAGGGGGCATACACGAGGTGGCTGATCGATGTTTCTAATTCTCTATCCTTCTCCCTTCCTCTGTAAAAAATATCAATAAAATTTATTTTTTTTAAAAAGTGGGCTATAAATATATCTCAGAATTATTGTGTGATTAAAGGAGATAATGTGTTTAAGTAAACCTAACTCTTTATAAATAAATGCTCAGTAAGTTAGTTTAGCAATTTATCAGCCACATTTAATAAACTATAATCAGCATCAAAGCCAAATTTATTTATTTTTATATATTTAGCTATAACTAAGCTGACTTTACAAGTTAATATTCATTGCTATTCTTAAAATTTTTTAAACATTCCATGAATTCAAAAAAAAAAATTCTGAAATACCAGAACAGAGAAATAATGTCTAATTCACAAAATTAGCACTTCTTACTTGCCTTTCAATGAGCACTTTAGAACATTCACTAAATCAAAGGTGACCTGCCTCCCTAATTAGCCTCTAAAAATACCTTGAATGCTAGATAATAATCTTTAAGTAAATGAATCCTTTGAAAAGATAAAAATAAAGTAAAATTAACTATGCAACAAGGAATATTATAATGTCTCTCAGCATGATGCAAAATACTAAATCCACTTACACAGTGTCCAACTTTTTACTCAGCTCAACTGCTACAAGTCATAGTAAAAATGGTTAACTCCTACTCTCCTTGCAGGTGATCTTGGTTGGAGGCTATGTTTCATTCCTCTCAGATGATAAACAACAGTATTGCTTCTATTGTTAAAGATAAAGTGGAAAATATCTACAGTTTCATTTGAAAGCTCCTTAGAAAGAATTCCTGAGACAGTGCAACAGATGCCCTCTCAGAGTACCCACCCAAGCCCATGCTGACCTTGTGCTAAACTGGCCTCTAGTAACCAGGCTTAGAATACATGACCCAGAACTCTTGGCTAAATGATTGAATCACGAGTGGACACCCAGCTCATGCTGCCAATTAGACCCTCTCTCTCAGGAATTTAGATTCCAAGACCATAGGCAACGTCTGGTGGCCTTGAACTGAGTCACCACTTAAGAGGCTCAGAAAGTGATTTCTATTCTAAGTGAAGAGAAACAGAAATCTAGGGGGGTCGGAGTAGGGAGACTAAAGTGACAACAGAATATGATATGGGGAGAAAGACACAAAGACACAGATTCTGACCGGGTACTATGGTATCTACCATCTTTCTGGAGTCCCTGGTTCTAGTGCCTATGAGGAGTGGCTACACATCCTACCCATGGACACCATGGAAGTCACTTAATTTCTTATAGAGACAAACAAAGAAGCCTCTTTAATTTATGTTTATTCCAATGGGTTTTTTATAACCAAACAGTTCCTGATTAAAGTAAATTGTTAGTATGAAAAATTGTTTTTAAAAAAAGATAATTTCAAATTTGAAACCAGTTAGCAAACCATTTGCTTTACCAGCCACAGACTTGATTGATTTACCAGTAACTTACAGTATTTCAATCATCTCTCTTTATATTTACATAGTATTATTTAACCAACTTGTAAAACTGAAAATACTTCAGAGTTCTGTCACTTCCTTATCAAACCTCATCATTGCCAGATCCAAAGAATGAAATGGTTCATTCATTCCATTAACACCTACTGAGCCCCTCTAAATGTCAGGCAATACACCAGAGATTGGAAATAAAGTATGATCAAAACAGCCTATTCTCTGCCTTATTTAAATAGGTACACAAAACACAAGCATAATCTCTTCAAGAATTAAGTGCTATAGATCATGACTAGGGTGGCTATTTTTTATGAAGCTCATTGAACTTTCTCTGTGAATTTTACTACAACTGGTAAATGTTCACTCATTTTAGTGGTACCATCATAGATTTTAACATGTATTTTGTTTAAATCAACCATTGGAAGATGTACTTTTCCAATCCTCTTTAAGTACCAGCTGTCTCTTCTACAATAATGAAATTCCAGGATTTCTCTTAAATTCAGGTAGCCTTTGATATTTCCCATAAGAATCTTACACAACGTGGTAAATCTTTCACTGTCCCAACATTGAAGAGTTGTCTCTTCACATTAATAGAGCTGAGTAATATCATTCTTAATGTACTGCAATCTGCAGGTCCTTTGTGTTTCAATTACTTTATTTTGAATGTGGGTAATTCTTCTAAGAATCAATTCATGAATTCATGGGTAGAAATATACCCTCCCCTTTGTCTTTCATTCTCAATATCCTTAACTGCATAAAATTTCCTTCATTCACAGATAAACATTTATAGAAAACTGTTTTCTAATATATAAAATATTCTAAAATATAAAATTTAGTTGTACTAGTATGCTATCTTCACTGATCTGCTTTGAGAAAGTAGAGTAAAAATATATAAAGACAAAATTGACACAGATTCCAAATCTGCAAAGTACGCTATGTCCTTTCAGTTTTCTGTACTGTTAAAGAGCAATGTTCCAAGTTCCAGTTACAAATTCCTTGCATAATAAATAACTTCTAAAAACTGAATTTATGTTGGTAAAAGATAGATACAACTAACATAATGTCATATTCTCTATAACACTATACTTCAAACAACAAAAATCTAAACACAAAGATTAATTTATGCATGAACTCACTTCATTTCTTCAACAAATAATTGATTATCTTTACTGTGCGAGGGACTGAAGATGTAACTTAATAAACAATACCATCTCCATCTTAAACTTCATTGACTTTAAAATTATGAAATAAATTTACTATAAGCTCCAAATAGTTTGATTCAGCCTTGGTTAAAATTATAAGTTAAGTTGCACATCATAACTTTTCAATGGGATTTAATGAAAAACTTTAGATAAAGTTCTATACTATGTCAATGCAAGAACCACCCTCCCATTAAATGATAGTGAAGAAAGAGTAAGATAAAAATCCAAAACACAAGAGTGAAGAGGAAGAAGGAAGAGTAGCAATTGGTAGATGAGACATTTCAACAAATTCCTAGAAGGCAGAATGCAGAGGAAGAGTAGTAGTTGATAAAACAGGGCAGAGAAAGGTCTGGCTGTAGTAACATAAGAGGCTACTGATGAGCAGGAAGCCATCTGTCCTGGTAAATCCATAAAAACATGTGGTCATCCGGTGTAAGGAGAGGCAAGAATAAGACATGGAGCTAAGAACGGGGACATTTATAATTAAAAGCTCCACAGGAGCCCGGCCAGTATAGCTCAGTGGCTGAGCCATCAATCTATGGACCAGGAGGTTATGGTTCGATTCCCTGTCAGGGCACATGCCTGGGTTGCAGGCTCATCCCCAGTAGAAAGTGTACAGGAAGCAGCCGATTGATGATTCTCTCTCATTATTGATGTTTCTGTCTCATTCTCCCTCTCCCTTCTTTTCTAAAATCAATAACAATATATAGTTTTTAAGAAAAGCTCCACAGGGAATATTTACTGTCGAGGTAAGAAATGTTCAAATCTGTAGAAGATTTTTATAAGTTTATTTGAGTGAAACTGACAACATATGCCAGGGAGCAAGATCTCAAATGCTCGCACAGAACAAGAGTTTTGCAGCTTCTTTTATGCATTTGAAATTAAGGTACATAATGAAAACTGAAGAAAGCAAGGAGGGGATAGGATTACAGAATAGTTAACAAGATTATGTGTTCTCTTGAAGTTTGACACCCCCTTAGAGGATTCCAAAGGTTAACCTAGATGCAAAGCATAATAAACAGGCTGGTTTAAAATATTTCACTATAGAAGTTATAGGCCTAAGTGATACTTTAGACCAGATTAATTTAATTTATATTTTTAAAGCATCTCATCCCAAAGCAGCAGAATATATATTCCTTTCAAGTGCACATGAGCCCAGCATTATTTACAAAAGCCAAGATATGGAAGCAACCTAAGTGTCCATCAATGGACGATTGGATAAAGAAGAAGTTATACATATATATCTCAGCCAGGAAAAAGAATGGAATCTAATCATTTGTGACAACATGGATGGACCTAGAGGGTATTATGCTAAGTGAAGTAAGTCAAAGAAACACAAGTACCATATGACTTTACTTATAAAAAATCTAAAGAAAATAAATGAACAAACAAAATAAATGAATAAAGAAAATAAATGAACAGACTCATAGATATATAGAACAGACTGATGGTTGCCAGAGGGCTGGGTAAAAAAAGTAAAGGGATTAAGAAGTACAAATTGGTAGTTATAAAACAGTCATAGGAATATAAAGTACAGCATAGAAAAAAATCAATAATCTATATATGTAAAAGCCTAAGTGACTGTCCAACTGCTCGACCGTCCAACTGGTAGCTATGATGCGCACTGACCACCAGGAGGCAGATGCTCAACACAGAAGCTGCCGAGCTGCGGTGACTTGGCAGCTGCAGCTCTCGGGTGATGCACCCTGGAACCAGAGAGGAGTCTGTCACCTGAGAACGGCCCTCTCGCAATCCAGGACCTTTCAGGGGGTGTCAAAGAGCTGGTTTGGCAGGTCAGGCCAAAGGACCCCACCAATGCACAAATCCGTTCACCAGGCCTCTAGTGTTGCAATAAATGTCTAACCACTATTCCATACCCCTAAAACTAATATAAAATAATATTGTATGTCAATTATAATTGAACATTTTAAATATAAATAAAATAATGTTATAGGCCCGGGGCATAACTATCCACCATTACCTGCCCAATTAGAGATTTATAATCAGATCACCCTATAAGATTACCCATTTTTTATCCACAATACCAACCCTCTCAAAAAATGTCATGGTGGCCAGATGTGTAACTCCAGAAAAAATATGCAAGGAATTTTCTAAAGAAATAGAACAAATTATTTAAGGGAGAGCTGCAACAATTAAACTCTAAAATATGACATGTAGGGATTCCTCATACCAAGAGCTAGCCTACCATTAACCCACACACTCAGTGAGCCCAGCCTATACAGAAGTCCCAATCAAAGTTTTATTGTCTGTCTTAAATATAATTGGACAATCAAAAATCACCTTTTATTTGAAGAAAGGCTACAGAATAACAGAGGAGGAAAACAAATGATAAACAAATAAAAACATAATCCCTGGGGAGCGGTTGGGTCGGCATTAAGATAACTCAGAAAACTTAAAAAAAACTTCTATATCCTTTGAAAAATTATTTAATTGATTTTAGAGGAAGGAAGGGAGAGAGAGAGAGGGAGAAGGAAAGGGAGAGAGAAACATCAATCAGTTGCCTCCTGCTCATACCCTGATCAGGCATTAAATCCTCAACCTGGGTATGTGTCCTGAGTGGGAATCAAATTCACCACCATATGAACAATACTCCAACCAACCCACACTGGCCAAGGCTGAAAACTTTTAAGATACTGTATTCATAAAATAAGAACAAGATACTATGAAAGAAACAGAGAGCAAGAGTAAGAAAGAGCTCTTAGAAATTAAGACACCTAATTATGACTGTGGCAATAAAAAATTATCAAAGAGCTCTACAGGAAAAGTGGAAGGGTGGAGGGAGACAGGAATCCGAGCAAATTCTTTGAGACTATGTTCCAGCAAGATAAAGGGGTAACCTGTTTACCAAGATATAATTATACAAAACAGATTTCTCAATACATAGATTCTACAAAACAAAGTCAAACCCAAGAGAACAACAAAGGTAAATCCCATGTGACAACTGTGCAGGAGCAGGCCTGCAAAGCAATCATTCAAGCAATTTATACACAGAGTCCAGAGACAATTACAGATTCAGAGTAAATCCTGTTATCAATCTTGACAATGCAAAGGAAAATAATAGAAAACAAAAGTTGGGAGGAAAAGGGCAGAAGCTATTATCTTCACGTTACAAAGTGGGGAGCCAAACACACTGTAGTCAATGCAAAACTAAATAAAAGCATACTACATGTTCATTGGCACTGTAGAGAGACTGTGCTTAAGTAATAACAGGGCTAACTTTGTGCCAGGCACATACTAAGAATGTTTACAGGCTGTTCATTTAGCTCTACAACACAATGCTTTAAAGAATCCTTAAAAAATGTAACCAACACAGGAACTAATAGTGATGATATAATTACATTAAAGAGGAGGAAAAGAGAGAGATAAAGAATGAAAACAGGCTGCTGCTTCATGTATCAGAGGAGGAAGTCAAAAGATAACAATACCTAAAATTGATAAGTCAAGAAACAGAAGCACAAGCATATTATTTGACTATATAGATCATGCCCAGAAGAACTGAACCCTAAAACAATTTCTGTAATCTACATTTTTAGTAAAACAGTCATCACTGACTTACATTTTAATGTCTCTCCAGCGTATGGTATATGCAGTTTAAATCGGTCACAATTGGGTCCAGGAGTCAATGACGTGCATCTTTTAAAAGAAGAAAAACAAAATATTTTTTTTAAAAAAACCCACATGTTTAAGGTATTTAACAAAGTAAATAAAAAGTGATTTATAAATAAAAGATTAATACAATGGTTTACAGAACAAAATAAAAGCCCATAGTGGTCATGGAGGCCAAGACAGTAAGACTTGCCCTAAAACAAATAATTCATTTATCCAAAATAAAATATATATGCCTTCTAACAACAAACACCAACACTGCTTCAGTTATTTCTCTCAAAGAAATGTATCCTTCTTCTAACATAGGTATATTGTCCAAAAGAGGTCTGAAGTCTTTGATGCCAAGAATTATAAGAGTAACTTTA
Organism: Lasiurus cinereus; assembly: GCA_011751065.1. Lineage (NCBI taxonomy): Eukaryota > Metazoa > Chordata > Mammalia > Chiroptera > Vespertilionidae > Lasiurus > Lasiurus cinereus. Next base: position 58,984,300 of record JAAGEH010000041.1, read on the forward strand.
TGGTCACATTTTAAATACAGACTCCTAGCTTTCACTCAGCACTAAGAAGAGCCCAGGCCCAGCTGGTGTGGCTCAGTGATTGAGTGTTGAACCAGGAGTTCCCAGTTTGATTCCTAGTCAGGGCACATGCCTAGTATGTGGGCTCAATCAATCCCCAGAGTGGGGAGTGCAGGAGGCAGCCCATCAATGCTTCCCTCTCATCATTAAAATTTCTATCTCTCACTCCCTCTCCCTTTCTCTCTGAAATCAGTAAAAATATTTTTTAAAAAGGGGAAAAGCCTAGTGAAAAATGTGAATTATGATTTTTTCAACAAATGCTACTTTATTAAGTACCTATAATAATGAAAAGTAAAAGATGATGAAACACTGCTAAAGGTGTGTTCTACCACATGTGTGTTAATGAAAAGAAAATTATTTTCTCAGTAATAAGTATAAGAACTGTATACATGTACATCAATGACACAAGAGGAAACAAAACTCTAACTTGATTAAATAGGCTCTACACTGTGACACTATTGATTTATTTAGAAAACTCTTTAAGTAAATAAACTCTTTACATAAATAGTGAAAGGCAAATTTGGATTTGAATACCCTTTAAGTCATTACTAGGTCCTAGTTACTGAGATCACTAAAGTCCCACTCTAAAGAGGAAAAGTTGACAATTGCACTGCACTTTATATGGTTATAGTGACAGCTGAGAATTAATTTGGATTAACACAGCTAAAACAAGATATAATATAACCCTTTAAGACATTAGCATTTTTAAAACAATGCAAAACATAAGCAAAATAAATGCTTTCTAATTTAATGTTAAACCTGTTATTTCACGTATTTTCTGTAAAAAAAAATAATGATTTGAACCATGTCTATGCTTCAAGCCATCTAAAAAGAACAAAGTAGATGGGTCCAGGGTTCCTTCCCTGAGTCTACGTCAGCTTCCTTTCCCCAGACTATTAATTTACCATTTGGCATGTTCTCCTACCCAGCTTCCTGTTTTCTTGATAATGACGTTTGTGCTTAACAATATTCAACATCAGCTGAGAAGGAAGTCTTCAGCTTTGGCAACCTAAAATAACAGGTGACCGTGAAAGAAAATAGGCTCAAAGACCAATAACTGCCTGTTAAATAACTATTAAGTCATAAATTAGAGTGAATTATTGTTAGCTGATGTTCAACACATTTTCATTTTACAGAATTAATTTATTTTCTCTATCATCAATGATTCCACTCAGACTAAATCAGTTTTAGAATTATCTATTTCTACACTGAAACACAGCAGTAAAGAAGCTAGAAAACTGATATGGGCTATCTTAACAGCTATCAAAATAATCTATAAAATGAAATTACACTACGGTAGATTTTTTACAATGTTCTCTAGCAGAATGGAACTATCTATTGGTGACATATGATGTTCCTATTACATCAAGTATATCCTCTATATCTCTAGAGCCTGAAATCTATTTCTAGGCCCTACTAGAAAATAATGGATTCAATTCTTAGCATAAGATTTCAAAATGCCAATACCAAAATAAGTGACTCAGCCCAGAATGCTTTTAAAATTATGAAAATAAACTATTTTTTAAATGTGTTTGCCAGTTGATGTGGCATACAATGTTATTCCCAGTTTCTATGCTATATCTCCATTTATAGATAATAGATTTCCAATCTACTTTAGAGTAGGGAGTATTTTTAAATTTTAGTAAGTACTCCTAAAACAGAATTGAGGTTTAGATTAAGTGTTGTTTCAGTAGAAATAATGGGTTCAAATATTTTTAACAGTTAACTAGGAGAAGGAAAACCTTTTAATTTTTTTAGATGCTTAGGTCATTAATGTTTAAGCTTTCTTCTCTAATATGTGCATTTAATTCACTGTTAACAGAAGAGAAAATAGAAAAGTGCAAGACAAAATTACACATCCGTTCATAATTTTTAAAACTTTTTGCAAACAAGGATAAAAAAGAAACTTATTTAATATGATAAAGGCCATCCTCAACAACATCATACTTAATAATCCAAGCTGTGCAGCTATATCCCACCCCAACCCCCATCAACAGTTTTACCGACCAATCAGAGCAGCTCCATTATGACTAATCAAAAAAGTACCCCTTGAATAAATCAAACCAGGAGGATTTGGAGTCCTCATTTGCATAAGGACAGACCAATCAGGGACCAGGAAGTGGGCAGCTCTGTCTATATAAGCTTGTAGCTCTAGAAATACACTTTCCCGTTCCAATGGGGAGCAGAGCTATCTAGCCAGAGAGGGGCCTACTCCCAGGGCTGCCCCACAACCAAGCTGTATCACAATTGAACTGTTTTACACTTACTAAAGTTTCCTTCTTCATCTCACCCTAAATTGGGGTTCATGTTGATATTGAATTGGTGGCAACAACCATCGGTTTTCAATACCTACCTGTTTTTTTTTGGGGGGGGGGGGGTATTGATATTTTTATAGAGAGGAAGGAAGAGGGACAGAGTGTTAGAAACATCGAGAGAAACATCAATCAGCTGCCCACACACACCCCTCACTGGGGATGCACCCGCAACCAAGGCACATGCCCCCGACCAGAATCGAACCCGGGACCTCCCTGTCTACAGGCTGATGCTCCATCCACTGAGCCAAACCGGTTTTGGCCCTACCTATTCTTATCACTTTTATTCAACACTGTACTGAAGGTCCTAGCAAATAGAGTAGCATGGGAAAATAAGGACGTAAATACTGAAAAGTAGGGAGTGGTGACCGGAAGAAGACACATAGGGGGCTTTGGGGACACTGCCGATATTTGATTTCTTGATCTAGGTAGTGATAACACAGATGTTCAGGTTTTGGTATTAAGATACAAAAATATGATTCCACTACCTGTGTTTCAACAAGTCCTCCAGGTGATTCTGGTTCACACTCAAGTTTGAGAGCCACTGCTTTAAATATGTACGTACTCTCTCTGGGCTTTGTAATAATCACAACAATTAATGCCAGTGGATCAACCTAACCACCTGTATATGCAAGTTCACATTTTCCTTTCTATGAGGGGTTGATGGTGGTTCTCTCAATTATTCAGTTACCTTCAGCATTGTGATATGCTATCTGAATGTAAGAAATCTGCCTAGTTTTAACTATACTATAGGACTTAAGAAATGAATAAGTTGCTGAAACTGATTCTTGCAAAGAATCTGTGGCTAAAAAATAATACCAACAAGTACAGGCAAATCTTAAGATGGGTGGGGTTGAAAACTAGTCTTATGGCATAGCGCATGCAGCCATTGTTGCATTTCTTCCATTAGTATTTATATATTTTTAAAGATTTCTTTTTCAGGTATGACAGGTGAAAATACCATATTATAAGTAACATTACTAGTATGGTGTTGCTTTTTTCACCTTACATCATTCTTAACTTATAATTAAATAAATATAATATGCATGTATTGGGGGTTCATCAGCAAATTATTTGAGGTGCATAATCAAAAAAGTTGAGATTGCCACTATGAGTTAAAGAAAGGAGCTCATTCTCAGGAAACAGTAATCAAAAAATAAAAATCAAACTTATGAAAGTCAAACAATGCACAATTTAAATAAAAATTCAAGACAACAATAGATACAAGTCACAAAGCAATTAACATGATTAATTGAAAAATTAGTGGTTAAAGAAAAGAAGCACAATAGAAGCTGAGAGCAGAGAAACCACTCTTAGCTGGGGTAATCAAGGAAGGGTCGCTGAATAGGACTGGCCTCTAAGAATGAGTTGGATCTGAACAGGATAGGGGAAAGAAAACTATTTACCCGCAATTGTCCTTAGATAAGGATAAATCCAAGATGACAGAGATATTCTGCTAGACCGAAAGCTCTATAATAAAATAGAGTTAATTAAACTTAGAATCCCTCCGTGATAAACAGCACACCTGCTGACCAACAGGAAGCACCTGGTAACTCGTGCATAAATAGTGCAGGGGAGCAAGTGGAACTGGAGAGGACAAGCACACTCCAAGGTCATGTCAAAGTCAAAGCAAATTACATAAATGCCCTGCACTGATTCCTGTTCCAACTATGGGAATGCTGGTAATTCTTACATTAATAAATACTATAAGAAATCCCCAGGACCCTAGCTAGTTTGGCTCAGTAAATAGAGCATTGACCTACAGACTGAAGGATCCCGGGTTCGATTACAGTCAAGGGCACATGCCCAGGTTACAGACTCAATCCCCAGTAGGGGAGGTGAAGGAGGAAGCCGATTAGTAATTCTCTCTCATCACTGAAGTTTTTTTTTTTCTCTCTCTCTCTTTCCCTTCCTCTCTGAAATCAATAAAAATATTTTTATTTTAAAGAAATCCCCAGGGACAAGGCCAACTTACACACTATTTCTATTCATTTAATGTACAACATCCTAATATATAAAAAGTGAGGGGCCGTCACGACTAAAACAAGGGGATGGACGACCAAACACAGGCTGCATGGGGCGACAAGGCTGGCAGGGGGGGTTAGTGAGGGATGACCAAACGACTGAACAGCAGGCCGCATGGGTGACCAAGTCGACAGGGAGGCAAGGGACGACCAAACGACTAAACAACAGGCTGTGTGGGGTGACCAGACTGG
>JAAGEH010000041.1:58988984-59029824 GCA_011751065.1 Lasiurus cinereus
GGGGGGGGGGGACAGTAAGAGGCAACCAGGCCAGCAGGGGAGGGGAACAGTTAGGGACAACTAGGCTGGCAGAGGGGGGATAGTGGAGACAACCAGGCAAGTCGGGGGGGGGGGGGGGGGAACGGGGGGTGGTGGGGGTCACCTCATCAGGGGGGGGAGCCAGGGGTGACCCGGCCTGCAGGCAGAGGTGGTTAAGGCTGATTAGCCCGGCCGGCGCGCGGGGCGCAGTTAAGGGCAATCAGACAGGCAGTCAGGTGAGCAGTTAGGAACCAGTGGTCTCGACTGCCGACAATCAGACATCCCCTCAGGGGTCCTGAATTGGAGAGGGAGCAGGCTGGGCTGAGGGCCCCCTCCATGCACGAATTTTGTGCACCAGGCCTCTAGTCATTTATAAAAGTAATTTTACACTAAACACTTAATTTGCTCAATAAAAATATTCATGTAACTTTTTAGGGCATTATTTTCATTCCTTGACCTAAAACATGTACTAAATAGATGTACTCCTTAGCCTCTGAATTCTGGGGCTTTACATTTCATACTAGAGGCCAGGTGCATGAAATTCATGCACAGGGGTGGGGGATGTCCTTCAGCTCAGCCTGCTCCCTCTCTAATCCAGTTAGGATCAGGCCTTAACGGGCAGTCGAACATCCTTCTCACAATCCAGGACTGCTGGCTGTCAACTGCTCACTTGCCTGCCTTCCTGATTGCCCCTAACTGCCCGCCCCCTGCCAGCCTGATCATCCCTAACTGCCTCTGCCTGCCAGCCTGACTGATGCCTAACTACTCCCCTGCCAGCCTATTTGCCCCTAACTTCCCTTCCCTGCGGCCCTGGTCACCACTAACTGCCCTCCCCTGCAGACCTGGATCCCCCCCAACTGCCCTTCTCTGCAGGCTTGGTCACCCCCAACTTCCCTTCTCTGCCAGCCTGGTCACCCCTAACTTCCCTCCCCTGAAGGCTTGATCACCCCCAACTGCCCTCCCTTGCAGACCTGGTCCCTCCCAACTATCCTCCCCTGCTGACCTGATCACCCACAACTGCCCTCCCTTACAGGTCTAATCCATCCCAAATGCCCTTCCCTGCCGGACATTTTGTGGTGGCCATCTTGTGTCCACATGGGGGCAGCCATCTTGTGTGGTGGAGTGATGGTCAATCTGCATATTACTCTTTTATTAGATAGGATAGATGCTTGGTGCACTGGTGGGGGCCAGCTGGTTTGCCCTGAAGGGTGTCCCAGATCAGGGTGGGGGTTCCCTTAGGGCGTGGGATGGCCTGGATGAGGGACCTGTAGTGGTTTGCAGGCCCCTGGGTGACCCAAGCGGAGGCTCTGGTATCTAGGACTTATTTATCTGCTACAATTGAAACTTTGTAGCCTGGAGCAGAGCCACTCACTCTGTGGCAGCAGCCACTGAAACTTTGTTGCCTGAAGCGGAGGCCTGGGCCAGCCAGGATGTGCAAAAAGCTTGGCCTCCTCCATCGCTGGGGGCAACCTAAGCCTCCCTCCTGTTCTCTCTGTGGCGGTAGCCATTTTGATTGGGTTAATTTGATTGGCTGGTGGGCATGGCTTATGGGTGTAGTGGAGGTATGGTCAATTTGCATATTACTCTTTTATTAGATAGGGCCATTTGTATACAGTTGACCTTGAACAACAAGGGTTTCAACTATATGGATTTTTTAAATCAATACTATAAATATATTTACTCTTCCTTATGATTTTCTTAATATTTTCTTTTCTCTAATTTACTTTAGTGTATGAATATAGTATATAATACATGTAACATACAAAATATGTGTTAATCAACTGTTTATGGTACCAGTAAGGCTTCCAGGCAATAGTAGGCTGTTAGTACTTAAGTTTTGAGAGAGTCAAAAGTTAATATGTGGATTTTAAACTCTGTGGGAGGGTGAGGGGGGAGAGACGGGGACAGGGGGGACTTGGTGACCCTACTCCCTGGGTTATTCAAGAGCCAACTGTACTATGTATCTAAACCCCAATCTTAAATTCCTATTCCTTACAGGGAAGGAATGGAGAGCATTTATCTTGCCATATAACTCAGATACTCAACGTAATGAACAAGCAGAGTTTTGATTTCTTTTTCTTTTGGCTTTCATGATAATGTACTTTATTTATGTTGGTATCTCCACAGTGCCTCACACTTACTAGGTGCTCAATATATGCTTTTCTTTAAAAAAAAAATGAAGTAAAATAAATTTGAGTAAACATGAACAGTACAAAGGGAGGGTACAAAAAAAGAATTGGATTGAGACCTACCAAAATGATTTCTTAACACACCAATGGTTTGCAACATAAAGCTCTGTCAAATATAACCTCAGGGAAAGCAACTTTGAGAAAACTGAAGGTGACAGTACTCTACTACACACTGATCAAAACCATTCCTTGAACACTTCATTCATTCTAAGTCTTCAACTTTAAGAAATACAGAGACAAGGAGAACAAAGATGGCGGCACCACCAAACCAGGATTATATGAAATGTTAAAGGGTATTCTTTAAGAAGAGAAAGAAGAAGAAAAAGGTAAAGATAAAAATTATGAACAAAGTAATAACAAATACATACCTATCAACAAGTGAATTTAAAAATCAACTGAATAAAAAATCCCATGAACAGAATAAACTGGTAAATATAATAGAATCAGGGGCATAGAAAGGAAATGGAATGACAATTCTCAGGAAGAAGGGGGAGTGAGGAGTGCAGGAAAAGGTTGGACAAAAATATTACACTTATGGATGAGGACAAGGGGGTAAGGGCATGGGGTGGGGGGTGGGGAATCAGGTGGAGGGGAGCTATGGGGGGGAAAAGAGGAACATCTGTAATAAACTGAATAAAGATTTATTTAAAAAAAATAAGTATAGAGACTAAATGAATCCCACTCAGAAGAAACCAACAAGGATGGGGAAAAATTGTAAATCACATGGTATAAGCAAAAGCTACATGCAGCCTGCAGAAGAGAAAAATACAAGGCATTATAGCTTTTTTCATTTACTTGAACTGCTGTCTCATGGAGAATTAATTAAGCTTGTCCTATATAATACCAAGAAGTAGAAGTGAATAAAAAATGGTTTAAGGTCAGCCTACGAAAGCACTTTCTAACAGTATTAGCTGCCCGATGAGCAGTCTTGTGCCTCAGGGTGTTTCCCTGTGACATGAGATATCTAGGCATAGATTGGGCAGTCATTTGGCAAGGAAGAATAAGAGGGGCTCATATATCACATAGTGGCGATCAAAATTCCCATCCTGAAATTCTGTAATTCTAACCTAAATTAACACAATATTACACAATAATAGAATTTCTAAAGCCAGTTCTTCATTAAGTTTTTAAAAAGAAATAAATTCTACCATGAACTACATAAAACAAATCTGAAATGGCAAATGATCATATTTTAACAAAAACAATGTGTTAAAAATTTAATATGCCTAGCACAGTCATTAAAAATCTTTACAAGCCATAGCTGGTTTGGTTCAGTGGATGGAGCATGGGCCTGCAGACTAAAGGGTCCCGGGTTTGATTCCAATCAAGGCACAGGCCCGGGTTATGGATTTGATCCCCAGTAGGGGGCATACAGGAGGCAGCCAATCAATGATTCACTTTTTTTTTAATTAAATCTTTATTATTCAGATTATTACATTTGTCTCTCTTTTTTCCCCTCCATAGCACCCTTCCACCCAGCTCCCACCCTTTCCTCTACCCTTAGCTCCCTCCCATTGATCTCATCCATAGGTGTATGATTTTTGTCCAGTCTCTCCCTGTACACCCCTCACCCCTTTCCCCCCTGAGAATTATCAGTCCACTCCCTTTCTGTGCTCCTGATTCTATTATATTCACCAGTTTATTCTGTTCATCAAATTTTTAATTCACTTAATTTTTAGATTCACTTGTTGATAGATGTGTATTTGTTGTTCATAATTTTTTGTCTTTTACCTTTGTCTTCTTCCTCTTCTAAAAGAGTACCTTTCAGCATTTCATATAATACTGGTTTGGAATTGATGAACTCCTTTAGCTTTTTCTTCTCTGTGAAGCTCTTTATCTGCCCTTCAATTCTGAATGATTGCTTTGCTGGATAGATTATTCTTGGTTGTAGGTTCTTGCTATTCATCACGTTGAATATTTCTTGCCACTCCCGTCTGGCCTGCATCTTTTCTGTTGAGAAATCAGCTGACAGTCGGATGGGTGCTCCCTTGTAGGTAATGAACTGTTTTTCTCTTGCTGCTTTTAATATTCTCTCTTTGTCTTTTGCTCTTGGTATTTTAATGATGATGTGTCTTGGTGTGGTCCTCTTTGGATTCCTTTTATATGGAGTTCTGTGTGCTTCCTGGACTTGTAAGTCTATTTTTTTTACCAGATGTGGGAAGTTTTCAGTCATTATTTCTTTAAATAGGTTTTCAGTATCTTGCTTTCTCTCTTCTTCTGGCACCCCCACAATTCTGATGTTGGTACGCTTGAAGCTGTCCCAGAGTCTCCTTACATTATGTTCACATTTTTGGATTCTTTTCTCTTCTTGGTTTTCCAGTTGAGTGTTTTCTGCTTCTTTATATTTCAAATTTTTTACTTGATTCTTGCCTTTCTCTAGTCTGCTGTTAGGACTCTGTATAATATTTTTTATTTCAGTCAGTGTATGTTTAATTTCTATTTGGTCCTTTATCATCTCTAGTTGGACCTTTTCCATCTCTAGTTGGCTCTTTTGCATCTCTAGTTGGTCCTTTTTCATCTCCTCTTGGCTCTCGCTAAGTTTATCCAACTTTTCTAGCATATTCTTGAAAAACCTTATAAGCTTGGTTTTGAACTCTATATCCAGTCATTTTTTTTTCCTCCATTTCTTTTGTTTGTGATCCCTTCCCTTGTCTCGGCATTTTCACTATGCCGGGGAAACTTCTGTGTTGAATTCAGCCTTATGATACCAGACTTGCAAAACCGAAGAAGCCTCTGTTGAGCTTGGGATGGGTGGAATCTCAGGGCTTAAGGGACCGCCTTGCCTTCCAGTCGGCCCCGCCCGCCACGGCACCTGAGTCTCACGTGACTGGGTAATCACTGGAGCGGTCGTTGTGCACATGCGCGCGCGCCCGCAGTGCCTCTAGACCACTGCCTTTCCAGATCCCCTGCGCTCCAGGGTTTCGCCCGAAACAGGGGCTTAGTGGACTCAGAAGTGGCACAGTTGGGAGGGTCTATCTCCCGCCTACTAGAGAAAGCCAGCGGCACAATCAGCAATCTGTCCTCCGAGCAGTGCCATGCGTGACCAGACCTCTGATCTTTTGCGACTCCCCTAAATTTCCATGCACCTCTCCCTTTTCACAGTCCAAACTCACCCCATATGAGTTTCGGCTGAATCTGGGGTTTAATGTCGGAAGATAAGGGGTTCAATGCCATTGGGAATCTCCGTTTCCCTCCCGCCAGAGAAAGCCAGCCAGGTACTCTGGCACCTGCTCTCTCACACGCGCGTCTCCGTACCTCCACTTTTTGCAGCTCCTCTGGGTTTCTGTGAGCCCCTCTCTTTCCTTCTAGCTATAGAACTTACACTCAGCCAGCTTTCCTGTGGTTCTGGATGATGTCTTTTAGTTGTAGTTTTAAAATTGTTGTGCGAGGCAGCTGTGTAGGTGTTTACCTATGCCGCCATCTTGGATTCTCCAATGATTCACTCTTATCATTGATGTTTCTATCTCTCTTTCCCTCTCCCTTCCTCTCTGAAATCATTAAAAATATATTTTAATAAAATAAATAAAAATATTTACTGGTTACAGTTATATTTTCTAAGTTGATAATTAGCCATATATAACTTTAATAAGCAAATAGCAAAATATTTTGATCTTTAAAATGTGCAGCAATAGGGGAAGATGGCGGCATAGGTAAAACGCCTGTACTCACTGCCTCCCCCAAGACCCCATCAAAATTTCAACTAAAATATAGAACCACCATCATCAAGGATTGCTGGAAAGCTGGCTGAATAGAAATCTTACAACTAGAGAAATAAAGGAGAAAGCACACTGAGACTGGTAGGAGGTGCAGAGGCACCTTGGTGCCACTTTTTTAATTGGGAGATACTCTCTGCAGAGGCTGCCTAGAGTAGCAAGGGTTCCCGGACCCAAACCAGACCCACAGCCCAAGGTCACAGAGCTGGAAAAAGAAGTCCCTACAGGCAGTAAGAACTATGAGCTGTGGTTCGTATCCGAGTCACGGCACCAAAAAAAAGAACTATGAGCTGTAAAAACCAGTGTGGATTGAGGCTCAGTGATACACAGACTGCTGGAGACCCAGCTGTTCCTCTTAAAAGGCCAGCACCACAAACTAAACTTACAAAGTCCTGCTTCCTCTGAGCTCCAGCACCAGGGTGGGGCTCGAGGGAACACAGACACATATGAGGAGGAACTGGATTATCTGGCATCAGGGCAGGAACTCAGAGGCGGCTCAGAGGAGATGCTTGCAGGGATCATTGTTCCTATACTGTGACTTTCAGCAGTCTGTGGGCTCACTGACAGCCCTGGTGATTCCCTAAGACTCCGCCTCACCCAATTTACAACCCCACTCAAGCTGAGTGCAGCAGCTTTTTTCTCAGGCTACAGTCTCTCAAACAAGCTGCAGTTGGGTTAGGGATCTCCAAACCTATCAATAAAAGACCTAAGACCTAGCACCAGCACCAGCCTACCTTGCTCCATAGCTGGCCATCATCTGGGCACTTCCAACCCTGATACAAAGAGGAAAAATCTGCAGATCTCTCTGTAGCTCCTACTGGGTGGCCCAGGCAGTGGCTGACTTTGTACCTCCTTGGAAACTCAAGAGCCAAGGAACCCAGTGGTCAGTATCAGACAACACCAGATTACAACTCTATACACCCATAAGTGACACGCTCAAGGGGCAGACTCAGTGAGCACAAAAGCTCCCCTGAAACAAGTCCTGTTCTATAGGGGTGTCTTTTGCACAGCTACTCTCCCCCCGAAGTCACAGCTGGTCTCCACAGGTCAATTCTTCCCAATGATACCAACAGCAATCAAGTCTTAACTAAAATAAGACTGTGCTCACAGCCCACAAAGGGTTGCACCTAGAGCTCCCAGCTCAAGTGACTGGGAAGGCTGAGACACGGATCCTATAGAACACCTATACAAAGTCACTCTATCAACTCAAGAAGACATAGCAGCTCTTCCTAATACATAGAAACAAACACAGGAAGCAACCAAAATGCGGAGACAAAGAAACATGTCACAAATGAAGGAAATGGAAGAAAGCAAACTACTGGATAATAGAGTTCAAATCCATGGTTATAAGGTTACTCAAGAATCTTCTAGAAACCACCAAAAAAATAGAAAAGGACCAGTCAGAAATTAAGCATACATTGACTAAAATAAAGAACAACATACAGAGATTCAACAGTAGAGCAGAGGATTCTAAGAATCAAATCAACTATTTGAAATGAGGAAACAAAAAACACCCAATCAGAAGAGCAAAAAAAAAAAAAAAAGAATCCAAAAATATGAAGATAGTGTAAGGAGCCTCTGGCACAACTTCAAGCATACCAACATCAGAATTATGGGGAGGCCAGAAGAAAAGAGAGAGCAAGATACTGAAAACCTACTTGACGAAATAATGACAGAAAACTTCTCCCTCCTGGTGAAAGAAATAGACTTACAAGTTCGGGGAGTCCAAACAAGTGGAACCCAAAGAGGATCATATCAAGACACATCATAATTAAAATGCCAAGGGCTACAGACAAAGACAGATCTTAAAAGCAGCAAGAGAAAAGCAGTTAGTTACCTACAAGCAAATGCACATACGACTATCAGCTGATTTCTCAACAGAAACTATGCAGGCCAGAAGTGAATGGCAAGAAATATTCAAAGTGATGACAGCAAGGACCTACAACCAAGATTATTCTACCCAGCAAAGCTATCATTCAGAACTGAAGATCAGATAAAGAGTTTCACAGACCAAAAAAAGCTAAAGGAGTTCATCACCACCAAACCATCATTATACAAAATGTTTAAGTGTATTCTTTTTTTTTTTTAATATATTTTATTGATTTTTTACAGAGAGGAAGGGAGAGAGATAGAAAGTCAGAAACATCGATGAGAGACATCGATCAGCCGCCTCCTGCACGCCCCACAGTGGAGATGTGCCCGCAAGCAAGGTACATGCCCCCGACTGGAATCGAACCTGGGACCTTTCATTCCGCAAGCCAACGCTCTATCCACTGAGCCAAACCGGTCTCGGCTAAGTGTATTCTTGAAGAAGAAAAAGAAAAAAATAAAAATATGAACAAAATGGCAACCTATCAAAAATTGAATCTAAAAATCAAGATAAACAAATAAAAAATCTAATGAATAGACTAAACCAGTGAATAAAATAGAATCAGAGGCATGGAAAAGGAACAGACTTATGATTCTCAGAGGGAAAGGGGTATAAGGGTAGGAAGACATTAAACAAAGATCTTATATGCATACTAGAGGCCCAGTGCATGAAATTCATGCATGGGAGAGGCGCCCCTCAGCCCAACCTGCACCCTCTTTCAGTCTGGGACTGCTTAGGGGATGTCTACCTGCTGGCTTAGGCCTTCTCCTACATTGAGCGTCTGCCGCTGGTGGTCAGTGAGCATCATAGCGACCAGTCATTCTGTTTATTACACCCTAACAGTTGCTTAGGCTTTTATTATGCAGATACACATTATCTATGGACACAGATAATAAGGTGGTGAAGGCCTGGGGTAGGGCATTTACTGGGTGGAGGGGAGCAACATGGGGGGAAAAAGAGGGACATCTGCAATAATCTCAACAACAAAGATTTAAAAACTGAAAATAAAATGTGCATGAGTAAAAAGTGTTTATAAAACGAGACTGTATTGTAAACATTTCTCCTTACTCAAAAGCCATGCATACTAAGTATAGCCCAGGAAACAGAATCAATATTGTAATAAGTGTATATGAACTGAACCCACAACCTTTTGGAGGTGGGTATTAGACTTATGGGGGGGGGAATCTCCTCATAAGTTATATAAATATCTAACTATTATGCTATACACCTGAAACTAATGTAATATTGAATCTCAACCATAACTGAAATAAAAATACAAATAAGTAAAAGTCATGCTTCCTTGATATATATAAACATAAAGTAATAATGCTGAGTTTTTATAGATCCAACTAACTTCAAATTTCATAGTAATTTTGAGAGAAGTAATTTCTTATAACCATATATCATATTTGTTCTATATTTATTTTAGAATAAGAAAAACAGTATTTCAGATTATCCAAAGCATAGTTAGGAATTATTTATTACTAATGTACTACTGTCTAAACTCTGAGAGAGAATTCTAAAAAGGTCAACTCCTCTAGACGGTTAGAATGCAGAAATCCTCTGGAACAGTGCAGCTCAAAGTGGGGTTCATGGACCAGTGCTGGACTAAAAACTGTTACTAAACACAATGAGATAAGCATAGAAATCGAGAGTAAGAATTTAGAAACTTTTATAGCAATTTGTAAGAGTAGCTTTGAGTCTTATGAATCCAATATTTAAAGCTCAACTTTGTATTTCATATATTTTTTATTTCATTTTTCTAGTAATTCATTTTTAATGTATTTTACAAAATCAATTGGTGACAGATTGGAAATTTTTTAAATTATTTTTAAAGAGTCAGAGAAACATCAATTTGTTGTTCCACTCATTTATGCATTCATTGGTTGATTCCTGTATGTGACCTAACAGGGGATCGAACCTGCAACCTTGGCATATCAGGACCACACTGTAACCTACCAAACAGCCCAGCCAGGGCCTAAAAAAATTTTTTTTTCTTTAATCCTCACCCAAGGATATATTTTCATAGATTTTGAAAGAAGAAGTGGGGAGAGAGAGAAGAGAAAGAGAGAGAGAGAGAGAGAGAGAGAGAGAGAGGTGTGAGAGGAAAACATTGATCAGTCACCTCCTGTACAATCCTGACCATGGATCAAACCTGCAACGCCCATGTGAGCCCTAACAAGAACTGAACCCACAACCTTTTGGAGCACGGGATGACAATCCAACTAACTGAGCCACCTGGCCTGGTCTGAAAATTTTTTAAACAGTTAAGTAACTTTGGTCTTTCACCAGAGTTTTAGAACACTTCTCTAAAGATCCTTTAAATGCTGAATGTCCTTGAATATGAAGATAAAGTGTTTTACTTTGCTGTCCTCCAATCTTCCTATTCACCTTGGTTTCCCACTGTGATAACAAACACGAATAATTTATTCCTTTCCAAGTGATCTTTTGATATCTCTACTAAGTTGACAATAATATCAATTTAGTTCACTGCTTAACATTTATCATCAGCTTATCTGTCTGATTGCTCATAATTTATAACACTACTTCGTTTGCATTCAGATGTAGCTCCAACAAATTCTTGAAGTCATTCCTTATAAGAAGATATTAATTTGATGATCCAGTTTGGCGGGGTCACCCAATCTTCCACATGACTGTGCCATAATTCATGGCAGTAAATCATACAATTTTTTAGACAGTCTAAAGATAGTACGGTTCAGTTTTAAATCCCAGGCCCCCATGCCTAAAGCAAGGGCCTGCAGAATCCTGAGCTCATGCTTATCTCTGCAATTATGCCCATCTCCCTGGATTCTCAATTCTCCATTTGAACTATTTTGGTTCCTAGAATCTTTTTCTGGCTTACATATCTTTTATTCCTTATGTAAATATGTACAAAGATGAATTTAATAAATATTTAACATGAGCTTTTCCCATATATTTTCTTCTAAGAACGTTATAATATTAGCTCTTGTGGTGCAGTCTTTGATTCATTTCAAATTTTGTGTACATTGTATGATAAGGGTCCAATTTCATGTGGATATCCAGTTTTCCCAATACACTTTGTGGAAAAGACAGTCTTTTCTCCCATTAAGTGATTTGGCAGCCTTAGCTATATATCTGAGGTTTATTTCTGTGATCTCTATTCTTTTCACAATTAGTCTTTATGTCTTTCTTTATGCTAGAAAAATATTCTTTTTTAAGAAATATCTGATATGTTTTTATTGATTTCAAAGAGAGGAAGGAAGAGAGAGAGAGAGATAGAAACATCAATGATGAGAGAGAAACATCAATTGGTTCCTCCTGGGGATTGAGCCTGCAACCCAGGCGTGTGCCCTGACCACAAACTGAACCGTGACCTCCTGGTTCAGGGGTTGATGCTCACACTGGCCAGGCAATATCATGCTCTTTTGATTACCATAGCTTTGTAGTAAGTCTTGAAATCAGGAAGTGCAAGACCTCCAACTTTGTTCTTTTTTTAAAAAGATTTTTTTGGCTATTTAGGATCTCTTGAGCTTCCATACAAATTTTAGTATGGCTTTTTTTATTTCTAAAAAAAATCATTGAGATTTTTATAGGGATGGCATGGAACCTATCTATTGCTTTGTTTAGTATTGACATCTTAATATTAAGTCTTCAGTGAACGCAGGATGTCTTCCCATTATCTGCACCTTCTTTAATTATTTCAATATTTTTATTTTTGAGTGTCTAAGTCTTTTGTGTTCTTGATTAAGTTTATTCCTAAGCAGTTTATTCTTTCTGGTTTTTATCAAAGCTCAATCACTGAGCCATGCCAGGCGGGCATGAAATAATGGGTCTTTTTTGTTTGTTTGCTTTTATTTTATTTGTTAATCCTCAGCAAAAACATTTTTCCATTGATTTTTAGAGAGTGGAAGGGAGGGGGAGAGACAGAGAAATATCGATGTAAGAGAGACACATTAATTGGTTGATCCCGGGATCAAGCCTGCAACTAAGGTATGTGCTCTTGACCAGAACTGATCCCTGGATCCTTCAGTCCACAGGCCAACACTCTATCCACTGAGCCAAACCAGCTAGGACTAAAATTATGTGGTTTTTTTTTAAATGAAAAGAGTCTTAGAAGTCCATAGATGAAAAAAATAATTATCCTAAGGGCATCATATCTACTTAACAGAGGAACATCAAAATGTTCTCCAAAACTTCCACTTGATTCAAGATTTCTTATCAATAAGTTAGCAAGAGCAAAGGTTGAGATAAAAACCTTTTCAGAAAACAAAAAGGATATATTTTTCAAAAAGTCAAGAGAAACAAGGTTAATGGGGAAAACTACTTTCATAACAAGCCATTAGAAAGATAACCAAATTACTCAGGAAACGTGGCCCTGAAAAGGAAGATTACAAAATTATTTCTCAAGAACATGGGACCAAAAAACAATTAGTCAAGTAACATGGATGCTAAAAAGGAGGCTGGTTTACATGGATATAAGATATACCTGGGCATTTTAACAGAGACAGTATAGGAATAATTAATTTGGAATAAATATATGTGCCTATTAATATGTACTAAAAGAGCCTCACTTATCTTCTAATCCCAAAGAACTTGGCAAACATTTTGTTCTAATAAAACAAAACATTTTATTCTAGTAAAAAAAAAAATACTACCTTAAAATTGCACAGAATAGAGGGGACAAAGAGAAAAGTAGGAATGAGTTCTTGTTTTCTTGAACAATGTAAAGCAGAGCTAGGAATAGACTAAATGAATCTCCTATCCCCTTTCCTTTACACATCAGACTGGCTACTACTTCCCTTTACCCCTTCCCTAAACTCCATGCCAAATGAAGCCACTTTGAAGTCATTGCAAGATATGAAAAGCCCAAAATTCACAACCACCTAAAACTCCAGACCCAGATTTATTCTAGCATTTACCATCCCGGATTCTGTGGAAAGAATGTGGAATCCTAGCAAAACTTCCCAAAGTCTGTGATTTTAGAGTTCACTGGGACAAGGCCAATTTTACCACTTTAACTTTTTCCCCAAAAAAATACTAAGTACTAAATATAAAATAACCAACAGCACTTTGAAATGTTTAAAGATTGCTGAACTACTTAATCAACTGTCTTACACTATTATAATTAAAAGAAGGCTGAACAGGCAGCTACCCATGTTAAAGATCTAAGGGTAGAAAAGAGTATGAGCTAAGACATGAGGACTCTGTTTCTTAAAAAGCCCAAGAAATAATTCTTGAAGGATAATCTGGATTCAGTAATAGCACTCAAAATATCAACACCACACACGTCTTCACTGAGTTTCTAGATGCTCTGGTTCCTAGATAAGCACTCCAAATCCTAGCAAAAATTCTGCCCTGGCCCTAACTGGTTTGGCTCAGTGGCTAGAGCATCGGCCTGCAGACTGAAAGGTCCCAGGTTCAATTCCAGTCAAGGGCATGTTCTTGGTTGCGGGCACATCCCTAGTAGGAGATGAACAGGAGGCAGCTGATCAATGTTTCTCTCTCATCGATGTTTCTAACTCGCTATCCCTCTCCCTTCCTCTCTGTAAAAAAATCAATAAAATATATTTAAAAAAAAAATTCTGCCCTGTAACATCCACAACCCCACCTACTCACTGCCCACACTAAGCCTCCAACCTCCAACCTCCAACTTCCAACAGAATTCCTACTCTAGTCTGCGCACCATCTTTTTTTTTTAATTTTTCTTAATCCTCACTGGGGATCAAGTCCACAATCCAGGCATGTGCCAGCTGGTTATCAAACCCACAACCCTTCAGTGCATGGGATGACATTCCACCAACTGAGGCACTCTGGCCGGACTGCACACCATCTTAAGGGACCTTAGCAGGCAGGCTTCTTCAACCCTCAGTCAAAAACTATTGCACGCAAGCTGTCGCAAATGGTAGGAGTTCCTTTTTACAGCAGCATAGTATTCCATTGTGTAGATGTACCACAATTTTTTAATCCACTCATCTGCTGATGGGTGCTTAATCAATAAAAAAATAAACTATTAGCATGTCTCTCCTTAAGACAACCAATGTTCTATTTTTAATAATTATTGAAAACTGCTAGGTGTATCTGATAAAAAAAAAAGTTGGCATCTCCAAGCCCATTTATCCTTCAACCTAATCAATCTTCATTAACATATAAAAAGCTTTGCAAATCATTAAGAAAAAGACCCCACCAGAAAAATGGGCAAATGTTATGAATTGGTAATTTTTACATGCACTCCCATAACTAAGCAAAATAAAAGAGCAATTAAATATAATTTCTGGCCCAGCCAGCATGGCTCAGTGTTTGAGCACTAAACTATGAACCAAAGGTCACAGTTTGATTCCCAGTCAGGGTACATGCCTGGGTTGTGGGCTTGATCCCGAATGGGGGGCAGCCGATCAGTTATTCTCTCTCATCATTGATGGTTCTATCTCTCCCTCTCACTTCCCCTCTGAAATCAATAAAAATATATTTTTAAAAAATACACACACCCACACACATATAATTTCTGAAAGGTTAACATGGTGGTATGTGGGCAGGCTAAACAGTCATCTCAGGCAGTAAAGAAAAATTGAGTTTATTTAAGGAAAGGGATTAGGGGAAAGGGATATCCAAAGGGAAAGGCTGCACAGACTGAACCAAGGGGATACTGGGTGGATGATGGCAGCAAAAATATTCTTAGGGCAGTGAAACAAGGACGGGCATAGAAACAGCAACAGGAAGCCCAGTGCTTTGGCTCACTGGAAGTCAGAGAAAAGGGGACCTTAGAGACAGGTCCAGGGAGTTATCCCAGGACGAGCTGCTGCTGCCCATTGCTCCCTTGGTTGCAAATCTCATGGGGTCCCTTAGAGGTTAGGGGATACTGTCTGTGAGAAAGGAAAGGGGAAAGGGGATGGCAGAGGCATGTTCCTTGAAGGGAGAGCACCTACTGGGTGGGTCCTTTGTTCTGAGCTTACTTAGCTCTCTCGCAGGTGGAAATCTTAGGGGAGGTTTCAGGGGAGGTTCTCAATAGAATATTCATCAGCTTTCTAGGTATGCTCTTTCAGAATCGTGGTCTCTGCTGATAGGTCGGTGACAGGGCAGGGGGTCATTAGTCAATGTAGCTGGTGCTCAGGCAGCCATTTGTGGCACTTGTCTGGTTTTGCTGCTTTTTCTGGGCCTGGAGCTGAAACACAACTGAGGCCTAGATGTTATCTTTAGGAAGGAAAAGGTCAGAGGATATAAGCCGCCTGACCAGCGATATGAAAGATTAGGGGTCCAAACCGCATGACCAGTGATATGCTAGGGGAGGATAGGTTACGCTGGGGGCAATGTTCTTGTTTTCCTAGTTTTGCCCCTTGCTAGGCATTGGGGGCTTTCTGCTCATGTCTAACATTTCCCAGCTCCTGAATTAGCAAATACATAATCTTAAAAAATGTATAATACTGATATTATCAAAACTGCAGAAGTACTGGCATCCTCATATACTGCTAATGAAAGTGTAAACTGTAATACATTTCTTGAGAGAAGTATGTATTTTTATGTATCCTTACATATAAATATACCAACATATTAAATACATCAAAAATCTTAAAATTTGCATACTCTTTGCATACAGGTAGAAATATATGCATCCACATTTAGGCACTTTTATTTTTTATAGACCCAGAGAAGATCTCCTGATAATAAATCTGACAATCCTATCTAATAAAGAGGGAATATGCTAATTAACCATCACTCCGTCACAAAGATGCTGTATCCACAGCTGAGGCCAATTTCCCATAAGGAGCCTTAACAAGCAATCAGTAGGAACCTGAGGCTACGCCCTCCCCCACCCCCATGGGGCTTGATAAGGGACCTCAGGCTGAGTCCCCCACCCAGTAGGGCTTGACAGGGGACTTGAGGCTGCACCTCCCACCTTGGCCCTAAGCCAGGTGACCTGCTGAGGCCATATCCCCTGCCCAGCAGGGCTTGATGGGGAACCTTAAGGTGTGCTTCCTGTCCTGATGCCAGGCCAGGGGACCTGAGGCTGCATGCCCCACCTGGTGAGGCTTGATGGGGGACCTCAGGCCATGCCCCCAAACCAGTGGAGCTTGACAGGGGATCTCAGGCCATGTCCCCCACCTGGTGGTGCTTGATGGAGGACCTCAGGCCACACCCCCCGTCCTGGCGCCAGGCCAGGGGACTCAGGCTACGTCCCCTGCCTGGCAGGGCTTGACAAGGGTGGGACTGGCCAGGTCTGGATCTAGCCCAATGGGGGTGGGGGCCAGTCAGGTCTGGGTCTCATGCAATTTTGAGGTGCATGTGGGTGGGCAAAGACTTGACTCTGGGTCCCGTGGTGCACCCCAGACTCTGACAGGAGGCAAGTTTTCATATACATTTTACTAATTTTCTTTCATCTCTGACACTTCTGTTATGGAGAAAGGGCAAATAGCAATATTAAATTATTTCCTCTAATTAATCCCCTTTTAATGTGCACGAATTTTGTGCACTGGACCACTAGTCACCTAATAAAAAGCCAAGTAGTTGCCTGATCACATTGCCTGAGGCTCAGTAATTGGCAAGCCCACCTATGCACAAAGAGCTTCAATTCACATTGTAATGTCTTACTCTTAAATAGACATGGACAGCCAGAATCATCAGTTTGAGGAAAGCCAGCAACATGAAAGACAATGCAAGGTACAGAGAAAAAGGTGTTTGTGGAGGTTTGTTGTTTTTTTTAATTCTCAACCAAGAATATGTTTATTGATTTGAGAGAGAGAGAAACATCAGTGTGAGAAAGAAACACTGATTGGTTGTCTCTCATACACGCCCAGGAATCAAACTTGCAGCCTGGTGTATAAAGACAATATTCCAACCAACTAAGCCTCCCAGCTGTTATAAAAAAATATTTTTAATTGTAATTAATCAATTGTACCTCAATTTTTACAAAAACTATAATTACTATCCTTACAGAAAAGATACTGTATCCATGAAACTACAACAGTAGGTGTGTTAAAGATCTCCACAATTACAGATCAAGGCCTCCAAAATTTGAAGGGAAGATTATTTCAACCTAGTATCAAAAAAGTTTAGAAGTAGAATTTAAGACATTTTCAGACTTTCAGGAACTCAAAAAACAAACCTCCTCCTCTCCCTTTCATGGGCTGCTAATGGAGTACATGCTCCAACAAAGCAAAGGGACACAAGAAAGTAAGATGTGAGACTCCACATAGGACAGAGGCAAAGGGAAACCCACAATGATAGCTGTAGGACACATCTAGACAATCAATTTAGATTAAAGCAGTTCCTCCACCAATCTTCCCATCTCAACAGATGCCATGACCATCTACCAACTTGCTCAAGCTCTCTCACACGCCAAACTGAACATCCTCATGATTGTACATTCTAAATAACTTACAATCCCTTCTTTCAGCCTCCATTGCCACCTCCATACTCTAAGACTCTGTCATCTCTGATCTGGTCTATTGTAATGGACAGCTAACTAGTCTACCTTATCCCATAAAAGCTATTTTCCATATAACAACCAGTGAATTTTTAATACAAATAAGATCCTGTCATGCTGATTAAAATCCTCTAATAGCTTCTCATTCCACCCTGAATAAAACTCAAGTTTCCAAATACAGCCCACCAACCTCTACATAATCTGGTCCCTGACTATCTACAGAATCTCATCTCATTTCCCTCTCAGCATCTCTCACTACATTCCAACCATCATAGCCTTGCATGTTCTTGAATATGTGAAGTTTTATCTTGCAGTTGACATGGTTTTGGCCTTTACATCAAATTCCCCAGCTCTTCACATTGAATTATTCTCATCTTTCATGATTCAAATTAAATGTAATTTCTCAGAGCTTTCCTGACCATCAATTCTCAATTAGCCCCTAACCAGGTCAGTTTACCTTCATTTCCTTTCCTCGGTAAGTTAAAATGAGGGAGTTTTGTCTACTGAATTATGTATGGCCTAGGAGAACAGTGGTTCTCAACCTTTCTAATGCCACAACCCTTTAATACAGTTCTTCATGTTGTGGTGCCCTCCAACCATAAAATTATTTTCGTTGCTACTTCATAACTGTAATTTTGCTACTGTTATGAATTGTAATGTAAATATCTGTGTTTTCTGATGGTCTTAGGCGACCCTGCTAGCGGTTCTCAACCTGCTGTAGCGGTTATCGATATCATTAGCATATTATGCTTTGATTGAACGGCCGACTAGACAACCAGACACATAGCATATTAGGCTTTTATTATATAGGATGTGGCTTAATTAAAATTAAAAAGACTTCTGGACATCAATT
Source organism: Lasiurus cinereus (assembly GCA_011751065.1). Lineage (NCBI taxonomy): Eukaryota > Metazoa > Chordata > Mammalia > Chiroptera > Vespertilionidae > Lasiurus > Lasiurus cinereus. The sequence goes on from JAAGEH010000041.1 coordinate 59,007,028, forward strand.
GCACAAATTAGGAATATAAACCACAGATTGAATGCAGATATTTGTAATACATGTAACTGCCAAAAGATCGGTATCCAAAATGCTTAAGGAATGTTTTAAAATTTATACAAACATACAATCACTAAAAAGATGAGCAAAGGATAGTCCCCAAAAAATGAAATGTGAGCTGACAATAAGGATATGAAAAGATATTTCATTACTCTAGTAATCATGGAAATACAAATTAAAATATTACGATACTATTTCATACCTATCAACTTGAAAAATTTAAGTCTGACAACAGTATTTTTGAGGCTATAAAATAAAGGAAACACTTATTTCTGATGGAAAAATTGATACAATCTGACAATATCTAATAAGATAGAACATGCATATACTCTAAGAGCCAGCAATTCTATTCTTAGAATTACATACCCTAGAGAGGTACCTTTCAAACTTTTTTTTTTTTGAGAGAGAGAGAAGGGAGAGGGAGAGATAGAAACATTGAGAGGGAGAGACATCATCAATTGGATGCCTCCTATACACTCCCACCAGGGATCGAGCCCAAAACCTGGGCATGTGCCTGACGGGGAATGGAACTGGCAACCTGTTGGTTCATGGGTTGATGCTCAAACACTGAACCACACCAACCAAACCCTCTCACGCTTTTTTGGTCATCACAAACATATTTTACCTTGTGACCCAATGCACACATACTTATTTAACTGAAACAAACATTCACAAGGCAGAGTTTATCCTTAATACATGTTACATATCCTGATAGTTTCCATTCTGTTTATTAATGTTGTAAATGTTGGAATGACTCACTCACTTGCTTTTAGAACCACTAATGGGTAAACACACCCAGTTCAAAAAGCACTGCCCCAGAAAATATCCTCATATATTTCTTCTTGTGCAAAGGTAAGAGCATGTTTATTATGACATTCTTTGTCAAAATAAATTTAGAACAACATAAAAGTCAATCAGTAGGAGAGTGAATAAAAAAATGAAGGCATATTTATAGTGGAATTGGATATAACAGCAAATGGAAGAACTTAAGTATTGATAAAAATAAATACCATGAACTTAAAATACTTAGCAAAACAAGCAAGTTGCAGAAGAATACATATAGTATATCATTTGTATGAACCTTTTAAACGTACAAGAGTACGTTGTTTAGAAACACATTTTTACATAATGAATATAGAGCATATAAAGATATGCACAGGGAAAAAGAAAATATATCCCAGGAAAGTACAGAAAAGAGAGTCAAATGAAAAAGCCAAGTGAACATTGAAACTAAATCGTTAAAAGTTGCCCATCTTGTCCAGCCAGCATGGCTCTGGAGATCATGGTTCGATTCTTCGTCAGGGCACATACCCGGGTTGCAAGCTCCATCCCCAGCGGGGAGCATGCAAAAGGCAGCTGACCAATGATTTTTGTCATCATTGATGTTTCTGTCTCTCTCTCTCCTTTCCTCTTTGAAATCAATAAAAATATTTTTTTAATATTTTTATTGATTTTTTACAGAGAGGAAGGGAGAGGGATAGAAAGTTAGAAACATCAATGAGAGAGAGGCATCGATCAGCTGCCTTCTGCACACCCCTCACTGGAGATGTGCCCGCAACCAAGGTACATGCCCTTGACCGGAATCTAACCTGGGACCTTTCAGTCTGCAGGCCAACGCTCTATCCATTGAGCCAAACCAGTTTCGGCAATAAAAACATTTTTTTAAAAAAAGCTCAACTGCCATCTAGAAAGAGTAATACAGTCAAATTGAGATCAGTCTTCAAACACACATTTTTTAAATGTTTTCTATTAAGTAATCAAGTACACTGAGTATCTATTTTTAACTAAGTAATTAAATCCAGAACATGGACAAAAAATGCAACAGGTACTTGTGGGTGGATGAGATGTCACAGCAGATGCCCCAAACACAGCCATGTGCCAACAAGGTTGAGTCACTGTGAGATGCTGAAAAAAGATATTAAGGCTCAGCTGCCACCGGTCGCAGTGAGCCCTCCCTGCTTTCCTCTCGGTTATATTTGCCAGGCATCATTCCAGAATGCTAAATATTCAGACATCTTCAAGAATAGTAAATCACTAAAGATGACAAAATGTGGCATCTTACAAATAGCATATGCTTATGATCAAATTAACACAGCAGATAGCTAATAAACTTTCAGTAGGCTCATTGAATAATTCCCTGAAATTAAAATGGCCCTTCTAGGTCTCAATATGTATGACACCCAGAAGATTAAACCCCATGCTGTAATATCCTTTGCTGTAATTTCAAAAATGTCAATCCACTTGTCAGAGAATGTCATTTAAGAGGATTATGTGTAATAGAATTTAAGCAATAAACAGGCCAATAAGCAAGCCTCCGAGCCACAAGTTCAAACCACTCTGATCCCCAAACCAAGTAACTTCTCTAGAAAAACATCTCACCCATTCATTCAGTCAACCCTTATGTATTACACTACATGTCAAAGGTACCACAGTAGACCTTAAGGAAGCATCATGTTAAATTTCTATAAAATTTTCTGTAAATCTAAATTTATTTCAAAATAAAAGGTTGAGCATTTTTAATGTAACTTCTGTAGGCATGAGATCTAACCATGTCAACCATGTTATGAAAATGACTCATCTGGGCTAGCTATTATAATTTTCTCATTAGGAGAAATTATTCAATGATGTCAAATTCAGAATCTCAAAAACCAACTCTTACAGTGCATCCTGAATTACAGAAGACATAACTAGAAAACCACTCAGTGACTGTAAAGTACACTTGCAAAACATGACATGGTACTCTATTAGCAAAGATATATGCTCCCAAAAAGTCATAAAGCAATGATCATAAAACAGTGGCCCACAACACAAATAAAACGACTGAAAACATAAAATGTCAGGAACCGAACAAAACCAACTGAATCAATGCGCGATTAAATTACGATTTGATGAATGTCTGTGCCAATTTTTATGAGTCTGGCAAAAAGAGGCTTTTCATTAGGTAAAAGTTGGATTGGTTGAGTTACATACCCAGATTTCAAGTCAGTTATCCTCAAACAGTTTGTAGCATCCAGTCCCACTTTTCCATTGCGGACCACACTAGATATAAATGGGGAGAGCATTGGAGAAATTCGGTTCAAGGCCACTTCTGGGGACATTTTAACTTGACTTGCAAATCACCACTGAAAGCAGAAGGAGAGAATGGTGATCAGAATATCCAAAGAACTACATACACCAAGCTTCCTGAAAACGGGCACAGCACACAGAAGTTTCTCTTGCATGAATACATACCTCATTTTCCTGTCTTAAGCTGCCTTTCCCACTCAGTGACTGTAAAGTACACTTGCAAATCCAATTCTCTCCTCCTTTCCAAAGTTGATTTCTACAATGCTACACTCCACTTAAAGCTGTCCCATTCCGCTTACAATGGCCGGTTCTACTTTAGCTGAGGTTTTAAGAAGCCTTCACTGACAATCCTCTCCCTCTAACACACAAAACCCACATACCACTAGGTTAGGAATCCTTGCTTTGTGAATAAGAACTTGGCTGATAATCTACATATATAAAAAGCTAGTGAACGGAATGCCATAATGACCGGTAGCTATGATGCCCACTGAGGCCAGTGAACTGGCCCGATTGGGGAGGGAGGGGGGCGGGGCCAGCGGCCAACCTCCTGAGGCCCCTACCCGCCAGACAGCTCCACCCCTGATTGGCCCCTCCCACCTCTATCGATGGCAGGGGTGTTTGGCCAAACCCCTGCAGCCCTTCCCCTCAGCTGGCCCCTTCCCTGATTGGCCCCCAACACCCTGATGGGTCCACAACCCCTACCCCTGGCCCAGTCCCACCCCAATTACCCCCACACCCCAATAGGGGCCAGGGAGAACTGGCCAACCTCCCCTCCCCTCAGCCAGCTTAGCCCTAATCAGGTCCCAATCGGGGCGGGCCAGCCAGCCAATCCCTGCCATCTCCTCCTCCTGCCAGGCCTGTGCCCAATCCACCCTGAGTGGGGCTGGCCAGCCAGACCCCACCTGTGCACGAATTCATACACTGGGCCTCTAATACTATATAAAGACCTAGAACAAGCATAACCTGCTTACAAGTCACTTCCTAGAAATTACTTTTTTCTGATATACTTCTCTACATAATTTTCATAACTGTTACTGCACAGTGTATTATAATCACTGGAGAGAGATCACAAACTAAACACCCAATAAACATTTTTAAATAAATAAATAAGGAGACAAAAGCTAGAGAAATATTCAGGTATAGAGAGAAGATAATATGCCCTCAAGGAAGAGGATAGCATACCTAAGGAATAGATGTAGCAAAAATCTACTTAACAATTGAATAATGAAAACATATACCTGTCCAGATATTCAGCAACACAAACTAACATGAATCTAAAAGTCTTTGACTGTAAGATACTAAGAAGTCCTTTAACTTGAAAATATAAAAATAAAACCAATAAATCATATCTAAACTATTTGGAAACCATGGAGCTGAGAGAGGGAGTACATGAATTCCTCTTAATAGACTTCTAAATGAAAGCCTCTACCTTCAGAGGTGAATAAGTCAACTTAAATGATCATTCTTTTTCAATCTGAAAGAATAATCCGACATCTAAAGCAATTAATTACCTGTAAGCTACAAGTAAATGATGTTTTGCTTCTAGTTTTTATATATTATACCACATGAGGACTTATGTGTCCCTGCTAAAATAAATGTTGAAAACTAGTACCTGTTTTAATAATTTCAGACAATAATAAAGGAGAGAACTACAGTGATCTTTCAAAAAAATAATAATACTGTGACCCTGCTGGGTGATGACACTCAGAAGGATCTTGGGCATGTACCTTGGTGGCAGGCTCCTCCTCAGCCCGGGCCTTGGTCAGGCTGCGTGCAGGAGGCAACCAATCGATGTGTTTTGACATTTCTCTCTGTCTTTCCCTTTCTCTTCTACTCTCTCTAAAAATCAATGGAAAAATACCCTTGGGTGAGGATTTTTTTAAAAGGAGCTCTCATATACATTATTGTAATTGATCTCCATACCCCTAAGTAGTGGGGGCATCCCCATTTTAATGATGACACAGATAACTTTCATGATGCCTTTGTAAAGTATACTAATCCATATTATCATTTTGAAACCTATTTTTTTTCCTATTCTGCAATGTTTCCGCTTTTTTTTCTAACCACTGATGTCACAGTTCTTGAAAGAATGATTTCCTAAATCACATGCAAATACAAAAACACTTATCTAAGAAAAAAAACTGAAGGACCTCACCTACATTACAAAATTATTCTTCCTCTCTCTGGTCTGTGTTTCTTAGTGGTTAGAACTGAAGGGTCTCAGGAAGGGTCTGAGGTTTGATTCCCCGTGAAGGGCATGTTCATCTCCAGCCCCTGGTGAGTGCATGCAGAAGGCAACCAATAGATGTGTCTCTCTTACATTGATGCTTCTCTCTCCCTGACCCTCCCATCTCCTTCCCACTCTCTTTGAAAATCAATGGGGGAAAGATATTCTTCCTTGGTTTTCCATAATTTTAATAGGAAATACCTATTATAATTGTATCTCTCATTTCTATGAAAAAGGAAAATAGAATATTCTGAACATCTATTCATTATCAAGCACTGTACTGCCATTTACTTCCCCTGAACAATCCTGTCCCGTTTAATATTAGTTTCCACTTCATAGAAAAGAAAACTAATACTCGGCAAGACTTCCTAACTTGTTCAAAGACCCCAACCTAGCAAGCAGAAGGATCAGAATTCAAATCCAGATCCCCCTCACAGTCCACTATTCTCATTTTCCTCTCAAATAAACACAACTTCAATCACCAAAGAGAAAAGCATCGAAGCCAAATTGTTTAAGTATACATCTCGTAAAATTGGGACAAAAATGGCGTGAATTTAGACTCATGGTTGCTTTACAACTAGAAACAACTACTATTGGCCTACTGATGAAATGGGCCTGACTGCACCAATCAAATGCTAACGGGAGAAGAGATAAACCAATTAACTTAATATATTTATATGCATAGCCCATTGCACACGGGCAATAGGGTAGTGAAGACCTGGGAGAGAGGAAGAGGGTTGGAGGGCGGGGTTGCGCGGGAGATTATCTGTAATACTATCAATTAAAACATATTTTAAAATGTAAAAAAAAAAAAAAATGCTCAAGGGAAGCCGAACCACACTTAAGGTGACAACAACCCATTGCATCTCCGCAAGTGTCACGACCTCAGAATGACACCTGAAGGAAGGAATTTGCCTTTGTTTCCAGAAGAGCCACAATACTGTTTTTTTTTTGACAGTTCCAGGTTTCGGGCGGTGTTAACATCTTGTTTCAAGCGTGCGGTGTGCTGCGGCCCCCTCGAAAGGAGAGGGGGCACTTCTCCAAAATCAGAGGCCACAGGAGGAGGACGGTCTTTGGGTGCAGGCCTTTGGGGTCAGGGGCATGGCTGCGGGGAAATCACCACCCCCCCCGGGGGCACCTTTTACACATCCCAGCTCGGTAACAGCTTGCAGGCAGGCAACACTTTCGGGGGGGGCCAGCCTCCCCTCCACGTAGCGAGGCAATCTGTCTTCCCTGACTTGGACGTGATCACAGAAGGGAAATGCAGAAATAACCATTTTTGCAGGTGCCTGCTGCCTCTCAAACCGAGGTCACACGGGGTCCTTCGATCAGCAGGCCTGGCGAATAACGAAAGACGTCTAAAGCGTGGTCCGGCTTTCTGGCCAGTGGGATGGGATGACCAGCACGGAAACATGTGCCCTGCTGACGTCATGGAACGGAAAGGGGCCGCGTCCAGCTGCGTCACGTCAACGTCATAGGGCGCACGAGGGAAGTTACACGGCGGGGGGGGAGGGGAGGGGAGGGGTGGCAGAATCATCTCTCCAAGGGAAAAACAAGCCGGCTACGACCCAAAGAATAATCACCCCCCAATTCAGGAGCCATTTCAAAGGGGCGCTCTCCCTTATTCCCCAATTTTATGCTCCCCTCACCGCGCGGGACAGAGGAAGAAGCCGGGTTTAACCGGGATGCCGGGGACGGTAGAGACGGGGAGAAAGAGGAACTCCCGGCCTGAAGGATCCCGTTCTTGAGGGGACCGGCGTGATGGGGATGAGCTCAGGACGTCTTGGGACCCGGGCCTTCTCTCCGGGAATTGGGGAGGCGAGCTCGGCGCTCGGCCCTCAGCACCGCCGGGGCGACTCGGGATCCGACCTCCCCACACCAGCCCCAGCCTAGGTACCTGGAACTTAGTCCGTTCGCTAAGCGGCGACTACGTGGGGGTACAGGTTACCCGAGCGCGCCCCCGACCGACGCACCGGCCTGCGCGCGCGCGCGCGCCGCGGGCCTGTGCGTGCTCGTGCCCGGATGTCCGCCCCGCCCCTCCCGCGGGCCCGGCCGGCCGGCGCGTGCGCGCGCGCGCCCGCCCGCCCCTGGCCGCGCTCCGGGAGAGGCGTCCCCGCGGCGCCTGCACGTTCCCTCCGGCGCGCTTTCCGCGGCGGCGGCGGCGGCAGCGAGCGGCGCGGGTCCGGAACGACCCGCCGGGCTCTTAGGCGGGAGGAGGTGCAGGGAGACAATTCCCGGAAGAGCTGGGGGGGGCCGCCGGGGGGGCGGGGTGATTTCGGGCATTCAGGTGGGCGACCCGCCTAGGCTTCCGGAAGGCCCTGGTCGTTAGGGAGGGTCGGAGCCGGCGTCCCTAGCAACGGGGGTTTCGGGCAAAGGGTAAAGGGCAGCTTCCCGGTTGGCGGGCGCCTGGTTGGCGCGATGGCGGCGTCTGGGGAACCGGGGCGGCAGAGGCCGGAGGAGGAGGAGGAGGAGGCGGCCGTGGTGGTGGTGGTGGTGGGCTCCTGCATGACCGACCTGGTCAGGTTTGTCCGGGGCCGGGAGGGAGGGAGTGCGCGCTTCCCTGCGGAGGATGGACAGTCTCAGCTCTGGGCGGGAGCTGCAGGTCGCCCCCAGCCCGCAGGGTGCCTGGGGGGGTGCAGGAGGTGGGGTGCGTTTGTCAGGTGAGGGCACCTTGTGGCCAGGGCGTAGTGAACGTGCTGATGGTCCTAGAGGCGCCTCCAAAGCCTTCCTGGTCTCCTGACCCGGCTGCCGAGCCTCCCCCGCTGCATGGCCCAGTGAGTGTGGCCAAGTCACTTTACCCCCAAGAATGTGATGTGGCTGCCGCACTGAGCTTTCGGGGAGGACGCAGTGAAGTAAAGGGTGTTGGCCCGGAATACCACCCGTGTTGGGTGTTCTTGTCGGAACTTGTATAAAATGAGTGGAGCCAGAGGTCAAAAAGGCGATCAGTAGTAACCTTTCATCGCATTGATGGTTGGCATCCCCGCAGCATTTCACATTTACACCTTATTTTACAGTATGCTAGTCACCGTGGATGGTGTGAGCCAAATAGAACCCGGTACGCACAATATTTAATCCATTTGTTAAATATTTTTGTGTTTTTATTTTTATAGATTTCCAGAGAGGAAGGGAGAGATGGAAACATCAAAGATGAGAGACGATCGGCTGCCTCCTGCACGCCCCACACTGGGTATGGAGCCCTCAACCCAGCCATGTGCCTTGACTGGGAATCCATCAGTGACCTACTGGTTCATAGGCCGATGCTCTCAACAACTGAGTCACACTGGCCCGGCGACATCCATTTTTTTAAAGTGATCAAATCGTGGCCCTAGCTGGTTTGGCTCAGTGGACAGAGCCTCGGCCTCGATTGGGTCAAGGGCACCTGTTCAGGGCTCCATCCCCAGTGGGAGGCATGCAGGAGGCAGCCAATCAATAATGATTCTCTTCATTGATGTTACTAGCTCTCTCTCCTCTCCCTTCCTCTCTGAAATCAATAAAAATATTTTTTTTTCTAGTGATCAAATCATGAAAGAATGGTTGATGAGATTAGATAGGGAAAGCCTTTCAATTTTTTTTATGAAAATGGCTTATTATTTTCATTGTTTGTTTAAAAAAGGATCAGCTATTCCAAGAAAATCGTACCACCTGAGTATTAAACTGAAGGATCAGGTATTCTAAGAAAATCATACCATTTGGAATACCTGATCCTTCAGTTTATTTGGTGAATAGCTTTTCAGATGTAATGCTATTTCTATATTACAAAAATAAAAAATGATCAGGCATTACTATAGTAAGACCTCACCTGTCCTGCAGCCTTGCTTTTCCAAAGGATAGCAGAGAACCAAGAAATAAATAAAAATACCTCGGGACAATTAAAACAAGTCACCAAATCCTGGCACCACGCCACCTTTGTTGTTGTTTTTTTAACCGGGAAAATAGTTCTAAGGTCTTTAGATAACCAGTTTAATCTTATATGGCTTAAAATGTTTATAAGCTCAAATTTCCAGGCCACAGTTAGAAAAAATGGAGAGTAAAGAGGAGAGACTGCTAGGGGCAGATAATAGTGACTGCCTGACACCTGAAAGTGAATTGGGGGGTGCGGGGCGCCAACCACAGTCTAACAACAACCAACAAAAGACTTTTAAATGCCAGTAGCCTTTGTTTTTCACAAATATTTGAGCTACTTTGTCCGACACTGTGCCAACATAGATGTCCTTCCTTTGGGGATAGCATATAACATTCAGTCTAGTTGTGAAGAGGCCTACACATCTTTTTGTAGAGCAAGAGTCAGCAAATCTTTCTGTAAAGAGCCAGATATTAAGTATATAAAGTCTTAAAATAAAATAAAAAAAACTCTAAAAATCTAAAAACTATTCCTATCCCCCAAACCTTACAAAAAAACATCCTTCAGACATAGTTTGCTGACCGACCGGTCACTAGAGCATCCTTGTCTTAGAGCCTAGTATAGAACTGATGTTAGACTCTTTTCAAGAAAAGACAGTATGCTATCCGTTAAATTTTACATAAAAGCGGGGCATGTGTTTTTTAGAAATAGTTCCATCAAATATGGAACTTAGAAATTTTTTAAGCCCAGCCCTTCAGTTTATAGATGAGTAAACTGAGGTCTTCATGGTGGGTCACCTCTCTAATATTCTCTTCTCTTGCAAAAAAAAACATCCTTCAGGCATAGTTTGCTGACCGGTCACTAGAGCATCCTTGTCTTAGAGCCCACTATAGTAACTGATGTTAGACTCTTTTCAAGAAAAGACAGTAGGCTATCCGTTAAATTTTACATAAAAGTGGGGCATGTGTTTTTTAGAAATAGTTCCATCAAATATGTTGAAAGCTTGTTACCTAAAGGAATAAACCTTCAAACACCTAAAATAATAGATTGTTTAGAAATCTAGCGAAATGTTTACCATAGGTGAAGTTGCCAATGAGTAAGAAAGCTAAACAAGTTTCCCAAGTAACCTACCTAATAAGAGTGTCAGGGTTAAATTCAGAGCCACTTTTTTGTTAAACTACGTAAGGGCCTTTTGACTCTCAGACATTAAAGATAATTACAGTACGTACTTCCTAAAGTGAATACGCTTAACTTAGGGGATGATGGTATGTCAAAGACCCACCTGTCAGGATTTTAAAATCTCTTTTCAGGGCTAGAGGAACTTAGAAATTTTTTTAGCCCAGCCCTTCAGGTTATAGATGAGTAAACTGAGGTCTTCACGGTGGGTCACCTCTCTAATGTCTCTTCTCTTGCCATTTTCTTACCTTCATAAAAGGCTCCTATTCCTCACATGAGTCGCTAGTAAAAATTTTATTCCCCTATAGACTCTCTGTGACAAACTTGAGTTCAGCTTTGCTGGTTCTGATACATATCCTGACTGTATTTGTTTCCTATTGCTGCTGTAACAAATTAACACAAACTTAATGGCTTAACCAGTGGTCGGCAAACCGCAGTCCGAGAGCCACATGCAGCTCTTGGACCCCTTGAGTGTGGCGCTTCCACAAAATACCACGGCCTGGGCGAGTCTATTTTGAAGAAGTGGCATTAGAAGAAGTTTAAGTTTAAAAAATTTGGCTCTCAAAAGAAATTTCAATCGTACTGTTGATATTTGGCTCTGTTGACTAATGAGTTTGCCGACCACTGGCTTAAACAGTACAAATTTAACTGACTTCTGAAGGTCAGAGGTCTGACACAGATCTCACTGGGTAAAATCAAGGTGTCTATAAGGCTGTGTTCCTTTCTGAAGGCTCTAGGGGAAATCTGTGTGTGGTGGGGGTAGGGAGGGGGTGTTGTTTTGGTTTTTGTTTTGTTTTTTTGCCTTTTCCAGCTTCTCATGGCCCCCTCCTCCCATCTCCAAAGCCAGCAATTAGTCAAATCTTTCTCATACGGCATCACTCTGACACACTTCTGCCTCCCTCTTCTACATTATAAGAACCCTTATGATTATATTGGGCCCAAACGGATAATTCAGGATAATCACCTTATTTTAAGGCATCGTATTAGCAATCGTCATTACCGCTTGTCATGTAACAACATATACATAAATTCCAGGGATTAGGATGTGGACATCTTGGGGGAGGGGTTAAGCTTAAAGGTCAAAAAGTTTTATACCAGTACTTAGATCACTGAAGCCTATCAGTCCATCATCCACAGATTACATATGAGGAACTAAGAGAGGTTAGGTACCTCGCCCCACATCACACAGCCAATCAGTGGCCTAATGACAGCTCGAATCCAGGTTTTCAAACCTTTATCTTTCCAGGACCTCATTCCACCTCTGACTCTGTGCAGTAGTTATTGCATTTTCATCTACAGTTCATTTGAGAGCTTGTAGTCTACACATTCATTAACTGATTACTCTGTAAGGTGGTAAGGAATAACAGCTAAGGATTTATAATTCTCAGGTCTAAAGATAGAAATAAAATAAGGAATAGGACTGCAGAGACTAAGTTTAACTGTACACCCCTGCCTATATTGTAGAATCACTAGAAATAAAACTGCTTCAGTAACTCAGCCCTCTTGGATGGCATCCAAATGCAACTCACTTTATACATTACATTACTGTGTGCCAGGCACAGCTAATTCCATCAGTGAGCTACTTTTTTAATTCATTTCTAATTTTAGTCCTCTATGAATAGTAAGTCCTGTACTAATAATTTTTTCAATCATTTGCTCATCTAACATGGCAAATAATGAATATTATTTAATACCTACCTCTATGTGTCATTCTTCTCTTCCTTTTTAGAACACTCTTTTCTGAAGTTCCACATTGCCAAATCAAGCCTCTTCTGGTGGAAAATTAAGTCAGTTCTTCCAAAGACAGATTACCATGAGAAACCAGTAACAAATGGACTTTTTTAGACATTAGGCTTACAGGTTTTGACTAATCATGCTTTCACTAATAATCTTTATTTCTTATGACATGTATCACACATTTTTTCAATTATCCATTCAACAAATATTTTATACTCTGTGCCAAGTACTCTCCTAGCTGCAAAGGACACAACAATGAAAATCACAACCAAAAATCCCTGCCTCATGGAGCTTACATCCTAGTGGAAGAGACAGGATCGATCGGTAGAAATAAGTAAAATGCATGGTATGTAGATAAATGCTGAGGAGGAAAAAAAGCACAAAACGGGGGTGGGAGTATGAATTTTAGGTCATTGGCCAGAAGCCTCCCTGAGAAGCTGATTTTGAGTAAAGACCTAGAGGAGGAAAGGAAGCAAACCATACAGATACCTGGGGCTTCCCATTTGCAAAGATCCTGAGGTGGGACCATGCCTCTTACGGTCAGTGAATGACAAGGAGCTCCATGTAGCTTAAGAAGAAAATGATGATTAAAAGACATTGGCTCATATCCTGAATGAAATGAAAATCCATTGGCAAATTTGAGCAGAGGAGTGATATAATGTGTGACTTTTTATACATTTTTTTTTTAATTTCAGAAGAAAGGAGAGGAAGAGAGAAACATCAATGATGAGAGAGAATCATTGATTGGCTCCTGCTCACCCCCTACTGGGGATCGAGTCCTCAACCTGGGCATGTGCCCTTGACCGGAATCGAACCTGGGACCCGTCAGTCCACAGGCTAATGCTCTATCCACTGAGCAAAACTGGCCAGGGCGTGACTTATATTTTAATATACTCATTTGGGAGCTATGTGAGAATGGACAGAAGGCAAAGGCAAAGGCAGGGAGGCCAGCTCAGGGTCGTTCACAACACTCCACGCAAGAAATGATGACAGCTTGAACGCAGGGCAAGTGGAGAGAAGTGAGCCTCTTTTGATTGTATTTTGAATGTAGAGCTGACAGGTTTTGCTGAGGAGTACCTAGGTCAAGGTTACTCCAAGCTCTGTGGTCTCTGCCAGCAAAAGGGAAGCTACCTTTGCTGAGACACAGAAGATTGTGATCAGAGCAAGTTGGGCAGGGAGAGGGCAATATTGGGCACTAGGGGTGGACATCTCTGAGATCTGAGATGGCTATTGGACCTCCAGCTGAAGACCGTTAGCTGTAGGAGTTCAGATTTTAGAAGAGAGGTCCAACGGGAGAAGTAAATTTGCGGGTTGTCAGCGTATAGATGGTATTTAATGCCGTGAGGCAGGATGAGATCACCGAGGGTCTGAGTTTCTAGGGCACTCTAACATTTAGAGGATACATTTTTCACACAATTTATCTCCTGTCTCCAGGTCTCCACCACTAAAACTTGCTTTGAGACAAGTCTAATAGAAACCCATGTTTACATTTCCATGGCAATAGACTATGATGTCAGCTAAAACCCTGTGTTACATGTTCCAATTAAAAGTGATGGCTTGAGAGATAAGGCTCATGTTCAGCCAAACATCCAAATTTAATCCCTGGCAAGTGAGGAAATGATTGCTCAGTCCTCAAGAGATTTTAATTGGATAGTGGAATAAGTGAATTGAGAAGCTTTTAGATCCAAAGTGGATAAAACACTGGACTTGCATTACTAACAAATTTAAAAAAAAATCAGCCAAGATGTTATAATGTACATAGAATGTGTTTGACATGTTACAGTGATCCTCTAACCTGCATTATACCAAAAGCCCTTTGATTTGTGATATATAGAACATCAAAATCTTTTTTTTTAATTAAATCTTTATTATTCAGATTGTTACATTTGTTTCTCTTTTTTCCCCTCCATGGCTCCCCTCCACCCGGCTCCCACCCCTCCCTCTACTCTTACCTCCCTCCCGTTGACCTCATCCATAGGTGTATGATTTTTGTCCAGTCTCTCCCTGTACACCCCTCACCCCCTACCCCCTGAGAATTATCAGTTCACTCCCTTTCTGTGCTCCTGACTCTATTATATTCACCAGTTTATTCTGTTGATCAAATTTTTAATTTGCTTAACTTTTAGATTCACTTGTTGATAGATATGTATTTGTTGTTCATAATTTTTTATCTTTTACCTTTTTTTTCTTCCTCTTCTAAAAGAGTAACTTTCAGCATTTCATATAATACTGGTTTGGAGTTGATGAACTCCTTTAGCTTTTTCTTCTCTGTGAAGGTCTTTATCTGCCCTTCAATTCTGAATGATAGCTTTGCTGGATAGATTATTCTTGGTTGTAGGTTCTTGCTATTCATCACGTTGAATATTTCTTGCCACTCCCTTCTGGCCTGCATACTTTCTGTTGAGAAATCAGCTGACAATCCTATGGGTGCTCCCTTGTAGGTAATTAACTGTTTTTCTCTTGCTGCTTTTAATATTCTTTGTCTTTTGCTCTTGGCATTTTAATTATGATGTGTCTTGGTGTAGTCTTCTTTGGGTTCCTTTTCTTTGGGGTTCTGTGTGCTTCCTGGATGTGTAAGTCTATTTCTTTTACCAGATGTGGGAAGTTTTCAGTCATTATTTCTTCAAATAGATTTTCAGTATGTTGCTCTCTCTCTTCTTCTGGCACCCCCACATTGGGTGAATGGATAATTGAAATTCTGATGTTGGTACGCTTGAAAATGTCCCAGAGGCTCCTTACATTATCTTCACATTTTTGGATTCTTTTTTCTTCTTGCTTGTCCAGTTGAGTGTTTTCTGATTCTTTATATTTCAAATTTTTTACTTGATTCTTGCCTTCCTCTAGTCTGCTGTTGGTCTCTGTATGATATTTTTTATTTCAGTTAGTGTTTCATTTCTAGTTGGTCCTTTTCCATCTCTAGTTGGACCTTTTTCATCTCCTCTTGTGTCTCGCTAACTTTATCCATCTTTTCTAGGATATTCTTGAAAGACCTTATAACCGTGGTTTTGAACTCTATATTCAGGCATTTGTTTTCCTCCATTTCTTTTGTTTGTGATCTCTTCCTTCATCTCAGCATTTTCACTATGCCGGGAGAACTTCTGTGTTGGATTCTGCCTTATGATACAAGACTTGCAAAACTGCAAAAGCCTCTCTGTTGAGCTTGGGATGGGTGGAGTCTCAGGGCTTAAGGGACTGCCTTGCCTTCCAGTCGGCCCCGCCCTCCATGGCCCCTGAGTCTCACATGACTGGGTAATCGCTGGAGTGCGCGCGCATACACGAGCGTTTTTGCAGTGCCTCTAGACTGCTGCCTTTCCTGCTCCCCTGCACTCCGGGACCATATGAATCTGGGTCCCCAGGGTTTTGCCCAAACCTGGGGTTTAGTGGAGTTAGAAGTGGCACAGTTGGGAGGCTCTGTCTCCCCCCCCACTTGTGAAAGCCAGCAGCACAATCAGCAGTCGGTCTTCTGCACGCAGTGCTGTGCGCGCCACCAAACTTCTGATCTTTCAGGTCTCCCCTAAATTTCTGTGCACTTCTCCCTTTTCACAGTCCAAACTCCTCCCGTACGAGTTTCAGCTGGACCTGGGGTTCAGTGTCGTAGGATAAGGGGTTCAATGCCGTTGGGAGTTTCCATCTCCCTCCCTCCAGAGAAAGCCAGCCAGGCACTGCGGCACCCACTCTCTCAGCGCGCGCGTCTCCGTCTCCATACCTCAGCTCTTTGCAGCTCCTCTGGGTGTCTGTGAGCCCCACTCTTTCCTTCTAGTTGTAGAATTTCCACTCAGCCAGCTTTCCTGTGGTTCTGGATGATGTCCGTTCTGTCTTTTAGTTGTAGTTTTGAAATTGTTGTGCAAGGCAGCAGTGTAGGTGTTTACCTATGCCGCCATCTTGGATTCTCCTCTATTGAACATCAAAATCTTTTGCAGTCACAATTTCAGAGAAGCAAAAGCCAAAGGAATATTGGCCTAAAAAGTATGTTTTCTCAACATTAGAGGAATAGAATATCCTATATTATTCTTTCTGTCCCTTAAATTCTTTTGCAAGTTACTTAGTAGTTACCAACCAATATTTAAATTAGTATTTTGTTAAACATGTTTCTGTCAACTGAACTCCCTAATATCAAAAAGAAACCACTTATGGGAAACTTGCTAATTTGGGGCTCTTCAAAGAAATTATGTTAAAAAGTAAATTACGTATGACAAAGAGCGCATACTGTGCTCTAGTGACCTGATGCACGAAATTCGTGCACATTAAAAGGTGATTAATTAGAGGAAATAATGTAATAATACTATTTGCCCTTTATCTATAATAGAAGTGTCAGAGATGAAAGAAAATTAACAAAAAGTATATGAAAACCTTCCTCCTCTCAGAGTCTGGGGCACACCCTGCCCACCCATATGTACCTCAAAATCACATGAGATCCAGACCCAGCTGCCTCCCCCGCCATTGGGCTAGATCCAGACCCAGCCAGTCCAACCCTTGTCAAGCCCTGCCAGGCACGGAACATAGCCTCAGGTCCCCTGCCCCTGTGCCAGGATGGGGGTTGTGGCCTGAGCCCCCAACCCATACTGGGGTAGGGGACGTGCCTTGAAGTCCTCCATCAAGCCCTGCCTGGCGGGGGACACAGCCTGAGATCCCCTGTCAAGCCCCACTGGGTGTGGGACATGGCCTGAGGTCCCCCATCAAGCCCCACCAGGCAGAGGGTGCAACCTTAGGACCCCTGGGCCAGCATCAGGAGGGGGGCGCAGCCTCAGTTCCCCCACCCCAGCACTAAGCGTGCACCTTGAGGTCCCCTATGAAGCCCCACTGGGTGGAGGGCATGGCCTGAGTTCCCCTGACAAGCCCCACCTGGTGCGGGGGCATGGCCTGAGGTCTCCTAGCCCAGCATCAGGACAGGAAGCACACCTTGAGGTCTCCTGTCAAGCCCTGCCAGGTGTGGGGTGCAGCCTGAGGTCCCTTGTCAAGCCCCACGGAGGCGGGGATGAGGGGAGGGCATAGCCTCAGGTCCCTGCTAATTGTTCTTTAAGGCTCCTTAGGGGAACTTGGCCTCAGCCTGGGTGCAGCCATTTTTGTGACTGAGTGATGGTCAATTAGCATATTCCCTCTTTATTAGACAGGCTTCTTTTGCCAGCTCTTTTTTCCCTGGTGTCTGTATTCTTGGGAGAGCAAGGTAAGGAAGGCTTTGTGATGAAAGTTGCTCCAGTATTTTGATTACTTGTTCATAATGAAATACTGGCACTGCACTACGTTCTAGGCTACCGCAATTAGTTCATTATCTTTGAGGAACTTACAGTCCAAAGAAGAAGGCCCATAGAAAAATAGATCATTGTAGTATGATGATGTAAATACTTGCAGGTCCTGTGGGAACACAGGAAAAAATTCCTGGATGAAATGCCTCCCAAGTCAAGTCTTGACAAATAAGCAGGTTGCTGGCCCAAGAAAAAAGAGCAGGGAGTCACAGACGTGGGTGTGCATGGGGTGTGCTGGGGACAGTAACCGCTGGGTCTGTAGCACTTCAGATGTAAGGTGTTGATGAAGGCCCTTATTCCCCAGGCTCAGGTGCTTGGGTTTTATTCTGTAGCCCCTGGGAGCCAGTGATGGGCTCCACGTACAGGAATGATGTGGTCAGATTTACATTTCACATAGCTCACTCCTCGGTGCCAAGGGCAGGTTTAAAATGTGGCAATGTGTTGAGGGTATCAAAGGCATTCTTCTTGAAGACTGGGAGACCCATTTGAAAGATCAGGCAATAATATTCACAACAAATGATGAAGGCCTGAACTAGGACAGCAGTGATAGGGATAAAGAAGTGGGGAAACGTTAAATATTTAGGGGATAAAATAGTTGAAAACATCTGTTAAGTAAAACCTGTTAGGTAAAACGCATGAATCATAGTAATACACACACACACACACACACATATATACTGTTTTATTGGTTGTATTAGAATTAGAACCTTTTGCTGCTCAATTTAATATTTCAGTTAAAGTTTACCTCATCTTTATCTTTTTGTTCTCTAAGCTTTTACTTTGGATGACACTGGTAAATCTATCCAGTTTTATTTTAGCTGCTATTTGCCATATTTTACCTTTTCCCATATTTTAAACTTTCTCAGTTCTTATGTTTGAGGTATGTGTCTTATAAAGAGCACATAGCTGGAATTAATCTTTTTGTTGGCTTGTTCTATTATATTTCTTTTTTATGACTGTATTTTTTGTGTGTTTTATCTGGAGAATATAATCCATTCACATTTAATGTGAGTTCTGATATATTTGGAATTATTTCAAATATGTTATTTTATAAACTACTCTTTGGAATAGTTTATCAAGCTCATTAAGGTTGTAGAGCACAAGGAAGTCATGATGCTTGTTGTGTATTACCATAAAATATTAAGCTTAAGTTAACTATATTCATATTTCACATGAAATTACATTTTCTCTTCTGTTAAAGTACAATTTACAGAGTAGTGAGCCCAGGGATTTAAGAAGAAAAGTTAAATTTGAGAACATTTCGTTCATCAACCTAATTCCTTCTGAACTCTAGGGAAAGTAGCAGCTTATTTGGTCTTTCCATCTTAGCATCTTGGTTCAGTTTGCACAACTTCAATGTTCTTCAGAAGTATAGCTACCAGAAATTACACAAGAAGTTACAAAAACATGAACTATGGATGGATTCACCCCAGCCTCTGCCCTTACTTCCCTCATTGTCCTCATCCATAGGTGTATGATTTTTGTCCAGTCTCTCCCCACAACCTCCTCAGCTCTTTCCCTCTAAGAATTGTCAGTCCTCTCCCTTTCTAGGCCCTGATTCTATTATATTCACCAGTTTATTCTGTTCATCAGATTTTTTATTCACTTGATTTTTAGATTCATTTGTTGATAGGTATTTGTTGTTCATAATTTTTATCTTTACCTTTTTTTTCTTCTTCCTCTTAAAGAGTACCTTTCCGAATTTCATATAATACTGGTTTGGTGGTGGTGAACTCCTTTAGTTTTTTCTTATCTGTGAAGCTCTTTATCTGCCCTTCAATTCTGAATGATAGATTTGCTGGGTAGAGTAATCTTAGTTGTAGGTTCTTGCTATTCATCACTTTGAATATTTCTTGCCACTCCTGTCTGGCCTGCATAATTTCTGTTGAGAAATCAGCTGACAATCGTATGGGTGCTCCCTTGTAGGTAATTAACTGTTTTTCTCTTGCTGCTTTTAATATTCTTTGTCTTTTGCTCTTGGCATTTTAATTATATTGTGTCTTGGTGTGCTCCTCTCTGGATTCATTTTGTTTGGAGTTCTGTGTGCTTCCTGGACTTATAAGTCTATTTCTTTCACGAGAGGGCAGGGAAAGTTTTCAGTCATTATTTCTTCAAATAGGTTTTCAGTATCTTGCTCTCTTTTTCTGGAACCCCCATAATTGGGATGTTGGTACACCTGAAGTTGTCCCAGAGGCTCCTTACACTATCTTCCAATTTTTGGATTCTTTTTGCTTTTTGCTTTTCCAGTGGAGTGTTTTCTGCTTCTTTGTATTTCAAATCTTTGACGTGATTCTTGTGTTCCTCTAGTCTGCTGTTAGGTCTCTGTATAATATTTTTTATTTCAGTCAGTGTATGTTTAATTTTTAGTTGGACCTTTTTCATCTCCTCTTGGGTCTCACTAAATTTACCCATTTTTTCTAGGAAATTCTTGAGAAACCTTATAACCATGGTTTTGAACTCTATATCCAGTCGTTTGTTTTCCTCCATTTCTTTTGCTTGTGATCTATTTCTTTGTCTCTGCATTTTCGCTGCTTCCCTGAGTTGGTAGAGTAGCTTTGTGTGTTAGGGGTCCTATATGGCCCTGTAGCTCCCCCTCCCCAGTTATCTGAGGTGGTCTCTCTTGGTGCATCCCTTTGTGGACTGTGTGTACAGTCTTGTTGTAGTTAAGTCTTGATTGTGTTGGTATCACTGGGGGGAATTGACCTCCAAGCCAGTTGGTTGTGAGGATCAGCTGTGTCTATGCCGGGAGAACTTCTGTGCTGGAGTCAGCCTTATGATCGTGAATAATATATTTTAATGGGTTTTGGAGTCAGACCAACCTGGCTCTGCCATCTTCTACTGAGCGAACTTGGGTATGTTTTTTAATCTAATTCTCATTCTCCTTATCTGTGAAATGGAGATCAAAATAAGAACAATTTTTTCATGGGATGATTATAAGAATTAAGTGATTTAGAGGTCATAAAGTGCTTAGTGCAGTATTTATCTTACGATAATCACTCAAGAAATGGTTATCTGGCATAACTAATGTATTACTAGTATATATTTTAATAAATGTTTATTGGGCACATGGTATGAATAGGCACAGTCTCAGGCCAGAGTGATACAGAAATAAATGTGATGCAGCTCTGAGAGAAACATGCATAGATTGCGAGAATGCAGAGGCAGGGCAACCTCCCACACTGTGACATTAGGACTCCCAGAAGAGTGACATCTGAGTTGAATTCTAAAGGATGCATATGGATAAGCTCAGCACAGAGACAGAGAAAGAACTTCCCAGGCAGAGGGAATCGGCTATGAAAAGAGGTTTAAAAGACTAAAAGATTTTAACAATGAGCACTAATCTATTACGACTTTTAGTGGAGGCTGCCACTCTCCGTTGTAACATCACTTGGTATCACAGCCAAAAGAAGCAGAGGAATGGAATGAAGTATACAGGTCATTTTTAATACAGAGTTTGCTCGTATTAATCATGTTAAGTATTTATCTGTTATATCTACTAATTATCCAACATTATAGCCAAAATTGAGAGGAAAAAAATCCAAAATATAAAAGAATTAATACAACTCAAAAGAAAAAAAAATGCAAGCAATCTGATTTAAAAATGGGCAAAAAAATCTGAAGAGACGTTTTTCCAAAGAAGATGTACAGATAGCCAAAAGGTACATGAAAAGATGCTCAACATCAGTAATCATCAGAGGAATGTAAATCAAAACCACAGTGTGGTATTATGCCAGACCTGTTAGAATGATTATCAGAAAGACAAAAATATATGTTGGTGAGGCTGTGGAGGAAAGGGAACCCTGTGCACTGTTGGTGGAAATGTAAATTGGTGCAGCGATTGTGGCAAACAATATGGAGGTACCTCAAAAAATTAAAAGTAGAACTGCCATATTTCTAGCAATTCCTCTCTGGGTATTTATCCAAAGAAAACAAAAACACTAACTGAAAAAGATACCTTCACCCCTAGGTTCATTGCAACGTTACTCACAATAACCAAGATATGAAAACAACCTAAGCATCCATGAATGGGTGGATGGGTAGGTGGATGAATGGATGGATGGATGGATGGATAAATGGATAACGAAAATGTGATACACACATACAATGGAATATTATTATAAAAAGGAAATCTTGCCATTTGCAATAACATGGTGGACTTTGAGGGCATTATACTAAGTGAAATAAGTCAGAGAAAGATTAATAACCTGATCTCTCTTATAAATAAACAAACAAACAAGGTTATTGACACAGAACAGATTGGTGGTTGCCAGAGACAGGTGGTGGGAAGGTGGGCAAAATAGGTAAAAGGGAGTCAAAAGATACTACTGTAGAACTTCCAGTAAGTGTCGTGGGGATGTACTGTACCGCAAGGACACTATAGTTAATAACACTGTGTTGCATATTTGGAAGTTGCTAAGAAGGTAGATCATTTTTAAAAAGTTGAAAGAAAGCTGCTTGCCAAAGCCAAGTAGCATAGTATGGTTTAATAGACCATAGCCATGGACTCTGTTAGCCCTGAATTAAAATTAGACAACCTGACAGATACGTGCATTTTGAAAAACCATTACTGTTTTGAATTCTCACTTTCACTTAAAACAGATAAGGCTACGCGAACACATCTTACAAGTGTATTGTGAAGCTCAAATATAATATAATCCGTTCTTGATATTCATGATGATGAGAATGCGAAAGAAGCATAAGCACCCAAACCCAAAAATAGTACATAAATTAAAATTTGTATTAATTGGTTCCAGGAAACATTTTTGTATGCTGATTTATCCTTCTAATTTTATTTTACTTAGAATAAAATTAATTCCATTTGTATTTCTTTAACCTACACCAGCAGATGGCAGGAAGAAGTAGCCTAGATAATTACAGCATGGTGACAGAAGTCATTTTGGAATTTAAAAATTACTAAACTTAATTGGCAAAACAGAAAATAAAATATCGATTTTGTAGTTGTCACTTCACACTTTGCTTGTCTTCAATGAATTAAAAGATTTTTTTTTCATCAGAACTTCAATAAATGCTTTAGTCTCACCAATTCCCTTTCTGCTCTATTTTTCTGCATCCTGGTTTTTCTACATACCTTATATGCCATCCTATATAGTTGTCCAGTCCTCACTCCCTGAGCCCCCATATACACATATATATTTCTTCTACCCTCTTCTTTTGTAGCTTCTAGTTCCAAAATTAGATCCCCTTTACCTTCCTTCCAAGATTCTATTTTTTCTCGGGACTTTTCTCAGCTGGGTGTAAATATATATATATTTTTTTAATTAGTTGACATTAGATGGCATTTTCATTTTTAAATATATCTTTAATATTTTGACCTACAAGCTTCTCCTGGCGCCTTCTCTACTCAATCCTTTATCCCACATATTAAGAATGAAAAAAGATGTGGCCACTTACTGTCCCCATTATTCTGACCATATTCATGTTTAATAACTAGTTTACAT
>JAAGEH010000041.1:59029834-59120818 GCA_011751065.1 Lasiurus cinereus
GGAGTAACTAGTACCAGACCTACATTCCTACCATAAACAACTAGAAAATGGGATATATATGAAGCAGCCGTTTCATCTATTGAACAATGTTGTGTTACCCAGAAGAGAATAAAATAAGGTGAATCCAGAAGGCTCATTATTGGCCCAGAGAGAAAGAACTCAAGGAAATCATGGCAGTATCAGTGAGTTGAGCAAACTAAATGTATAGCTTAGGGAGACTCAGGTGGCTAGAATTTATGGGTGTACTGGATAGGAAGGAGCTAATCAGGGAAAGATCAAGAAATCTGCCAAGGAGTCCCCTTAAGTCTATTATTAAATACTAAATGGAAATACAGAGAGAGAAACTCCACAAAGCTGGGCAACTACTGAAGAGTTCTAAGCTGAACATTTCCCAGAAATCATACAGAAATGGGAGGTGTTGAGTTCTAACTAGCCAGAGAGCATTCTGTAAAAATCCCATAATATCCACAACTTAGTAGAAGGGTGAACTTGCTCTAAAGACTACCCTAAACTCACCTTAACAAATCTCAAAACTATCCTCAGAAGAATTGGACAGATCCTCAAATTACTTAACTGCCTGAAAAAAAAAAATTCTACCTTTTGGGAAAAACACAAATTAAGACAGTCAACAATGTAATATTTGCAATATTCAGCATCTAATAAAAAACCATTAGTCATGCAAAAAAAAACAAAAAAACAGGAAAATGTGACCCGTAACCATCTAATTTACAAACCTCAGAAGTCAGAGACATGGAGAATTGAGAGATTTCTCCCCTGGACACGTTTATTTACATTTTAGAGGTGGTAAACCTAGAGATCTACCCCACCTCCTGAGAAGATCTCGTTATATTACAAAGCAAAGGTCCTCTTTGCCCTTCTTCCCTCCTCCTCCCCCCCAACCCCCCACTTCCCAGAGGAAAGGAGGAGCAACAGCTGTGTCAGCTGTCCTATATAAACTCCAAAAAGTCATTATTTTGAGGTTTCTCTCATCGTGTTACCCTGTTGGGATTGGGACAGAGAACTAATTAATGCAATTTTGAGTAAAAGGCTGTCTCTGATCCAGAAAACCTGGTGTTTCTTGCCAGAATGGATGAATAAATACTTAACAGAAATTAAAATAAGAATCAGGAGGTCACGGTTCGATTTAGGTCAGGGCCTATGCCCA
The DNA here is from genome assembly GCA_011751065.1 of Lasiurus cinereus. NCBI lineage: Eukaryota > Metazoa > Chordata > Mammalia > Chiroptera > Vespertilionidae > Lasiurus > Lasiurus cinereus. Next base: position 59,031,000 of record JAAGEH010000041.1, read on the forward strand.
GATTGCAGGCTCAAACCCCAGTGGAGGGCATGCAGGAGTCAGCCAATCCATGATGCTCTCTTCATTAATGTTTCTGTCTCTCTCCCCCTCTCCCTTCCTCTCTGGAATCAATTTTTTAAAAATTGAAAAGGATAAAATAGAAAGGGGGTATCTCTTATACGGTGGCTAGAAAGGCTCCTCTGAGGAAGTAACATTTGAGCAGAGATGTGAATGAAAGTAAGCCATATATGACCCTACCCCGGGAGAAGACCACACATAACATACTCCTCTTGTTGGCTCTCCTACGTGCTTAGCCCAGCTATTCACACAGAAGCAGAATTTATTTATTTTTTCTTAAATATATTTTATTGATTTTTTTTACAGAGAGGAAGGAAGAGAGATAAGAGAGTTAGAAACATCGATGAGAGAGACATCAATCAGCTGCCTCCTGCACGCCCCCTACTGGGGTTGTGCCCACAACCAAGATACATGCCCTTGACCGGAATCGAACCTGGGACCTTTCAGTCCCCAGGCTGACGCTCTATCCACTGAGCCAAACCGGTTTTGGCCATAAGCAGAATTTAGATAAATAAGCGTCGAGGGTATGGCATTCTGAAAGGCTGGCCACTTCTGGCTAGAGGATTGTTTTTCTATTCTATAAATTCAAGAGTAGCTACCTCTTCAGACAAATGACTTATTAGCCAGAGACTTGTTAGCTAGGAAAAAATCAGCTAGAAATCAAACTTCAGTTAAGAATGTTTCAAGCATAATTCATGTTTCATTTCCTTGACTACATCATATGTATGTGTGTAAATGTAGGGTTAGCAAGCACGGAATGAAGTTTCATTTGGGTGGCTAAGTTCTTTTTACAGAGGTAGAAATAGATACCAACTTGGTTGGGAAAGTACCCTCCTCGTGGTAAATGTGGCATACACAAATGCCGGGAAGAACAGATAGGGTTAGAGAGCACAGGCAGGAGGAATAATAAGTGAGCGGCATGAATTTTAATTGGGCCGTAACTAATAGTACCATCCTTATGCTAGTTGTGCAGAGTGTCAGAAGCTCGTAGCCAGAAGAAGAAAGGATGGGATGCAAAAGCCAGAAGGCAGCCTAGTCCCGGGCTCTGGGCTGAGCCAGTTATTAGTGTGACCTTTCTGGTCGAAACCCTTCTCCTCCTCTCTGTTTCACCAGGTCATTACTTTCCCTGCTGTGAATCATCTCTGAGAATCCTAACAAGCACATCATTGTCAAGAAGTTAAAAGCAATGATAAGTTGTTCTGCTAACACCTGTCAGTGAAATAACTCAGAGCACAAAACCCGGGCATTTAAGGAGTTGACAAGTATTATTAAACCTGTTTTGCAAGAGAAGGAGCTGGTTCACAGAGGGAAAAGCTGTCAGAGGTAATACAGTCAGGAAGAGGCTCGGGCCTCCTGCCTCCCACAACCAGGCTAACCCCGCGGGGAACCATCCGTGAACAGTTATCAGTGTTTCCTTCTGTCCAGCTTTCAAGTGCTGTGACCTTTTTAAAGCGACGAATATGTCTTACGTTCAAGTGTAATTCTTATGACTGGTTTTCTCTGTTTGGGTTTTCTCCCTCATCAGAACTTTATATTATGTTAAATTGTTAAATGCTAGCCACAGTGTATTTCTCCCACTCCGGCTTCCTTTTATTTTCTTCTGTAACTCGTCTGACTTTGGGGCCTTGCTAAGCCTCCTGTTTGAATGGAGGTGCTTTCATCCAGGGGATGAGGCTTTGCGCCGTTCCTTCCTTGAACCTGAACTTAATTTCATGATTTCATTAAAGAAAACAGAGAGGAAAGCCTAACTTAAAGTAAATTAGGATTTATAATTCGGAAATACTTCTGCCTTTTCTGTAACTAACTTTTTAGTTGCATTTACTTCTATAAAAAAATAATAAACAAGGAATCAATGATGTTAGTGTGGGTTTCACAGAAAGCTGAGCTTAAGGCAAGCGCTTAAGCGCAAATACTCTCTTCAGGACTCTGACCCAAGGGGCCAAGAGCCAGGGCCAGGGAACGTGAAGCCGAGGAGCGGGAAGAGCCTTACAGAAATGCCCGACGTGTTCACGTTGGCCCCCGCTATGCACGACTAGGTGCTCAATCCTGCAGGCCAGCCTGAAGAACCAGGAACCCAGGCGTGGACCGAGAGTGACACTCATAGGTGGCACCTGCAAGAAGCCAGCTGGAGCCCAGATGACCCTGAGGCAGTAAGAAGCGGTCTCCCATAACACACATGTCTATTCTCGCGCATGAGGATATAAAGTAAAGCATGAACTCTTGCTCCCCACCCCCATCCTTCTCATGGACACTTGTCTTTAACATTTCATTGTCTATGCATTTACATAGCATCTGAGACTATATATGTATCTTTTTTCCTTCTAAAAATGGGCATTGGGTCACACTAATCTTGTTCTGTGACATGTTTTTTCAACTCCCGTGTTACTTGCATCGTGGTTAGGTTTTTTCCTCATCGTCAGCAAGTTGATTGTGCCCGATAGGAAACACATTGGAAAACACTGACTTTCCATTTTGGAATGAATGCGTTAGAGAAGGAATGACCGGGTTCTTGCTTGAGGAAGAGGAATGCAGTGGGCATGGTCTGGGAAAACAGGGAATTGTCGTTGCCAGACAGCTGGTCACCCCTGCCAGTCTCCTCCCCGTTCATCAGCACCTCCGCAGCCTCAATTCAGAAGTAAGAATGGAGACTACACAAAGGAGACAGAGAAAAGAGATGTAGGAGAGGAAAGATAATTCTCTCTCCACGCTTCTCAATTCTGTGACCGAGACCCCTGTCATAAAAGATCAACAAGAGAAAAACAAACAGAAGTTTATTAAAATTGTATTCCTTGTTATATACATGGGGGAAAACCAGGAAAAAAATGAGTAACTCCACAAGGTGACTTCAAATTCAGGATTAAGTAGCAGTTTAATAGGGTAAGGGGAGGGGAAAGTAGAACTTTTAAGAAAGGTGAATGGGCCCTGGGAAGAAATGGGTGTTAGGACTGTGATAGGCAGAGAAGGAAAGTTCGGGGAAAGCCTCTCCCTGAATCTGCTGTTTCTCAAGTGCCTACACCTCAGAATAATATACCAAAGCGGCATGTTTTGGGGTGGTGTGTCCTGAACTCCGACAGTCATATCTTGGGGTGGCATATTCTACTAACCTTGAGAGAGAAGGCAAGCCACAAAGATCTGTTTAATCAGCAAATATGTTAACCCCACACTAAGTGACAGGCACTAGAAATAAAGTGGGGAACATGACAGACTGTCCTCGGGCAGAGAAAGTCTACAATTGAGAGAAACAATAGGGCAAAGATGCAGAAGATAAAGAAGAAAGAATTCCAAACGAGGGAGGAATTCCAGGAATGGCTACATCAGTACAGTGCTGGTGTGACCATACATTGTCTAAATCCCAGCCATCTGCTTCCACATCAAACCCGATTTCACGTCTCCCCCACATACTACTACATGTATATCCCAATAATAATATGGTGATATATTTTTCATGGTTTCCCACAGTTGATAATAAATACACTTCATTCAAACCAGTGGCTTATGACCCAGATCTAAGAATAAATATAGTGGAAGTCATATGCTTCTTTAGTGACAGTTTTACTAATTAAATTATTTGGCCTATTTTTAGCCACGTTGGATAGTTTTTCTTTTTAAAGTTGTTATGAATGTTGTTTATAGCAGCATCAATAAGCCAAGAATTCACATAGTTAGTTACTCAATCACACAGATTACTCATCATTGCCTGTTCATAACAGAATCCTAAAATGTTTGAGATTTCTGATGCAAATCAAAATCTCATCATCACTTGTCATTGCTAAATTAAATGACAGGATAATAACATTACATTAAAACCATTTTTCCCTTGATTGAACACCTTTTTCAGAAGTGAACCTGGTAGATGTATATTTTTTTCATCAGTACTATAAATGCATTTAGAATCCGAGATAAAAATAGAATTGAAAAGGGGAGGAGTGGAGTGGGATGTTTTCAAATTATTGATGAATCTCTTGAATCTCAAATAACCATATTTGACAGTGCAACGCTATGGAATGGAGTCGCTTAGTTCAATTTGAGACTTTTAGAGCTACATAAAGGAGGTTCCAGGTCGAACTTGGTCTTTATTGACACAATCATGCGTTCCTGTCAATAGTCATATGGCATCCCATTGCAAACAGGCTGTCAGTGCCCTGTAGGAACTGGCATTGTTTTGTTACTTTAATACGAAAAGATAGTGGATAGATCACAGTCTCTACTGGAAATGAACATAAATTTCTAATCTGCTAAATCAAAGTAGGTTCATGGTAAACTCTCTTGGCCTTTCTTTCCTGCCTAAAACTAATGAACCTCTTTGGTCAGACCTACCACCTCTCCATCCGCTCCATCTGGCCCTGTGCCCACTTTTTGTGGCTAACCAGTCCTCATGCCACTGAGCCCCTCTCCTTCACTTGCCCCTCCACCCAGAACTCGTTTTCCATTTTAAAGTCTTCTGTCCTTCAAAGACGTGGTTTCCTCCCATCTTCCACCTGTACTGTTAGGAGAATCCTATACTGGAGCAAACCATTTACTTCTACTTTTTGCCTCATTTAGTACTTCCTTAAGCAGTAATGTGCTTGTAATAACCTGATAGCAAAAACCCTTAATTCTTGAAGTTGTTGACGAAGGTGTAGACCAAATCAACATTGGCTAACAGGTGACAGTAGTTGAATCTGGGTGATGGGTATAGAAAAAAATCAATATATTATTTTCTCTAGTTTTATGTGTTTGGATTTTCCTGTAGTAAAATGTAAAACTAAACTTAGTTCTAATCCACTTTTTTTTTTAAGTAGATGCTCTTTTTTAGTCAGTGCATGAAATGGGTAATAGGAAGGCTGGATTAGGATGAAAACCCTGAACTGCCATCCAAATATCCCACTCCTGTCCCTCCCTCAAGGAAACAAATAAGATCCTTCAGCGCCTGGAGTTGCAGCTCCACTCTTCTCCTGAAGTCCTGGGAGTCCCCCAAGATGGAAGCAGGCTCCCCTGAACGGCCCTGATGCAGTCCAGGCCCCCGGAGCTATCATCTGAAGCAGGGCTACGGTCATTCAGGGTCCTGGGGGAGAGGAATCCTGTCGGGCAGACGCTGTCTCAAAAGGGATGCAAACTCCTGAGGGTTGTCTGCAAGGAAAGGTTCTCTCCCTGCCCTGCTTCTGCCGTTCTGACTGCTTGGAGCTCCACCTCGCAACCTCCCCTCTCTCTTCTGAGGAACCTAAAACTGATTGCAGTTACCAATGTGTGCGTGTGTTTGTTTTTTCCCTTCTCCCCCTCATTTATGACAGCCTTGCTCCTCGTTTGCCAAGAACCGGAGAAACCATCCATGGGCACAAGTTTTTCATTGGCTTTGGAGGGAAAGGTGCCAACCAGTGTGTCCAAGCTGCTAGGCTCGGAGCAAAGACGGCCATGGTGTGCAAGGTAAGAGTCAAGTCCAGCGGACCGTAGTCTCAAGGCAAGAATATGGTTTTAAGGGGGGAGTTCCCCGGCTTCATTTTTTAAACTATTTTAAAAGGCACAATTCAGTGGCATTTAGTTATCGCAGTGTCGTTCAGCCACCATATCTGTCTAGTTCCAGAACATTTCCCATCACGGCAAAAGCAAGCTCTTTACATTAAGCAGTCGCTCCCCGTTTCCTCCTCCCCGTGGCCCTGGCAACCACCAATCTACATCCTGTCTCTATGGGTTTCTCTGTTTCTGACGATTTCCTATAAATGGAATCATGTGAAGTGTGACATTTGGTGCCCGGCTTAGTTCACTTAGCATAAATGTTTTTAAGGTTCATCTACCTTATTAGCAAGTACCAGTACTGCGTTCCTTCTGTGGCTGAAGCGTACTCCATTGGCTAAGGCACAATCTGGGTATCCATTTGTCTGTTGGGGGACCCTGGCTGTTTCCAACTTTGGCGCCTGTGAGCACTGCCGCCATTAACATGCGTGTACATGTGCTTGTTCGAATGCCTGTTTAATTCTTTTAGGAGTTCATTGCTTTTAACTGTTTAAATAGGAGGGAATAATCTTCCTTGTTTTTTATATTCATTTCTACCTCACTAGATCCTCTGGGCAATAGCAGTCCTCACATAACTTAACACTGCATTCCCTGAATTAAAAGAGTTTCTAACTAGCGTGTGAGGTGAGGAGAATTAATCTACTCTGTTCAGGTTCTAAACAACAGCATGAGTCCTCTTGTTTTTAGCAGGAGTTTTTTCTTAAATATATATTTTTAATAGGTTTGTGTGTTTTTTTTATTTCAGAGAGTAAGGGAGAGAGAGAAAGGGAGAGAAACATCAATGATGAGAATCATTGATGGCTGCCTCCTGCACGCCCCCTTCTGTGCCCTGACCAGGAATCGAGCCAGGACCTCCTGGTTCATAGGTGGACACTGAACCACTGAGCCACGCCATCCAACTGTTTTTAGCAGCTTTTTCTACAGCAACACAGCTTTTAGAAACTTGGTTTAATAACTGGTGATTTACTCATCTCTGAGTTCTTTTCCTCTGATGCTATATCTTGGATCAGAAGGGAATCTGGGCCTTGCTGAACTGGACATCACTGATCTTTAGGTGCAGTTCTGTCTTCAGGTATTTAAAGAAAACTAAACTTCGTATTCCTATTTCCATCCACCCACCGAAGTGATCTCAAAAGTAAATCAAACAGAATTGATTGCCAGAGGTTCAACTTTTGCATTTTTTATGAAATTTTAAGATGCTATCATTACTGGTATAACAGGAAAGCTAGACTGGGTGTGCATAGTAGAGGATACGAAAAATATGAGAAATTTCAAAGAATGAGCTCTCTGCTGTGAAATGGGTAGATTTTACCAAAATGTCTCTGAAATATCACTTCCCATGGCATACAGCACTTTCTTCTCCGAGGGAGTCTTTAAATGATGCATAAGCTATATAATTATCATTTTATCTACTAATGAACTGTAGCTTTATTTCTCATTTATGATTAACATGATATAATTCTCATCTGGCTGTTGGGTCAGAAACATCTCATGAATCACAAGAAACCCTCATTTGCTAAGGTTGAGCTCTTGATAGATTTAAAATATTAATTAATCAGCAATTAATTTTTTAATATATTTTGTTGATTTTTTTACAGAGAGGAAGGGAGAGGGATAGAAATTTAGGAACATCAATGAGAGAGAAACATCAATCTGCTGCCTCCTGTACACCTCTTACCGGTGATGTGTCCGCAACCAAGGTACATGCCCTGGACTGGAATCGAACCCGGGACCCTTCAGTCCTCAGGCCAATGCTCTATTCACTGAGCCAAACCAGTCAGGGCAAATCAGCAATTAATTATTGATGACCAATATTATGTTCTAGGAATTATGGAGCCAATTAAAAATGTTAGGCTTGATCTGTCTCTACTTGGTTAGAAATGAAGGGTTTGGGGATAATAAGATGGTGCTAACTTAAGGGGCTTGGATACTGGGAAAAGGATATCATTTCCAGGCTGGGAAAACGTGGAGAAAAAATTGGTGTTGGAACAAGGTACTGAGAATATCCATGGGGAGAGGCGAGTTTCCTAGAGCTGGAGCTGTTAAAGGGAGAGATTAGAGAGCCGCCTCCTGCAGATTTTATAAAAGTTATTCATTTAGCCATTTAAGTCAAAATTGGATGTCCCTAGGATCTCATCCAACTCAAAGGTTTGGAGATTGGTTTTATTTTAGATCAATTTGAGGCAAAGAGAAATGCAAAATAGAAATGTTTGAATAGAAATACGCAGGAGGGGGCATGCAGGAGGCAGCTGATCGATGTCTCTCTCTCATCGTTGTTTCTAACTCTCTATCCCTCTCCCTTTCTCTCTGTAAAAAAATCAATAAAATATATATATTTTTAAAAAAGAATTATTTGAATTGTAGAACTGACCTTGGGAAATGAATGGTGAAACCATAGAAGTGGGTCTGAGGGAAACAGTAGGCAGAAGGATGTGTTTGGGGAAATGTTCTCATTAGAAGGTTGGGTAAAGCAAAGGTGCTGTGTATTTTATTCTGGTCTGCGAATGATGGTTTATGTAAGTCGCTGCCCAGTTTTGAAAGTCCTTTATATCTAACATGTTCTTGACTTAGTCATCTAGTGTTTAGCCCTGTGGCGGAATTTACTTGGGATCTGTACAGAGAAGTTAGCTAAAACCTATACAGGATTACTTTGCTTCAGCAACCTGAGACATGTAGATATGGATTTATTTAAGATTAATCTAATTGCATAATATTCTTAGATTTCTTTCCCCCCCAAAAAAAAAAATATTTTATTGATTTTAGAGAGGAAGGGAGATGTAGAGAAACATCCATGATGAGAGAGAATCATTGGCTGACTGCCTCTTACACACCCCTCACTGGGGATCGAGCCCCCAACCTGGGCATGTGCCCCTGACCAGAATCAAACCTGGGACCCTTCAGTCTACAGGCCAATGCTCTATCCACTGAGCCAAACTAGTTAGGGCTATGCTTAGACTTCTTAACAAAAAATTAAATCTCTTTTCTAGTAGAATTTATTGTTACCCATTAATCATGATAGTTCTTCCCATTGTGAAATATATTTTAATAGAGCAAATTAGCCAAACTGCTTTATGGCAGTTTTTTAAAGATGATAATTCCAAGTAGAACCCAAAATCATTAAATTACTCAAGATAAAATTGAACAGATGGAACAAAAGAAAAACAGAAATTTTTGTATGGATTTCTTAGCAACATTAACTTACCTATTACTGCCTGGCAAAAAAAAAAAAATTCAAACTCTAATGAAGTAAGACTGGTTGATGGCATGTACAAAGCATCTTATATTGAGCAAAGGAGAAATACTTGTCCAGATACTGTGGCAAGGACTATTAAGCAGGAGTCCATCAATATGCGTACAGTGCAATGTGTAAAATGAAACACCAAGTAGTTAAGAGTCATGTAGTCAGTATTTAACTGAGTCATGGGCCAAGGCGACAGTCCAAGGGTAACTGAAGATATTTTGAGATTAAAATCCAGGAAAATGGAAGTCTTCTCGGCAGGGCAAAGAACCTGCTAGGACACCTTTCCTAAGGCTTAACCTGATTTAAGTGTTTCTTCCTGCTCCCTTCCACTGAAGCCAAACATTAGAGAAGACAAAGATATCCCTAAACATCAAAACCTGGCAGCTCAGGAGGCCCCAGGTAGAATAAAGAGCTAAAGATGCAGTGGCCCAGCCAAAACTGGTCTGGCTCAGTGGATAGAGTGTTGGTCTGCGGACTGAAAGGTCCCAGGTTCGATTCTGGTCAAGGGCATGTACCTTGGTTGCAGGCACATCCCCAGTAGAGGGTGTGCAAGAGGCAGCTGATTGATGTCTCTCTCTCTCATTGATGTTTCTAACTCTCTGTCCCTCTCTGTAAAAAATCAAGAAAATATATTAAAAATAAATAAAGATGCAGTGGCCCAGCATGAGCCCAGAGCCCCTGCTTCCTGTGCACGTGAAAGGAAGCCACAAGCAGGCATGGACCCACATGGCCCACATCGGAAGTCAGCAAACAAGGACCTTCAAGAAATGACCTGGTTTTGCTTTCTTCAAAAATGAGACTCGACTCTCTAATGCAAGTAGTGTTTTCCATTCAGAATGGCCAGGAATGAAGTTCTGTGACAGAGGCCTTACGTTAAGAGCAGTGCTACCTACTCACAGACTGCAGACTGTCACTGGACTGAACAGTACAGAAATTGAGCATAAACATAAATGTTTAGAGCAATTTGACAGAATAACTTTATAGCTGGTGAATAGAATATAAATAATCCATGCTCAGATAGGCAGGCCTGATAATGGTGATGTTAACATTAACTCTGTATATTAAAGGCCATTATTAAGGCAAATGCCATTTATCTGGGATTTAAACAACCAGCAAGCTTAAAAACTGGAATTTATCTATTTTTCTGTCATCTTCTATGATAAAGCCACAAATGGCAAGTTAAAAGTTAACATGAGGGATTTTCGTTTAAAGCAACTGCTGTGTTTTGTTTCACGACAGCAAATTCAGCTTAATCTTCTAAACCTGCTGCTCATTTTGACCCTCAGCCAGGGAAAGTCACAAAATGTCTAGAATCACAGCCTCGTTTCAGTATTGATTATATTTCCCCTATTCTAACTTTGAAAAGCAATAACCTGCTGTAATGTGATAACATTTTTAGCAGAATATTTAATTTCATATAACCTCAGGTAAGAAACCTTGGTCCTCTGTGTTTTGACATCAATTCTATTAGTCTGTGGATGGGTGGAATTACTCAATGTTTTCTGCCATTTAAGGATTCCAAACAGCCCATTCCTCCCCCATTTGGAAATACAGGTGTTTATTATGATAGTGCCCACTGAAGTCCCCTCCTCAGTGGTAGGCCGTGTTCAGGACCATGGAAGCCACTGACTGGCTCTCCCTCCGTGCAAAGAGCGCCTGCCCCATGGAGAGAGTAAAGGAAGCACCTCAGGCCCTCAGCTGGAGGAATTGCTGCTGGTAAACTCAGCCCTTTGGTTTTCCCTGGTCCTAATCCACATCTCTCTACAGTGGCATTGGCCAATACAGTATCACCTCCCACATGTGGCTATTTAGATTTAAGTGTACTTAAAATTACAAAACCGGTTTGGCTCAGTGGATAGAGCATTGGTCTGCAGACTGAGAGGTCCCAGGTTCGATTCCGGTCAAGGACATGTACCTTGGTTGCAGGCACATCCCCAGTAGGGGGTGTGCAAGAGGCAGCTGATCGGTGTCTCGCTCTCATCGATGTTTCTAACTCTCTATCCCTCGCCCTTCCTCTCTGTAGAAAATCAATAAAATATATTTTTTAAAAAGAAAAAATTTAAAAAATCAAAAGTTGAGTTCCTCAATCACACTGCTCCACTTAAGTGTCTGCATTGCACAGCACAGAGAGCAGTGCTACCTACTCAAACCTTTCATCATTGCAGGAAGTTCCATTCAACCACACAGCTCTAATATTCCGCATTGACCTGAGCCTGGGATCGCCCTAAGAGCATCTGGGGTTCTGCAAGTGACCTTAGTTTAAGTGTGAGGGGTTGTCCATCATTGCTGATGACCTGCACCCTTTCACCTGGAAGAGGTGCTCACAGACCACCTCAGACTCTGAAGTTCCCCAGAATCTTGCTGCCCGAAGTGCTTGCTGCGCTGCTGCAGCTGAACGGACTGGATGGAGGGCCTTCCCACGGGCTATTAGGAGCAACACCTTGGAGAAGGCCTCTCTGCGGCCACAACTAGAACAGTTCGGGTGCCATACAGTCGGGTCCCTTTCTGAATAACAAAGAGGCCCAAGGAAAACAGGCCTCTAAGATGATCAGCTACTCACAGAACACCTTTAATGCACAGGCTTAAGGACGGATAGATGTATGCTAAGCTCGGGTCTCCAATAAGCTTCTAGGAAGACTAGCCTTTAAGGAAGAGTATTTAGGCAAACAATATAAGATGGTATTCAATTAAATGCCTAATTATATAGCATCCATGAAGAAGGCTACAGGAATTCTAGAAATAAGAGTAACAAGGGGTAAATAGGAAAGATAGGCCTTGAGCTGGTGCTTGAAAAAACAAGTGAGGTTTGATGAAGTGGGGGAGAGAGGACAGGACTGTTAAGTTCTCAAAAGTGAAGCCAAGGAGATAGACGTGACTATATTGTATTCACATAATGTTTTAACACAGTCAGATGATCCTGTCAACTTAATAGCGCCTCTGCTGACCACTCTGAAAAGCATAAACCCAACTAGTTTTGCCACGGAGAGCTTTAGAAGGACAGAGGCGGAAGAAGCCTGGGCCACGTCAAAATGAGAGTCGTCAGCAAACACAAGCCAAGAGAATCTCTGGCTTCACCACACCCTGATCCCAGCATTGGACCCTGACGGGCTCCTCGCCCCCCGCAGACTCTGCAGGTCACAGTTCTCTGTGCTCCCACTTAGGGGACTTACCAACCTGGTACCAGACAGGACTTCTTTGGTGCACACAAGCCTCTATAGACTCCTGCCATTTTAATCCTGCGATCCGCGGGCCAGTCCTCAACTGGAGTTCACACATGGTAATCACCTGCGGAGCGTGCTGGTCCCACCCACAGAGGCCTGATTGAATTGGTCTGGGATGTACGAGTCACCTGAGCATCGGGATGTTTACAAGCTTCTGATGGAGATACTGATGAGCAGCTAGGGCTGAGAATTATCGGTTTCCTTCCTGCCAGAGGTAACTCACACCAACCAGTCCCACCCTACAGCCTGGCTCAGATGGCACCATTTGCCACAAAACGTAGTAAAGAATTTTAATTAGCTTGGTAACAGAACTAAAATTAGTCCCAGGTTTCCTGACTTCCATATGCACCATTCTACCTCACGGCCAAGATACTTCAAGTTTTCATATCAACTTGGTAGCCAACGTGTGACCAGAAAAACAGGGAAGCCTCCAAAAATACCCAGGGAGTTTCCTTTCTAAGAGTCCTTATTCTGTCAAGATTCTTTTTTTTTTTAATATATTTTATTGATTCTTTACAGAGAGGAAGGGAGAGGGATAGAGAGCCAGAAACATCGATGAGAGAGAGAGAGACATCGATCAGCCGCCTCCTGCACACCCCCACTGGAGATGTGCCCGCAACCAAGATACATGCCCTTGACCGGAATTGAACCTGGGACCCTTCAGTTCCCAGGCCGACGCTCTATCCACTGAGCCAAACTGGTTTCGGCAAGATTCTTTCATTCGTATCATTCGCTGTGCTTTTCAAGACTCTTGCTCTCGCTCTCAGTGGCAGACTATGAGCAACTCTTGCTCTCGCTCTCAGTGGCAGACTATGCTTGGCTTCTGCTCCTCTGACTCTGGTTATCAATTTCCAGTTACTGGGGCGGAGGCTTACATTAGAGACAGAAGCAAGCAAATGGAACTGGAGGGTATTTACTTTTTACCACCTTTTTAAACATAAATCTGGAAAAATACCTGAATGCGTGAGAGGTTTTGAAACAGGGAAGGTGCCATTCTTTTAGTATAAATGGCACGTGTCATCTGTGTAACTCTATAATGCCAAAGAAAAAGAGGATCCTTTGAAATAGGATTCAGATCCCCGTTGCTTTTTGTCCACATTTTGACATGTAATTTAGATCTCCTGAAAGCTGAACTATTACCGCCAAGGCAGAGATACCCTCCCGGTTGGCTATATTCTTCTCAGGAAAATAGCAGGATACATTGAACAGCCATACATTGCACCAAACCATTAACAGAGGTGTGATGTTTTTATTAGAACAATCAGAGTAATAAATACAGTGTCCTTTTTAAAATTATTTCATGTACCCACATGCTTGCTTCCATGATCAGATGCTCTCCTGTGTGAAAAAAAGCCACAGGAAGAACGGAAGCATCAGGGAGAGCAAGGTGGACATGGAAATAGTTAGTGAGACTGAATCCAAGCAGCCGGAGTGCCTTCCCCCAAGAGAAGCAGCAGGAGGAGGATGATAATGATGATGATGATGATGATGATGGCGGCACCAAGCCCAAAACTGGAATTTTATGTATTTTTCTTTCATCTTTTATAATAATCTTCTACAGCTTTAAACGTACTTTTATGCATATTACTTTACTTTATCTTCACGGCAGACTTGCTGTGGCTTTCCAGATAAGAACACTGAGCCTCCAGAGAACTAAAGCAGCTCGCCCCAAACCACCCAGCTGGCGGGAGGGGCTTGCATGACACCAAGGAAAGACTGGCTTCCCATTCTCAGGCTTCTCATCGCTTCTTTTCGCTTTGTAACGACCGAGGCGATGCGAAGTTAATGGAGCTCCAGCTGGCTTCTCTTAATCCTCAGCAGTCTTGTTGCTGTTCCATTCGTTTTTAGTTGCCAGATTTTTATTTTTTGACAAGAGAATATCAAAGAAGGCAAAAACACAGTATTTTGTCCCATGTCTCACATAGACTTTAGAAGACCAGCCAACGGATTTGCCAGGAACTCACCATGAGAATAAAGCTGGAACCAAAACCATCTCCCAGGGATGTAGCCAATCAGATGGTACCCTGAGCAGGAAGAAGACAGGCAGCCGCTGCAGCCTCTAAAATACAACCACAGCGAGTCTGCAAAATGAGTTAAAAGCATGAAATCCTAAGCATGAAATCCTTCCCAGTTATGCCTCTGATGCTCATTCTGTCCCACCTGGTTTGTCTTATTTCCCTCCGATATTATCAGTTTCTTGAGGGAAAAGAAACACTTCCTCCTAACCCCTGCCCTTGCTACTGTTTATATCATCACCACCATTTATTACCTGCCCTTGATAGTCACCTTCAACAGATTTTTCCCAGAGAAAACTGAGAGGAAAGGGAAGAGAAATGTCTTTGCTTTAGTTTGTATCCCCACATGCCTAGGGATGGGTTTTTTGAACCCCAGACCATTCTTATAATGATACTTTCCCAACTATATAATACCCGGATTGTCCATGGGGAAAGAGTTAAATAATGTAAAAAAATAAAAATGAAAAAAGGATGAGAGCACTTGGCTCAGCTCTCAGGAGTCTTCTGATACGAATCTTTGACGAAGGAAATGGGATGCTTTGGTACTTACTCGCCAGGAAGGAAACTTTTGGCAGATGGCTCCTTCCACAGGGAACTCCCCACAGCAACACTGCAGTGGACACTCTTCGTTATAAAGACAGCGATCTGCTAGGAAGACGTGATTACACATTGTTGGAGGTTACTGCAGCTGAGCCAGAAAAGGAGCACAAGGAAAGGTGTTCTTTTGCAGAATAAGGTATCAAAAGTGGCATTTAAGCCGAGACCGGTTTGGCTCAGTGGGTAGAGCGTCGGCTTGCAGACTGAAGGGTCCCAGGTTCGATTCCAGTTGGGGGCATGTACCTTGCTTGCGGGCACATCTCCACTGTGGGGCGTGCAGGAGGCGGCTGATTGATGTCTCTCTCTCACTGATGTTTCTGACTTTCTATCTCTCTTCCTTCCTCTCTGTAAAAAATCAATAAAATATATTTTTTTAAAAGTGGCATTTAAATCAGGGGTCAGCAAAATGATCCATGGGGCAGATCTTGCCCACTACATATTTTTGTAAATTAAGTTTTATTGGGATATAGCCACATCCATTTGTTGACATATTATCTTTGGCTGCCCACTCTACAATGACAGGGGTAAACTGTTGTATAAGAGGTGATATAGCCTGCAAAGTCTAAAATATTACCTATTTGAAAGTAAATAATAAATAAAATATTGCCTACTTAGTCCTTCACAGTAAAAAATAATGGCTAATCCCTGATCTAGATGGTCCGCATGCTCACCAGGAAATTTTACCATCACTCATTGCAGATCTTGACTCAAGTAAATGTCTACGTTTCTTTCTGTTGATATATCCAGCGAGGAACAATTTTCTGTGGGCAAGCAGAACACACCAGGAGGGGCCGAGACCTGGACAGAGACATAATCCATTGCTGGAGTGCTCACCAGCAGGACAGATAAATAGAAGGATAGTTCAGGAATGATTCCAACTCTATGACACTCCAGAAAAGATAAAATGATAGAGAGAGTAAAAAAAGGTCAGTGGATGCCCAGGGCTAGGGTGCAGACAGTGATGAATAGGCGGAGCAGAGAGGATTTTTAAGACAGTAAAGCCAGTCTGTATGAGAATATCATCATGGATATTTGTCTTTACATTTGTCAAAACCCATAAAATGTACAACACCAGAGGGAACCCTAATGTAAACTACGGAGTTTAGGGAGTTTGGTTGATGTGTCAACATCGGTTCATTGATTTTACAACTGTGCCCCCGATCATGTTGCCTATGAGTGAACGAGGAATGCATGTCTAAAGGAAAAACTGAAGTATCATTACCAGAATGGATGCAAGGATGCAAAAACAAAGTAATTCCACTCTACCGAGGTAGCAAGGGCTTTTTAAATTCCCTCCTGCGCTCCAAGTCAGGGTCCAGGGAGATGATATGAAGATTCTAAGACACCAGGCAAGTCATTACAAAGATCCTGTCATTTAGAGTGAAGTAGGAACAACTGAGATTCTTCAGAAAGACTGAGGACAGTTGACGGTGGACAGCTCTGTCTCAGTGGGAATTTCCACGTGGTCAGACCAAAGTGAGAGTGAACCTATAGAACTGGTGAGCAGCATTAAAATGCTTCGCATTTTGAGAAGGATGTAAGTGGAACATTAGTATATAACAATTCTTTGGGCTGAAACCAAGTCTAGCAACATACATTAAGAAGATTAATTAGTTAATGTTTATAAAGTACTGTGCAGATCTGCCCTTTCAAAATTCTAAGTATTCTAAAAACTACATTGCAGCATTTTACTAAATGCAAAAGATCTAATGTTCATTATCTCTTTGGTACAGGTTGGCAAAGATTCTTTTGGCAATGATTACATAGAAAACTTTAAACAGAATGATATTTCTACAGGTAAAATTTCATCTTTTTTTAAGGTTGGTTCTTATAACTTTCTTCTGTGATCTGATCATAAGAAAAGCTGAATATAGAATAGAATTATTAGATCCTCCCCTGGTGGCCAGGGAATTTTTATGCATAGCTTTGTCTAGTCTTGCTTCAATAGCCTATGGTTAATTCTTTCATGTACATTCCTCCAGAGGGGGAGAAGACAACAGGTTACAAACCTTCAATTCATGGAAATGTCTCAAAAGCAGGTGACGAGAGAAAGTAGATGCTACATTCACAGAGGATATTTTAAGAAAAATCATTAAGTATCATAGCTGGAAACGATCTTAGAAACCATTGAGATCTGATATTATCTATAATAATAAAGGTATAACATGCCAATTAGACCAGACATCCTTCTGGACAACCAGGGGCTGTGAGGGAAGCCCGGGTCCCGGTGCCAGAGAGAAGCCAGTGCAGGCAGCCAGGGGAAGGAAGGCCTACTCTTGCATGAATTTCGTGCATCGGGCCTCTAGGTATTTCATAAGAGAACACTGAAGGCCAGAGAGGTTATGAATTTGTCCAGGAGCACAGCTAGTTGGAGCTACGGCCAGGACCAGAATGCAGGTCTTTGGCCCCAGTTCCAGGCTGAAGGCTGCCTGGTCAACATCACCATTCACATACCAGGTCATGATTCTTGATGAGATGCCAAGCTTATGAGAATGAATAAAAATAAACAGGTTGACTTTCTAGGTTTGACTTTTAGTCTTTCACTCAAGTGTGTCATTTCTTTCACTGAAGAAATATGGTAGTGCAGGAAAATGCATATATATACCCAACTATGAAAAATTCGGGGGGATTGGAAGCGGGGGTGGTTTGTTGGATTGTTACTAATGTAAAAAAAAAGGGTGCAACTAAGTGTAAAGACTTGTATTTTCCTCATTGTATAGGTGATGAGTATAAATTAGCACTAATTACTTATTTCTTTTTTATCATTCCAGATGGTTAAAAAGTTTTCTAAGGATTGAAATTGTTAAAATAAATTATCCAAGCCAGGCTGTGTATACGTGATTGTAGGTTGTTTTTTTTTTCCTTTAGAATTTACATATCAAACTAAAGATGCTGCTACAGGAACTGCCTCTATAATTGTCAATAAAGAAGGTATGTGTTTTGCATATTGAAGTGTTGTTTCATAAAACAGTGCATTTCCAGAACTAGAACAGAAACATCAGTTTTTATCCTAACCTTATGGATCTCTTACCATACCCACCAGGCCTACAGCATGGTCTTTCCAACCTAAGCATAAATGTTTCCCTTACTTATACATCCCAGGCTGCTCATTCAAATATAAAATTGTGATACCAAAACCAGTTTGGCTCAGTGGATAGAGCGTCGGCTTGCAGACTGAAGGGTCCCGGGTTCGAATCCGGTCAAGGGCATGTACCTTGGTTTCGGGCACATCCCCAATGGGGGGTGTGCAGGAGGCAGCTGATCAATGTTTCTCTCTCATCAATGTTTCTAACCCTCTATCCCTCTCCCTTCCACTCTGTAAAAAGTCAATAAAATATATTTTTTTAAAAACAAATATAAAATTGTCCATCCAATATATATGAAGCATTATAGTTGCCTCAAAATAATCTTTATAACCCCATTACCCTTCATGTGAATTCAGAATTGATATTTGTCTCTAAAAGCAGTAAGTATTCATCTGTCATTTCAGTTACACCAGGTAAATAAATGTAAATAGATAGGTGCAAAAGAAAGTTGATGAATCATATTTATAGAATAGTTATGAGCAAATGGCAGCAACTAATTACTTCTAACATGTCGTTAGTGTTCAATTTTGTCTGCTCTTTAAACAGCAATCAAATCTCAAAAGTCTATATATACAACTGTGTCTGTCACAAGGCCTTGCAGTAGTGAGACATTTGTCTTTGAAAAGAGTAACTTCCCTTTGCCCTCCAGTAAAGTTTTGAGGATTTCTGCCAACTGTTTTTAGTATAAAAATACCACCATACAATTTTAAAAATCAGAATTAATATTCAGAATGGCCAAGCATTTAATGGGGCACCTACGACAGAACCTAGAGCATTATGGGCAGTCAGTGTGTACTGTGTTATGGATCTCTTAGGATTTGTCACAATATGTTTTTAACTAATACTGCAGTTTCACAAGACCACTCCTCACAGAAGACATGATATTTTTACCGTTAGTGATCCCAAAGTTGCAGTGTCCCACTTACAGACAGTCAACACCAGTTTTCATTCTAACGACAGTCTGTGTTCATTACTTTAAGCTACCTCCTGAGTGATTATCGCTGCCAACAGCAGCTCGTTCCCTGCCTCACACCTCTTTTTTGTGTTCTAGGGATATCTTTGAGTTTTGTTTCTTCCTTGTCTGGGTACAAAATACTACATTTTTGTGCCAAGATATAATTTAATACTTTGTATCGAGTGCCTATTATGGTAGACTTCGTCAGTTTATAGTGCATGGTAATGACCTTAAGAGTATAGGTGGTGCCGAGACCGGTTTGGCTCAGTGGATAGAGCGTCGGCTTGCGGACTGAAAGGTCCTGGGTTCGATTCCGGTCGGGGGCATGTACCTTGCTTGCGGGCACATCTCCAGTGTGGGGCGTGCAGGAGGCGGCTGATCGATATCTCTCTCTCATCGATGTTTCTGACTTTCTATCCCTCCCCCTTCCTCTCTGTAAAAAATTAATAAAAAAATATATTTTAAAAAATGTTTAAAAAAAAAAAGAGTATAGGTGGTGCCCAGCTGGCATGGCGTGGCATGGTTGAGAGTCAGCCTATGAACCAGGAGGTCACAGCTCAATTTCTAGTCGGGGCACATGCCCGAGTAGCTGACTTGATCCCCAGTTGGGGGCATGCAGCAGGCAGCTGATCAATGATTCTCATCATTGATGTTTCAATCTCTCTCTCCCTCTCCCTTCCTCTCTGAAATCAATAATAAAAATATTTTTTTAAAGGAGTATAGGTGGTAGTAGAAGAGCTAATCCAAATACTCAGAGCAGCTCCTTTAAATGAGTGAACAGCGAGGTCACGCAGAGAATTCAGTTTTTACAAGCTGAAGCGGAGGCCTGGATGAGCTAGCCACATGGCAGTGCCCACCATACAGGGGTGTCTTGGGCTTATTGCTCACCAGCCATGGCCAGTCCAGAAACGCAGACCCAGGATCAGCAGCACAGACGCAGCAGCTGCCTCCAGCACAGAGTGAGGTCACTGAGGAGAAAGAGGAGGAGGCAAGCCGTCTTTCAGTGTGTGGGTACTTCGAATTTTTCCAGGACCGAGATTGGGTTTACGCTGAGCCCATCCCCACTTTATTAAATCCTCCTTGTGGCCAACAAACACATCTGTGGTAAGATGATAGGCCAGCATGTGTTCTGTGTTCAGAGGTAATTTTAGGTCATGTCTATACAAGAGCACGAGCAGCCTGCAGCACCAGAAAAATGCTCCTGCAATTCATCCCACTCGTGACTAGACCAACGCTGTCCAATAGAAACACAAAGAAGCCACACACACAATTCTAAGTTCTCCATGAGCCACCTTTAAAAAAGTAAACAGAGGCAGGTAAAATGCATCCTAATATAGTCCCTTACCCCACTATATCCAAAACATGATCCTTTCCACATGAAATCAAAAAGTTCTTAAACATTAATGAGGTATTTTACCTTTTCTTTGTCCTCAGTCGGCCCTTGAAATCTTCTGCGTGTTGTACAGTTAAAGCGAATCTCAGTTTGAACCAATGCGTTTCTAGCGCTCAGTAGCCACAGGAGGCTTGTGCTTCTGGCTATCATGTCGGGCAGCACAGCTCTTGAGAGTTCACCTAACAGATGAAATGGACCACCACACCTCCCGCCTGTAGGTGGGCTTGTAGAGAATGCGTCCAAGGGATGGGTATACGGTTTAAAGCTGATCGTATGCAAAACAATCCCTAATAAATAATAATACAAGATTAAACTCACATACTGACAACTCTAACCCTCCTTCTGTCCCGCCCTGTATAAGATTCCTTAGTCCCGCTGCTATTTCATCTGGTACAGACTAGGCCAAATATCCTTCTCTCTATCTCAAATTATTTCATGCAATTTTTCATCTGCTAAATATTGTAGAATGTGGTTTGACTTACAAAATCACTTTTCAGAATACCATACATAGTGTCCACCTCAAACTAATTGCATACTACAAAGCATTCGTATTTTTTTATTATTATTATTGTCTAAAGTATTACAGGTAGTAGCATTAGGCAAGTTTCTTCCTGTTCATACTCATCATTAGGACACTGTCATTTAGGAGTAAGAATCTGTTGTTTTGCTGAGGATATTTTTCCATTGATTTTTAGAGAGAGTGGAAGGGAGGGGAAGAGACAGAGAGAGAAACATTGATGGGAGAAAGACACCTCCATTGGTTGCCTCTCACACACGCCCTGACCAGGGCTGGGGATCGAGCCTTAAACCGAGGTACATGCACTTGAATGGAATCGAACCTGGGACCCTTTAGTCCTCAGCTGATACTCTATCTACTGAGCCAAACTGACTATGGCAGGATTAAGACTTGACCACATACATTGTACCAGCCATTTCCCATAAAAGAAAATTTGATGTATGTTATATATCATTTCTCAGCTAATAGTCTGTATATAATGATATTGATAAAGGAAGTCATTTTTAGATTTTGTCTCAAAATGATTAGAATATGAATCATGTTACGTAAATATTGTAAAATGCATTAGGAATTTGAAAATTAACCTAGAAATGTTAAAATTAATACAACACACTTCATGTAATGACTCTGTAAGATTGGCTATAACATTGCAGAATATCATTGCTTGGCTCTCCTTTGTTTTAACATAATATTAATATAGAAATTCTTCATAGGCCAGAATATCATTGTGATAGTGGCTGGAGCAAATCTGCTTTTGAATACTGAAGACCTGAGAGAAGCAGCCAATGCCATTAGCAGCGCCAAAGTAATGATCTGCCAGCTAGAAGTGACTCCAGCAATTTCTTTGCAAGCCCTAACAATGGCCCACAGCAGTGGAGGTAATTTTACCTGCTTGTCATTCTTCCTCTAAAAGCTTTTTCTCTGTCTTAATTAAAGTTAACCTTTTCAGCAAAGCAATACTTTTCTGTAGTAAAATATTCTCTAGTAAAATTTTCCCATCTGTAAGATTCAGTTTTCTTCTACTTCTTGATAATGTTAGAAAACCTTACACGTAGGGTAAAAGTAACGTGAGTAACATTTCTGATAGATCCCACAATATAAATCTTCAGTATAGTTAGCAGAAATAATACAGGAAGTAACTAGAATCTCTGAAGCAGCTCACTGTCCACGATACAGTCTAGGGAGTGGACTGATTCCCATTCTGAGAAGCAGAGGTTCAGCGGCATGCCATGTGTAACCCCTGCCCAGATGGTATTAGCATTTTGATAAACTTCTCTAGGAATTAAAGGTTAGTTCCTCCTTTTGTAAAACTGTCCCATCTTTTCCATAAACAACAAAAGATTGTTTATATGTAACATTTGCTCTGTTGTCAACATCCTTGAAGCAGCTCTTTTGTTCGTTTGACCTTTGATTTTGGAAATCTTTGAAAATGCAAAAGCAGGCAGAATTGTGTAAGGAAACCCATCACCCAGCTTCAACAGTTACCACCCCGTGGCTAATCTTGGTTCATCTGCTCTCCCTCCCAGACCTCCGCTCTCACCCCAGTAAATAACAGACTTTTAGAAATCCAGACTGTTTCCTTCTGTTTGTTGCTTTTTTTTCTTATTGACCAGAAGGGAGAGCATCTTCCGAATTAGAAGCCCATTTCTGATCCTTGTGAGCCTTGTGGTCTTTGCGGAATTATCTGATTTTGCTGAGCCTCGTCTGTTAAGTGCATATAAAAATACTCCCCCAAAATAAAAAATATATAAATAAAAATATTCCCCTACAGAATTATTCTAAGAGTGGAATGAAAGTAATAAGTTTCAGTAAATCTAAGTTTCCTTCTCTCTTTCCATTAAAATTTGGACAATAGCCTGATCAGCACCATTTGGTAAAAAAATAAATAAAAATAAAAATAAAAACTAGCCACTCATATTATGGCAATAGTTCTATATACATTAAGAAGAATAGAGAGAAAGAACCACATTGGTTTTTCCTGATAAAGCTTTCTTATCAAGTTATAATAAAAAAAAACAGTGTGTGTGTGTGTGTGTGTGTGTGTGTGTGTGTGTGATTTCTCCCAAACATTTTTAAATGATTGACCTGATGTAACAAACATGCCACGGTGAATCTCACTGACATAGAAAGTATGTTTAATGGACTTGAAGCTGCCAGGAAGAATTCTGAGCCAGAAGCCACTTGGTTACATTTTCTCAGGCCCCAGATCAAGTGTGAGGCTGTGGTGAGCCGGGGCCGCACCGCACTCATTGCCTCGGGGGATGCAGACGCAGCGTGCCACCTCGCTCATGCTCCTCTCTTCCCTGGTACAGATCGGAGCCTCTTCTCGGGTATCTGCTCACTCTTACCTACCGCCTCATCTAGTGTCCTATTACCCACCCAGCTCGTGGAGGAGAGCGAGGCAGGGCACCCACAGCAGAGGATCCAAACTTCCCCAGCTGAGGCACGTGTTATCCAGATGAGCAGGCAGGCAGCCGGCCCCGGGGCCTTTTGGGGTGGAGAGGGGTCCAGAATGCTTCCTCCATCACCTGCCAGTTCTTCCAGGTGAGGAGCGACTAGACCAGAAAGGGGGGTGGGCTGTGGTGAGCCAAAGACCACTTAGCCTGCTCCACATTTTGCTAAAGAGCTAACGTGCCTAAGTATTAATTCTGCATTACCTGATATAATAATGCTGGAAGTAGTACACCTTGCATTTGTATGAGCTTTACGGCTTATACAGTGCTTTTATAAAATTCATCCTCAGAAAAACCTTAGGACAAAGATACGGCAGGTGTTGTTCTCCCGGACTGAAGAATGAGACTTGGGGAGGTTAAGGACTTGGCTCAGCCAAGGTCATACTTTTAGTCAGTGTAGAAACCAGGACTCCAGACTCCAGGACCCCAAGTTCTGTCCTAGACTACGGTTTCAAGTAACTTCCCAATCCCCTTGATTCTAGCCAGCGAGCCTTTATGAAGAGTATCTCTAGAAAAGTAAACTGAGAATTGTAACACTGCCCGTCTTCTCCAGCCTTCCAGTCACAGACAAGGGATGCTCGGGTGTTTCCAGCCATGTGTCCCCACCTCCCCGTGGCATACACACATGCACACGTGTCCTCTGCCCAGCAGGAGCACTGGTTTGGAAGTCCTGAAGTGTGGCTTTGAATTCAGAATCAATCACTTCACAGATGGGGGACATCAGGAAGTCTGTCAGTTCCTTGTTCTGGCCTGTTTCTCCTGGGAAATGAGAACTAGCTCTCTCAGGTCTTGAATGTGGCCGTGTGTGGGAGGACTGCTCACCGGGCTGAGCAGCAAAGCTTAAAGATCTGGGGTGAGCCCTGGCTGTCCTCCCCATGGCCCCGTGAGGCTACCTCTGTGCTAATGAGCATTATTCCATTCACCAGAAAGATGGTACAGCCACCATCATCTGTGAGTTTATCACAGCTCTTACCTGTACTCCTTAACGAGTAATGGAGTTTGAACTAAACACACTGTAGAACTAGAGATCATACATCATGTGTTAACATACAGAGGAATCCCTCGCCAGCTTGGCTCCATGGACAGAGCATCCACCGTGGACTGAAGGGTCGCAGGTTCAGTTCTGGTCAGGGGCATGTACCTCTGTCGCAGGCTCCGTCCCTGGCCCTGGTCAGGGAGCATGTGGAAGACAATAGCAGATCTATATGTCTCTCTCACATCAGTATTTTCTTCTCTTGGTCTCTCCCGCTCTCTTCCACTCTCTCTAAAAATCAGGGGGGAAATGTCCTCAAGGGAAGATGAACCACAACAAAATAAAGAGGAAGAAGGCCCCTCCATCTCTGCATAGACAGACTCTCGGGGTTCTCTTGCCACCTTTACCAAAACAAAAGCAGTGATTTTCAAGAGACAGCACTTACAACCTAAAATAAGCAGTGGCCGCCCTCTGCAGCCCCGTCCTCTCGAGGTCACCATACGGTGAGGGGGCCCCCACCAGAACTGGTGCTGGAGCTGCTTGTGATGCAATTGTGCCTGTTGGTTCTGGTCTTTATATCCATGTCGAAGCAAATGAAACATTACGAGAACGGTTATAAATAACCGAGATTGTAAAATCGCCAAGATTAAATTCTAGGCAGGACACAAAATACCTTCTAATGCCACTTTAGTCCTTTTCCATTCAGCAAACAGAACTTCTTGGCTGGCTGGCCGGACTCTCACAGTAACACAGTTGAGCACGTGGCCCGAGCTGTGAGTGTTCTTGCTGCTCAAGTCCCAGAAAAGCACTCCCCCCTGTGAGAGGCCGGCAAGCCAGTGTTTGGGGTACTCCAGCCCGCGACAGGCTCCCTGCGGTTCCCCTGCGTAGGGTGACTGTCTTCCTCTCTTCCTCTGAGCTCGTTATGAGGGCCTTCTTCACTGCCCAGCCACCACCCTCCAAGATGACATCATGCAGAGCTTCTGCCTCATGTTCCTGTCTTGGCCCCTAAACAGCTTCCTCCCTAGGCCTCCCCAGTTCCTCACTGACGTTCTTGTGGCAGCCACTGACATGCTGTTAGGACAACTGGGGTTTAGTCCATCTGACGTTGTAATGAGTAATGATGACTGTGTGTGCTAGCAGGCACCTCTGCAGCCCTGTTTCTCCATCGTACATCCTGTGTTCTCTATTGGGCACGGTTCCAGGATGACATCGGGGGTTTTTCCATCTTGTCTCTTATAAACTTGCATTCTTCTTGGATCAAATATATCTTCTTATTTTTTTTCCATCATGGCGAAGCATGGATACTTATTTACAGTAGCTTAAGCCAAAAAGAGGCCTTTCTTTATGGCATTTTCACTTTTTCCCTCAATTTAGTTACTAGTAGATTCTAAGTCTATATGGCCAGTTATTATTGATAAGAATAGTTTCCCTTAGTAAAATACAACCAAATAAGACTGGATTGATTTTTATACTATACTAGAGGCCTGATGCATGAAGATTCACGCAAGAATGGGCTTTCCTTCCCCTGGCTGCCGGCACTACCTTCGCTCTGGCTGGAGCCACCTTTCTGCCTTCCCACGCAGCCCAGAGCCCACAGAGGCTGGGGTGGTGCAGAACGCCTGCATCATCGCCATGGTGACAGCGCAAGCATCTCACCCCGACCCCGGGATGAAATGCTCTGCTGCTATTAAAATGAATGAAGCAGGTCTCTGATATGCAAATTAACCTTCCATCTTTGTTGGGTTAATTTGCATGCTCTCTCCTGATTGGCTGATGGGTGTTTTAAAGGTACGGACAATTAGCATGTTGCTCTTTTATTATGTAGATTTATGGTCAAATTAAATTATAGAATTCCTTACTCCTCTAATTATTGCTTAAAAGCCAATGTAATTTTTTTTTAATTTGCTTTGTGGAAATTTTTTAAATATATACAGACATATAGAGAATATGGTAAATCTATAGATTTATCATATAGCTTCAACAGTTATCAACACTTGACCAATCTTGTTTCATCTATACCCTAACTCTCCACCCCCTCTGCAACCTTGGACTATCTTGAAGCCAAACCCAGACATGATATCATTTCATTCACAATGTACCTATTTTTGATGTAAGATATTATATGTTTTAAGAATGATGTCTTTGCATGGTATATAGTGGGTAATCTGGCCAGATTTTTTTCCTATTAGCCTTTTGTAATTAATCATGTATTAGTTTAATGAATAATCTCTCAAGGCTTTTTTCTCATCTGTGTAAGTGTATGAAATACAGATATAGTTATATATTTGTTTTGTTTTGTTAAAAATAAAGAGGGGTATCATACTCTGGATTTTATTAAAAAACTGCCTTCTTCACTTATAAATTATTGAAATCTTTCTGTGACAAATTAGAGACCTGCTTCATTCTTTTTAATAGCAACAGAGCATTTCATTGGATGCTTGTCATAATTTTTTTAGCCAATCCTCTCTGCTGGATACTTGGGTTTCTTTTTGTTTTTCTGTCACAAACAGAACTGAATTAACATCACTGTATTGGATGCCTGTGTATTTCTGCCAGAAACCAATGTCATAATTGCAAAAGTTTCATCGAAAAGTTGATGGAACTTGGGGATTCAACAAGGACTAAGTCACATATGTTATCACCTGTTGGGAATGTTATCACCTTTCCCCAAACCTGAAAAGGATACATAAATTAATTGTTTGCTGCCAGACAGCTCAGGGCATCTTAATCTACATGTTATTGCCTCCTGTTGGTCAAACACCTGAACAGCCAAAGGCAATTCCCCAATCTGACAATGGATTCTGTAGGAAACCCTACCCTTTGAAGTATATATCTCCACCTTGCCTTAGGACAATTTGTGTTAATAAAAAGCAAGTGGCCCTGAGACAAGGAGAACTTGGTTTCTTTAGCCAAGCTCCTCTGCCTTTCAAAATCATGTTTTGTCTCTGGACTCTTATTTAATTTACACACTGTCCCTTCTCCAGATTCCAGAACCCTTCTAGATGCTGGATCAAGACCCACCTGCCTTATATTTCCATAGGAGAGGGTTAGAAAAGGAATGCTGGACCAGGGATCTTTTGAGATAAAGTGGAACTTTTATAAGAATGGCTTTCTCCTGTTGTTCCATATTGTTAGTTTGCTCTAACCTGTGCTCAAATGCTGCTGCATGCAGATTTGAGGATCATGTAGGTGAGCAATGGTGGCTCAAAGTAATACTTAAGGAAAATAGGGAACAATATATTTGTTCTGAAAACCGAAAAAGTAAATGGGTGTGTTAGAACGCTGGGCAATGAGCGCCTTTATACATAATTGGCATCGCTAAAACCTCGCAAAAGCAGGAAAACCAATGAGAGAGATTGTTGCCACGCTGAAACTCCAAGAGAAGGCAGAAGAGATGGGTGGACAGGCGGGGGTGTGGGGCTGTGTGTAAAGGACAATATAATAACGGTAATAATCCCTTACATTTGCACACTTCACAGTTTACACAGGACTTTTATATCCATTTCTAATTTAAGCTACACAATAACCCTGAGCAGCCAAAAATATGCTATAGAATTCCTCGTGGATGGACATTCTCAAATAATGAAAGTGTGGGAAGAGCATTATCCTGAAGGCACTGGACAAGGTCCACGGACTGAACCAAAACGTTAAGACCAAGCAAGGTGTAGAAACAGACTCTAGCCTCCCCACGCAGAAGTGGCTGACAGCTTCCTTTAGCCACGTGCTGATCAGCATCTCCCCAAGAATGTGGATGGATTGGTGCTAAGATAGCTCCAGAAGAGCCACTGGGAGAACTTGTCCACATGCACATCCCCTGATCCTACCCCAGAAGATTCTGAGTCAGTGGCTTTGAGATGGGGCCCAGAAATGATGCATTTATTAAGCTCTCCTAGTGACGTTGACGTGCAGCCACATGTGTGAAGGAGGAGTCTCAGAGGATTTCAGTGTATGGGTCCATGGTAAATTGGGGTTACTAAATCCATAAGTCAGGGGACATGGTAGAGGAAAAGAAGGCCACCCAATCTGGCCAGGTAATCTGGTGGACAAAAGGGTGTTTGGCAAGGGGGGGGAACTTCCTTTGGGTGTAATTTCTAAAGACTTTCAAAAAATATTTACAAAGTTCCACACCAAATGCTGTTTTAAAATGAGATAGGAGTCGGGTAGAGGGTGTTAATGGGGGGGAGGGGGAAGGGGAAGAAGGCATCTGTAATACTTTCAACAAAACCGGTTTGGCTCAGGGGATGGAGCATCGGCCTGTGGACTGAAGGGTCCTGGGTTCGATTCCAGTCAGGGGCATGTGCCTTGGTTGCGGGCACATCCCCAGGGTGTGCAGAGGCAGCTATCAATGTTTCTGGGCCTCTGTCCCTCTCCCTTCCTCTCTGTAAAAAGTCAATAAAATATATTTTTAAAAATAATAAAAATAAATTTAAAAGAGATAGGTAGATAGATAGATAGATAGATAGATAGATAGATAGATAGAGTATTGTAATTAGGGGCTGTGTTGCTATGGACAGTTCTGGCCTAGAGAGGCAACTATTTTAGAGATGATCAAACCCTGGACGTGAAGCTGGAGGATCCCTGGTAGGGATCCAGTTTACTCAAGGCCCAGGGATGACCTGAGGCTGTGACCTCATCTCTCTGAGGCTCTCTTCTGGAAAATGTAAGAGCTGTGCCGCTCCCCTTCATCCTCCTCCTGCAGTCTCCTAGCCTGAGCGAGCTCCCAGCCTCTGACTGAATTTCTCCTTTCCCACTTTCCTTTGTTCTTAGGTTGCTCACAGGAATGTAAGCCTTTGTGTAAGTGTGGATGTTCGCATGAATAATTCTGACATATTTGGAAGACGTACATAGGTGTCCAAAATATACATGTGTACATAAACTTCCTACTTACTAGTCTCACCAGGAAAATTCCTTGCTTTCTATTGTTTCTTTTCTATCTCTTTTTTTCTTGTTTCTTTTCTATCTCTTTTTTCTTTCCTGGAACATAAACTTATGAACTAGACTTGCAACTGAGTGTTTAAGTGAACCCACCCGAATGTTCATGTACATGTCCTTTCATGCCACATTTAAAATCTTCTCTAATCCTCCTGTTGCCCTTTGCCATAACTTTGTAATCACCTTGGTTGTAAACACTGACGCTTACCCTTGACGCTGAAGTGTTGTAAAGTGGAAAATAGAGCAAAAGAGATACTAGTAAACCAAAGCACTTATATATGTGTATACAGAGCTCATGGACAGAGCAATAGGGTAGTGAAGACCTAGGGGGACAAGAAGTGGGGATAGGTGCTGGAAGGAAGGGTGTAAGGGGGGGAAATAGAAGATACCTATAACATTATCAACAATAAAAATATATTTAAAATAATTTGTTTTAAAGTAGAGCAAATGGAAATAAGGAGTATGTACTAGGCTATGATGGGGATTGAGGTTCCTTACAACTAAGTGAATTTTTCATCTAATGAGAAATGGTCGTAGTTGGGGATTTCCCTTATAGAGTGTCTGTAAATGCAGCACCTTTAAATGATAACCACGGAACCTCTCTTCCATTCCTTTGTAGTGAAAACATTGTTCAACCCAGCTCCCGCCACTGCTGACCTCGACCCCCGGTTCTACGCCCTGTCAGATGTGTTCTGCTGCAATGAAACTGAGGTAAGGATGGACGGTGTGCGCATTCCAGGAGAAACCAAAGACTCTCGTGCTAGCGGATGGAGCAGAGAAGCAGGGCTAACCACATCACTTTGATTGCGTGTGAACTGGGCCGGTGAAAACAGCCTTTCCAGTGGATGGATGTGGAGAAAGGATATTAATGAGTCCTGTGGGGTGGAGGAAGTGGGGGATTCCCTGAGTCATCCCCATAATCTGACACTGATCAAACCTCAGCTGACGTAGTGCCCTGCCTGCCCTCGCACTATTGGTGTTTTGTTTTCCTTTTTAATTATTCTGTATTCTGTGGACTAATTCGTATTAGAATTGCCTGACTGAACAAATATAAATATAGGATGCCCGGTTAAGTTGGAATTTCAGAGAAGCAACAAGTGATATATGAAGTGTACTGACACTTTACAGTGATTTGTTGTCTATCTGAAATTCACACTTAACTGCCACCTAGCAACCCTGACAATAGGCAACCCCTGGTGCATTTGCTGCTCTCTAGTGTGAAGACCCTGTGACTACACTGGTGGATAGAGAGGTTTTCCACCGATGCCATGGGAAGACCTTGGGGCCACCCCATTAGGGGAGCCCCCTCGCAGTAGAGCTGAGGGTCATAGTTATAGATCTGCAATAAATATCTATCAACATATTCACATTGGGCCACTCATTCTAAGGCATTTTAGGAAGATAATTTTAATATCCCTACCTTTCATAGTTAAATAGTTTTAGACTAGAGCTCTCTACCACTGTTGGGAGGCAGGACATATCATACAATGCAACATGTAGAGAGACCAAGTTAGTAACTAATAAACCATACTGTCATTTTCCATTTGGTTTGAAGGCTGAATGACAGTTTCTAGGATTTGCCTTTTGGTTAATTCTTAAAATATCAAGTAAACAAGAAAGAAGACTGCCACAGGGAGACTAATTTTAACAACCACAATACCCTGTGCAATATTTTTGAGCAACCACCACAGCCAGGCATTGTACGAGGTAAAAGGAATTGTGGGAGATAGTGGCCGTTGCACAATAAGCGGTTTACATTACCCGCAACTGCCAAACTACCTTTGATTTCCCTGCTAGATACTTGCAAGAGCACCGTGTTCTTCAAACACTAATCACAGCTCGAATTACTAGCACTTGTGTCTTCCCTATTAAATTATTAGTCCTGTGAGGAATGGCTATCTCTATGTGTACAGTTATCTACTGCTGCATAATAAGTTAGCCCAAAATTTAGTAGTTTACAACAACAGTAATTATTTATTGCCCCTCGCGGATGCTGTGCATCAGGAATTGGCACAGGGCACAGCACGGCTTGTCTCTCCTCCACAGTGTACAGGGCCTGGAAGACTCGCAGGCTGAGCGCTGGAATCAGCTGAAGCCTCCTGCACTCACATGCTTGTAGTCTGACGCCGGCTCTTGGCCGGAACGCACACACATGGCTTCTCCCTGTGGCCCGGGCTTCCTCACACTATAGAAGCTGGGTTTCAAGATGGGGGTGGAGGTGGGGGGAGAGAGAGGCAGAGGGAGAGAGGGAGAGAGAAAACCTTATAAAAACAAAAAAGAAAGTGGCCTCAAAGCATAACTGAGTCAGACTGAGACGCTCTGTGGAAAAAAAAAGATGGTAAGGGAGGACATGTTCAAGTTCATGAAGCCTGCGCTGCTAGGAAAGTGAGCCCAGAATGGACAGACACCGTGGGATGATTTACAGGCAACAAACAGGGTTAAGCTGGGCAGGACTAAAGCAAGCACCGGAAGAGACAGAAATGTCCTTCGGAAGAGGTAGTACCTGTTTAAATTGTAATACAGAAAGAATTTGGTTATAAACTGTTTGAGTCAAAAAATATAATCCAGTGGTTTTTCAACCACCTATTTAGAGATGAGGAAACAGAGCCCAGCCCTTCACACCAACTTTGGCCAGAGACCTTTTATATCCAGAGAGAAGTACTGATCAATTTATAGCACCCACATACACTTTTATAAACCCTGCATGACTGGGAAAGCAGAGCTGGAAAGCAGGGGAAACCTCAATGTCACGGCATTGCTTTTTCTGCCGCATAGCGGTGCCTCTCCTGCTCTGCCTCCCTCTTCTCCAGCGAAAGCAAAGCAATGAGTGTGCGTAAGCATGGAAGGCTGTAACTGGTCAGATCAGAAAGGCGTGTGGCCCAAGAGAGGCCTAGAGGAATCACATCCTTACCTGTGAAATTTGCAGGTAGGATTTCTATCATCAGAATCATGGGCACCGGCCCCTTCCTTTCTCCCTCCCCCCTTCCTTTCTTTGTTTTTTAGGATTCTTTGTTCCCCTGCCTCTTTACTATGAAAAGTATTGTAGCCGAGACCGGTTTGGCTCAGTGGATAGAGCGTCGGCTTGCGGACTGAAAGGTCCCAGGTTCGATTCCGGTCGGGGGCATTTACAGGCAACAAACAGGGTTGTGCCTTGGTTGTGGGCACATCTCCACTGTGGGGCGTGCAGGAGGCGGCTGATCGATGTCTCTCTCTCATCCATGTTTCTGACTTTGTATCTCTCTCCCTTCCTCTCTGTAAAAAATCAATAAAATATATTTTTTTAAAAATAGGAAAGTATTGTACATACACACAGAGAAAAGCTGAAAGAGCTTTGACACAGTGAATACTCCTACACTCTCCACCTAAAGTTTCGGTCCTAAGCTGTTGTGTAACATTTTGCTAATTTCATTTTTCCGAGCCAGAGTCTGTCCAAATTCTCGACTGTAGTGGCTGTTATGCAAAATAAGGGAGGCAGATTCTAGAAACGCAAATCTCCTGTGGAAGTGGGCCCGGTCCGCCTTCCTCACCACTGCCTCCTTCCACTGCGTGTGTTGCAGGCGGAGATTCTCACCGGCCTGGCGGTCAGCAGCCCCGCGGACGCGGGGAAGGCGGCGCAGGTGCTCCTGGACAGGGGCTGCCGCGTGGCGATCGTCACCTTGGGCGCTGCAGGGTGTGTGCTGCTATCCCAGGCAGAGCCCGTTCCAAAGCACATTCCCACGGAGAAGGTCAAGGCTGTGGATACCACGGTAGGCTCTGACTTTCACAATCATCTCTGGCCCCTGAAGGCGCGTTTAGTTACTAACATAGTGCACTGCACTTTCTGCATCATAAGGTAACGGCTCCAGGAGCTGATATGGTAGAAGAGAAAACAACCAGGCAGCAGAACCTTAATCCTAATCCCTTTCTAGCCAACTACAGAACTTTCTACAAGTCTCTTAAGCTCTCCGAGCCTCAGTTTTCTCATCCATAAAATTGGAATACCAGTTAAATTATACCTGTATTACCTATATTCGTTTATGTTTTCAGTAAAGTATTTATTGAATATCTATTATATGCCAGCACAGTTAGGTGCCGGGGCTATAAAGGTGAACATGACAGTCTGTGCCATCAGGGGCTTAGGTTTTAGACAGTAAGTCACTGGGTCTTACAAGCTTCGTGTGGGATGAGACAGCAAGGAGCACTGGCCAGCAGAGCTCATTCTTTCAGCCAACAAGTAGTAACAGCCATCACGTACCACGCGCTTCTGTGTCTCTTTTGAATACATTTAATCTTTGCAAGAATGATATGAGGTAAGTACGTCCATTCTCCTCGTTTTACAGATCTAGAAATGTGCTCAGGATCATAATGCTGGTAAGTCAAAGAGTTGAGGGTTCAACACTAGGCCTGTGGGGACCCCACTACACTTTGTGTGCAAGGCACTGTGGTAAGGACAAGGAAGGTAAGTGGACAAGTCACAGCTAGCTACAGGGCAGGGATGAAAAGAAACAAGTTGGGTCCTAACTGGTTTGGCTCAGTGGATAGAGCATCGGCCTGTGGACTGAAGGGTCCCAAGTTCGATTCCAGTCAAGGGCATGTAACCTTGGTTGCGGGCACATCCCCAGTAAGAGGTGTGCAGGAGGCAGCCTATCAATGTTCCTCTCTCATCGATGTTTCTAACTCTCTATCCCTCTCCCTTCCTCTCTGTGAAAAATCAATAAAATATATTAAAAAAGAAAAGAAACAAGTTGGAAAAAGGTTCAGGGTTCCTCTAAAGCTGGGGAAATATAAAGGTTCTCCTTATGGCCTAGAATTCAGAAGAGCTGGCTAGAAAAGTAAGCACACGTCAGGAACATGAAACGCGAGGAAGAAGAAAATGGGTAGAATTTTTATTTATAAGACAATGCTGTGTCATTATTCACAAAACATGTTTTGGTTTTCTACTTGAAAAAGATTTTAAAATATGGGTCATTCATGAAAAAAGAAGCCTAAGAGGAGCTGATGAAGTTTTAGATAAGAACACGCTTTAAAGACTAGTAAGTGCAAGGCATGCTTTTATAACATGAAACTACATTGTCATTGTCTTTCTAACTGTGCTCCATCGGGTATTTGACAGATTGTATGTCTTCTCTTCCTATCTAATAATTGGTGAATCCATTAGCTTTTTTTTCTGTTTTGTCAAGATGGACAGGGACGGTTTCTTATTAGTTCTGAAACTGGTCCTGCATTCGACTACAACCATCCCCAGTCCTGGTCTAAAGCAGACGCAGCTCTTCCTCTCTGGCTAAACATGAAATGAAGGGTCCCAGGAGAACGCTGGCCCTCTGTAGGCTCCCGGCAGTGGAGTCCACGTTGGTTAGGACTCCTCTACTCACCAGCACCAGAAGCACAGCTCAGAGGGGCCTACACAGAAACAGGGACTTACTGGACGCACATAATTAGAAAGTTCAAGAGTATGGCAGGATGCAGAGGCTGACCCGAGTCATGGCACTCGCTCGGTCCCTCCTGTCAGCTCTGCTTGCCTGGCAGTGGGCTCTGAGCTCAGGCAGGCCCCCTCCAGTGAGGGTCCCTGGAAGCTTCCTGCCCACACTGCACCCAGCATCACATCCCCACCTCTAGTGTCACATAGAAATCAAAGAACTCTTATCAGAGGATAGGACGTGGATGCTGGTCGAACAAAAACCACCCGGCTACCACAGAGCACTTGTATGGAAGTGCACTGCTTGGGCTGGAACTAAATGACGAAGAAACCCCCTGGGAAATGTTCAGATTCAAATCAATAGTAGTAACCCTCAGAGTAATTTCCTGTTGTAGGATGGGATTGCATAGATCACAACAGACGACAACTTTGAGCATCTTAAATACAGTGATGGGCACGAAGGAAGTTTTCACTTTGTTTTGTGCCCTTTCATTTGGTTTCTTAGCATTCCCAGTTAATTTGTAGGCTTTGGAAAGGTGAAACAGTGAGAGTTCAAAGGTGAAACACAGGGAGAGTTCAGAGGAAGAACAGATTGCTTAATGCTTGGAGGCAGGAGATAGAAAATGGGATCAGGAAGGTCAGGGCACTGGATCAGGATCAACAAGTCTTTCCTATAAAGGGCCGGGTAGTAAAGTTGGAGGTTTCACAGGCACATACGTACTCTGTTTCAACTACACAACTTTCATGCCTTGGTAGCATAAAAGCATCCATAAACAACTCTGTATGCTATCGGAATTAGGTTGGTATCTATATATATAAAAGCCTAAGCTACCATTCAACCAGTAGCTATGATGCACACTGACCACCAGGGGGCAGAGACTCAATGCATAGGCATGGAAACATGGAACAGATTGATGAATCTCAGAGGGAAAGGGGCAGAGGGAAGGGTGGGAAAGAGATTAACCAAAAAGCTTATATGCATACGAGAGGCCCAGTGAATGATTCATGCACTGGTGGGGTCCCTCAGCCTGGCCTGTGGGAACTGGACCAAAACCAGCAGTCCAACATCCCCCAAAGGGTCCTGGATTGCGAGAGTGCTTAATGCTTGGAGGCAGGAGATAGAAAATGGGATCAGGAAGGTTGCAGCACTAAATCAGGATAAACAAGTCTTTCCTATAAAGGGCCGGATAGTAAAGCAAGCCAGGCCTAGGGACCCCACCGGTGCACAAATCTATGCACTGGGCCTCTAGTTTAGTTATAACTGGATTATTTTAAGTCATGGTGTTAACTGGAATCACCAATGCAATCACTAGGACAAGAACTAAAATAACAAAAAATAATAATAAAAACACGCTAAAATAAAGAAGAAAATTAAAATGGTACACTAGAAAATGTCTAACACAAAAGATGTGGTAAAAAAGAAACAGAGGAATGAAGAAGCTACTGGAAGATAAGCTCTTGTAAGCTGAAGGATAAAACGGAGAGTGAAAGATATGGGATCTAGAAACAGGCAATGCAATATAGGAGAGGAGTACAGTCAGGGATAGTGAAGGGAAGTTCCAGGAAGCAACTGTGCAGTGAGCTCAGAGCCATTCAGTCCAGAAGAAGGCTCCAAGAGGAATGTCTCCCAGAAAAGAAAAAAAAGGAAAAGAAAGAAACAGTGAAATAGCCATATATTTGAAGATGCCCAGAATTAGAAGATGAACTAGTAAGTTACTATGTAGAAAACTGAGAACATTTTTTTTAATTTTTTCCTCTAGGTTATCTGGAGTCTAAGGGAGAAAGTATGATTAAGCAAATCTTAGTATACTACATGATTATTAATTCATAGTCATAACAGTATAAGTTCCAATTATTGATTTAACTAAAAAGGGATGTTATTATCATCTTGTGAAGATTGAAGGGAAAAGTGAGTGTGTATTTGTGTGTACATGGGGGAAGATAAGGAAACTGTATGCTCATCTTCCATAGTTGGAATTCAAGAGATAATATCTAAAACTGATTTTCAAAATAGCGGTAGAATGCACATTACCAGAAATAGAAGATAGATACCAGAAGAAACCGCTAAAAGAATTTAAAATATTTCCCTAGTGAAAACGGTTGTGGAGAGATGGAGCACTTATACTTTAAGTCTTATCTTTTTAAATTGTGTCTATGGGTGGCTCTGATTCTTTTTAAGTGACAAAACACAATGAGATACCGTTTCATGCCCACTGGGATGGCTATAATCAAAAATAGATAATAACAAGTGCTGACTAGCCTGTGGAGAAATTGGAACCCTCGAGCAATGCTGGTAGGAATGTAAAATGGTGTGGCCACTATGGAAGAGAGTCTGGAAAAGCTCCAAGAAGTTAAACTTAGAGTTAGTTGCAATATGACCCAGCAGTTCCACTCCTAGCCATATACCCAAGAGAAATGAAAACATATGCCCACACAAGAACTGACACTCGAACATTCATAGCAGCATTATTCATAACAGCCCAAACCTGGAAACAACCCAAATTTTCATCAACAGATGAGTGAATAAACAAATTGTGGTAAATATACTGTGGGAGGAGTAAGAAAATTTCTTTTACCCTTCTAGGTTCTTCTGGCTGCTCTAATAATTTAATCAACATGAGACAGAGTAATAAGAGAAAATAACCAAAATTAATTACATATGTATGGGAACCCCACATACATGAGTCAGAGATCCCCACATACATGAGAGGTTCTGAGACAGAGGTTCTGAGGTACACACAAGCTAAGAATGAGGGGGCACCTTGGGGGCTTCAGAGGGGAGGAAGGCTATTCGCAGGAGGTTAAGAGCAATATGTTCAGTAATTGGATGCTTGTCCAAATACCAAAGTTTTTTTTGTTTTTGTTTTTTTGGTAATAACTCTTAGGATGGGCAAGGCCCCAAATTTAAATTATTTAAGGAAGAGTAAAATTTTCTCATGAGCCCCCAGAGTCTTGATTGTCTTCGGCTGTGTCTGCCAAAGTGGCACATCTTGGGGAGGCCTATTCTGAACCCCTCCAAAACATATAATAGAATGTTATTCAGCCATAGAAGGGAACACTGATGCATGCTATGGCACAGAGGAACATCCAACACTATACTAAGTAAATAAAGCCAGACAAAAAAGGCCACATATTATATGCTTCCATTTACATGAAATATCCAGAATAGGTAAATCTACAGAAACAAAGTAAGATGACGGTTGGCAGTATCTGGGGAGAGGGGATAATGGGAAGTGATGCTAATGAGTACAGGGTTCCTCTTTGGGGTGATGAAAACGTCCTGGAATGGTGATGGTTGCACAATCTTGTGGATACACTTAAAAACCACTGAATTGTGTGCTTTTAAAAGGT
This sequence comes from Lasiurus cinereus, assembly GCA_011751065.1. NCBI lineage: Eukaryota > Metazoa > Chordata > Mammalia > Chiroptera > Vespertilionidae > Lasiurus > Lasiurus cinereus. The sequence goes on from JAAGEH010000041.1 coordinate 59,068,676, forward strand.
GGCTTTTATGGTACGTGAATATCTCAGTTCAGAAAACAAAGGTCTGAAAGTAACAAAACGATCCATCTCAGGCACCGCACTGAAGAATGGGTACTCTTGTGCTGAGGAATCTTCCGTGTACTGGCTCTACTGAACCTACCTGAATGGGTGGGCGGGTTGGCACTCAACGTCCCCCAGGAGAGCGGAGGTGACACAGGAACCCAGGGTAGTTATTTTCTGGGTGTGGAATCTGCCTCGGCGTTTTTATGCTATCTTTGTCCTCTCATCCGGCACTCTCATTATTGAAATTCTTGCCTGTTCTGCACACAACTGTTCCGCTTCTTCATAAGTCTGAAAAGGAAGAGATAATTGACTTGACGTGGTGAGGTGCGAACTCCCAGGGAGGCATTTTCTTCTGAGCAAATGGGCTCCTTCACTCTCCTGTCAGGAGGGTGCTACCTGCTCTCAGTGGGTTTGTAACCTTTTCGGTTTTCCCCTCCTCCTAATCCCTTGTTATATACACACTTTTTTTAAAATCATGTTGTGCAGCCTACATAGATACAATTTTTTTTAATATTTTTATTGATTTCAGAGATACAGGGAGAGGGAAAGAGAGAGAGAAACATCAATATTGAGAGAGAATCATTGTTCCATTTCCTCCTGAATGCCCCCTACTGGGGTCGAGACCACAACCCAGGCATGTGCTCTGACCAGGAATCTAACCAGCAACCTCCTGGTTCATAGGTAGACACTCAGCCACTGAGCCATGCCGGCCAGGCACTTTTTATTTGCGAGTCATACCTCAGCAGAGCTGGAAAACATTAAATAAGTAAGTCCATCCGGATGGGGTGGACGGTGGGACCATCTGGTTGGCACCCTGTCCACTTGAGACGGACGGCCTGCCCCGGAAGGAGCCGTTTCCCGTTCTCCATCGGCCTTCTGCGGACTGCTTGCCGTACTCAGTGTGCCTCGGTGGTAATAGTTGGATGCATCACTTCTATTTTTATGTTTCCTGTGTATCAGAGTGCGATGGTGGCAATAGCTGCAGATGTCCTCCGCTCAGTTTGGAAGACATGACAGATGTGTCTCTTCCCATCTCTATGTTGTCTGAATCTCAGCCTCAAAATGACATGGCACTCATGTCACCCCAGTCCTTCCAACCTGAAGGGTGGGGGCTTTGACATCCTGTGTTCACGGTTGCACAGAATAATCACTTCATCGTCAGAGCTATACATGTTTAAGCATGGTAATATTTTAAGATCAGCGTGCTAGTGTGATATAATATGCTGTAACATTACTTATCCTTGGCCTATAGGCTCTGTAATATTCCTTATATATAAACTAGAGGCCTAGTGCACAAAATATGTGCACTGGGTGGGTGCGGGGGGAGAGAACCCTTAGCCCAGCCTGCGCCTTCTCAAAGTCTGGGAGCCCTCAGACTGCAGCGGAGGCAGGAGAGGCTCCTGGCTGGAGGCCATTGTGCTCACCTGCTGTGAATTCAGCTTCTGCAAGAGGCAGCTCCTGCACTGAGCATCTGCCCCCTGATGGTCAGTGAGCATCATAGCGACCAGTGTTCCACCATTCGGTCAATTTGCATATTACCTCTTTATTATAGAGGTCTGCTTTTCTACATGTAAATGGTAATGTCCTGGAATATATAGAGACTCTCTGATTTTAAGAATTTCACCCACAGGCTAAATCTGCCTTTTCAAGAATCACTCGTTTTATAATAAATCATCATAATTTACAATAAATACTAATAAGTAAGCTGAGAGTAATCAAAAACCAGGGGCATGGGGGATTCTCTTACTTATTCCTTATTTCCCTTTCTTTCTATTATATTTGAGCCCTGTAGTATTCATAGTTGCTGGTGAGGCACTAGCTACATAGATGCCCCCAAGAGACAACTCGGGGCTTGAGATTCAGCTCTAAAGTGGAGATTGCACCAGTAGGAAGTAGAAACAGTTTCTGTTAAGTTTGCATGGAAGCACTCCTGAGGGTGGTGACTGCTGGGGCTGATGGGTTACCCAGCGCTTTCCAAGGTCACTTCTCCTTGCATTCCCTTCACCCTGAGCTCTGGCCTGCAGCCCTCTGAGCTGCTGTAAGGAGAGGTTCCTGTTAATCCGCCTGCAGGCCTGGAGAAGGGGCCTCAGAATGAAACCTGCTTGGCCAGCACCTTGATCTTGAACTTCCAGCCTCCAGAACTGTGAGAAATATATTTATGTTGATTAAGCCACCCAGCCTGTGGTATTTTGTTATGCTGGCTCAATCAGACTAACATCCCCAAGAAAACAAATAAATGTGTTTCTGACGTGACCTAAAGTGGTTACTGAAAAATCAGCTATTCTGCAAGGAGAAAATAATCTGATGTGAACTAACCGGATCAGCCTAAATCACCTTTTGGTGAAATATTCTGAGAGTTTTGCATATGGTTTAACTGAAATCATCAGTCCCAGTGGGAAGGGCAGGTGACGGCCTGAGTTCTCCACCTGACTTAGCCATAACTAGCAGGCTACCGTGGGCAAGCACTCAGTATGGTTGGGGTCAGGTTGTGTACCCAAACGTGATGTGTCTAACATGGGTGATCTCGGAGGCATCTTTGAACTCTAAAATCCTGGTTCTTGCAGACTCTTAGGAATGAGGACCCTCTAGCTAATAATGAAAAGCAGACACTATTCTGTGCCCGGCATTAGGCTGGACTCTATGCATTATCTCACATGTTCATAACCACCCAGCAAGATGGGCTTCGTGCCCATTGAAGAGAGGATGAAACAGTGCCCCCAGAGGTAAATAATCTGCCCAGAGTCATACAGCCAGAAAGTAGGCAGAGCCAGGAATGGATTTCAGATCTGTCTGTCTGTCTGTCTGTATTCCCAATTTTAACACCCCTATACCATCTACCTACCACTCTGACTCTTGACTTGGAGGCAATCTGCCTAGGCTTCAATCTCTCCTTTTTGGGCTTCCCGCACTGACTTTCCTTGTCACTTGTCACGATAGAGGCTTTTATAATTGCTTCATTTATCTCGATCTTCAGAAGCTGCCAGATCCGGCAGAGGCATTGCTTGCTCTATGCAGTACAGTGCAGCCTCACTTAACCCATGCATCGCCCTAAAAATAGTGGTGGGCACACATAAGCCCTCGGCACGTGTTATTTCTCATCAGTAGGCCCCTATGTGTCGATGGTTCACTGTCCTGGATCTCTTGGGAGTGCCAGGCAGCATGTACCAGGAGCTTGCGTCCCTCTCCACTGCGCAGAGTGGCTATGACTTTGGCTGTCTGCCTCACTGGAGGGAAACCCAGGTCCCACTCCCATTCCACTCCTGCATCTTCCTATAGGGCCAGGAGCTGAACTGTGTGGACAGAGTGTGTCAGGCTCAGGCCAGGCCAGATATCACAGGGTCCGGCAAAGGTCACGCTCATTCATTCTTGTCGCTGAATGACCAAACCTGGAGGAGAGGTGCACACTCTTAGAGACTACAGCCAAATCATCTTTTCACTAAACCTCTCTAACCGGGGCCTGACATGCTGACGAGAGAGGCTGCGGGAAAGGTAACTCCTCTTTTCTTAGCATTCCCAAACTATCCCTGTCGTTTAAGGAAAGAAAAAAACACTCCTCCTTCCCTTCCTCGCAAACTCCTAGCCATCCCGAGGGTCCAGCTCAAAGTTTAATGATTAATACAATGCTTGGCATATATTAACTGGCCCTCCTGAAATAAGGAAAGAGTTTTAGTGCCCTCTGAGAGAGTTAACTAGTGTGTGTGTGAGTTCCTCAGCCTCACTGTGACCCCGTGTTCTCCAGGGACTGGGGGACCCACAGGACTCCTCACATTCCTGAAATTCTGCATTGCATATGCCAAGGGAAAGAATAAAGCTCAGGGGAAAAATGCTCTTTTTTAATGATTTGAAAACAAAATAATTACCTACTTTCCCGTTTCAAAAACTATCAGATTGCTTTGCCTGTAGTCATAGAAAGGCCAGGCCAATGATATGATGATGATGATGATAGGAGGAGGAGGAAGAAGAAGAAGTTGTTACAGAGGGAAAATGACATCTCTGAAGTTGACTTCATAAAATAAAGTAAACCCCAATGAGGTTCCGAAATAGCCCTCTTACCCTTAGGAATGATGTCAATGAATGGATGAGCCATCTGCAAACTCTGCTGACCCGACTGCCCGAGAAGAGGAAGATGACAAAATGTTCTCTGACTATAAAAAAGGACAGAGGACAGGTAATTGCTAGAGAGACTGATGGACAAGGCGCACAGCCCCTGTCATGCCCTGGGGTTGGGGGGCAGATGAGCTCTATTGCATTACTTCCACCTCAGCACGTCACCTCATTTACTAGCTAATCAGGCAGAATTAAATATCTCACGTTATCTTAGTCCTGCATGGGATCAGTTGAAAACCCAGGGCTCGAAAAATCTAATTGTCACTGCCTACCAGAAATGTCATCCTCACTTTGAAGAACGGAAACAGGGCCAAACACGAAGCTGTTTTTTCCATTTTCCTAAAGTGCCGTCCCTCAGCCAGAACTGGACATGCATCTCCCCATGTCCAGGTCAGTACCTTTTAGGGATGCTCGAGGACCCCTGGGACCCCTGCCCTGCCTCGGAACGCAAGGATGGCCAGGAACTAAAAGAAGAGGAGAGGGGTGGCGGTGGGAAGTAGAGAAACAACAACTCTAAACCAGAGCAGAGTTGAGACAGCAAAATCTAAATCTCGATGTGGTGCTCATGGGCCCAGATAGCACCTCGTTGGAGAGACAGGAATAGTTCCTCTCCCAGTAAGAGGGGGTGGTATGAGGTGGTGGCCGTTTTTCACCATCTACAACTAAGACTTCTCTCCCTCTCAGCTCCTGCCCCTACGCCTCCCTCCTTCACGGTCCTGGGTGGCAGTGTGATACCGTGGCCGCTCCTAGCCTGCTCCTGGCCGCTGAGGTCACACTCTGGGGAGCAGAGCTGCCGGGACTCGACTGTAGGTCTTCTACGTGGTCCCCACTGTGTGGCGCTGTCTCCTGGGTAGACCTGAAATTAGGAGGAGGTGAGAAAACCACATCCTAGTGAGCAGGAGCCGTGCCCACCATCCTTGATGCCCGCTGGTGATAGAGGTGGACGGGAAATGAGTAAAACTTCGTAGTGCAGAGCCTGGTGAGCATCTGTGTGCCCTCTCTGTGAAAGCATGTGTGCTGTGAGTTAGCGGCGTATTATCCGTGTTGACATGCTCCGTGTGACTAAACTGCTAATGCCATGTGTTTACATGTGCATGTGTGTGTGAGGAGAATGGCTAGAGTGGGGCAGTTTAAAGAGGTGATTAGTCAGTCTCACTTTTCCTCCTCCCCATCCCATTCCTTTAAAACTAGAGGAGTGCCCTATACTATAGTATAACCCCTGAAAAAGCTGTGTGATTTGGGGGTGAGGAGAGTCCAAGGGTTAGATAAATTACACCTCCCCTAAAAGATTCTCTAAAACCTGAAAGTTTTATATCCTTTTCCTTCTTTGGTTAAAAAAAAAAAATTGGCCCCTTTTAAAAACACTCATTGGGCCTTTAGCTAATGACCCACTGAGCTGTCAAGAAAGGGCAAAGTAAAAACACCATTTTTGAGTGGGGCGGCAGTAAGTTGTGTTGTTTTGCTTCAACTGGTGGTGTGACAAGGTGTTCCGCCTTGGGGTGGGGGTTAAATAATCTACATATATAAAAGTCTAAGCGACCATCTGACCATTCGACCGCCCGACCGGTAGCTATGACACACAATGACCACCAGGGGACAGATGCTCACCACAGGAGCTGCCAATCGACAGCAACTTTGCAGAGTGCCCTCTCGCACTCCATGATCCCTCAGGGGATGTCGGACTGCCGGTTTCGGCCCAGTCTCCACAGCCCAGGCCAAGGGACCCCACCTCCTGGAAAGACCCCTCTCACTCTACAGACGCCCTTCAAGCCCCTGCACCATCCCAGATGCAGCGGCCAAAGAGGGACCAGGGACCACGGGAGGTTGGCTCTGGGGCATGTCTGGCCCCTGTCGCCCAGTCCCACCCTGCCGGCCACCTTCTTATTAATTTCCTTTCAATGCCTCTAGTAATAAAATAAACCAAAATTGGGGAAAGAAAGCTCATGGTTATAGTTGCTAGATGACTTTCCCATAACTGTTCTGTTCCCAGTAAGGAAAATGTTTTTCCCTACTTACTCCTCGCTTTTAGTTTTAGCACATGAGATCTAATTGCGTAGGATACTTTGTAAGTGAACAGACTGCATCAAAGACTTAACATTTACGACTTCCCTCAGTAGTCCAAAGGCCAATTGGATTGCCTTCCTTCCTTCCTTCTTTTTAAATTATGAAATGTTTTGATTATACTGAAAAGTATGAAGAATAATATCATGCACACCCATGGATCCACCACCCAGCTTTGTTAATTCTTAACTTTTTGCTATTTTTGCTTCAGGTAGTTTTTCATAAATAAAACATTACAAACACAATATGACCTTTTTGCTTAAGGAGTTTAGTGCTATGAAGATTCAGCCTCTATCAGAACCTAGCTTGTAGGATACTTGAACAGAAGAGTAGTATTATTTTGTAAAAAATTTCTCTTGATCTCTGCCATCCTGCAGGTTTACTATAGTATGTCCAGATCTGAATTTATTCTTATTTATACTGCTGATGACTTTGTTCTTCCTGAATCTCAGTATTTGTGTTTCTCATCAATTCTGAGAAACCTTAACCATATTATTACTTAACTCCCTCCTATTTTCTCCATCCTCTCCTGAAATCCCTACTAGGTATATGGTAGACCTTCTGGAGATTATAATACTGGAGACAGGAAGAAGTGTCCATAGACTGTTGCACTGATTTGGTGAGAGATTATGGCCTGAACTAGAGAGGTAGTAATGGGATGTTGAGAAGTGGGTTGAAGAACTCTAAGAATTCAGAGGACACAATAGCAGTTCATTTCCTTTTTAAGAAGTTGGGTGTTGGGGGCCTAAGTAAGATGTTTATTTCATGGTCAAAACAAATAGATCATTCCTCCAGTCTCAGCATTTCCTTTTTTGTGTTCCAACTCACCTAAGAGCTAAGACCTACTCCCATTAGAAACAGCTCATACCATCAGTGATTCTGCAGGTGGCACAGAAAGTAATTTACACAAATAAAATGAAATGAAATAATGCTCAGGTCATTGCTCTGGGCCTTTCCATTGGATGTCCTGGCTGCTCTTTGGGGAATCCCTGATCCATGCAACAGAGAAGCCTTTGGAGCAGAAATTCATCCTGCACTTGAAGTCAATAATATTTGAGGGAAACTTGCAACATAACGCGAGTTCTGGCACGTCGCCCTACCACCTATGCGCAGACACTAGCTTCCTCCCAATAGAAGTAGCCTCACATAACTACAGGTTCTTCCCCAACAAAGTGACAAATGAGCCAGTTTGGGATGAATCTGAGTTGTGTAGACAGGAACACCAGGTATCCCAGCTAAGGCACACACAGTCCGTGTGAATCATCCACACCAGCTTTCAGCAGCAGGAGTCGCAGAACAATCGCTCAGTTCCTTCCTTCATTTTTACTGTGTAGACCTGGCCCAAGACCCAAGAGCAAAGCGGCAACTCGAAGGAAGCAGCACATTATAAATAACCCAGAGGAGCCTTTTATAACAGCAACTGCCTGCTGATTTTGTGGCCTAACAGCTCAAGCAAAAAGGATATAAGTGCAATATTGGGCAATGACTAATTACTCAAAATTTTGGGCATCAGCAGAAGTGGAACCTGTGGTTGGTGCTAATATTATCAAATGCCTTTCTGTTTAATAATCTGGTAGCTCTTGGTTATTTAGCATGCAATTTTCACAGAGAACAATGATTTTATTTCAAGTGCCTCTCACTGAAATAAAAAAAAAAGCAGCTGTTAGGAGATGAACATTTGGCAGAAAATATTTCAGTGGAATCATTTGTGAGATACTAAATCATACTGGATTAACTGTTTTCTGTCTAGAATAGTGGAGTCACAAAGAAGAAAGATCGCTGACCACAGAAGACAAGGCCAGTCTTTAGAAGCCAGTGAATCACTAGCAGACATTTTAGTTTTAAGTGCCATTTATTCACCAATATATAAAGTTATTTATATACAAAGCTTCCATTAATATTGCCTGAAGAATGGGCCTTTTTTATTCCAGTGTTAGCTCATACTCAGGATTCTCCTTCTCTTTCATTAATAATTGAATTCTTTAAATTATAGAATACATTAGTCCACCACAGACATTTGGGGCAGAATGAGGTTTGTAACCAGTTTGAAGTCTCCGCAGGCCATTCTCTGTGGCCAGCCAGACAGAAGAGCTGTGAGGGTTGTGACTGGCAGTGGCGCCTGCTGAGCACGTTAACCCTGACCCTGAACCTGAAGAGGGGCAAGGGCTGCCCAGTGGGCTCCGGGCCCCAAGAGTCCCCCCACTCTCAGGTTGCCAGAGTAGGGCCGAATCCCAGGTTGACAATAGACCCTCATGTGCTCTGCAGGCTGGCCAATCACTGGTCACACTGGTGCGACAATGGAGGCACAGTGACATCATTACATGCTCTGGGCACAGCCAGTTGCAGCCGAAACACATTATGCCAGAGCTGCTTTCATGTGGCCATGCTGATTCGGGAACATTTTTAATATTCAGTTATAACTAAAACATAAACTTCTCCTCTTTTCTAAACTATCAAGCAACGTACTTGGGGTGGAGTGGGAGATGGGTAAACATTTAAAATGGACAGTTTTCCGAGATGGCTGAGGATCGCCACAGGGGGAAGCCCAGGCTCGAACTGGGGGTGACATGGGTGCAGAAATGGGGTGGGTTAAGAGATACCTGTTCTGCACGATATTAGTCTACTGAGACAATATGTCTGCATTTTTTAACATGGCCATGTTTATGCAAGTGCTAGCCCAAACAACTTCATCAAAATGCCCCGTTTCCATGCTGGTGTGACTGGCCTGCCCAGAGCCCATCCAAACCCAGAAGCTGAGAGTGGACCCTGAGACACTGAGACACAGAGTCAGGCCCCAGATGGATCCAACAAATGACCTCTGTCAGTAGGGAACATTGCTGACTTGAACCAGGAGCCATTGGTCACCAACAATGGAGCCCAATCAGTCCGCGGTGCTGACCTTGGAGACAGAACACCACACCATATACATCCGTGTGGGTTGGGATTGGCTGGTGGGTTTGGGTTTTTTTGCCTTTGGCTCCATTTTAAATCAAACTGAAGTGATATACTTATTATGATCATCTGTACTCGTACAAATGATTACTAAATACTTCTGGGCACCAATAAGTGGAGAATCTGGCAGTTCTGGGATGAAGTTTGGTGGTTTTTCTTATTCTCGTGTAATTGAATTTTAATCAATCTAGTGTCATTTTTTAATACCGCTTACACTCTTCTGGCGCAGTGACATGCTGCCCTAAACATATGTACCCTCCCTCCCCCGCATTGATTTTGTTCTCGACCCCCCAGTGACCCCTCTGTTTTCATCCATCTACATGAAAGAAGGCTGCGGCCCCATAAACCTCGTTCCCGATGAAAATGCATAATTCAAGAGAAATACTGATATCAAAGAAGAGAAGGCACACCAATTTGTGTCAGCAGTTGCTGTAAATTAAAGAGGAGTACAAGGAGAGTTTAATGTAATGTAGATTTGGAAATAAAATTAGAACCAATATTTAGGCAGTCCTCCGCCTCTTTTTCCCCTGCTGTGACATGAAGGATTGACTCCCAGCTGAAGTATCTAACGTAGTTCATTTTTCTTTTTCGCTGGAACTTTTCCCCCCATAAAATGTTACATGTTTATCTTCTAAAATCAGATCTTTTCACCTTCTCCGTTCGAATCTCAGCAGAGCAGTCAGGAGGAAGAGTCAAAGTTTTCCCTTTGTCTTCCACACTCATCATGTTGGCAGCACAGAAAGGACCCCTGCCATATCAGGTCTCACTATTAATTCTTAATTCATAACTGATTCTAACGTGGGTGTCACCCCGTGGCTTCTTTTCTCTTTCTAAAGCTGGAAAGTAAAAGGTTGATAATGAACATGTCACACGTTCATTACACTCCTGAGAATTCTGTAGCACACATGCTCCCCTTTAAAGGAGTTACGGTGGGAAGCTTCACATTTAATCCAAACTGCCATTGTTCAGAACCTTCAGGTGGGTGGGGGGTGGTATCCGAATGTCCTTTAGAGCTGGTGTGCGTTATAGTTGTCCACGATTTTTGCCAACTACGGCATTCCCTAGCTTGATCCACACCTTAATCACTAAACTTAGTTTTAACAGATTCACGCTTTCCAGAAGTAAATTCCTAAGCATTGTGATTCTCAAAGTGGGCCCTGGACCAGCAACATCAGCCTTACCTGGGAACTCATTAGAAACAAGTCCCGAGCTCCACCCCAGGTTTAAGGATCAGAAACTTTGGGGGTGGCTGAAACTGGTGTGGCTCAGTGGATAGAGCATCGGCCTGCGGACTGAAGGGTCCCAAGTTTGATTCTGGTCAAGGGCATGTAAGTTGGTTGCGGGCACATCCCCAGTAGGCAGTGTGCAGGAAGCAACTGATAGATGTTTCTCTCTCATCGATGTTTCTAACTCTCTATCCCTCTCCTTTCCTCTCTTAAAAAAATCAATAAAATATATTTTAAAAATAAATAAATAAATAAACCCTCCAGGCAATTCTGAAACACACTCTAGTTGGAGAACCACTAACTTAGAAGATGAAATAGTGCCTTCGTTGAGAATAGTTAGAGGTGTGCTATAGATTTTAAAACTATACCAAAACAAAAGTTTCAAAATCTTCGTGAGCAAAATTTAAGTCAATGCATGGCCTCTCCAGGGGGCTGCTTCAGTGGAGACTGGCCTTCAATAGAGGGGGTGTCACTCCTGCCACCTAGCCATGAACTTGAGCAAGTTCCTCTCACACTTGGTTTCTCATCTGTAAAATGAAAGACCCGCCCTATCTACCCCACAGGGTTCTAATGAAATTCAAAATGAAACATGCTCTGTAAACCAGAAAGCACTGGGAAAAAATGACAGTCATATCATTCTGCCAACAGGATTCTGGCAGTCCGAGCACTGTGTCAGGGCAGAGTTGGGAGAAGGTAGATCCATCCCTTTGTCTACATAATGACTGACTCTCCACCTTGGTGGATGTGTCTCAGATTCTGTCATGTAAGCCCACCGATCTATCTGGTGTTAAGACAGGAAAACCAGTGGCTACAAGGGGCTAGAAAAACATATCCATTTTCAGACATGCTGTTTCCTATGGAAAGCTCTAATGATTGTTTAAGAGTGTTGGCCTGCGGACTGAAGGGTCCCAGGTTCCATTCCGGTCAAGGGCATGTATCTTGGTTGCGGGCACATCCCCAGTAGGGGGCGTGCAGGAGGCGGCTGATTGATGTCTCTCTCTCATCGATGTTTCCAACTCTCTATCCCTCTCCTTTCCTCTCTGTAAAAACTCAATAAAATATATATTTAAGGATTGTTTAGGACACACATGTATGTGGGCACTGAAGCTCTCATGCCCAGAACTTGCCACACACCAGCAGTGAGTCTGTAGTGAACCTCCCTTCTCAGTCCTGTGTGAGGGAGTCATAGCCTTCGAGAAGGAAGCTAAGTGTCCACTGCCACATATTAATCATTGCAAAGAGGACCTAAAAGAAAATAGAGGGTGTCCCCCAAAAAAATATACACACTTTAACAGCTGAGAGCCCAATTTTGAAAATTAAATGTATTTTAATAAATACTGCACTTATAATTATTCCAAGTGTGTGTGTACATTTTGGGGAGAAACCCTATATAGTTATGGAAGGAGATTTGGCTTTAGGTGGTAAACACTCAATGCAATATACAGATAGTGGATTATAGAATTGTATATTTGAAACTTATATAATTTTATTGACCAGTGTTAATAAAATATTTTTAAATATTTTTTAAAAAGAAAATCCCTCAAGCAAACCAAATCTATAGAAAACAAGATTGACGAGCCAGAACAGTTCATGTGTCTCTGCTTGAGAAGAATGGGGGTGGGTTATACCTTAAAAGTTAGCCTTTACTAAACCACTCCACCAAAGGAATTCTTAAACAGCAAGCCTCTGGTGCACTTATCATTTAACTTAAAACTTCACAGAGTGTTCAGTGAACATATTTGGGCAGGAAGGAAGCTAAATCTGTTGCCTCCGTGATTATTGGGAATGCAGTAATAAAACAGTTCCCACCAGGCCAACATGAATTTCACTTTTCACAAAAAGAGCCAAGAGATAGGTATGAATATAATTAGTTAATTATGATTCAGTTGCTGGTTAATTATGGAATTAGACTATGAAATGATTTTGCTCAAAAAATGTGTGCCTCTTTAACAAATCTATATTAACAGAAAGCATATTAGTGGTTCTAGACATGGGGGTAGAATATGAATGAAGAGTGACGGTTGACAGGTACAAGGTACCTTTAGGTGGGGGACAAAAGTTCCTAAAATTAGACTGTGTGATGGTTGTTCAACCCTGCGAATGTAGTCAAGAACACTGAATTGTGTACTTTAAATAGGCACATTACATAGTATGTGAATTATATTTCATTAAAGCTGGTTTTTAATCAAATAGTTAATAAATTGTAGAGCCAATGAAAATATTGTGCCTACTTAAAAGACAGAAATAAAAAGCACATCAAAACTTCGCTTCATGTAGTTTCATAATTAATATGAAATATATGGCAGAAAATATTTGCTCTTTTAATCACAAGAGTATTTTAAAAGAGACAATCTCAGCCTAATAATTGAAATTTAAATATAATAAATTAAAGTGGCTAGTGGTAAAAGCCAAAGTCCTTGCCATTTATGACATAGTGATTTGTCATGTTCCCTACAGATTTATTTGGAATAAAAATCAGCAGCTCTTACACAATAATGATAAGAAAACTAGGTTCTCATGTCCATCATGATGTTCTTAAAATGATCTGTTTAGGAAAGGTTGAGGTTGAGAGGATGTGATCTCATCCTTCTGATGCAAGTATGTGCTGATAAGTGGAGACAGAACTGGTCAGATCTGAGCTGTGAAGCAGAGCTAATGTTTTGTGTGAGCAGCTCGTAGCTCATGTATGATTATCGGACAGACCACTCAGTCTTGTCTGCCTAGGAAAGAAGACAGGCTAGACCACACAGTTCTAATCTCCTTGTAAAAGTCCTCATTCCAGGGTGTGGGTTTGCCCGTGGCTTACTGGTGGCCATGGAGACCTTGGATGGAGGTAAACAAGAGAGGAACAGGGTGGGAGATGCAGGAGTTTCTGGCTCAGTGGAAACAAAGCGGGGAGCTACCAACACCTGCCCAGTGTGCTCTGCAATTGAGAGGTTGCTGGTTGGGGCTTTGTAACTCACCCAAAGCCCCGGATACTGGCAGTTCTTTGGGACAAGAGGCTCTACTTCTCAACCTTTATTCCATTAGTAGCGTTTTAGGATTTTTATTTTCCCTAATTGTCCTCTTCTCCCATAAAACTTTAATGTTCTACTTATTTCTCCATCTATCTATATCTGTTTATGTACCGTGGCCCTTTGGAGAGCCACCAATCATTGTATCAAAGATTTTTTTCACCACTACCCTCTAACTCCTGCAAGAATGAATTTTCACCCCCGTGGGGAGATATGCCCCAACTGAGAATGCATATGCTGGAGAGAATGAAGGGTCTAAGAGGGTCTTTCTCTTTCTATTCATACTTGAGTGAGTGGTGAAGTCAGTCACGCGGAGAAGGTGAACCAGGTGACTCAATGTCCATCACTAACTAGGATAAGTGCCAACTTCAGGCTCCAACACAACTAGAGAAATGTCCCCCAAGATCACACTGTCCCCACACCACCCGTTCAGCCTCCCTGCCACCCACCAGGCTCCGCCATCACCTCCTCTCCCTGGGCAGCAGCCCTCCTGGTGGACAGGTCACCCTCTTCCCAGGCCATCTTCCAGCCCCTCCCAGCTCTAGGCCTCTCCCAAAAGCCTTGCTCAATGTTCTCCCTCTGTTCCTTCTCCTCTACATCCCCACCCCCCTCCCACCTTGACCCAATGAGAACAGGAGGTTTACCAGGCTCTCTCAGTCCTGCACCGGCTAGAGGAACCTTTAAACTCTTCACTTACACTTCTATAATGTCCTCCTCATAACCTCATAAAGTACCTTCCCTGCCCCCACAGAGGAATGGGTTTCAGAGACCCTGGCCACTGCTAGAACTCTGTAGCCTTATAATCAAAAGCTACAGGACCCTGGCTTCTGCCTCTTCCTGGCCGCGAGCGTTCTTGGATGCCCTCATCCTTCTACTCTGCACTGGGAGCACAAGGCGGGCACAGCATAAGCCCCTTGCCCTAGGACCCAAGGGGTCATTTCCTAGAATCTTGACCCCCTCTGTTCCTTAGAACCCTTGTCTGGCCCCTTCTGACCCTGGTCATGGGCTTTCATTTTCAAAAACATTATTAGCTCATTAAAGGGCCTCCAGATGACACCACCTAGTCTATCTCACCTTTGTTAAACACAGTTCTGCTCCAGGCGCTGGGCTAGGCCTTTTCACATACATTATCTAATAACTCGGCATTTACAATAGCCCTACCTCATAGGTCACAGAGAAGTTGAATGACTTGCCAGAATGGTGAAATCAGGGCTCTAACTCAGGTCAGTCTCATTCCAAACCACTTACTGCACTGTCCCCCTTGAGAAAACATGTTCCCAGCCATGTAGAAAGGGGCTTCCCTGTAGGTGTAACGATAATGACTTTACCATTCTTAGAAGATGACACAGTTCAGAAAGAGGAGAGAAGGCCGATTTTAAGCCAGGTTTGTTTGCTTTCCCTCTGTGCTGCTTCCCCAGGGGTCATGACACCATGTCTCCTGCCAGTCCATGACTAGCCCTCCCTGGACAAAGAATTGCTTTTACTTTCCCAGGCCCAACCACACATTCATGCCTCAAGCTCCTGCAGACAGGAACAAGGCAGAAGCCCTATTCTTAGAACGTGGAAGCAAGAGCAAAGCAGGGCTTGCCACCAAGCTGGCCTGAGGGTAAGCCACCTCAGCAGCTGGGGTGGCCCTGCCTGCATGGGGTGGACAGCAGCAGGGACCCTTAGGTTGTTCTCTTTGCCTTTTCTGAGGCCCTTGCAATCTTCTTCTTTATTTCTTTTTTTTTAAGGAGAAATTCGCTTGAGATTTAGTCGTTTCATTCCATCTGCCTTTTCCCTGGCTTCCAAAGCCACAAGCCTGGCTGAGGAATTCAGGTCCCCGGTGTAGGCTTTGGATGGCTTTGTGTAGGGAGAAGTTTTTAAAAGAAAGTGGGATCTACTTGTCAGATGGAATGCGTTAAGCCATCGAGGAGGAATGCAAGGGCTTTAACTGTTGGGTCCCTCAGCAGTTTGAGTGATGAATCATCCAGTGTGGGTAGAGATTCCTAACAAATGAAGCCTCCTGATGACATAATTTTTGCAAGATCGTCTGAGATCTATTGTAACTGCCTGATTTCATCACATGGGGTTTTCCCCCCTCCCAACCACACTTAATACTCCTCATGCCTTCCAGCTCATCCATTTTTCTATCATCTGGAATTGGACCAACTAAGGCCTTCAGAAGTCTGTCTCATTGTCGTTCCTCCTCCAGGGCATATTGACAGCATGTGCTCGAAGGCCAAGGACAAGAGCCTCAAGGAGGGTTCCTAACCCAGGCTCCTAGGTCCAGGGGAAACACAGTGCTTTCAATAGAGTGCCAGTCAGCAAATATGTGTTGACTTAGCTAATACCTGAGTTGAGTCCAGGGAAGACTTGAGGCCAAGGTATCTCCATGAATGAAGACCCAAAGTTCAATAATGGATAGGATGAACAGATGAAACTGGAAAAGTGGACTAGGGAGCCTTGTGTGCCATGCTGAGGAGCTAAAGTTTTACCCTAAGAAAGATGAGAAACATTCAGAGAGTTTTCTGGAATGGAAGTGAGGTGGCCATATGTACAGCAGTGTCAGGAATGGATTAGAAGAGGCCAGACCTGAGGCAGGGAGACTGGTTAGTGTTAAGGTGGTCCTCTAGAGGTGATGTGACCAGGAAGTAGGGCAGTGGGATTAGGGGGGGAAATGAGAGGACAGATTTGAGAAATAGATACATTGAAACTTGGCAAGTGGAGGTTAATTAGGTATAAGGGAGAGAGATATTCAGAAGGCTCCCAGATTTTCAATGTGGAGCTGCCACAAACTGAAAAGGTAAGAGGTCCATGTTCAGGTAGTTACGGATTCACATCAGGCATGTTGAGTTAAGAGTACAGGAGGCTGGTGGAACAGACTCACAGCTAGATATATGAATCTGAAGAGAGAGAAAAGTCTGTGCTATGTATGTGGTGAGTATACATAAAGTTTAAACTATAACTGCATAGTACTTAAGTCACTCAAGAAATTATGGGGAATGAGAAGGGAAATGGGCCAAGACAGAACCCAAGAGAATATCAGCATCAATGGGGCAGGAGAAGAAAGAGGGTCCTATGATAGAGACAAAGAAGGAAGGTCAGAGAGACACAGGGACCCAGGAGAATCCCTTACTGCTCTGTGCCTCTCCCCTTCCTAAACCTTCTACCTAAGCCCTCTGGCTGTCCTATTCCTCATAAACAAACTCCTTTACATCCTTAACTCCCCACAGCCCTCACAGGCGAAAGCTGCTCCTGATCCCAAAGCTTCCAGCCATCCCTCCTGTACCATCCTGTAGAGAGACTCCTACATCTCTGAGGTTCATGCACTTCAGTTATAGAGCCTTGACCTCCTTTCCTGATGATTCTGTTTATCTAAGACTCTGGCATCTACATCACCATGTTTCTCTCCATTCCAATGCTACCATCATGTAGGAAGAGCCGTCACCAAGTCTCAGAGTTCCTAGATGCCCTCACCTGCTGTGACTCTTCACTTTCACTGCAGCCCCCCACTCCCATGGTGACTCCCAGGAAATGGTTAATACCTGGCACTACTTCAGTGGGAATAAACCCCACATCCTACTCTGACCACAACCAGCTCTCTCACCTCTTTTCCTACACTTGTTCACACTTTCCTTAGATTCCTCCATTTTCTTTTGACCTGTTGATCCCCTAATAACCTCTTCCTTCCTTTACCCAGGCTGGACTCTGGCTTTCATCTGAAGTATTCCCAAAACCTTTGCTTTCTTTGCACCCCTAGTCTTCTCTTACCCCTGCCCAGAGCAACTCTCTTCTTGGAAAATGGGACCCAATACAGAGGGACATCATTGGAAAGTCGCAGTCTTCACTCTCTGGTCCCTGTCATTCTTCATTATAGAAAACATAAGCCCTTCCCATCAGGAAATAGGGCAATTTAAGCAATAGGCAAAAGCCCAGTCTCTCTCTCCTGAAATAGCTTCTCCAACTGCTCTGTTGCTGGGTCTCCACAGATGTCCTTGGTACCACTCTTGACTGCCATTTACCACCTTTATTTTCACCTTGAGTGAGTTATTTAACCTCCTTGAATCCTAGGAAACTGGCTCTACCAGTACCACAGACCAGAACTTCCCAGAACTCAGGAGTGTGAAGGCCCTGGGGAGAGCAGGAACTTCAGAATGCCACATCTATTCTGTAAGAGCAGCTCTTCCTTAAGAGGAAATCATTGTGAGAACACAGTGAATAGTAGCCGCATGGGTATTTCTGTGGAAGAAGGAAGAATTATGCCATCACCCCCTTTGGCACAAAAATAATTTTCAGTAAAAGGTTAAAACCATCATGTTGTATCAATGAGAACGATTCCATTATTCCAAGAATGATTGATTGGAAAGTACTTTACTTGCAGGAAATCATAGTGATACAATACAGCTTCCACTTTTAAAGCACTTTCCATTAAAAAAATTATACCTGTGTCTAAAAATAGTTATACTGAAGAAGTGAATCAATAGCCGAGTAATTTATTGGCACTTGGAAGCCCTGTGGCATAAACAGATTCAACACAATGGGACTATCAAGTAGCTCCGGCTGTAGCAACCTAACCTCCATGTTCATGACAAACCAAGTGACATGCAGTTCAGAGAGGGTCACCTGGCCACCTTGGAAGAGAAGAACTCAATGGAACAGGACCAGTTAGTCAGGTCAACGCAAAGCACTGAGTGACACAGTGAGAGAGAGAGAGGGGACAGAGATGTGGTCACTGCCCTCTGTTTTCAAAGTGAAAAATGGTGATGTAGATGCCAGAGTCTTAGATAAACAGGCTGCACAGAAGAGCACAATATCTCACGTGTCCTAGGAGGGGTGCAAAGTACTATGAGCTATTGAAAGGGAGAGATTCGTTTCAGCATGTTTTCCTTCCTTCTTGCCTTCCTGCCTGCCTGCCTCCCACAACCATTTACCATGTGGTGTGATGTGAACAGAGCATGGACTCGACTGGGCCTGGATGCAAACTGTAGCTCTGCCACTAACTGTGTGACCCTGGACAAGTTATTTAATGTCTCTAAGACTCAGCTCCCTCAAGTTTCGGGGGGTCTTTAAGAAAGATGAAATGAGGTCAGTCCTGCATGTGTATGAAAGTACCCAGCTTTCCTGCCTCCTGATACAGAGCAAACAGTAAAAGTTCACTCCT
Source organism: Lasiurus cinereus (assembly GCA_011751065.1). NCBI lineage: Eukaryota > Metazoa > Chordata > Mammalia > Chiroptera > Vespertilionidae > Lasiurus > Lasiurus cinereus. The sequence continues at coordinate 59,087,221 of JAAGEH010000041.1, forward strand.
ATCCTCACCCTTCTACTCCTCCATTAAGGTTCCACCCCTTTCTTGCTTAAATTTCAAAGCGCTTTCCCACTGGTGGAGGGAATGTGACTTTTAAGATAGCGTGTCCGTGTCCTGACATTGGGCTGGTGGTCCATCAGATAGGAACCTCCCTGCTTCTTTTGGTTTGGGACTCAGAGGACCAACTGCTCCCCTCTTTATGACAAGACTGTGGAGCTCCATCCCCAGCCAACCCTCTCACTTCTGTGAAGAGAAGGTGGAGACTTGGGCAACTGAGAGTTGGTCCATCAGCAGTCATTGATTAAGCATGTACACCTTTTAAGGGTTGTATAACTACTAGATAGTCATCAAGGAATGAATTGCACAAGCTTTCTAGCCATGCATAAGAGCTTAACACATGGGATTGCCTCAATCAAGGTGCTTGGTTGAAGACAAAAGCATCCATTTTGTGTTACTGGCATGGGACCTGGATGCCATTACAATGCTGCCACTGGTACCTCCGACCTCAGTTTTTCTGAAGTCAGTGTCACAGCCAGAAAATGTTGCTCCCACTCCCCTCGGCTTTCAGATGGGTGTCACTGCCTGGTTTTTAATTGCCGAGGAAGTGGATTCCCAAATGCAAGAAAGAGCATCTACCAATTCAACTCACTCCAGCATGTCCACTTATTTAAGAAAAAATGGGAAATCATCCAGAGACTAAAAATAGCCAATTTGAAAATTCATGAAGTGACTGATGGTAGTTTTTAAAACTTCTTTAGTGACATTTCTTTCCTGAAAGACTTAATTTAAATTTTTTTTAATTTTTTAAAATATATATGTTATCTATCAATTTTTTTAGAGAGGATGGAGGGAGAGGGATAGAAAGAAAGAAGCATTATCGATCAGCTGCCTCCTGAATGCCCCCTACAGGGGATTTTGCCCGCAACCTGGGCATGTGCCCTGACCAGCAGGGAATCGAACCAGTGGCCTCTTGGTTGCTGGCTCAACACTCAACTGCTGAGCTACACTGGCCAGATTTTTAAATTTTTTAAACACAAAGATTACAGGAAAGTTGCAGTATTCCAATATATTTCGTTTCACCAATTATCAGCATTTTGCCACATTTATTTCATTTCTATCTCTCAAAATTCATAAATATACCTCTCTGCTCCTTTCCTGTCTCCTTTTGTTTTTAAATATATTTTTATTTATTTCAGAGAGAAAGGGTGAGGGAGAGCTAGAAACTTCAATGCTGAGAGAGAATCATTGATCAGCTGCCTCCTGCACATCCCCTCTGGGGATGGAGCCCGAAACCAGGGCATGTGCCCTCACATAGAATCAAACTGTGATCTCTGGTCAACATTCACCATTGAGCCACGCCCAGCTAGGCAATACTTCATATTTTTGATGCTATTATATATGATACTGGTTTTTAATTTCTTATTCATTGGTAGTATATAGAAATAAAATTGATTTTTTTTTTTAAATATTGGCTTTGTATCTTGCTACTCGCTAACCCCACTGTTCTTGGTGACTTTTTTTGCTGGATTTCTTAGGGCTTTCTACATAGATTATGCCATCTGCAAAGAAAGTTTTACTTCTTCCTTTTAAATATGTATGCCTTTTCTTTCTTTTTCTTAACTTATTGCACTGGCTAGGCAATCCAGTATGATAATGAATAGAAGGGGTGGGGAGGGCATCCTTGATTTGTTCCCAAGATTAGGGGAAAGCATTCCCATTAAGCACATTTTCCTATTAAGTGTGATGTTATCTATTTTTCATAAATGCTTTTAATATCTTCATAGTTTTCTATAATATGAATGTACAAAAGCTTCTCCTGTTTGATATTTATTTCCAGTGTTTTGCCTTTTGAAACAATGCAGCAATAGCATCTTTCTACATATATCCTGGTATCATAGGAACTTTTACCTCTGTGGACTTCTAGAAGCAAGATTACTGAGTCAAAGGACATACATGTTTTTTATTTTAACAAACACTGCATTACTCTTCTACGTTCCTACCAACAACATGAGTACCTTCGTCCCCTCCCTCTTCATCTTTGCTGCTCTTGCTGTTAATCTTACTACTTTATCAATCTGATGGGTAAAATAGTGTTTTAATTTGCATTTTCTTTGACTGCTAATAATTACTTTTTCATGTTTATTGCTTATTGACCATTTACATGTCCTTTTCTGAGATCACAGACCTGTATCTTTTGTCCATTTTTATCCTGGATTTGTCTTTTTCCAGCAAATCTGAAGGTATTTTTTGAATATTGGAAATATGTCATTTGTGTATTATAAGAATTTTTATCAAATCTGTTCTTTTTCATTTGACTTTATTTATAATGGCTTTGGGTACATAATTTTAAAATATTATGTGATTGTATTTCTTACATTCACATCTGGAATTTGATTTTGTATATGATGTGAGGAACCAAAACTTGGAATCTTAAGACTTTGCCATGACTCTTCATATCATGTGGCATTTTTCATATTTTCATAATACATTCTCCACCAAGCTCACAATTTCTCAGGCTCCAGACCTTTCTGCTGTCGCACTGCTGTGCTGTAATCTGAGGGGAGGCAGGAACCACGTGTGTCTCTGTCTCTATTGTTTCCTTCAGGAAAGACCAAACAATTGCAGAGCACCTAGCAGTGCCTGACCCAGCTTGGATGCTCAGAAAACATTAACGGGAAGAAAGAAGGTGTCGAATGCATCCCTGTATTACTGTTGCTGCTTGGCAAGTTTAGTGTTGTTTGCTTGATGTGTAAACAAGGGAAAATGTCATGTTCCTTAAAGCCATCCACTGTCTCATGAGCTCACTCTGTTCCTTCCTCCTCCTGGGTCTTCTTCCTTCCAGGCTTTCCTTCTCTCTCTAAACCTGCTCATTCCATAAGGACCCTTCTTCACAGAGCCTTTCTTCAAAACCTTGCTTAAAATCCAAACTCTGCCTCACTATTTAGCAGTTCATCCACAATGGGTTAGACTCCTTCTCCAGTACCCATCCCTCTGCTGCAGCCAGCTCATGAAATACGTCAGCTGCAACTGAAACAGTCTTGTAGGCCAAGGCTCTATTAAGGCTGAAGTATAACTTCAAGATTTGTAATAAAAGCTCTTGGATAAAAAAATAAAAAAGCTAGCAAACTAGGAAAAACTGGAAAATGGCCCTGAATGCTGTTAAATACCAGAATGATTTTTCAAAGTGAACTTATGTAATTACATTTGATTTATCTACAATGCATTTGTTAGCCCTATCCTGGTGTGGCTCAGTGGTTTAATGTCAACTCAGGAACCAAGAGGTCACTGGTTCCATTCCTGGTCAGGGCACATGCCCAGGTTGTGGCTTGATTCCCAGCAGGGGGGTGAGGAGTGGGGGGGGGGGAGGGTATGCAGGAGGCAGCCAATTGATGATATTTCTCTATCATTGATGTTTCTATCTATCTCTCCCCTTTCCTCTCTCTCTAGTAATCAATAAAAACATATCTTTTAAAAAAAGAAAAAACAACAACAAATTCTAGTTAGGGTACATTCTACAAAATACCTGACCAGTTCTCAAAACGATCAAGATCATCAAAACTGAAGAATGTCTAAGAAACTGTCACAGCCTCCAGGAATCTAAGGCGAGGTGATAACTAAGTGTAATATGGAATTCTAGATGAGATCTTAGAACAAAAAAAGGACATTAAGCAAAACTAGGAAAACCCAAAAAAATATGGAGTTCAGTTAATAACATATCGCTACTATCTCATTAGTTGTAACACATGTACCACAGTATTTTCAGAACTGGGTGTGGGGTATATGGAAACTCTCTTGGTCATATCCTTGTAACTTTCCTGTAAATCTACATCTATTCTAAAATAAATGTGTAGTTAAATATTTTTAAAATACACGTTTGGGGAAAAGATGAGTACACACTTATCTCCACAACTGTGCTTTCCATTGCAGGGAGCCGGTGACAGCTTTGTGGGAGCTTTGGCCTTCTACCTGGCTTACTACCCCAACCTGTCCTTGGAAGAAATGCTCAAGAGATCCAATTTCATCGCAGCAGTCAGTGTCCAGGCTGCAGGGACACAGTCATCCTATCCCTACAGGAAGGACCTGCCACTTGATTTGTTTTGATTGCTACTGCCTCAAAAATAAAAACACCCAGAAATAAAATGTTCTTGAAGAAGGCCAGTCTTAATTAGCAGCTTACTATAAAACGTCCTCTTCTCCTTTCTTCGCAAATATGTTCATTTACTAAGTCATCCTCAAGCTTCCATTTATTTCTTTCCAATGATTAATCTTCTTGCTTTTCCTGCAAGAGCTAACCAGAAGTAAGGACTCCATGCATGACCAGGACTTGTACAAACATTACTACTACTCGAGAACTGGCTACAGATCAGGAACAAGAGCACAGGTTGTGGACAAGGGTCTAGTCAGAGCAGAAAATGTTAAACAAGGGAATGGGGGGTTATGGATTAGGCCACTCAAGCAGTTCCTCAGAGGGGCAGCTGATATTCAGCTCTGGCTTTAGTGTTGTCAAAGCTTCTGGTTCTGCAAGAGAAGCCAGAAGTTTTGGAGGTTTATTGAAATCTTTGAATGTTTACGTGTCAGCAACTCATTTTTTTTTTTTAATGTAAACACCACCTGTGGGCCACATTCAGCCCATGTGCTGAATAGACAAGTCAGTGGTTAAGCCAGGATTTAGGTTTTCGTTTTGTTTTTAAAAATGCAATTCATGCATGTCAAAGACCCTTTCCATTGGGCTTAGCAAGTAAGATCAGGTGAGAGATTTTTCTTGTAACCCAACACCATTATGTACAGTTCCAATCTAAAAATAGCCATGATCGCGCCTATTATTGCTTTGAACCAGAGCTTTAACAAAAGATGCCAGAAAAGAGCTGACGATCGTGCCACAAGCCTCTGAGACTCAGCAAGCATCCGCATCTAATGCCATTTCCAGAGAGCTTCTCTCGCATTTCTTCAGAGACACAGATCGGGCCCTGGGAGGGAACACCTGTTATTCTGAAACATATTGGTTCCCTAATGCTGGTAGTCACGGTGGGCACTCTCACTGCCCCGCATAAATGCTTTAGATGGCGTAGGATACGAACCAGCGGAGCTCAGAAAATGAGCTGATCCTTACCTGCAGCCAGAAATTCGACAAAGAAGAAAACTGGGCAATTTTGAAAATCTGTGGGAAACAATAGCTTGAGTGAGAAAGTACATAGATCTGGGCAGGGCAGGAGTCTTTATCTGAACATTAGGGATTGTCAGTGGAATTTCCAAGCTGGTTAGCTGTGCGGTAACACCAGGCCCCTACAGCCTTCATGCTAGCTTACAGAAATAACATAGGACCTCTTATTTTATGTGTGTGTGTGTGTGTGTGTGTGTGTATATATAGTAAAGGAGTCCAAAGCTGTGCTAGAAAATCACAGACCTGAGTTTGAGAATACAGACCAACAGTACCTTCCCTAAGTATACTAGTATAAGCACAAATCAAAAATAGTTCTCATGTTTTCCTTTGTGTGAGAAGGCTGGGGCTGGCTCCCTTATCATTCCTGCTCACCTTTATCACCTCTGTTACTGCATGGGAGTGTTTTAAAGCTCACTCTGAAGCGTGACTGCCTTTTCTACGAAGATCAAGGAGGAACAGCCTGGAAACTCTTGCACAAGTCTCACTGTGGAAAATGTTCTTTCAATACATGAAACAATGGTTATTTTTTAGTAATGTAGTTGTGTTTTCAATTTCAAATAGTGGGGGAAAACATCACTAAGAGACAATAGTACAGGCTATTTTAATATATTTTATTACGGGCTATAAAAATATCCAGAAAGATAAAGAAATGCGATGCAATGATATATGTCCTAATATGAAGAACTTTCTTGCACTGCATTGTTTTCTTCACAATGGCCTTCAAATCACAGGAGGCAGAGATGCCGTGTCATTTCCTCTTCTTTCATTGCACGCTGCAGAATTTCTGAATCAGGACCCCGCCCTCAGTCTTCTCATTTATAAATCAAATGCATTTTCAATCCATTGTTCAGAGAGAGCGTATTTTTTTCTGTTCCACAAAGAGGACTCTTGCTCTCACTACAGGAGGAGAAACAAGGGTTATGGCAGAAAACTGAGTACCGTTACCATTTTCTAATAAAAATATGTATCTGACCATGGGCCCTCTCTTTTGCCTTCCTTTCCTTTGACATGGGGATGGAGCTGACTTGCAAGCTCAGCTCCTTGATCCCAGAGGCCTGAGAAAATGGAGAAGGGGAAAGGCCCAGCCAACCAGTGGCATCCTTGGTACCCAGGTCATACGTCAATCCGTGTGAAATATTCAAATTAAAAAAGAAAATACGGAAAACACTTGATGTCATCACCCAATGAATATCCACTCTTGGGGGTAAGCCAGGACAGCCTGGAGCTGGACTCCAGAAAAACGGCACTGAGAACTGAGCAGACAGAAGAGAAGTAACATCCACATTAAGCACGTACTTCCAAGAGATGCTTTCATACCCCAAATATGGACTTTTTAATTTGGTAACAAAATTAACATTCTCACCACAATCTCATTATTACAAATACAGGAGAGTGCAGTTCTCTGAAACAAAACCAAAACAAAAGTGCTAATGCTCGGGTGAAAGGCTGGAGACTAGATACTAGACAATAAGGTTTTCATAGTTCCTATAATGCCCTATAGCCCTCCATTAACTTCATCTATCTATTTATCTTCTATAGATCTCTTTCTCTCTCATCTTCCCCAACATCCCCCCCCCTCGCCTCTCTCTCTCTCTCTCTTTCTCTCTCTCACACACACCACCTTATTCTTCTTTGTCAAAAAACAAAAAATACACCCAGGAACTCAAACAACTATAACAATTCACTTGTCCCTACCATACAGAGAGATTTTAGCTTTTTTTTTCTTCTTCTCTTCTATAATCCACACAGACACTCTATATAGGAGATGCCCAAACTGTCGACGATTAATAAGAGTTAGCTAGGGAGCTTACTGAAGTAAATCTATGCCTCATTCTGGTTCCTCAGATCGAGGCTAGGACTGAAAGTCTACATTTTTAAACCCTCATGATTCTAATGAGCAGCTGGATTGAGAACCATTACCCAGTCGATAGAATATTATACTAATAAAAATAAAATGTACATATTACATAGGGGTATTTTTCATATATTTCAAATCATCTAATATTAAATATAAGAAGAACTGATGCTCCTGTAGAATCCAAGGAAGACTACAAAACATAAAAAGGTAGAAAAAACCTTTTCCTATCAGATAATATTATTCATTGCAAGAAATATTTCCCCATGTTTTTCTAAATAAGATAGGTAAAAGAAGGAACTTGTCTTACTGATAACCAATCAGGAGGTTATGTAAGTGTGAACAGGAGTAACTGGTAAAGATAGCAAAGCAAAGCTTTATTTATGAAAATGTTTTTATTCATTCCCTTAATTCAAAGAATAAATACTAAAGTCCACAGAACTGTGTTAGGCAATGTGGAGTTTACAAAAGTGTAAGAAGAGTCCTTTGCTCTGCGGTTTGGCTCAGTAATTGAGCGTCAGACACTCATGAACTAAGAGGTCACTGGCTTGCTTCCCATTCAGGGCACATACCCAAGTTTCTGGTTCAATCCCCCATAGGGGGCATGCAGGAGGCAGCCAATCAATGTTTCCCTCTCATCGATGTTTCTATCTCTCACTCTCCCTTCCTCTCTCTCTCTAAAATCAATAAAAACATATTTTAAAAAAGAAGAAGAAGAAAAAGAGGCCTTGGGCATCTGGAGTGGAGGAATGGCAGTAAGAGGTAGGAATGACAGTGGGGCTTCATAGCCTTAAATGCTAGACTGGCCACAGGGGATGGCTCTGATTAGGAAAAAAGAAAAATCATACCTAGCCGGTTTGGCTGCTAGATAGAATGTCAGTCTGGGAACTGAAGGGTCCCAGGTTTGATTCCAGTCAAGGGCATGTACCTTGGCTGCAGGCACATCCCCAATAGGAGGTGTGCAAGAGGCAGCTGATCGATGCTTCTCTCTTATTGTTTCAAACTCTTTATCCCTCTCCCTTCCTCTCTGTAAAAAAATCAATAAAATATATTTTTAAAAAAAGAAAAATCAGGAAGATTAATTTGGTTCCATGTCATAGAAAGAATAAGAGGCCTGGAGTCAAAAAGGTTGGATTCTCACGTGGGCTCCATCTTTCTCTACTCTGAGTCCCTGGGCAAATTTCTCAAAATACTCTATCTTCCCCTGAGAGAGAGAACTCCACTCCCTCACAAGAATGCTGCCAGATACACAGTGAACACTCAACGTGTGCTAGCTGAGCACTGCTATCCACAATCATAAACAAATTTTGTCAAAATATTTTCTGCTTACTTCATAGAAAAATGAATCTGTCAAGTTCTTTCCCTACATTGAACCTAAATCCATTCTGCTTCAATTAAAGTCTACGCTGTCTTATTTAATCATCCAAGGAATTAAAACCGACAAGTTTTCATTTTCATGATAAACCTTCATATGTTTAACAACATTTAATAAGCGTATGCCTCAGCCTTTAATCCTTCCTCCTCAGAAATTGCCATCTAGTTTTACGGGAGGAAAAGGAGTGTAGAAGGACAGAGGCTGCTTCTAGCCATAGAGTCTACTATGCAATGCTTAAACAATTGAGTGTTTCTGTTTCCTTAGCTGATTTTCTTCATAAAGCAGACTGACAAAACATTGCCCTTAAACTAATTATTAGAATACGCTGGGAGATCTGCCCAGCTGTGTGGTACCCTAAGCCATGGGTAGGTCCCACGGCAAAGAGTACACAAGCCTGCAGGGCGTCAGCAAGCAGGTGGGCAGAAAGCCAAGCATTCTGATGTCCCAGAACATTCCCTCCTTCTGAAAAGACACAGTGGTGCTGCCAAGGCTCGTACCCCTCCTTACCAGAAAAGTTATAATCGTCTGTTTAAAACTTATATATGAATCTTTTCTCCCACTTTCAACTAAGGGCAGAACTGTTCATGGTTATATCCTTCCCCAATCTCAAAACTTAAAACCAATCTAACAAAGAGGTTCCTACCACAGAATCCCCTTGATATCCAGGGTGGCGAGGGGAGAAGGAGGGTGGAGGGAAGGAAAGGGGAGAAGAAGGTTGGTTCTAGGAACATCTCCCCCCACGAATACCAAAATCCACGGATGCTCATGTCCCTCATATAAAATAGGGTAGTATTTGCATATACCTACATACATCCTCACTTATACTTTAAATCATCTCTAGATTACTAATATTTAATACTATGTAAATGCTATCCAATTAGCTGTTACATTGTATTATTTAGGGAGTGGGAAGAAAATAAAAGTCTGTACATATTCAGTACAGATCTAACTACATAATACACATCAACACATAACTCCCTCCACCCCCCGAATATTTTCTCTGTGCATTGGTTGAATCCACAGATGTAGAACCCATAAGATACAGAGAGCCAGCTATACCTCCACACTAAGGAAGAAAATTCCAATACATTTTCATACTTAAAATAGTACAGAGGTTATTCAACATTTATTAATGTTGTACAAGTTCCAAAAAAACTCTACAGGAGCTAAAATGCGAGAACATAGGCATGCCTCATTTAATTGCACTTCCTTTACTGCACTTTGTAAATGATTGCGTTTTTTACCAATTGAAGACCACCCACCAGCAAAAAGATTATAACTCGCTGAATGCTCAGTTGATGGTTAGCATTATTTAGCAACAAAATATTTTAAATTAAGGTATGTACGATGTTTTTTAGACATAATGCTATTGTATACTTACTGGTCAGTATAAACATGACTTTTATATGCACTGGGAAAACAAAAAGCTCGCATGACTGATTTTGTTGCAATGTTGCAGTGATCTTGAACTGAACCTGGAAGATCTCTGAGGTATGCCTCTACTTCATTGTAAAGCTCATCACTTTGAGTTTACATCAACTGATACAAAGAAATCAGGAGGAGAAACACACCACACAATCCAAAATCATATTGCTATATAAGGTCTGAATATTTGCGTCTCAACTACCCTGAATTTACATGTTGAAATCCTCATTCCAAAAAAAATGATAGTGGGGCTTTGGGGAGGGCTTTGGTCACGGGGGTAGAGCCTTCATGAATAGAGGTAATGTTCTTAGACCCTGCCTGCCATCCCACCAGGAGAGGACACAGCCAGAAGGCAGAGGCTATGAACCGAGAGGGCCCTCACCAGAAACGACCACGCTGGCACCTTGATCTTGCTCTTCCCAAGCCCCAGAACTCTGAGAAATAGATTTCTGTTGTTTATAAGCCACTCAGTCTGAGGTATTTTGTAATAGCAACCCAAACAGACTAGGACACATAGTTTCTCATCCTAGTAATTTTCCACTCTAAAAGGTATCATCCTGCAATTCAGACTCCTAATCCTCAGGTACAAACCTAGTTCCCTTTTTACTACAATAAAGAATGACCAGAAACTTTAACACCATAAAAACACCACAGGGAATTTTATTTCTGTTAAAGAATGGAATCACACAATTTTAAGTTGACAGCTACTTCTTAGAGCCTTTTTTAAAAGCCTCCTCACATTGGTCCAGCCCTTAGTTTTATTTTTCTTAGACACTGATGAATGCAGCACAACGAACAGTGGTTGTAAGACCTTCTTAACTGAAGGGGCAGCTATGAATGCAGCTGTCAGCCAGCATTCACACTAAGTAGGTTTTAGCCTCCTGTGAACTCTCTCAAGAACAAGTGCTACAGAAAGTGGTTCAGGCCGGTCTTTGGAGTCAGATGGTCCTGGTTTTAAATCTTGGTTTTGTCCCACGTTTTAGCTGTGTGTCCTTGATTCAAATTTCTCAACTACAAAAGGGTATTCCGATTGCCTGGCGAGTACGGGTGCTTGTGTTATGATGGATTCACAGCATCTGAAGACATGAAGACTCGTGTAGGTAAGCAAAAAAATATACAATTTTCCATTCTGCCTGGGTATTCACAAGCACTAGTCTGTTTCCTTTCTCCCAGAGATCACCGTCTTCAGGGACCTATATTGTCCTTTTCTTAATTGTTTCAGGCAGAAAAGTAAATTCGTTCCCTATGACTCCATCTTGACTAGCAGCGAGAGTTTATGAGTTCTTGTTCTTAATGAAAAAGTTGATTAGGAGGTTAAGTGTCTGTCTTTCATTATTGATTAATTTGGGGAAATAAGATTCTGGTACCAATTCCAACTCTGATCACCAACTGGATGTCTTCAGTTAACTTTCTCCTACAATTCAACTCCATTCTGACACTATCTACCTAGAGAGAGTGACTCGGGAATAGCCAGATGGAAGTGACCCAAGGAATGAGGATGAGACACAGAGCTTCCACAGCGGCTCAGGGCCTGTTACTCTCCCAGAATCTCCACGTGTTCACCAGCACAGAAGCAATCATAAAGGGGCTATGTAAAAGCAAGGGCAGAAAAATGAAATGAAGGGCCCTAAGTTTTCAAATAAGCAATTTGTTTGCTAGTTTATTTTGCATCCATCTGCGCATGAAATCCAAAAATGGGACAGGCTTCCACCAACAGCAGTCAGGGGCTGACTTTTTTTTTTTTTTTAATTGATTTTTTACAGAGAGGAAGGGAGAGGGATAGAAAGTCAGAAACATCTATGAGAGAGAGATCAGCTGCCTCCTGCATACCCCACACTGGAGATGTGCCCACAACCAAGGTACATGCGCCGGACCGGAATTGAACTTGGGACCTTTCGGTCCGCAGGCCGACGCTCTATCCACTGAGCCAAACCGGTTCCGGCAGGGGCTGACTCTTGTTTGTAAACAGGTAATTGGGCCCTGGGAACACTGGTCCCTTTTGAACAAATACTTCTACCTAATGAGACTGTTTAGAGGCACCATTTATCGTGTTCTTTTAGCAGATGGTAAAATAGAAAATGAAATACCCTGCCCTCTTGCACTAATATATAAAAACCATACTTCTTGAACTAAAACCTGGACCTACTTCCTTGCAGATGACCCCAGGAGATCCTTCCCTCTCCTTCTCAAGATATTTAACTCTTTGTTACCAGGGAAATACCACTACTATCTTTACATGGCTGGCTTCTCACCTCAGATCTCTGGAGAACTTCTCCTACAAGAGAGAATGACCCTGAGCTATCCTAGCTACAGCTGAGATCCACCTCTCCACAACTTTATCTTGCATCTCAGCATCCTGCTCGTTTCTCATAGTCCTTTGCATAATTTGCATTTTTTTTTTCTCTTCGTTCCAAATCAGACTAAGTGCCAAAAGTGCAGGGACTGAGCCTGCAGTGCCTTGTAGCACATCCCAGCAGCCGGGATAGTGACCAGCACCACAGTAAACATGCAATGCACACAGGCTGAAAACATGCTAGTATCAAGAGGGCCAAAAACCTGCCACTGTTCAAGGTCAGTCTGGAAAGAGCAACAGGCCTTGAAAGCATTTGACTTCATTGAGGAGTAACTTTTCTGAATCTTACCCAACGGATCATAATGCAGCAGGGTCAGTTTCGGCTTTAGGCGGCCTCTCTTGGTGTTGAAGGAGAAACCTGTCCCAGCTTGGCTTACCATTCTCACTAGAATGTTCCTAAGATTTAAAAGTAAGCTGTTAGAAGCTGAAGAAATAGATTAAGATCGGTCACAAAGAGATGGCACATGGTGAGAACCCTATCCAGTGGTGTTAGCTGTGGGACATCCTTGGCCCTCAGAAGGCGTAGTTCTAACACAGACTATGTGTTCTGAAAGTCACAATTTCAGAGGTTTTGATTCCCAAAGTTTGTTTTATTTCAGAATGCCTTGGTAATGACCTAACCAAAGCAATAACCACACTGTAGGAATACTCTCAGATGCCCACCTCTTAGAAGGAGCAGGGGTCAGGAGGAGGAAAAAAAAATACAAATGTACTGGTAACCCTAGTTGGCCGGTCTGGAAATCATAAAGACAGCAGTCTCATAAGACCCTATCTACCAGGAATGAGCCATAAGAGTAAAATCAGGAAGGGACAAAATTAAGGGATTAGAACTTTTCTATTGCTAACATCTAACACCTTCTCCCTCTTCATATATTTCATTTAAGTTACTGTCCTCCAAAGCATAAAGTTCATGTTTTGCCTCCCTGGACCTTTTAATAGGTTGTACTGTTTGTTAGTTTTCCTATGTCTTGTCTCCCTACATAAAGCATGCTGTTTTATTTCTCATCTAATTCCAAAAAGAATAGATAACACCTCAGATATATTGTACATCTTTGCATCCCTGTCCATGTTAAGCACAGTGCCTCATACATAAGAGGCATACAGCATTTGTTGATTAAGAGATAATATTAAGCCATTCGTTCAAAAAGATTTAACAAAAAGCCATTACATGCTTACTCTGTGGAAAGCACTATGGGAAATGCAAAACTCTATTAAGGCTGCATCAACACCCTCGAGAAACTAACAGTATAGTATGCAAGGTGAGTGTGTACAGGTCTATAAGGCAAAACATATTCAACAAATGTCACAAGACGGATACAAAGAACATGTATAGGCAGGGTGTACCTTTAAAGAAACTGAAAGTATGAGAGATTCCTACAGAACCTGGAGGTGGGAAATTCCCACATAAATAACAGGATTGTGGGAAAAGCTGTATGAATCAGTAAAAGATACTGGAGTGGAGGGAATACCAATACTGTACACATATTTAACTTTAATAAAACAAAAAAACAGAACAAAAACCTAGCCTTGGGGATTTGTGGCATATCTTGGGTTGTAAGCAAAGGCTGCGTGAGAATTTTCCTATCTTTAACACACAACAAATCTTCAGTTACTGTCTATAAAATTTATTTTAAGATAACAGTTTGGTATTTATAGTCCCTCCGGTACATCATGAATTCTTTAATCTTTGCTATTTTTGAAATGCTTCTACCATGAATGCAAAGGATTATAAAACTCACTAAAATAGGCTTTATAGTTTAATCAGATCACGGACTGCTCCGCTAGACTCCCGTATCGGGCTCCAAACAGCCATGGGTCCTCAATTTGAGGAAACAAACACACACGATGGTAGTCTAAACAGAGCCGGGCACACTGATGGCTTCTTAGGAACAAGACAGCAAGAGCGCCTTTAAGTAAATTATTTGAATGCTCACTTAAGTAGGTCAATTGGGCAAAAGGGAAAATATTTCTTGACAGAGTTCATAGGGCCAAAATAATTCACCATATAAGCAGTCCTCACACCAACTTTCAGAAAATGGGAGGCCAAATGCTGTTTAACATAAGGATGTACTGGCAGCAGCTGGACTAAAGAATGTTAACATGAACAAGTTTTTTAAAAAAAAAAAAATTTTTACTTACTTTGATTTGCTCTTGGCAACTTTTTGTAGCAAGGACGGGTAGGAAGAGAAAAGAAAAAATATCCATTACTTATCTTCCTTAAGCGAAGTTCACATAAACGTCATGAATAACCAAAAACATTTATGTTACAAAGTACGCCATGGGCTGTCACTCAAGTAACTACTGCCTAGCTACTAGGGGTCCTGTTGGGATTTTGTAACACCAGGTAAAAACATCCAGACCAACACGATTCTGGAGGTAACGCTCTGCACACTGTCTTTTCGGTTGGGCTACCTTTCCAATCTTTCTAGAGTGACACCTGCTCCCTTTATTTCCTTTCTAAGGTGCAGGTGCCTGCACTGGAACAAGGATCTCGTTTGACAAGTTAACCAGAGGGAGGAGGGGAACCACCTCACTGGGGGCAGTCAGCCTGGTGCCGGGAGGAGCACTGTCTTGGGAGTCAGTGCCCAGCTGTACGACCTGTGCGTGCCCCTCTCGGACGCTGTTTCCTTCTCCTTAGGGTTCGAAACGAATGCACTGGAAGTTCTGAGGTTTACCCAGTCCGAACATGCCGTGGTTTTGCTGACACACCCCTTACCGAGGGCGGGAAAGGTGCCCACTCCTGCTGACCCCGAGGTGCCCCGCAGCCCGCCCGGACCTCCCCGCCCGCAGGGACACGCGCGGTGCATGCCGGGCGCTGTAGTCCTCAAGGCCCAGGAGGCCGCAGCCACAGCCTCCCGCCGGCGCGCCCGTCCGCTTGCTTCCCCCGGGACCTGCCGGTCGGGGCCTGCCTGTCGCTGCCCCCCGCCCCTCCCCGCAGGGCTGGCCGCCGCCGCCGCCGCCGCGTTCTCCAGCCCCCCCACTTACAGAAGACAGCCGACAAAAACATGGTGACAGCAACCTCCACAGCTTCCTCCAGCGGCCCGAGGTCAACTCAACAAACTACATCCGGGGCACAGGCCTGTTCCGGAAGAGGAGGTCTGCCAGTGGCCCCGCAGCCACGCCCCTGCGGTGGTTACCTGGAGCGGGACCCGCTCCCCACCTGTGCGCGTCCTGACTTGCCAGGTGTCTTGTGTTGGTGATGAGGGGTGTTGGAGCCCCCTTCCTTCTGAGGAGAGGCTTGGCTAGCTAGCGTTCAGGGCGGGCACCCCAAGGCGGTGGCTCGCTCCTGCTTCTGGGTCGGAGTTAGGTGCTTTCCATGCGGGCTTCTCCCTGCAGTACCGTTGGCATCAGAGGCCCCCGTGGAGACATGGTTGCTAGGCTGTTTTGTGTGTGTGTGTGTGTGTGTGTGTGTGTGTGTGTGTGTGTGTGCGTGCTTTGAGTCCAGACACCTTGCTGCTAGGTTATCTTCTTTCTCGGGGTCCACAGTTTCCGGGCGGGCAGGAGTCTGCATCTTAGCTGCTGCATCTCAGCACCCAGCACAGCGCTGGGAGTGATAGCTGAGGCCGGGAGCTCTCACATAACTTGCTTGAGAGTCACAACACGAGTTAAGGGGCAGAGTCCGAATTCTTTTTCTTTTTTTTTTTCCCCCCAGGGTGGCGATGATTGAGTGCATTTTATAGATAGGAAAACGGAGGCAACTTGGGCGTGAAGACTCAGGCAGACCCAGGTCAGAGCACCTGCTCCCCTCCCCCACTCTCACCCCCAGTCTTGCCCTACAGAGTCAAAATTTTAACTGCAAAGACTCGTGCCTTTCCCACTAGACTTTGGGACCAAAAGATTTGAAGACTCTTGGATTCTTCATGTCTCTTGCAAGGAACCTGGGCTTCTTTAACACCATGGACTTCATCAGTAACCTCATTTCCCAACCAATAATCAGGACTTCTGGGTGTTTGTTTTTTTTCTAATCTGTCACTTTATCACTCTATTAAATCTTATAACCACATGAAATAAGATTCATTCTCATATATTAGTTCTACCATATGAAGATTCTACAAAACACTCAGCATCTGCAGTCTGCCAGGAGTGTTTTACCAGGACCTTGGAACGTGCTAGCACCCTGACTTCTAGCCTCCAGAACTTTGAAAAATAAGTGCCTGCTGTTTATGAGCCACCCCCTTATGGCATTTTGTTTTAACAGCCTGCACAGATTAAGTCAGTGTCTCTCTCTCAGAGACTGTCATCAAACTTTTGCCTCCTCCCCCACCCTTCATAGAATCCACTCTTGTAAAGCCCCAGTGACCTCCACGATACCAAACCCAGGGTCAATTCTGGGGCCTCCTTTTACTCAGCATCTATCAGTGTCATTTTACACAGTCACTCGCTCTCTCCTCTGGGAAACTCTGTCTTCACGTGGTATCCAGGTGTCCACTGTCTTGGGTCTCTTTCTACCTCATCCACGATTCTTTCTCCACCTCACAGACCCCTCAGGAGAGGCACACCCAGGGATCAGGCCCTGGGTCTCTTCTCTGTCCACTCTCATTCCCTTGAGGGTCACACCTACATTCCTCATTTTAAAAAAAAGAAATCTGGAGGAGAATCCAAGATGGCGGCATAGGTAAACACCTATACTGCTGCCTCGCACAACAATTTCAAAACTACAACTAAAAGACAGAACGGACATCATCCAGAACCACAGGAAAGCTGGCTGAGTGGAAGTTCTACAACTAGAGGGAAAGAGAGGGGCTCACGGAGACCCAGAGGAGCTGCAAAAAGCTGAGGTACGGAGACGAGCGCGCTGAGAGAGCAGTGCTGGAGTACCTGGCTGGCTTTCTCTGGCGGGAGGGAAACGGAGACTCCCAACGGCATTGAACCCCTTATCTTACGACACTAAACCCCAGATCCAGCCGAGACTCATACGGGGGGAGTTTGGACTGTGAAAAGGGAGAAGTGCACGGAAATTTAGGGGAGTTGCAAAGGATCGGAGGTCTGGTCGCGCACGGCACCACGCGGAGGACGGATTGCTGATTGTGCCGCTGGCTTTCGCGAGTGGGCGGGAGACAGACCCTCCCAACTGTGCCACTTCTGAGTCCACTGGGCCCCTGTTTTGGGCGAAACCCTGGGGACCTAGACTCGTGTGGTCCTGGTTCGCAGGGGAGCCGGAAAGGCAGCGGTTGGAGGCGCTGCGGGTGCGCGCGCGCACAAGGACCGCTCCAGCCATTACCCAGTCACGTGAGACTCAGGGGCCGTGGAGGGCGGGGCCGACTGGAAGGCAAGGCGGTCCCTTAAACCCTGAGACTCCACCCTCCCAAGCTCAGCAGAGGCTTCTTCGGCTGAATCCAGCACAGAAGTTTCCCCGGCACAGTGAAAATGCCGAGACAAGGGAAGGGATTACAAGCAAAAGAAATGGAGGGAAAAAAACGACTGGATATAGAGTTCAAAACCACGCTTATAAGGTTTTGCAAGAATATGCTAGAAAAGATGGATAAATTTAGTGAGACCCAAGAGAAGATAATAAATACACTGACTGAAATGAAAACTATTATGCAGAGTACTAACAGCAGACTAGAGAAAGGATCAAGTCAAAAATTTGAAATATAAAGAAGCAGAAAACATTCAACTGGAAAAGCAAGAAGAGAAAAGAATCCAAAAATGTGAAGATAATGTAAGGAGCCTCTGGGACAGCTTCAAGCGTACCAACATCAGAATTGTGGGGGTGCCAGAAGAAGAGAGAGAGCAAGATACTGAAAACCTGTTTAAAGAAATAATGACTGAAAACTTCCCACATCTGGTAAAAGAAATAGACTTACAAGTCGAGGAAGCACACAGAACCCCAAAGAAAAGGAACCCAAAGAAGACTACACCAAGACACATCATTATTAAAATGCCAAGAGCAAAAGAGAAAGAGAGAATATTAAAAGCAGCAAGAGAAAAACAGTTTATTACCTACAAGGGAGCACCCATACGACTGTCAGCTGATTTCTCTACAGAAACGATGCAGGCCAGACGGGAGTGGCAAGAAATATTCAACGTGATGAACAACAAGAACCTACAACCAAGAATAATCTATCCAGCAAAGCTATCATTCAGAATTGAAGGGCAGATAAAGACCTTCACAGAGAAGACAAAGCTAAAGGAGTTCATCAACTCCAAACCAGTATTATATGAAATGCTGAAAGGTACCCTTTTAGAAGAGGAAGAAGAAAAAGGTAAAAGACAAAAAATTATGAACAACAAATACACATCTGTCAACAAGTGAATCTAAAAATTAAGTGAATTAAAAATCTGATCAACAGAATAAACTGGTGAATATAATAGAATCAGGAGCACAGAAAGGGAGTAGACTGATAATTCTCAGGAGGACAAAAATCATAAAGCATCAAACAGACTGTGAAATTATAGCAGAAAGATTAAAGTTAGGTGAGGTAAATAAGTGATCAATCAAAGGACTTGTATGCATGCTTATAAACATAACCAATGATCACAGACACTGGGGGGTCGGGGTACGCCTGGGAGGGAGGGGGGGCAATGGGGAGATATGTATAAAAAATTAATAAAAATTAATAAAAAAAAAATAAAGTAGCAAAAAAAAAAAAAGAAATCTACAGGTTGAAAACTTCTAAATTTATATCCCCAGTTCCAACCTTCCCTCTGAACTCCAGATCGGTGTGTTTAACCACCTATGTCACATCACATGCCCCAAATCCAATTCCAAATCCTGCTTTGCACACACCCCTCAGGCTTCCCTCCTATCAGTACATGGCAATTCCACTTTTCCAGTTGCCCAAGTAAAAAACCTGGGAGCTGCCGAAACCAGTTTGGCTCAGTGGATAGAGTGTCAGCCTGCGGACTGAAAAGTCCCAGGTTCGATTCCAGTCGGGGGTGTGCAAGAGGCAGCTGATCAATATCTCTCTCTCATCGATGTTTCTAACTCTCTATCCCTCTCCCTTCCTCTCTGTAAAAAATCAATAAAAATATATTTTTTTAAAAAATAAACCTGGGAGCCAACTTGGCACTTCTTTCTCTCACACCCTAAATCTAAACCATCAGAAAATCCTGTCACTCCATGCCACCTAATACACACACACACACACTCACACACACACACACACACCTGCTTTACATTTTTCTGTAACACTTATCACCATTTCATATTACTTGTGTACGTGTTGATTTCCCTTATTGTCTGTCTCTGTTCACCAGAATGTAAACTATTTAAGATCAAGAACTTGTCCTATTCACCCATTGCTGGATTCTGGTGCCTAGAACAATGCTTGCTACATCTATTAGATATCTGTTGAATAAATGAATGAATTAATGAATGAGTCTAAAATTAGAGGCACCATACAAATGTTAATTTGTTACTAAATATTTACATCGAAATGGCACAGTTAAATATTTGTGTATTGTCGAGAGTTTCAGAGTTCCGTAGAATTTAGAAGTTTGCTCTTAAGAAGAGATAAGCACATGAACTGTTTCTTCTTTGTTGTTGTTAATCCTCACCAGAGGATATCTTTCCATTGATTTTTAGGGAGAGTGGGAGAGAGAGGGAGAGACAGAGAAACATTGATGTGAGAGCCCGGGAGGAGCCTGCAACCAAGGTGCATGCCCTTGACCAAAATAAACCCAGAACCCTTTGTTCCACAGGCCAACGCTCTATCCACTGAGCCAAAGTGGCTAGGGCTGAACTGTTTCTGGAAATTCTTGAAGTAGAAATGAAGTAGTGGCTTTCTAGTCTCATTACTTCCACCTACATCCACCTGTTACTTACACCTAACACATTGTTGGTAATTGTTAAGTGTTAATTAACGTGTTTGTTAACACAGATGTAATTCATAATTTGGAGGGTTTTTTCCCCCTGAATTTACATAATGAGCCCTTTGCACCTTATTAAAGTGCAGAGCGATTACGACAGCCTAAGTTGAAAGGGTGGGGTGGCATCTTCTTTGGGTGGGAGAGGTGCTGAAGGGAGGAAAAGATACAGCTATCTCACCAGGATTCTCAGCCCAGAAAAGCAGATGGAGGACAACATTTATTGAATACTTGCTCTTTCAGGGCTTAAGACACAGGGCCTGTGTTGCACTGGCCAACACTGAATTCCCAGTACTCAGCACTGGGATTCCAACCCAAGGATCTGGAGGGTCTTCTCCTCTGATGTGCTGGGAGGCCGCACTGACCACTGTCCAGCCCACCATCATACCTGACTGTTCTGGTCTCTGGAGTCCCGATCCTGGCTCCCTGACCTGTCCCACACAAGCAGGTAGAGGGAGCCTGCAGGAGGCTGGGCTCCCTGCAAAAAAATGGCACCTTCACAAGCTCAGACACCTCCAGGTAGATGGGACTGCTTCAAATGTGGGTCCTCTGCCTGAACAACTTAGTATGACAGCCAAGACTTCCTGCGAGAGAAGACTGAAAGCTGGCAAAACCAAGGGGCACCAGCCAGGTTCAACCTGAGTGCAGTAGGTATCCTCAGGTTGGCATTCAATCTCCTTCCACAATCTGGCCTCTGCCTCCTATTTCAGTCCCATCTCTCTCCACTAGTCCCTGCTGAGTGTGGGTCCCTTTCTGGATGAAGTCTCTGCTGATCCTCCACCCCCCACCCCATCCACTTCCTTCCCACAATTCGTCTCACAGCACCTATTATGCTTCCCTCATTCCTCAGATTATTGGTCAGCTGGCTCCTGGCATCTAGATCCCTTGAGGGCCAGAGCTTCTGAATCTCACTATATCATCATCCCCCAGATTTGCCCCAAACAGGAGCTCCTAGCACAAGGAGGTTCCCCACTCACTTTGACAAATATGAACTGAGCCCCTTCTGTCATCTAGGAACCCTGCCTCCAGCCATTCTCCAGCTCTTCAATCCTACCTCCCCTCCCAGGTCACTGGAGACCGGGAGAGTGGGAGGAACTGGGAAAAGAATAGAAAGAAAGGCACAAAGGAGTCTTAAAAATCAACAGTGAGCATCCTCCTGGGACTAACGTGTGTGAAGAAATTAGGGGGGTGGGCTCGAGAGGATGCCCTAGCTGGGTAAGGAAGGAACCAGGTGTTAGAGTTGGGACTAGGCCTTGGTTTGATGGGCAGCAGGGGAGTTAAGGGATGTGATCATATCTCTCTAGTGGCAGCATCTGAAGTCACACCATTCTCCTGGCTAACTGGAAGAGAGGCAGGGATTCTCCCCTCCCACCAAATACAAGCTTCCTAAGTCCCCAGCCCCCTCTCTGCTCCGAATGTCAATGCCTATTTAGTTAGTTAATATGTGTATTTGGTGTTTTCTTAGTAATTACTAAGTTCTTCCTATTCATTTATCTTCAACCAGTCCCTGAGCCTGTTTTGAGGGGGAGAAAGGGAAGGAGAAAGGTATCATAGAAGCCTTTGAAAACTGGCTAAAAGCTATGGCTCAGTTCTCCCAGGAAATGTGCATATACTTGTCCAGAAGCAATTTCACCTGCTCTCCAGTGTGCACATGTTAGAGAGTAGAAATTTTTGAGCGTGCTTCCTCCTCACAAAATAGCCTTGTAAGATAGAACACTGTCAGCTTTCTGAAGAACAGGATGACCCTGTAAATAACATGGTCATCAATAATATGACCCTAAGATTAAAAACTGTTTTGTCTTAAATTACTTGCTCTGCAAAAACAAGATGTGGTAAATGTGCTTAAAAGTGGTCCTGCACAAAGGGTCACGGCTGCTCTCTGGACTCCCTATGTGGAGAAAGCAGAACAGTCACCGGCTGGCTAATAAAGGCTTCCTAAATTTTAATTTGGTCTGGACTCCAGTGGTCATTCACTTGCATTCGCTCCACAAGAGTTGGAGGCCCCAGCGAGATAACCAGCCTTTGACTCGTCCTGTGACCAGAGCCCACTGAGGTCCCCGAACTCTCCAACCCAAGGGGAGATCTCTGTTCCTCAGCCCTGAGAATGGTAAAGGTCGGAGACCCTGCCTGCTAAATTTCCTGATTGACTCTGATCAGAGGTGCCTGGATCTGGTTCTTACTGGTAAGAAACTTATTTCTGGTTCTGTGGATGCCCATCTAGGATCTCTGGAAGGCTGGATGCAGCGCTACTTCCGAGACCAGATCCCAGTGCATGATGGTGCCTGGCGCTCCTCAATTGATTGTCATTGTCTTTATTATTCTGTGTTATTGTGGTCTAATTGTCTCTATCATTAGAATGGGTCAGTCTGCTTCATGTTCTGTCTGTACTCCCCTGCAATGTTTTTTGAAAAATTTTCATGAATTCAAGCAGTGAGCGAGGGGGTGGAGGCGCGGGAAGGAAATGGGGAAGTGCTGGCACAGTAGGGCCACCACGTGCTAGCCTTTTGGCCTCCAGTGAATGGACCAGGTTTGGGACCTCAGGGAGCTGGACAGGCCTCCGGGAGGAAGTGTAAGTGTGAGAGTGTGTGTGATAGTGCAAACTCTTCTTTAGAGGTAAGACTGTAGAGAACATTTAATTGCTTTTCCTTGGTTTATAATTTTGCTGTATTAATTTAAAATTTTGGAATTCTAGGGTTAATTTAAGGGTATAAAATTTGTGAAGGTTGCCATTCCAGAGAAGTTTAAGCAAAGGCTTGTTGGGTTAAGATTAGTCATAATCAGTGGAAAGAGCGTCACTCTGCTGATGAAGGTCCCAGGATAGTTTCTTCTGGTCAGGGCATGGACCTTGGTTGCAGGCACAACCCCAGTTGGGGGCATGCAGGAGGCAGCTGACCAATGTTTCTCTTTCATTGTCGCTTTTAACTATCCCTCTCCTTTCCTCTCTGTAAAAAATCAATAAAATATATATATATTTTAAAAGATTAGTCATAATTAACCGCTTTGTAGGCTGCCTTTTTCAACATGATACTCCTGCTAACAAACAGAGAATCACATGGTCCCAAGAATTCCAACCTGCCTTCCCTTCCTGATAGATTTATAGTGGGTCTCTGGGGAAGGAAGAGAGATGAAAACTGCTCCAGAGAAAGGGTAGAGGCAGTGGAATTCACTCTGAGCCTGCTGAGATAGAGAAGCCCTAGGCTGGGGTACAGGGGATGGTTGGAGATATTAAAAGTGGTTGAAGGTTGAGATTTCGGGGGAGGCCTTGGAGTAAAGAAGGAAAATCTGGAAGGAAGAGCAGCTGTTTCTTAAGTATAAAAAGCCTGGTTATACAGGATCTCAGACTGCTTGCCTTATTTCCCCTGCTAAGGACAGGGTAAATGGTTAATGCATAAAGGGAGAGGAAGGGTGCATTGGCAAGAAGAGCAGGTTTTTGTTGATTTTGCTGGCTACAACCTGCTCTGCTGGCATCCTTGGTTTCTTACTTATCTGAACTATGCTAGACTCAAGGATTTCTACAAAACACAGTGGATATTCCTCTGCCCCATTTTATTCTTTTAACCCTTCCAATACACATAAAGAAAATCTCATTGTCCGAGCCTGGCAGGGCGGGGTTACTGGTACTTCTTGAGCAGTGGCAGAATATTCAGCAAAGGAACTTTAATATATAATATCTTATTACAAATAGCTTAAGTTTTAAAAATCTCTGTCTCTCAAAAAGAAATATTTTTACCTACTCTTAGTTTCATCACAGAATGTCTAAGTCATAAATGTTAATCTAAGAAATTCTGGCTGTTTACTTTTTTTAGGAATCATTAAAGGATTGAGGTTTCAGAGAATAAGGAATATTGAGTAGAAGGTCTGAGGCATGGTTATGCATTTTTAAAGGACATAGAAAGAAGGTTTGAAAGCTAATTTAGAAATGTAAAATTTATAAAGGTTGTGTATGTAATAAGAAGGAGAAGAGAAATGTTGAAAGGAAATCAAATAATACAGGCCAGTAAGCCAGGAAGAGTAAATAATTTACATTCTGCCTCCCTAAACAGAGGGTGAATAATTATGCCAAAGTACTTAGGGAGGGACTGACAAACTAAATCTAATAGTTACTGTTTGTTCAGAAAATATTACTTTGGAAAGTCCATAAAAAGGAGGGGCAAGGAAAATTATATCTTAAAGCAGGTCAGTATATTTTTTCTCCTTATACAATTCCTCCAAAATTTGGCAATACTTAATAAATTAATCATAGCATTACATTTCTTTGCATAAATTCAGGAAGACCAGTTCCAATAGTAGTTTTATTAACCAGAAACTTTGACTGGAGTATCATGTTTTAAAGAGCCCTGCCTGAACTCTGAAGACTTGAAGCCAATAAGAGTACCATGGAGAAAATCTGGTATCCTGCTTGGTAGCCCTGAAAATAGCTAGTGCTGGAGCATCAGGCCCATACCCTACCATCACTGGCGGTTGGTCGGAGTAGAAGGGGAGCAATAAGAGCGCTTCTGCATCCTGCAGGACCTCTAGGCACTCTGAGCAGCGACGAGTAGGAGGGCTGAGATGGGCCTTGAAGCCTAGGGCATGGGCCTGGATAGAGCCACTACAGGTGAGGACTTCACCTAACTCAACAGATACTACAGGCAGGCCTGATGGCAGCTGGATGGATTGGCTTCTTGGCCCTACGGGGCACATTAAGATTCAATCATGAAATTCTGACAAAAGTAATCAGTAACCATTCTTATTATGTTTATGCAATCAATCAGGCCAAAATTGAATGCAGTAGATAAATTGGTCTTGATTTGGCTGTTTCGATAAACATGGGGGTAATTTTGAGGAGAAAAATTCTATTTCAATAGAAGTTATTAAACCTGAAAGGTTTTCTTTCCCTTCCACCAGACCATTTGTTACAGTTTGTCTCAGACAGGTCACAAGCCCAACTCCTTCTGTGCCTAGGCCTCATTGTCCCTCTGACAGACAGCAAGGATCTCTTGGCTCTGAGAGAAACCTCTGACCCACCACAGCAAGAAGTAGCTAGAAGAGCCCACCAAGGTCCATTTTCCCTAAAAGAATTCAGAGCCAGGATCCTTGAGGTAATATATTAGGCAGTTAGACAGATATGAGCAGAGGAAGGACGATGGGCCAACTACCACTACCAGATGTAATTAAGTCTTTCCATCTTTACCTATGTGAGACAAGGGGACTCCCCAGAACCAAGAGGGAATGAGGCTGCAGATGAAGCAGCCTGGGAGGCTGCCCTAAAAACAGATTCTAGTGACTCTTCCATACCCTTACCTACTCACCTCACCAGCTTATATGGAAACCCAATCTAGAAAAGCTGAAATCCATAACCAATCTTTACTCAAGTTCTTACAGGCTTTATAGTCCACCCAGAAAGCAGTCCAGAAGCAGTTCCAAGGTACTCTGCCTATACCAACTTCTGATCTGGTCCATCCTTCCACCCTGGTGACCCTGTTTGGGTAAAGAAATTTGCCACACAGGACTGACTCCTACCTGGAAAGGACCACCCTCACAGCAGTCAAGGTTGATGGAATCCCAACATGGCTTCATCACTCCTTAAGACAGGCCAGGCAAAATAGAGAGTCCAGGACTCTTCAGACCCTCTAAAGATTAGTCCTGGCCCTCATTCCAGGCCCTTATCTTATAAACAGGCCCACTGACTCTATTCTTATAGTCCTCATGGGTCAATATAACTCCCTCACCAACAATGACCCAAAAGAGTCAATGATTTGATTCTCCCATAAAAACCAGTGGGGATTGTTAGGAAGTAGACATTTTTGAGCATGCTTCCTCCTGGTCAACTTAGCCTTGAATCCCAGCTGCACCTCACAAAATAGCCTTGAAAGATAGAACAATGTCAGCTTTCTGAAGAACAGGATGACCCTATAAATAATATGGTCATCAATAATATGACCCTGACATTAAAAACTGTTTTGTCTTAAATTACTTGCTTTGCAAAAACAAGATGTGGTAAATGTGCTTAAAAGTGGTCCTGCACAAAGGGTCTCGGCTGCTCTCTGGATTCCCTGCATGGAGAAAGGCAGAGTAATTGCCGGCTGGCTAATAAAGGCTTCCTAAATTTTAATTTGGTCTGGACACCAGTGGTTGTTCACTAGCGTTCACTCCACAACACACAGCCTCGCTGCACATTGGGATCACCTGGGGAGCTTTATAATCTACTGGTCCCTGCCTCCCACCCTCAAGATTTTTAGTTTAATTGATCTGAGTGCAGTCTGGACTTTTTTAAAAAATTTCTTGGGATATTCCAATGTTCTCTCAAGTTTGAAAGTATCAGGTTAGGGATTTGTGGGCTCCAAGTTAAGACCCCTGTCTGAGACCATAAATTCCAGGTATGTCCATTTAACTTTGCACTGTGAGCAGCACCTGCCTGGGTAGAGACAGGAGGGGAGAACACGGCCAATTTAGAGGAACGAGGAAGTCTTGAAGCTGTAAATAAAGAGAGTGGGGGCTCACGTACATTCCAGAAGTCTGCAGAACACAGCAAGAGGCGTGGAGACAGAAGACAAAGAGCAGGAAGCTTAACTGCCTTCCTGAAAGATGGATGGAAGTCCAGCAGACAACACCCTTCCCACTCACATACCTCACCTGCCCAAGAAGAGCTGCAAACATTATCAAAAAGCTGACAGAATCAGTCTATGGGGAAAAATCAACCAATTAAACATGTGGTTTGGTTAGTGTGTGACGTGGGTGGGGAGAGGATGGCATTTATGGGTGCCAAAGAAAAGCATCTGTGAGGGCGTGGAGGTTTGCAGGTAATGGACTGAAACTCGAATGGGGGAGGGGAAGATTTGGGTCATGGTCAAGGAGAGGCATTCCTGAGAGGGGCGGGAAGCTGGGCGGACTGCGGCCCCAGGCAGGAGCTGCAGTGGAAGGATCACATGTGCTCTGGAGGCCTAGCTCCACTGTTTACTAACCACATGACGCTGGGCAAGCACCTGGCCTGGGTCTCCTATGTGGGACGTGCGTGATAATGACTTTGGATGAGCACACAAAATCTCAGATAATTGTCATTAGATCATCTCTAAAATCTCCCCACTGTGAAGCCCCATGACTAGGAAGTGCCCTCCAAAAATGCTCTTTGAAGTTTTCAAACCTGCTATCCAGCGGCATCACCGGGTCTCTGCCAGCTAATGGGACTCAGTGGCAAGGGGCGGGCGAGATCCACAGGTGCTTTGCAGTTTTCTCTCTGGTGCTTCTGATGTCAGTGCTTTGGGGGCCGGGGCTCCTCACATCCTGGGGATCTTGTCAAAGGGCAGGTTCTGAGCAGGCACTTCTGAAGTGAGGCCTGATATTCTGTTTTCCTAAAAAAAACGGGCAGGTGATGAGGATGCTGCTGGCTGCACTTCCTTGCCACTCAAAGTGGAATTCAGGCAGCTTTCCCACCAGCAGCAGCAGCATTTGAGAGCTTGTTATGAACCCAGAATCTTGCCCCGCCCCCCCCCAGATCCACTGAATCAGAATTGCACTTTAACAGGATCCCCAAAGATTTGTAGTCACATTAAAGTTTGAGGAACATTGTTCTAGAAGAAATGACTTACTGATCAGGGAACCAAGGTTGATACTTGGGAATGGGAGGATGAGACTCAGTTCCTTAAAATGAAAAAGGTAGAGAAGGGCAGGTTTTTGTGGGTCTGGCACATAGTAGGTGCTCAATAAGTATCTAACAAGGTAAGAGTCCAGTTTCTGGAGCCAGGGCATGAAGCCAATCAAGGGCCAATTACCTCCATGACTTGATGCTAACTACTAGCCCCCTGCCTGTGAGAAGGCTGGTTCTGATGTTGACACACAGCAGAACTCACAGCTATTTGAGGCAGGAGTGTGTTAAGTTTCTCCTCTGTGGAGGTTAAAAGGCTGCATGGAAATGCAACCAAGAAAATCTAGTGGCCTTCTCAGGTAGGTCTTCCACTAGAACCAGGGACTAAAACAGCCAATGGGAGGTAGGTGGCCAGAGAAGCCCAGGTCCAGAAATAAGTCATCTGGTCTGCAGGAGTGATTCCACACACCAGCCAGTGCTGGGAAAATGTTAAATCCTATGGAGAACAAGCAGCATTTATTGTTAACCAGCCTTAGAGGACTGGACCAGTAACTCATGTCCAAAGTGATGGCTATGCTTACTCTTCAGGGAAGCCAGTCTAGAACAGAACATGTTTCAGTGTGTTTTTCCTGTGTGTTGCATTGTTCAGACTTTCTGAATAACCCTGACACTAGATGTTCAGATTTCCTCTAAAATAAACCCATTCTAGTTCTGCCCTAGGAAAAAATTGGGCTGAAGAGTTCTGACATATTCTTCAAAACTCTAGGCCCTTTTTCTTAATGGTTTTCTTAAATACACTGTGAACATGAGAAAATGCCTTCTAAAGCAGTGTCCTTGTTCTCACTGGGCAATTCCATTTGCTTGATGCCCACAAGTGAACTGAGCAAATGTAAGTGTTCATCCCCAAGGATTCATCTACCTTTGCCTTGGGCTGAATCCCATGTTTCAGGAAACGTGAAAGGACCATGTGAACGGCATACCAGCATGCCAACATACCCATGAGTAACTATGTTCACGGTAACAATTTGCATTATTGCTTCCTCCACCCTAGCCTGATCCTCAACCCAATTTCTAACTGTCCTGGAGAGCCTGGTCCCACAGAGGGATACTCCTATGTCTCTGCGATTTCTCCAGAGCAGCGGTTCTCAACCTGTGGGTCGCGACCCTTTTGGGAATCAAACAACCCTTTCACAGGGGTCACCTAAGACCATCAGAAAATGCAGATATTTACATCACGATGAATAACAGTAGCAAAATTTCATGGTTGGGGGTCACCACCACATGAGGAACTGTATGCAAGGGTCTCGGCCTTAGGAAGGTTGAGAACCACTGCTCCAGAGGCTTTGAAAGATGGTCCCTGTCCAGCACACGGTCCTACGAGTTGCCAGGTGCACATGAGGAGGGAACAAGAGATCAGACATGTTACTTACTGGCAACCGACAAGTGATTTGAACTTCTGTAGTCAGCTGTCCTGCTGTGACTGGACCACTGCACCTTTCTTGGCTGGTTGAAAGGAATGGCCGATTGCTTTAGAACCATGGTCGGCAAACTGCGGCTCGCGAGCCACATGCAGCTCTTTGGCCCCTTGAGTGTGGCTCTTCCACAAAATACCACGTGCGGGCGTGCACCTACAGTGCGATTGAAAACTTCATGGCCCGTGTGCAGAAGTTGGTTTTCAGCTTTCAAAAGAAATTTCAATCGTTGTACTGTTGCTATTTGCCACTGTTGACTAATGAGTTTGCCGACCACTGCTTTAGAATGGCATTCGGTGCAAGTCACCATAGCCATGCGGAGTCCCAGTCTTTTGAAGCCATTTTTGAATGAGTCTGTGCTTCTTGTTGTTGACTGAGAGAGACAGTCCGTTGTCATGTGCGGGAGAATGACCTAACTTGAGCTCCTGTGGTTTGGGATCCTGCCTGCCTGTGTTTCACTCTGTTTGCCTCCAAGGCAGGAGCCCGAGTACCATCGCCAGGAGACTGTGGTTTTAGACAGAGGTGGGGACACACCTGCACCCCTGAGGGAGGGAGAGCCCGTGGAGGGTCCACTGGCCAGGGCTGAGTCACTCAGCTGGGAGACGTGTTGAACGACATTAGAACATCAGTTTGGCACTTCAGGAGCAAGAACCCACACCAAATGCTTCTGTGTGTTAACGGTGCAGCCCATTTTCAAACTAAACCGAGGAAAGAAACTGGAGTCTGGTGTGACCGTACTCCAGTCAGGGGTTTGCTCTTTATGTGAAATCATGCCATAAGAAATCTCACTTCAGCCAAAGCGGGTTCGGCTCAGTGGATAGAGCGTCAGCCTGCAGACTGAAGGTCCCAGGTTCGATTCCGGTCAAGGGCATGTACCTTGGCTGGGGGCACATCCCCAGTAGGGGGTGTGCAGGAGGCAGCTCATGGATGTCTCTCTCTCATTGATGTTTCTAGCTTTCTATCCCTCTCCCTTCCTTTCTGTGAAAAATCAATAAAATATATTTTAAAAAAAAGAAAGAAAGAAATCTCACTTCAGCCATGGCTGGTGTGGCTCCATTGGTTGAACTATTGTCCCATACACCAGAAAGTGGTGGGTTCTATTCCCGGTCAGGGCACAAAACCAGGTTGCAGGTTTAATCCCCAGTAGGGGTGCATGTGGGAGCCA
Organism: Lasiurus cinereus; assembly: GCA_011751065.1. Taxonomy (NCBI): domain Eukaryota; kingdom Metazoa; phylum Chordata; class Mammalia; order Chiroptera; family Vespertilionidae; genus Lasiurus; species Lasiurus cinereus. The sequence goes on from JAAGEH010000041.1 coordinate 59,117,397, forward strand.
CTGATTAAAGTTTCTATTTCCTACACATCAATGTTTCTCTCTCTGTTTCTAAAATCAATTTTTAAAAAATTAAGTTTACTAATTAATTTTTTAAAAAAAGGAAAGAAAAAAAAGAAGCCTTTACCTCCCTGAGGTAAAGAGAGTGAAACACAGGCAGGTAAAGGTCCCCACCTGATATTTCACCCCAAGGTCCCAATCCATGACTCCTTACTCTTCACAGCCTGTTCTAAGACAATGCAAATGCAGAAAAACCCACTGCACGTCATCACCTTAGGTTTTTTTTTTTTACCCAAATTATCTTCTTCTCTCAGAAAATTATTTGAAATGTAACTTGAATAAACCTGAATCTTCTTTTTCCCTCACGAAGTCCATCTTCATGTGGTGTCCTATTTAAAAACAAAACAAAACAGGAGAAACCAAGATGGCAGCATAGGTAAACACCTAAAGTGCTAGCCTTGCACAACAGTATCAAAACTACAGCTAAAAGACAAAACAGACACCATCCAGAACTAGAGGAAGGCTGGCTGAGTGAAAATTCTACAACTAAAAGGAAAGAGGAAAGCACATTGAGACTCAGAGGAGCTACAAAAGGCTGAGGTATGGAGACACATGCACATGGAGAGGAAGGACAGCCGAGTGCACTAGCGGCTGAGTGCATGTCTGGCTTCCTCAAGCAGGAGGGAAACAGAAGCTCCCGAATGTGCTGAACTCCAGTCCCAGGCAAGACTCTGGGAATGCAGACCGATTCGGGAGGGAATCTGGACTGTCAGGAAAAGAGAAAGCACACTGACACTCAGAGGAGCTGGGAAGGCAGAGGTCCAGAAGCATGCACGCACCGAGAGGACTGACTGCTGAGTGCACGGGTGGCTGAGTGCGGGGCTGGCATTCTAAAGTAGGAGGGAGATGGAAGCTCCCAACTGCACTGAACTCCAGTTTCTGGGAACCCAGACTCATTTGGGGAGAAACTGGACTGTCTGACAGCAATCGAAAATCAAGGGTGGCTTTCTCTCAGAGGTGCTTGCAGTGATTGCTGAGGGGCGATACTGAGACCTCGGGGCATCATAGGGCAGGACTGATGGGAAGCCAAGGCAGTTTGCTCCACCCTGAGACTCCGCCCCATCCAAGCTGAACACAGAGGCTTTTGCAATTTTGCAAGTCTTGTCTCATAAGGGTATCTCCAGCACAGAAGTTCTTCCAGTGTAGACACTGCTAATCCTCACAGCCAAACAGGTTGGAGGTCAATTCCTTCCAGTGATACCAACAACAATCAAGACTTAACTACTTGAATAATAAAGATTTAATTTTTTTAAAAAAGAGAGACTTAACTAAAACAAGGCTGTACACATAGTCCACAAAGGGGTGCACCAAAAGTGTCCACCTCAGGTAACTGGGGGAGGCTGAGCCACTGGGCCCTATAGGACACCTAGCACACAAAGCTACTCTACCAACTCAGGGAAGTAGCGAAAATGCAGAGACAAAGAAAAATCACAAATGAAAGAAATGGAGGAAAGCAAATGACTGGATATAGAGTTCAAAACCACGCTTATAAGGTTTTTCAGGAATTTCCTAGAAAAGGCCGATAAATTTAATGAGACCCAAGAGGAGATGAAAAAGGACCAACTAGAAATTAAACATATACTGACTGAAATAAAAAATATTATACAGAGACCTAACAACAGACTAGAGGAACGCAAGAATCAAGTCAAAGATTTGAAATACCAAGAAGCAGAAAACACTCAACTAGAAAAGAAAACAGAATCCAAAAATGTGAAGATAGTGTAAGGAGCCTCTGGGATAACCTCAAGCGTACCAACATCAGAATTATGGAGGTGCCAGAAGAAGAGAGAGAACAAGATACTGAAAACCTATTTGAAGAAATAATGACTGAAAACTTCCCCCACCTGGTGAAAGAAATAGACTTACAAGTCCAGGAAGCGCACAGAACTCCAAACAAAAGAAATCCAAAGAGGATCGCATAAAGACAAATCATAATTAAAATGCCAAGAGCAAAAGACAAAGAATATTAAAAACAGCAAGAGAAAAACAGTTACTTAACTACAAGGGAGCACCCATACAATTGTCAGCTGATTTCTCAACAGAAACTATGCCAGGCCAGATGGGAGTGGCAAGAAATATTCAACATGATGAATAGCAAGAACCTACAACCAAGATTACTCTACCCAGCAAAGCTATCATCCAGAATTGAAGGTTAGATAAAGAGCTTCACAGATTAAAAAAAAAAAAGCTAAAGGAGTTCATCAACACCAAACCAGTATTATATGAAATGCTAAAAGGTACTTTTTTAAGAAGAGGAAGAAGAATAAAAAGGTAAAGATAAAAATTATGAACAACAAATACATGTCTATCAACAGGTGAATCTAAAAATCAAGTGAATAAAAAATCTGATGAACAGAATAAACTGGTGAATATAATAGAATCAGGGACATAGAAAGGGAGTGTACTGACAACTCTTGGGGGAAAAAGGGGTGAGGGAGGTGCAGGGAGAGACTGGACAAAAATCAGACACCTATGAATGAGGACAGTGGGGGGAGGTAAGGGCAAAGAGTGGGGTGGGAACTGGGTGGAGGCGAGCTATGGGGGAGAAAATAAGGAACAATTGTAATAATATGAACAATAAAGATTTATTAAATTTTTTTTAAAAAAGTAAGTTGAACTTCAAGTGCCTTAAAAAAATAATGTAAATGTTTAATAAGTTTCTTGAAGTGGCCATTTTTCTCGCCCAAAGTTAACAGCTGTACTCACTCAGTCTATTTTCGCAGAGTTACTTGGTGGTTTTTCTCATGTAAATTAATTTAACCTGTTCAATTCCTAGCTATCATCCTATTAAAAACACACACACACACACACACACACACACACACACATTTTTTTTTCAAGCCACAAGAGATGAAGGAGCCCAGCAGGCCAGCAGCCTCCCACAGAAGGCCAGGAGGGAAGAAAGGCTGTGACTACATGTGCCTCAGGGTCTGGGTTCCAGAAGTGAGAACAGGAAAGGGAAACCAAAGGATGTCTATAGCGCTGTCCGTCCTCATGATGCAGCCTCGGGGACAGGGCTGCGTCCCCATGTGGTGCAGGCAGGCAGCAAATCCTCAGAACTCCCCTGGGACAACTTTACCCAAACAGGGATCATCACAACAACCTGTATATGTCTGTCTCTCTGGGAAGCAAGAGCTTTTGAAAAATTCAATTGTTTTAAGTAATAAGGGGTACGACCATAAGAGAAAATCAGGGTTGCCCTGGCCAGCTGGCTGAACATCATCCTGTGCACCGAAGGGTTGCTGATTTGATTCCCAATCAGGGCACATGCCCGGGTTTCCAGCTCAAGAAAGGCAGCTGGTTGATGTCTCTCCCTCTCTCTCTCTCTCTCTCTCTCTCTCTCTCTCTCTCTCTCTCTCTCTCTC
>JAAGEH010000041.1:59120828-59162831 GCA_011751065.1 Lasiurus cinereus
CTCTCTCTCTCTCTCTCTCTCTCTCTCTCTCTCTCTCTCTCTCTCTCCCCCCAACCCCACCCCTTTTCTCTCTCTCTCTAAAATCAAACAAAACTATAATTTTTAAAAAGAAAGAAAAACTAAATTAAAAGAAAAAAGAAAGTCAGGGTCCACAACAAGTTCGATTTCCATTCCAATGAGCCATTTCAAATGAAGGAGGCAAAGCCTTTCAGAAGATGCCCTTCGACGATTCGGAATAATTGGGTCCATTTTAATTTGGTGCACAGCGAAGTGAAAGAGCTACGTGATTGCTTCAAGCATGCTTTGCAGTTCCCAGATTCACCAATTAGCTCCAAGACATAAAGGTTAATGAGATAAAACATCTATAAATCAAGTTGATGGCTGATGCGAGGAGAAAGCGCCCGACTCCTGCTCTACGGTGATAACACTGTAATTTCCCTCCTCGGAGTGGTCCATCTGATGAAATTTGATTATGTATAAATAGATACACACAAATGTATAATTATGAAACTCATGCTTAAATTATAAACTACCTTGCCCGAAGCTCCTTTCTAAATTTAGTTACTCAGTACCAGGAAGAGAGTAAGTCCATCGTTACCTGTCAACAGAATTAATCAAATCGGGATGAACCGCTCTGATGAAAGTTTCAGGAGTGACCCTTCCTAGAGAATAACGCCTCTAGGTTATAGTCCAAAAATATGTTCCCGAAAATGTGGACATAAAACAAACTCCAGAAAAATAAGGTTATGGATTTTATTGACTGAAGTTAGAGTGGGGTTTGGAATTTAGAGAACATTAGTGAATCCTTTGAGAGTTTGAAGGATTCTATTCCACTTAACTTCCCTATCTGTATAGGTGGGTTTCCAGATTGTTCTGAGTATAGGCTCCAGAGCCAGGGGTACCAGGTTTGCACTGTGGCTCTACACTTACCAGCCCTGTGTCCTCTTGCCAAGTTACTTAACTTCTTTCTCTACAGCTGTCAAATGAGGGAGAATATAGTCTATCTCAGAGGATTTTTGTGAGAGTGAAGTGTAATAATTCATATAAATCATTTAGCATGGAGCCTGGTACATAAAAGGGGAAAAGTTATAATAATTCATGTAAATCATTAGTGACATGGGGCCTAACTATAGGTAGACTCCCTTTTTTTTTTAAAATCCTCATCCCAAAGTATTTTTTCCATTGGTTTCTAGAGAGAGTGGAAGGGAGGGAGGAGAGGGAAAGAGAGGGAGGGAGAGACATGGATCTGAGAGACACACAGGGATTGGTTGCCTTCCGCACACGCCTCTACCGGGGCTGGGGAAACCTGCACCCAAAGCACATGCCCTTGACTGGGAACCAACCTGAGACCCTTCAATGCACAGGCCAACACTCGAACAACTGAGTAAACTGGCCAGGGCTAGACTTCCTTCTTGAGCTGTCTGCAGAGAACACACAGCCTCGAAGCATGAATTCAGTTAAGACCAGCTCTTTGCAGTATATGATGGAGTATAGTTGCTCATTATCAAGCTAGTTTGAGTATAATATTGAGCAATTTTCTTTTTGTCAAGGACTTGATGCACCTTCTCTTTTTTTCCCCCCTCACGGGCCCTTTTTTTAAAACTTAAAAGATTAAAAGAATGATTGTGTTCTAGGGATCCAGATCCCAGTGAGAAAAAGTAGACAGGAGTCTCTTTATATTTGACTAGAGGCCCAGTGCACGAAATTCGTGTATGAGGGAGGGGGTGTCCCGCAGCCCAGCCTGCACTCTCTCCAATCTGGGACCCCTCGGGACAATCTAGGACTTCTAGCTCCCAACCACTCACCAGCTTGCCTGCCTGATTGCCCCTAACCGCTTCTGCCTACCAGCCTGATCACCCCCTAACCACTCCCCTGCCAGCCTTATTGATGCCTAACTGCTCCCCTGCTGGCCTGATTGCCCCCAACTGCCCTCCCCTGCTTGCCTGATTGCCCCCAACTGGCCCAACTCTACTGGCCCAGTTGCCCCTAACTGTCCTCCCCTGCCAAACTGGTCCCGCCTCAACTGCCCTCTCCTGCTGGCCATCTTGTGGCAGCCATCTTGTGACCACATGGGACTGGACATCTTGTGTGAAGGTGTGATGGTCAATTTGCATATTACCCCTTTATTGTATAGGATTATTACATAAGATATGTGGGGCCTTGAATAGAAATGGCATTCCCTAGGGCATATTTGGAAGCTCTGGCTATACAGAGGAAATTTCCAAATCTTCTCAGCTTTCTGAGGCTTCTCACTGGATCCCTTTCCTCCTGGGAGTGCTTGTGAGAAGTGTGGTCTAGTAGAAGCAGATTCTCAGAGCAGCCACCCCAGTTCTGGGTGTCCTCACTGTGTGTGTGTGTGTGTGTGTGTGTGTGTGTGTGTGTACACCTGTGCAAACATGCATTCCTAGCAGTCAAGGATAATCTTTTCAGGTAAAGAGCACCACAAGTAAATGGATGTGGTTTAATTATAACACAAACTATCAATCACTGCCTCTAATGACAAGAGAGAGGACCCCATTTAAGTAATAATGAGGATACCATTACGTCCAGGAGAGAGAGAAAGCTGAAACTGTGCAAAGAGCAGGGCCTTTCAGCTGACCTATGCTTAGTCCTTAAAGAACAACACAGGCTTGCAAATACCTATTGCATCAGCTGCTACCCATCTGCCCTTCCCTGCCCCACCCTGGAAAGTGGTTAAGGAGAGTTAAGTAATAGCCTGTGAGGCAACCCTTCAGGCAGGGGGAAGTCTGGAGGAGTTGTCTCGCCGTTTCCAGCCAGGACCCACCCAGCAGGTGCTCCTCAAATCCAAGTCCACGAAGGGCAAGTACTCATCTGCCTCAAAGTCCTCCCCACCGTCATGACACTGCATGTTCTCCCTTCTACCTCCTACCTGGGCGCGTGTGCATTAACGGACAGGTCCCCAGAGCCTTCTGTTTTGGCCAAGGGAGACTCCCGAGTCTCAGAATGTGAGGGTTAGAAGACCTCAGAGGGCATCTGAAGCAACATTCCCGTTTTACAGATAATAAAACGGAGGCCTAGAGTAGCGAGATGACTTGCCAAAGGGCCCACAGCTAGATTGCATCAGGCTGTTCAGACTACAGCCCACATCTCCCCTGCACCACCTGAGGCACAGCTAAAGGACCCAAGTGTGCAGCCTTGTCCAATCTTTGGACGGAAGGCAGCACTGGAAAGGAGCACTCAGTGGTCTGTGAAGGCATATAAGCTGGAGAGCAGGATGCTTCGGCGATTCTAAGGAGAGAGACTGAAATCCATTCTGAACATACATAGAAGAATCCTGTGGTCCAAGTCTTGCAGGCAAGTGATCCAGTTTCAAACGGAGCTGGGACAGGAGCAAACTGTGGCCGAGGAGAGGGACCCAGTTCCTGTATCCCTAACCTATGCCTGGGTCTTCCAACCCCTCAAGTCCCTGGTTCCTGGGAAGTCCCAGGGCCACTGAGGCAGGTCAGCAGGTCCCAAGTTGAATTCAGCTATCAGGTCCACTGTTGGGAGGCTCAGATGGGCAAAGACAGTGGCCATTAAAAGGTGTTTACCCGGCCAAAACTGGTTTGGCTCAGTGGATAAAGCCTCAGTCTGCTGACTGAAAGGTCCCAGGTTCGATTCCGGTCAAGAGCATGTACCTTGGTTGCGGGCACACCCCCAGTAGGAGGCGTGCAAGAGGCAGCCAATCGATGTCTCTCATGTTTCTAACTCTCTATCCCTATCCCTTCTTCTCTGTAAAAAATCAATAAAACTATTTTTTTAAAAAGTGTTTACCCAGATCCAAGGTACCTGTTGCAATAACTATTGACAATATGTTGTTGATTTAAAGGGTATATTAGAAGCTATACCTGCAGGCAAATTCACACCCATATTCGTTTTTTAAAAAAAACATTTTATTGAAGTATGATTGACATACAAAAGCTGGAGATATTTCATGTAGACACTTTGATGGGTTTGGAACGCACACTGTTGTTGACTGATGTGTTGTTTCCTGGTGTGAAGTTCCACTGATGCCCAGTCTAGGAGGCAGCCCGCTTCCCTGCCCCCTGCAGCTGCGAGTGCAGCCTTGGCGAGCTGCCGCCGACAGAGGCTCTGCTCTCCTGAGGCCTGGCTTCATTCATACCCACTCTCTTTGTCGAGGAACCTTAGGGCCACCGGTGACCGCGACGTCCTGCCTTTTTTCACCTTTTCCCGGGCTCTGGAGACCCCACACTGAAAGTCTCCCCTGGGTAGGATACTGATGTGACACTCCGCTGTTTATCTGGCTCTTGTGGCTTTGAGTCTTCGTTGACCAAATACAGCGGTACCTCGAGATACGAGTTTAATTCATTCTGTAACCTTGAGGCGTGGGAAACTATGAGACGCTCGAGTCTCGGTAAACTGGTGGGTCGTGTGCAGCCGGCCGATCCGGGAGATTACTCCTTTCTCAAATGTTGCTCGTATTTCAAAGCAAAAATCGCTCACTCGACGGCTCGTATCTCAAAAATCTCGTATGTTAGGGCACTCGTATCTCGAGGTCCCACTGTATTCTAAAACGACTCATGTTCCCACAGCGTGAGAGCTCGGCCTTCTTCTCCCGCTGACACCCAGGTCCTGAGTGATTTAAATTCTTCCTCCCGCCTTTCTGATTTAGGGCTCTGCCTTCACAATGCAGTTACTTGCCTCGAATTTTCATCATCATCTCAAAAGGGACAAGAAAGGTTCTTCCTTCCCTTCAGGCTGCTGTACCCAGGAGATTTCCCAGCTGCCAGTTAAATGCTGAGCCCCACCTCGTCCGTACCTCGTGGGCACAGCCCCACCCACCACTGGTGGGCTCCAGGGGGAGCCTTCGGTCCCCATGAAACCAGTAGGACAACACTTCAGCTAGCGGGGGCAAGGATTTAGAACTGGGACGACCAGTTTCCACGTATGGGGGAAAGCCATGAAAAAGAAATACCCTCTGTCTTTATTCCCTCCGGGTGCAGGCAACATATTACTCCAAAGAAGGACGGCTAAATAACAGAACGTAAAGGGAAACTAGAGATGAGATCATTTAGTCCACATCCTCATTTCAGAGATAAGAAAAGTGAGGCCCAGAGAGGTGCTCAGAATCCTCAGCCAATAACTGCAGCACAGGCGGCTCCGAACCCCCAGCCCCTGTGTTTCTCCCTCCCACCTTCCCTGCTAGGCTCCCATCCCGCTGCTGACAGTCTCGGGGTGAACGTTTGCCTTGGAGCGCCCTCCTCTGGCTGGCTCTTGGCAGCCACTGCAGTATGTACTTGGGCTACAGGCCAGGGCTGGGGAACTCGGAGGGGAACAGAACCACCTGCAGCGCTAGCTAAAACCCATTATTGGGCCTAAGACCCTAAGAAGTTCTGGTTCAGCCAAAACCGGTTTGGCTCAGTGGGTAGAGCGTCGGCCTGCGGACTGAAGGGTTCCAGGTTCCATTCTGGTCAGGGACATGTATCTTGGTTGGGGGTACATTCCTAGTGGGAGGTGTACAGGAGGCGGCTGATCGATGTCTCTCTCTCATCAACGTTTCTAACTCTCTGTCCCTATCCCTTCCTCTCTGTGAAAAATCAATAAAAAAAATTTTTTTTAAAGTTCTGATTTAGTAGACCTGAGGTGGGACCTAATAATTTGCATTGCTAACCCTTCACAGGTGATGCTGATCTGCTCATTTAAAGACTACTTGCCAAAACTGGTTTGGCTCAGTGGATGGAGTGTCGGCCTGCGGACTGAAAGGTCCCGGGTTCGATTCCGGTCAAGGGCATGTGCTTGGTTGCGGGCGCATCTCCAGTGGGGGGTGTGCAGGAGGCAGCTGATTGATGTCTCTCTTTCATAGCTATTTCTGACTCTCTATCCCTCTCCCTTCCTCTCTGTGGAAAGTCAATAAAATATATTTTAAAAAATAAAATAAAGACTACTTATTGAGGAGCTGTGATGTAGGCAGAGGTCCCGGATCTCCCAGCTTTGCCATGCCTGGACTGTCATCCTGAACATAATGTTGCTTAATCTCTCGTTGTCTGAGTCTCCTCATCTTATGAGGGTAACTATAATAATCACCCACAGGGCTAACGTGTAAAATAAGCCAATCACATGTAAAACTACCTGGGGCGTGTGGTCCTGGTGCTGTGTAATACACCAACCCTCATGGCTACGACCCTCGTCTGCGGAGACGTGAGTGTGGGCCAGGGAAGGTCCACGGCAACAGCAGCATTCTCTTCCTGCCACTCAACCTCCCACAAACCCAGCAGAAACGGCCTTCCTCCTTACACAAGTGTCGCCTGAGCAATCACGAGGGCCTGGCCTGGTTTACAGAGGCGAATGACACAGTCCCGGCCCTGAGGAGCAGCGAGGAGGAAGGTGAGCATGCAGATCCTAATAATCTCCCTGCCGGGTGCTGCGCCAGGGAAGGAACCCCGTGCCTTGGAGCACAGAGCAACCAACTCCAGGGAGTTGTGCAAGGCTGTGACCTGGCATCTGGCTTTTGGGAAAGGGTCTTGAAGGATGAAGAAGAGTTCTTTCTTTCTTTTTTTTTTATATATTTTATTGATTTTTCACAGAGAGAAAGGGAGAGGGCTAAAGAGTCAAAAACATCGATGAGACAGAAACATCGATCAGCCGCCTCCTGCACGTCCCCCACTGGGGATGTGCCCGCCACTAAGGTACATGCCCTTGACGGGAATCGAACCTGGGACCTTTCAGTCCGCAGGCCGACGCTCTCTCCACGGACCCAAACCGGTTTTGGCGAAGAGGAGTCCTTTAAGAGAGGCGGCAGGGGGGCACTCAGGCAGAGAAAACAGCACGTGCACAGTAATCACAGGTGTGGACACGCATAACCTGGTCAGGGCGACAGCCGCAGCCCTCGGTAGCTGGAGCTCAGTGGGGCTGCGGACCAGTAGCAGAAGAGGGGGTGAGCAAGGAAGGCAGAGGCCAGATTCCACAAAATAAATTTTTTTTAAAAAATGAAAGGTTCTGCCGAAACCGGTCTGGCTCAGTGGATAGAGTGTCGGCCTGCGGACTGGAAGGTCCTGGGTTCCATTCCGGTCAAGGGCACGTACCTTGGTTGCAGGCACATCCCCTTTGGGGGTTGTGCAAGAGGCTGCTAATCGATGTCTCTTTCTCATCGATGTTTCTGACTATCTCTCTCCTTTCTTCTCTGTGAAAAATCAATAATTTTTTTTTTTTTTTAATGAAAGGTTCTGCAAAATCCTGGGTGCCAGGATAAGAACTTTGGACCCGATTGTGGGTCTGGTGGGGAGCCTCCGAAAGGGAGTCCCACCTCCTCCCTGGAAGATTCCTTGGAAAGCCCCTAACGAATCTGAAAGATGAAGACTCAGTGAGCACACATAACCCCCCCGCCAGCTCTGCCACCCATGTACGGTGGTGACCCTGAACATAATGGTGCTTAAGCTCTAGTTGTCTTCGTCCCCTCGTCTTAGGGTCGTAACTATAACCACCACCCACAGGGCTAACGTGTAAAATATGTAAACCAATCGGGTGTAAAACTCCCTGGGGAGGGTGGCCCTGGCGCTGTGTGCAATCTACAAGGTCACGGGGATTTGGCCCCTGTTTGGAGAGACACCACCATGGGCCAGGGAACGACCCGGGGGACAGAAGCATCCTCTTCCTGCTCCTCAGACCTCCACAGACCCAGCAGAAACGGTCCATTCTTACACAAGGAGCACCCTCTGCAGCACCCCCAGGGCCCCCGCCGCCACCGCTGCCAGGAAGCCAAGCCCAGAGAGGCCTCCCGCACTGGGCGGGGGCCCCAGAGGCCAGAGGCACACGGGGCAGCCTCGCACCTCTTACCTTCATCTGATAGGTGGCACTTTCTCGAAGGTTTCCTCATTCCCTCTCCCCCTGGGTGTGGAGTCACCGGGAGAACAAAAGGGTGTTATCTCAAACGGAGGAGATGGGGCGGGGGAGGAGGTGGTGGAGGCGCCTGAGGGGGAGGGAGGATGAGTCCTGGCAGCCCAGCAGTGATGCAATCCCGGAAGAAGCCTGTGGAAACCAAGAGCACACCTGGGGAGCGAGCCCCTTGCCTCCCTGACCCTGAGAGCCATCCACTCCCTCCAGGTGCCTCCCTTCAAGATGAAATGAGGAACACTCACTCGGATCCCCAGGATCCCCAGGCTGGCTGACACCTGGCCCGCTCTGCCCTGCAAGATGGAAAGCTCTGTGTCCACGGACCGATCTCCCTCCTCCTGGGTCTCCCCCAGGGTCCTGGGCAGCCAAGTGCCAGCCCCTCTCTCAGTCTCAGTCTGGTTTCCGAGCAGGTGTGCGCTGGATGTGCAGAAAGCGGTCCTGCTATTTTTGAAGACTGCAAGGGCCAGGAAAGGGACAGCTATTCTAAACTTCTCGGGTTTGGGGTTCTGTCCTGGTGCCTCTCTTTCCCATGGAGGTGTGTGGACGAGAGGGGCCGCATGCTGAGCTGCCACGCTCAGGGGCGGCCTGCCTGGAGGTCTTGCAAACTCGGAGACCTAAAGGAACTACAGAGGATGGTCTGAAATTAGACTTTAACTACACGCAGTGATGGTGGGCGGTTACGTCCTAGGCGGGTATCTTCCCTGACAAAGATCCACTTAGGTCTTTACTGAGCCCATTTGCCTTTTGCCTCTAAGATAACGTATCTGTGAGATGTCACTTCCGTTTTTCTGGAGCCCCTGAGACACAACCAAATATGGTGAGCGCCAGGACAGATTCCATAAATTATTTTATTAACATATTCATTGTTCCTACACCCACCTAAGTATGTGCCCATCATTTTACTTTTTATCCAATCCCAGGGGTTTCCCTGCTTTGCTTTCTCCCACCTCCTTAATCTACCACCAATGGATTTCATGTAACCTACCTATGTCGCTCCTTCGATGGCAGTGTATAAATGCAGATGTAACCCTCCATTCTCCGGAGCAGTGTCCCCATGCATTGAGGTTCTGCTTCCCGGCATATGTCAACCGTTTGGCTCAAATAAACTCACAACAATTCTTTACAGGTTCCCATGGATTTTTACTTTAACAGGTGGAAGCAAATTGCTCTTGTGGGGATAATCATCCCTTTTTTTGGGGGGGGGGAGGGGATATGTTAGTGGGTCTTTGGGCTGTGCAGGGTGAAGACTGACATCTGTTCTGGAAAAGAGACGCTGCAGAGCAGTGTGAAGCTCCGGGCTCAGCTGCACCTGTGCAGAGTGGTTTTTTTCCTGGAGGAATGGCATCTCTCGGAGTTCCTGGGGAGTTCTGTTAAACCCTGCAGGCTGGCCTTCCCCACACTGTGTCTGCAGTGGGAGGGGGCAGGACGGAGCCGGTGATGGGCAGGGAGGGCATCCCAGTCTGCACCATCCCCAGGAGTCCCCACAAACATGGCAGGAGGCAACCCAGAAAGGGCGGGGCTGGGTGGGCTGTTCCTCTGTGCTGGGTTATGGTCTGTTCCTCTCTCTGGCATCGAAGCCAGTCCAGACCCACTGAGTTCTTTCCAGAAGGCCTCAGAGTCAGGCGCAACGGGCACATCCCCCTGGGCCTGACCTGCCCGCCAGGTCAGAGCCCCTGCGTGAGTGAGAGCAGAGCCTCACCCAGCTCCCCACTCTGCTCGGTGAGGAGGCCTGAGGTGGGGCGGGATACTAACAAAACCAGGAGAACCTCTTCGTTCCTAAATGGTTTGCTTTGAATTTTTTCTTTTTCTTACATACTTTACTTTGAAAAGATAAAATATTTTATTTTGAAAAAATTATTCTAGGAAACTGGATTATCCTGGGATTAAGGATTCATGCCCTGCCAAGCAGAGGGAATGGGTTTCAGACAGTAACAAGGGGAGAGATAAAAGGGATGTGGGGCCAGCCAGCGTGGCTCAGAGATTGAGCATCAACCTATGGACCAGGGTTTAGATTCCCGGTCAGGACACATGCCTGGGTTGTGGGCTCAGTCCCCACTGTGGAGCGTGCAGGAGGCAGCTGATCAATGATTCTCTCTCATCATTGATGTTTCTTATCTCTCTCTCCCTCTTTCTTCCTCTCTGAAATCAATAAAAGTATTTTTTTAAAGGCATGTGAGGTTAAAGCATTCTGCCTTGTAGTGATCTAAAAATCACATTAATCTATTATTTACCTATATGCTATATAATAAAAGGCTAATATGCAAATCGACTGAATGGCAGAATGACCGGCTGCTATGATGCACACTGACCACCAGAGGGCAGATGCTCAACGCAGGAGCTGCCCCCTGGTGGCCAGTATGCTCCCACAGGGGGAGCACCTCTCAGCCAGAAGCTGGACTCACAGCTGGTGAACATAGTGGCGGTACCAGGAGCCTCTCTCACCTCCACAGCAGCGCTAAGGACACTTTGCGGGATGTCCAAGGCCTAAGCTGGCAGTCAGACATCCCCCAAGAGGTCCCAGATTGCGAGAGGGTGCAGGATGGGCTGAGGGACTCCATCCCCCCAGTGCATGGATATTGTGCACCAGGCCTCTAGCCTATATAATAAAAGCCAAAGTGACCGTCATGGTAGAACAACCAGTTGCTATGATGCACAATGACCACCAGGAGGCAGACGCTCAATGCAGGAACTGCCCCTGATGGTCAGTGCGCTCCTATAGGGGGAGCGCTGCTCAGCCAGAAGCCAGACTCATGGCTGGTGAGCGCAGCAGCAGTGACAGGAGCCTCTTCCTTCTCTGCAGCAGCACTAAGGAGCACTGAGCCAAGCAGTAAGGAGCAGCAAGCAGGCAGACGGTAAGGAGCAAGGGGTCCTGGACTGCAAGAGGGTGCAGGCTGGGCGGAGGGACACCCCCCCCCCAGGTGCACCAGGCCTCTAGTATATATGTAAAAGCCTAAGAGACCATTCGACCAGTAGCTATGATGCACATTGACCACCAGGGAGCAGATGCTCAACACACAGGCATGGAAACATGGAACAGACTGATGACTCTCAGAGGGAAGGAGGGAGGGGGAGAGGAGAGGACGAGAAGAGATTAACCAAAGATCTTATATGAATACTAGAGGCCCAATGCAGTGAGGTCCCTTGGTCTGGCCTGCGCCCTCTCACAATCTGAGACCTCTCGGGGGATAATGGACTGCCGGTTCCGGCCCAATCTCCACAGGCCAGGTTGAGGGACCCTACCAGTGCACCAATCCATGCACCAGGCCTCTAGTATAGTATAAACATATAAATATAGTACCATATATTTATATTACTTTGTAACATAAATATATTATAAAGCAATTAAAAATAATAACTTATGACAGAAATCTGTTCATATGAAAGTAATACCTTAGAGAAACTGTACATATTAAAACATAGTCCATTCTCAAAATTGAGCTACCAGCTATTAAAGTGCGTATACATTTTTGGGGGACAGCCTGTATAATACATAAATGTGTAAAAACTCTAAATAATCACCAATAATCATAGCACCTAAAATTAATTGCTGTTAACATTCATTGCGGGGCATTTCCTTTAGTTCCTCTTTGCATACAAATAAACAACGAACCAAACTGCCAAAACCAGTTTGGCTCAGTGGAGAGAGCATCAGCCTACAGACTGAAAGGTCCCAGGTTAGATTCCGGTAAGGGGCATGTATCTTGGTTGCGGGCACATCCCAGTGGGGGGTGTGCAGGAGGCTGCTGATCGGTGTCTCTCTCTCATCGATGTTTCTAACTCTCTATCCCTCTCCCTTCCTCTCTGTAAAAAATCAGTAAAATATATTTTAAAAAAACAACAACAACGAAGCAACAATGACTAGGTATGTTGAACAGCCACCCACACTTACTTTACAATCCCAACGCGAGGGGAATGAGCTCCTTTTCCAACAGCCCCTGGCCAGCTCCCTTTCGCCCAGCGTGGGTCCTGTACCTATCCCCGAATCCAAACCCTACAGAAGCCAATTTAACCCATAAGATCGTTTAAATGAGCTAACTATATACTTTTCTAAGCTTTTATACTTTGTGACATAAAAGGGACCACGTGGAAGTTCTTTGCAAACGTCCGTAATTCATTAATTACAAATGTTGTTATTGTACCCACCCTTGCCCCTTTGTCTTTCCTCCTGCCCTCTTCTCCTTTGATGTGTTTTTCTGCCTTTTCCTCCCTCCACCACGTCTCCGTCCCATCGGGCCTGAGTGGGCTGTGGTGGACTGTGAGGAGAACAAGAGCTATTTATAGCGGTGTTTGCTTGGGCAGTGTGGTGCCTGGTGGTATGGGAACACACCATTTAAGGGATACTTCTATCTCTCACTGAAGCCAAAGTAGCTTTTGAGAACTTTGCCTACAGTGAGAAAGAATGTGAGGACACACGCCTCTCTCCCAGCAGAGGCAAGCCCTGCTCTCTGCAATGCCCGGGCAAGCATTTAGGGCATAGGTTTTGGTGGACTCGGAGTTTTGTCACTCAAGGGGAGCTGGGCATGGATGCATTTTTGGTCCATGGACCTTCAGAAGAGGTGAGACCAGAGGAAAACCACCAACCCAGAGCCTGAGAGGACACGAATGTGAGAATTTGAATTTTATTTTGAAGAACTGAAGGCTGGGAACAGAGCAGGGACTGTTAAGGACTGAATTCCATTCCTATATGGAATCCTGGACACATGTAAAAAAAAAAAACATGGAAACCTGTAAAGAATTTTTGTGAGTTTATTGGAGCCAAACTATCAACATATGCTGAGAAGGAGAACCTCAATGAATTGAGATAAAGCTCCAGAGAATGGCGGGTTACATCTGTATTTACTGTCTGCATTGCGATCAAAGGAAAGGGACGTAGGTGGGTCAAGGGTGGCCTGGCTGTCTAAAACCACAGGAAAGGTTCATGGTGGCCCCTGGATGAGCCATTTTGTTCATCACAATTGTGTTAGGACTTCCCTATGGGGCTCCTGCATTTCTGATACCTCCACTAAGATTCTTAGTCACCTAAGAACACCCCAGAATTGGACTGGAGGGAGGATGTGCCCCTTTATCTTCAGAGTCGAATGAGTTCAGCTCATTTACATGGCGAAAGTTTTTTGCTCAGACTCTCAGTAATTCCGTTTGTAAAACCAAAATCAAAACCAGCCATTCATTTTTTTCCCTGCAATCCTGCCTTAGCCTGGGTTCTGTCAACCCTGGTTCTACCTCGAGGATTTTAAACCACAACTCAAATAAACTCGGACCCTCTACCAAAACAAGGGAAGTTCCTGGATCCAAGAGACAACTCACCCAAGTTCACCCAATGGGCTCAATGGGCCCTTTGCTGGATCCTAGAATCAAGTCCAAGTCCAAGAGATGGTCCTGGGTGAGCCATCCCTTGAAATCCTGCCAACTACGCCAAGTAATGTTGATGTAAAAAAAAACAACATTGAAACCTGGAAAGTATTTTTGTGAGTTTATTTGAGCCAAACTGTCGACATATGCTGGGCAGCAGAACCTCAATGCATTGAGATAATGCTCCGGAGAATGGTGGGCTACATCTGTATTTATACACTACAATCAAAGGAAGGGTACATTGGTGATAGACTAGAGAGGTGGGAGAAAGCAGAGCAGGGAAACCCTTGGGAATGGATAAAAAGTAAAATGATAGACACATACTTAGGTGGGTGCAGGAACAATTATCATGATAATGAAGGAATGTGTGTTATCTGTCCTGGTGCTCAGCACCTAAGGCTGTGCCCTAAGGGGTCCAGAAAAAAAGGAAGTTTCAAGTTACCCAGACATTTCAAAGGGTCTGTTATCATAGATGCAAAAAGACAGATAGTCTCAGTTAAGGTAAAGGTTGACCTTGTCAGAGAAGATACCGGCCTTGGATGTAACTGCCCGCCATAACTGCTTTTAGTTAAAGTTTAATTTCAGACCATCCTTTGTGGTTCCTTTTGGTCTCTGAGTTTGCAAGACCGCCATGCAGGCCTTCCCTGAGCTTGTCAGGTTAGCATGTGGCCCCTTTCGTACACAGGAGTTTGGGGACAATTAAAATGAATTCTGCCGAGACCAGTTTGGCTCAGTGGATAGAGTGTCGGCTTGCGGACTGAAAGGTCCCAGGTTCGATTCCAGTTGGGGGCATGTACCTTGCCTTCGGGCACATCCCCAGTGGGGGGTGTACAGGAGGCAGCTGATCGATGTCTCTCTCTCATCAATGTTTCTGACTTTCTATCTCTCTCCCTTCCTCTCTGTAAAAAATCAATAAAATATATTTTAAAAAAATGAATTCCCATTTAAAAAGCAGGTGATTGACAATACATGTATATCTACTGGAATTGAATAATTAAGTAAATAGATGGCAGATGGTGGGAGCCAGGTTTCTTACAGATGTTTACAGATAAACAAGAGGAGATGGGTAGAATGATTCATGTGGCCGTGAATTAGAGTTGAAGACATTAGTGGGGACTCATATTTAAAATAATACAGATACAGATGGTTACATATGGAAATATTTATAAATATGTGTACATCATGGGTTAGTATACACACATCTGTGCTGTCAGCCGAGACATTCCGGTAGCAACAAGCACACCTACTGCCCTGTATCTTGGTTCCTAATGTCATTCTTCAATACAAAGGACTTGGTCATCTTAGAGAAGTGGTTGGTTCTAGAACTGGGGCAGGAGCCATACAAGAGGATCTAGGAGCATCTTAAAGTGCCAGAGAGTAAGGAGGTTATGGCGGGAGAGAGCACAAAATTACATGGGAGCACATGAAAAAGCTCCCAATAGCCAAAGCTGGAACAATCCGAGCAACAAAAGAAATGAAGTATTCTTGTATTATAACCAAAAGTATACAATAAAGATCCATGAGTCCATACCAATATGAGTAAATAATTGAATAAATAGGTCAATGGGGGAGAATAGATACATCTCCCAGGCAGACAAATTCCAAATAATTTTGTGTAGAGACTCTGCCTTCAGGGAGGGGGAGCATAACTCTCCAGGCCTTAAGTGTGGGGTGCCTACAGTGACTTCCTTCCAAAGAACACAGTGGGGGTGGAGGGAGCGGGTCGGGGAAAGGGTAGTAACTTCACAGTGCAAAAGCCTGTCAAGTACAGGTGACCGAGGTCAATATCAGAAGTATAAGTCATGTTGATAACCTTGATATGATGTGATAAGCATGGTGCTTCATCTCTACAGTCTTTCTCCCAAAATCCCATAACCCAAGTCTAATCATGAGAAAATCATCACACAGATCCCAACTGAGGAACATTCTACAAAATATCTAGTCAGAATTCCTCACAGCCGAGACTGGTTTGGCTCAGTGGATAGAGTGTCGGCCTGTGGACTGAGGGGTCCTGGGTTCAATTCCAGTCAAGGGTCTGTACCTTGGTTGTGGGAACATCCCCAGTTGGGGGTGTGCAGGAGGCAGCTGATAGATGTCTCTCTCTCATCGATGTTTCTAGCTTTCTATCTCTCTCCCTTCCTCTCTGTAAAAAATCAATTTAAAAAAATATATATATATAAAAACAAGAACTCCTCACCAATATCAAGGTTATCAAAAACAAGGAAAATCTGAGAAATTGTCACAACCAAGAGGAGCCTAAAGGGGGCATGACAACTACGTACTGGAGTACCCTGGATGAGATCCTGGAACCACAAAAAAAGGACATTGGAGAAAAACTAAGGAAACCTGAATAAAGATTGGATTTAGTTAAAAATGGCATGTCAGTATTGGTTCATTGTGACTAATGTAATATCGCAACATGAGATGTTATGAATAGAAGGAACTGGGTGTGGAATATATGAGAACTTTGCACCATCATTGTAATTTTCCCATAAATCTAAAACTATTCTAAAATAGAAAGCTTATTTTTTATGAAGTGGGTGATTGTATCATACTCCAAAATGTTTATGTTGATTATTTCTGGATGGTAGGGTCAGAAATGTTTGCTTTAAAGCACTGCTCAAGCCCTAACCGGTTTAGCTCAATGGATAGAACGTCGGCCTGCAGGCTGAAAGGTGCCAGGTTCAATTCCAGTCAAGGGCATGTACCTTAGTTGTGGCCACATTCCCAGTGGCAGATGTGGAAGAGGCAGTTGATTGATGTTTCTCTCTCATCAATGTTTCTGACTCTCTCTCTCTCCCTTCCTCTCTGTAAAAAAAAATCAATAAAATATATTTTTAAAAAATAAAAGTAGCCGAAACTGGTTTGGCTCAGTGGATAGAGCCTGCGGACTGAAAGGTCCCAGGTTCGATTCCAGTCAAGGGCATGTACCTTGGATTCGGGCATATCCCCAGTAGGGGGCATGCAGGAGGCAGCTGATCGATGTCTCTCTCTCATCGATGTTTCTAACTCTCTATTCCTCTCCCTTCTTCTCTGTAAAAAAATCAATAAAATGTATTAAAAAAACAAATAAATAAAATAAAAAATAAAAATAAAGCACTGCTCAAATTTTCTATAAAGTATGTGTTATTTATAAAATCTGGCTGAAATTGAGGCCGGGGGCCGGGGAGAATTAAGTTAAGGCCACCTGTTAAGAGTAGGACCCTGTACCAGACTCCTCCCTTATCCCACTCCCAATAGGGACTGCAAGTATTTGTCCCATGTAGAAGATTGAAAGATTTCCACTGGGAAAAAGGTACTAGCTCCAGAAAGAAGTTCTGTAAGTGTCTGTGAAAGTCTTCCTCTGGCTCCCAATGAAAAGGCCTGAAAGGGGCCCCCTCTCAAATCCCTGCCCACACCCCCCCCAACTGCCAATCATGTCGATGCTCACTGTCACACAGGACTGGACAGCCCAGGATCACCAGGAGTTTGCAGAAAACATCCCCCTGCCCCCATAAAAGAGAGAGATGAAAGCAAACAGACATGTTAAAAGAAAGAAAATGAATTCCGAGGAAATAAGATGTAAGAAGAAAAATATTTTTTATTTTTATGTATACATTTGATTAATAGCCTCAGAGATCAAAGAATAGGATGGTGTGGGAAAGGAATAGTCAGAGAAATGAGCAAGAGGTATTAGAAATGTAAAACGTGACGGCAAATGAAAAGATTCAACAAAAGAGTGGGAAAATGAAGTTGATGAAATCTCTCAGAAAGTAGAAATGGGTTTCTTATTTCTATGTGGAATTTTATATCCTGCAGTGTCCTATAAATAAAGATGAAATGCCACCTTTTTTGCTACTTCTTTATTTTTTTTTAAGTGTTATTTTTTTAAATATATTTTATTGATTTTTTTTTTACAGAGAGGAAGAGTGGGATAGAGAATTAGAAACATCTATCAGCTGCCTCCTGCATGCCCCTACTGGGGATGTGTCTGAAACCAAGGTACATGCATGCCCTTGACTGGAATCGAACCTGGGATCTTTTAGTCTGCAGGCCGAACCTCTATCCACTGAGCCAAACCAGTTTCAGCTTTTACTTTTTTAAAAAAGAAAGATAGATGAAAATTGGGAGAGAAAAGCATGTTAGAGGATTATTCAAGGAGTTCAGCATTTGTATGCAGTTTTACAAACAGAAAACAAAGGATTGGAAATTTTTATTTCATAGTAATAATGTAAGTAAATTTCCCAGAAGTGAAGGACATAAATTTCCAACTAGAAAGTACCCTCTACATGTCCAGTAGGATGGAGTGGGGGAAAGCCAAGACAGTAACTTTGCTTTTTCGAATACCAGGTTAAAAGAAATAACCTCCCAACATCCACAGAGAAATATCTTTTCACGTGTGAAGGAGTAAGAAGCTGTGGCATTGCGCGTCTCCACAGCAGGACAGGGTGGATGCTGGAAGACTGTAGTGTTGGGCACCCAAAGTTCTGAGTGAAAATTATTTTTATCCTAGAATTCTATACTTATCCCAAAAGGGTGAGCGTGGAATGAAGATATTTTCAGATATGTAAGAACTCAAAAGTTCTGCCTCCCACACACCTTTTCTTAGGAACATAGTGAAGGATGTGATTCAGTGAAATGAAAGACTAACTCAAGAAGGAGGAACAAAGAGACTCCAGAAAAGAAAGGAGCAATTCAAAGGAGAAGAGAGGTGAAAGGAAGTCCTAAGTTGATCCCAGGGTCCCAGGAAGCAAGATGACAGAGGATATAGAAGGGAGAAAGTGGGGGGAGGAGGGGGAGGGAAGGGAGGAAATAGTGATTCTTTTAAACATTTGGAAATACATTGCTAGATGTGTAATAGATACATAAAGAAAGTTTTTTAAATGTTAGCAATAACTATTAAAGAGAAACTAAGCCAAAGAAAGACTATGGCAACTGTTAAATGCAGGAAAAGCAGAGTCGGAGGGAATATAATTATGCAATATCTTTGTTCACCAGTAAACAGAAATTGGATAAAAAAGAAGTGGCAAGTCCTACAATAAGCCCTACCTGGTTTAGCTCAGTGGATAGAGCATCGGCCTGTGGACTGAAGGGTCCCAGGTTTGATTCCAGTCCAGGGCACATGCCTGAGTTGCTGGCTCAATCCCCAATGGGGGACGTGCAGGAGGCAGCCAATCAATGATTCTCTCTCATCATTGATGTTTCTATCTCTCTCCCTCTTTCTTCCTCTCTGAAATCAATAAAAATATTTTTTTTAAGTCCTAAAATAAGAAGTCTAGGAGAAAATGGCAAACGTGATATAGCCTGGCCTATATGATTCAGTCATCAAGCTATGAACCAGGAGGTCACGGTTTGATTTCTGGTCAGGGCACATGCCTGGGTTGTGGGCTTGATTCCCAGTGTGGGGCATGCAGGAGGCAGCCAATCATTGATTCTCTCTCATCATTGATGTTTCTATCTCTCTCTCCCTCTCTCTTCCTCTCTGAAACCAATAAAAATCTATTTTAAAAAAATAAATCAATAAAAATAAAATAAAAAACAATCAGCCTGATGATAGGCTTCTCACCTACCACAACAGAGACAGAGAAAGAAGGAATAGCATCCGTGTTCTCACGGAAAATCATTGTGAACATCAGGTCCACACAGAATGAAGGGGCTCCATGCCAATGTAACAAAGAAAACAGCTACCATATGTGACATTGGCTTTGGAGTAGGTCAGGAGATGGTGAGGAAGGTCTGTTGGCGGCTAGAAAAATGGTGGCCCACATGTTGTAGAGGTCACACAAGGTGCAACATCTGGGAAATTGTCATTTGAGGGCGTTTAGAAGGCTCCAGTATCTAATGAATTTGTAGATTTCCGTCAAGAGATTGTGAAACAAGGCTGAGTAGAGTGCCTTGGCTATCCCTAGGTGCATTTGACGATGTTCTACAAGACAGAAAAGGGTTTAGAAAAGAACAGGCTGGTTTGAGAGAAGGAATGAAAGGTAAAAAGGAGTCCAGAGTTTGAGCTCTTGCAGGGTTGGACACTCAGTAGGAAATAAAAGAGAAATGCTATGTGCCTTGAGGCCAGTTAAGACACCGCTGGGGGGGCAAAGATCTTTGTTAAAACCACTAAGTAGAAGTAGACCCAGCATCCACGAATGAGAATGTGCTGTGGACCCAATTCCTGGCCTCAAGCCTTTCCCTTCTCTGCTTCAGACTGTTAACCCCTGAAGGGCCAGGATCATGCTTGTTTACCACTGTACCCTCAGTCTTTAGCACAGGCCTGACATATGCAGAGGCCCAATAACTGTTTAGTAAATAAACAATAGTGGGCAGAGGTAGGAATGATATCACCTTTACGTTCCTGGGGAAGAACCTATGCCCAAAAATGGTCAAGATGCAGGTCAGAATCAGATGCAGGCACATTCCCTACACTCTGGCCTCTTAGCCAGGGCTCTTGCCTCAAGATCTCCTTGACCCATCATGACTGTCTGAAACGAACAACACTGACCATGTCACCCAAATGTAAAACACAGATGACCTTTGGGAGTTTTATAAACAAAGCAGCGCAAACAGGACCTTCTTGGAGTTCTGCTTCTGGGAGTGTCAGGCAGACCTGTGCTGGGTGGCCGAGAGCATGTAGGATGGTGGGAGACGAATGAGCCATGGACACCAGCCCTTCCCACCTGCTTTCTTCCACCCAAGACGGCACACTCCGCCGGAACTCTGGGGGACGCTGGGGAGAGAGCTGTGCTGCCCACCCCTCTCCACTATGCCCTGCCGAGTGAATCTGGGATTTCTGGAGCAGAAAGTTCCATCCTGGGGCAGAGGAGGTGTCAGGGGGAGGGGACAGGGCACAAGGGCAGGGGGATAACAGATGAGGCTAAATTAATTTTGGAAACCATTAAATCTTTGAAAAGAGAGTATGTTTTCAGCAGGGACAGTGAATCACTGTGATTTGCAGAAACAGGCACAAAGCAATTAGCCATCTGGATGCTGTGGCTTCCAGCCCCGCAGCGGAAACTGCAAGTAAGCGGAAGGCTGGTCATTACCCAGCCCAGGCCCGGTTCTTCGGGCCCCAAAGACAAGTCTGTGCCTCCAGCCAGCTGGGAGCCCAGAGGCCTCGAACAAAGGGCAACTTGGCAAGAGACAGAAAAATGGGCAGGAAACGCACCACCAGCCACAGGGAGCCAGGACTACTTCCTTCTTCCTAGAGCTCCCCTCAGAACCCATTACGGCTGAGTGAGCAGTTCGTTTGCACGAGAAGCATTTGTTAATCACATACTATCTCCCAGGCCTTGTACTGATGCATAAGTTATGTCATTCAATCCTCACAACATGTATATGGGGAGGTTCACTGGTTGTATAGCTCCAAGGGGACCCATCATATGGGATTCGACTAGTAGAGCACTATCTGGAGGCCTTGCCTGGGAGAGACTTTTTTTTTGCAATCAATGAGGAAATCAAAGTTAAAAAAGATGAAGTGAACTGGCTCAAGGTAAGCAGCAGGTTTGAAAATGGAACTCAAAATTCTTTGCTCTTTCCTAGATAACCTCTATTTGCCAATTGCTGCTCTGTCTGGCCCATAGAGTAGGTTAGTTGGTTAGAGCACCATCCCGATACACCAAGGTTGCAGGCTCAATCCCCAATCAGAGCACATACAAGAAATGTGCCAGAAGCTAATTTCAGCATGTCATAAAGGCAAGAAGTTTCATCAAAAGGTTGATGGAACCTTGAGGATTGCCTGCTGGAAATGACTAAGGGCATTTCCCCACACCTAAGGATTTGCATAGATGATTGTTGACTGTCAGACAGCTGAGGGCATTTTAATCTACATGTTATTGTCTCCTACTGGCCAAACACCTGTACAGCTGTAGGCAGTTCCCCCAATCTGACAATGGATTTTGTATACTAAAACTTGCCTTTGACCTGTACAGTGGTACCTCGAGATATGAGATTTTTGAGATACAAGCCCTCAAGCGAGCGATTTTTGCTTTGAAATATGAGCAACAGTTGAGATAGGAGTAATCGTGCAAATCGGCTGGCTGGACACGACCCACCAGTTTACCAAGACTCTAGCATCTCATAGTTTCCCACGCCTCAAGGTTATGGAACGAATTAAACTCCTATCTCGAGGTACCACTGTATATCTACTTTGCCTTAGGACAAATTGTGTTAATAAAAAGCAAGGGGTCCTGAAACAAGGAGAACTTGGTTCCTTTAGCTAAGCTAAGTCTTCTCTGGCTCCCCAAAATGCCTTCTAAAATTATGTTTCCTCTCTGGACTCTTTAATTATTTACAGCAGCCTCTTCTCCAGATTCCTGAACCATTATAGATGCCAAGAAACACAAACCAGCAATTAATGGCACTAGAACAAGGACCAAAGAGGATAATCTTTAAAAATATAATTTTAATCTTAATAAAAAGAAGAAATTTGAAAATTTTGAAATCTCTTCCACTAGTAAAATGAATGCATAGATAAGTGAAACAACAAATCTATGTCTCTCTCCTTTCCTTTCTCACTAAAAATCTATATATATAAAAGGCTGATATGCAAAGTGTCCCCACAGGAGTTCGACCAGGAGACTGGGAGTTCGATTGCTCACTATGACATGCACTGACCACCCCCGGAGGTGGCATGGAATGAAGGAAGGCTCCAGCCGGCAACCAGAAGACCCTGATTGGCCCTGATTGACAGCCAAGCCTAGGGACACTGCCCATACATGCATTTCATGCACCAGGCCTTTAGTAATCAATAAAGAAAAAAAAATTTTTTTTAAATCACACACATGGAATTCTCTTTTCTGGCCCAGGGCACTGCAACCATGTGAACAGCAGACACATGAGCAGCCTGCTTCTGTCCAAGGAGCAGCAGCCCCACGAGCAACCCGCCACAGCCTCAGAGCAGCAGCTTCACATGGCCTGCCCCAGTCCAAGGAGCAGCAGCTGTGTGAACACCAGTTCCCCCATCTGAGAAGCAGCAACCTCGTGAGCAGCTCACCCCATCCAAGGAGCAGCAGCCGCTTGAGCAGCCCACCTACTACTGAGGAGCACAAGCCCCACACAGCCGGCCCCCTCTGAGGAGCACAGCTGTGCACAGCCCGAACCCTGCACCTGTCTGAAGAGTAGCAGCTGTGCTGCATGAGCAGCCAGACCCCTTCCAAGGAGCAGCAGCTGTGCAAGAAGCCAGCCTCCATCCAAGGAACAGCAGCTGTGTGAGCAGACCACCCCTTTCCAAGGATCAGCAGTCACACAAGCAGTCTCCCCGCATCTGAGGAGCAGCAGCCACATAAGTATACTGCCCATGTCCAAGGAGCAGCAGCAGTCCACACTGGTCCGAAGAGTAGCACCCACATGCAGCCTGCATCTTCCCAACAAGAAGAAGCCAGGTGAACGTCCATCCCTGTCTAAGGAGCATCAACAGCATGAGCAGCTTGCTCCCATGCAAGGAACAGCAGCCACATGAGCAGAATACTCTCCCTCCCCCGCCACCTGAGGAGAAGCAGCTGCCTGAACAACTCACACCCATACAAGGAGCAGTAGCCCTACAAGCAATCTTCTCCTGTCCAAGGAGCAGCAGCATCATGAGTGGCCCATCCCATCTGAGGAAGAGCAGCAGCATGCAGCCAGCTCCCATCTAAAGAACAGCAGCCACATGAGCAGTTTGCTCCTGTCCGAGGAGCAGCAGACATGAGCAACCTGTCCCCATCTGAGAAACAGCAACCTCATAACCAGCCCACTCCCAGCCAAGGAATAGCAGCTATATGAGCAGTCTCCTCCACCAGCCAGAGGAGGCACCACTGCTGTGAACAGCACTCACCAGAGAAGCCACTGCCAACTGAGAAGCAGCTGCTACCGTGACCGCCTGAGAAGCAACCACAGCTAGAGAAGCCACTGCCACCCAAGGAGCAACACCTGCAAGCTCAACATCTAGATCAGTTGGTGAAACCAAAAATGAGTAGACAAAGATACCCCCAAGGGAAAGAAAAGGAGGAATCACCAGAAAGGCAGCTAAGTTAAACAGAGGCATGCAATATGTCAGAAAAATAATTCAGAATAAGGGTCAGAGTTCATAAAACCAGATGAAAGAAAAAAAATCAACACCTTATGTAAGAATCAAGAAGAAATGGATGAAAAAATCAACAACTTATGTAAGAATCAAGAAGAAATGAAGAGTGAGACAGCTGCAATAAAAAAATACATGGAAAATTTCAACAGTAGACTAGGAGAAGCCATGGTCTGAATTAGCAAATTAGAAGACAGAGAAGCAAAACACAGCCAAACTGAATTGCAAGTGGAGAAAAAAATTAAAAGATAAGAGGAGAGCCTACAGGAACTATGGGACAACATGAAATGAAGCAACATATGAATAATAGGGGTGCCAGAACAACAGGAAGAGGAACAAGGGTTAGAAGACCTATTTAAAGAAATAATGTCAGAAAACTTTCCTGTTATGGCAAAGAAAAAAGTCACACAAGCACAGAGTCCCAAAAAGGATGAACTTGAAAAGATCCACACCAAGACACATCATAATTACAATGGCAAATATTCAGGACAAAGAGAAAATCATAAAGTCTGCAAGAGAGACAGAAAGTTACAAGGTAGCTCCCATTAGATTATCAAATGATTTCTCAACAGAAACACATCAGGCCAGAAAAAAAATGGAAGGAAATTTACAAAGTGATGCAAACCAAGGGACTGAATCCAAGAATACTCTACCCAGCAAGGTTATCATTCAAAATTGAAGGGGAAATAAGGAGTTTCACAGACAAAAAAAAATGCTAAGGGAGTTTATCACTAACAAGTCAGCAATGCAAGAAATGCTAAAGAGATTGGTGTAAAAAGAAGAAATAAAAAGGTAAGAAGGAACACAGACACAAGAAATAAAAATGGCTATAAATAAGTACCTTTTGATAACTTTAAACATAAATGGACTAAATGCTCCAATCAAAAGACATTGAATGGCTGAATGGATAAAAAATATGACCCATATATATGCTGTCTACAAGAGACCCATCTCAGAAAAAGGGACTTATACAGACTGAAAGTGAAGGGATGGATAAACATCTTTCAGGCAAATAAAAATAAAAAAAACTGGGGTAGCATTATATCTGACAAAACAGACCTCAAAGTAAAGGCCATAAGAGATAAGGAAAACCACTTCATAATAATAAAGGAATTCATACAAGAGGACATAACTCTGATAAACATATATGCAACCAATGCAGGAGCACCCAAATATATAACAAAACTCCTGGAAGATATCAAGAGAGAGATCAACAACAATACAATCATAGTAGGGGACTTTAATACACCACTGATATCACTGGATAAATCCTCTAGACAAAAAATAGAAAAGAAACAGCAATTCTAAATGACTCACTAGATCAGATGGACCTCATTGACATCTTCAGAGCATTTCACCCCAAAGCCACATAAAATACGTTCTTAAGTGCACAAGGGACAGTTTAAAAAATAGACCATATATTGGGTCACAAACAAAGTCTCCCCAAATTCAAAAAGATAGAAATCATATCAAGCATTTTCTCAGACCACAATGGCATAATATTAGAAATAAACTACAATAAAAACATTCCAAAAAATTCAAACACTTGAAAGCTGAATAACATGCTATTAAACAATGATTGGGTTATGAATGAGATAAAAAAAATAAAAAACATCCTGGAGCCTAATGACAATAAAAACATAATAATGTAAATGTTATGGGACACAATGAAAGCAGTTCTGAGAGGTAAGTTCATAGCTCTACAGGCCTACCTCAAAAAAACAAGAAAAAATGGTCATAAATCATCTAACTCAACAACTCAAAGAATTAGAAAGAAAGCAACAAGAAAAGCCCACAGTGATCAGAAGAAAGGAAATAATAAAGATCAGAGCAGATATGAATGACATAGAGACCAAAAAAGAAAAAACAATACAAAAGATCAATGAAACCAAGAGCTGGTTCTTTGAAAGAATAAACAAGATTGATGAACCTCTAACCAGGCTCACCAAGAAGCAAAATGAGAGGACCCAAATAAACAAAGTCAGAAATGAAAGAGGAGAAATAACAACAGACTCCATAGAAATACAAAGGATTATTAAAAAATACTATGAACAGCTCTATTCTAATAAACTAGACAACCTGAAGGACATGGACACATTCCAAAAAAATACAACTTTCCAAAACTTACTCAGGAAGATTCTAAAAATCTCAATAGGCTGATAACTATGGAAGAAATTGAAGCAGTCATTTAAAAGCTTCCAGCAAACAAAAGCCCAGGTCCAGATGACTTCACAGGGGAGTTTTATCAAACATTCAAAGAAGAACTAAACTTATCCTCCTCAGACTATTCCAAAAAATTCAAGAGGAAGGAACACTTCCAAGCTCCTTCTATGAAGCCAGCATCACTCTAATACCAAAACCAGATAAAGACAACACAATGAGAGAGAATTACAGGCCAATAGCCCTCATGAACATAGATGCCAAAATCCTCAACAAAATTTTAGCAAATAGGATCCAGCAGTACATCAGAAAGATCATACACCATAACCAAGTAGGATTTATCCCACGAATGCAAGGATGGTATAATATTTGCAAATCAATAAACATGATACATCACATAAATTGAGAGATAAAAATCACATAGTCATATCAATTGATGCAGAAAAAACATTTGACAAAATCCAACACCCTTTCTTGACAAAAACTCTCAGCAAGGTGGGAACAGAAAGATCATACCTCAACATAATAAAAGCCATATATGACAAACCCACAGCTAACATCATACTCAATGGGCAAAAACTAAAACCATTTTCCCTAAGAACAGGAACAAGACAGGGATGCCCATTCTCACCACTCCTGTTCAGCATAGTGCTGGAAGTACTAGCCATTGTGATCAGACAAAAAGAAGAAATAAAAAGCATCCAAATAGGAAAAGAAGAAGTAAAACTGTCCTTATTTATAGGTGACATGATACTGTACATAGAAAACTCTAAAGACTCCATCAAAAAATTATTAGATTTAGCTGAGACCAGTTTGGCTCAGTGGATAGAGCGTCGGCCTGTGGACTGAAGGGTCCCAGGTTCGATTCCGGTCAAGGGCATGTACCTTGCTAGCGGGCACAACTCCGGTGGGGGGGGGTGCAGGAGGCAGCTGATCAATGTCTCTCTCTCATCGATGTTTCTGACTTTCTATCCCTCTCCCTTCCTCTCTGTAAAAAATCAATAAAATATATTTTTAAAAAATTATTAGATTTAATAAATGAATTTGGCAAGGTAGCAGGATACAAAATTAATGCCAAGAAATTATGGCATTTCTATACACCAATAATGAACTTACAGAAAGAGATACTAAAAAAGCAATCCCATTTACTATCGCACCAAAAAAATTAAGATATCTAGGAATACACTTAACTAAGGAGGTAAAAGACCTATATGCGGAAAACTACAGGACACTGAAAAAAGAGATAGAAGAAGAAGTAAACAGATGGTAGAACATACCATGTTTATGGATTGGTAGAATCAATATCATCAAAATGTCCATACTACCCAAAGCAATCTTTAAATTCAATGCACTTCCCATTAAAATACCAATAGCATATTTCACAGACCTAGAAAGAACTTTCCAAAAATTCATCGGGAATAAAAAGACCCCGAATAGTTGCAGCAATCTTGAGAAAGAAGAACAAAGTAGATGGGACTCAATACCAGATATCAAGCTATATTACAAAGCCTCTGTTCTCAAAACTGCCTGGTACTGGCACAAGAACAGACATATAGATCAATGGAATAGAATAGATAACCCAGAAATTGACCCAAATCACTATGCTCAATTAATATTTGACAAAGAAGGCATGAACATACAATGGAGTCAAAACAGTCTCTTCAATAAATGGTGTTGGAAAATTGGACAGATACATGCAAAAAAAATGGAACTAGACCACCAACTTGCACCATACACAAAAATAAACTCAAAATATATCAAGGACTTAAACATATGACAGGAAACCATAAAAATAGTCGAGGAATCCACAGGCAGAAAAATCTCTGACATATGCCGAAGCAATTTCTTCCGTAATACTGCTCATAGGGCAATGGAAACTAAAGGGAAAATAAACAAATGGGACTAGATCAAAATAAAAAGCTTTTGCACAGCAAAAGAAACCATCAACAAAACAAGAAAGCCCTCTGCATGGGAGAGCATATTTGCCAATGATATCAACGATAAGGGTTTAATCTCCAACATTTACAGGGAACTCATGCAGTTTAACAAAAAGAAAATAAACAACCCAATCAAAAAATGGGCAACTGGCTAAAACCGGTTTGGCTCAGTGGATAGAGCGTCGGTCTACGGACTGAAAGGTCCCAGGTTTGATTCCGGTCAAGGGCATGTATCCTGGTTGTGGGCACATCCCCAGTGGGGGACGTGCAGGAGGCAGCTGATGGATGTCTCTCTCTCTCTCTCATTGATGTTTCTAACTCTCTATCCCTCTCGTTTCCTCTCTGTAGAAAATCAATAAAATATATATTTCTTTTAAAATGGGCAACTGATCTAAATAGCCACTTTTCAAAAGAAGACAGAAGAAAGGCCAAGAGACATATGAAAATCTGCTCAAAGTCATTAATCATCAGAGAAGTACAAATCAAAACAACAATGTGGTGCCATCTCACACCTGTCAGAATGGCAATCATCAACAAATCAACAAATGACAAGTGCTGGCGAGGATGTGGAGAAAAAGGAACCCTCATGCACTGCTGGTGGGAATGCAGACTGGTACAGCCACTGTGGAGAACGGTATGGAGCTTCCTCAAAAAACTAAAACTTAAACTCCCATTTGACCCAGTGATCCCACTTCTAGGACTATATCCCAAGAAACGAGAAACACCAATCAGAAAGGATATATGCTCCCCCATGTTCATAGCAGCACAATTCACCATAGCTAAGATTTAGAAACAGCCTGAGTGCCCATCAGCAGATGAGAGGATTAAAAAACTATGGTTCATCTACACAATGAAATACTACGTTGTGCTAAAAGAGAAGGAACTCCTACCATCTGCAACAGCATGGATGGAGATGGAGAGCATTATGCTGAGTGAAATAAGCCAGTCAGAGAAAGACAAATACCACATGATCTCACTCATTTGTGGAATATAATGAACAACATAAACTGATCAACAAAAATAGAGACAGACAAACATCGATCAGAACGTCAAACCTTCAGGAAGGTAAGGGATGATGGGGATGGAAGAAATCAACCAAAGGACTTATATGCATGCACATAAGCCTAATCAGTAGACACAGATAACAGGGGTATGGGGGCATGAATGGGAGGTGAGGGGTAATGGGGGAATAAGGACACAAATGTAATACCTGAATCAATAAAGAAATTTAAAAAAATAAAAATAAAAAATCACACACACGAATGCCATACACAAGCAGACTTATTCTTCAAAGCAGTTACCCCACTTCTTCTGATTCTCTGTGGTCCTAGGTGCTGCCCCTCCATTCACTCCCAGAAACCACTAGAGAGCACTGGACAGCCCACCCAGGAAAAGGGTCAGCAAGGCTTGCAGATGGAGCCGGACGGCTGACCAGAAAGGGCTTCGCTGGAGGGCGCCCGGCTGACTGGCTGAGTGGTGGTTACAGATGACGCTCCTGGCACTGCTGTGCCACCAGCTTCCACCACGTGCAGGAAGGCCACTGGAGCAAACCACTAAGGGAGACCGTTCAGTGCAGGGACAGAAGCCAGGACAGAGGCATCAGCTGGACAACCAGAGGTCCCTGCCCCAAGCCGAGGTGCCCGGGTCCCACTGACCCACCACTCCCTGGCCCGTGCTTTGTGAAGTGTTGCCTCTGCAGAGCCTCGGCCCAGAGGTGTGCAGCCCGCTCAGGACTCAGCCGTGGTGCGAGATGCAATCCAGACCACACAACGCGTCTAGTTGTCCGGTCTCTTCAGTCCTCGAGTCTGGAACAGTCCTTAGCCCTCCTTTCTCTTTCTGTGGTTTTGCCAAGCGTCCCTCAGACCTGGGCGGCCAGAGGGTTTGCACTTGGCGTCCACACCTGCAGTCCATCAGCTGATGGAGGTCAGCTCTCTGAGCAGGAAATAGCAGGGGGAGGTGGGGAGGGGGGTTATGGGGATGCAAAGACCATGGGCCTGGAGGCAGATAGAGTGGGTGAGGACTGGTTCTGCCTCTCCCTGCCATGCCCGGGGCCAGGCTGTGGACCTCTCCCCTGCTTTCTTTTTTTTTCTTTTTTTTAAATATATTTTATTGATTTTTTTACAGAGAGGAAGGGAGAGGGACAGAGAGTCAGGAACATCGATGAGAAACATCCATCAGCCGCCTCCTGCACGTCCCCCACTGGGGATGTGCCAGCTACCAAGATACATGCCCTTGACTGGAATCGAACCTGGGACCTTTCAGTCCGCAGGCCGACACTCTATCCACTGAGCCAAACCAGTCTCGGCTGCTTTCTTCCTATATAAAACGGGGTCCCTGTTCCTGACCTTACAGGGGGGTGATGCAGCCTGGACAAGATCCCAGGTGCCCCAGGGCAAGGGGCAGGTGATGGAACTAGTGGAGAGAGCTTCCCCGGGTTGCCAGGTCTTTTGATTTGTCAAAAGAAACCGGACACGTGGATGTTTATGGGAACTTTTTCCATTTTCAGAAGCCTGGGAGGACAGAACAGGCGTGTCCGCGGGTCGTCCCGTCTGAGCATGAACTCATGAGGACATTCCTGTAGATCTGTCCCCACACTTCCTCCTCTCCCTGCTCTGCTCCTTCCTGCTCGCTCCGGAAGGCTCTGCCTTCCTCGCCGGTGGGGGTCTGTCACCCACACTGTAAGCTGTCTGGTCAGCTCAGCCCTGGGGTGGCCTGAACCCAAGGCCCTGGGCTGAGGGAGGGCAGAGTTTCTGGTGCTCTGAGCCCAGAAAGGCTGCCTCCAGGACTGCCATCCCAGCCTCCTCCCCAGGAGGGCAAGGGAAGGTGGGGACTGGGGATCTTCAGCCACAAAGTGAGTGAGTGAGTGAGTGAGTGAGCGAGCGAGCGAGTGACCTAAGACTGGGTAATTAATGCTGAAATGTAATTAATGCTGAAATGCTGACGGAGCGCCCAGGAGCCTCTTGCAAAGGCTGCTCTGGCCTTTGGCTGGGAGTCCTGGCAGAGCACCCGGCTCACGCCTTCCAGAATCAGAGGCCAACATCTCCGCCCCCAGCGCCTTCCAGAGAAGCAGGCAGGGGTGCCGGAAGCGGGAGCGCAGGGGAAGGGGACAGACGGGGTGGGACTGTGCATCAAAATCCTTCCCAGAAAGGGGCAGCTCCTTCCTCGCACGGAGCCTACAGGTCTCCCCCGCCCGCCCTTTCCCGGACACCCCGGTGTCTCCCCCTGCAGCCTTCCCGGGCAGAGCTGGGGCTGGTGGAGGCCTCCGGGGCCCTAAGACACACCCTCTGGCGGCTCCCAGCTGTTCCCAGGAAAGGGTGGGAAAGGGTGTGGAAGAAGCCCCCACAGAGCCTCTTTCTTTCTCGGGGCACTTCCCAGGAAGTGTGGGGGGCAGGGGGGTGAGGAGGGGATTTCCACAGCAGCTCCCCACCCCTGGGTCCAGGTCTGAATTGGTCCCTTTAGATCCAGAGAGTTCCCCCCCCTCAGGGGAAGGGACCAGAGTGTGCGCCCAGCCCAGTCTCCCCTTGTCTGCAGCTGCCCTTGACCTCACTGCCCACCAAATGGACAATGGGCACTCACCCACCCAAACGCCAGAAACACCTAAACGGAGGGACACTTGACAAAACAAGAGAAAGATAAAGAAGGGCTAAGGGCTAAAGAGACAGGACAGCTAAAGGCATTGTGTGGTCCTGGATTGCCTCTTAGGTCATGGGAAAGAAATTGCTGTAACAGACAAAATGAGCAAAAGTTAAATATGGGCTACATAATAGATAGTAATATTGTATTGATGTTAAATTTCCTAAATTTTGCTGAAACCAGTTTGGCTCAGTGGGTAGAGCATTGGCTTGTGGACTGAAAGGTCCCAGGTTCAATTCCAGTCAAGGGCATGTATCCTGGTTGCGGGGCACATCCCCAGTGGAGGGCGTGCAGGAGGCAGCTGATTGATGTTTCTCTCTCATCGATTTTTCTAACTCTCTATCCCTCTCCTTTCCTCTCTGTAAAAAATCAATAAAATATATTTTTTAAAAATTTTCTAAATTTTGATCATTGAAAAGTGGTTATGATAAGGAAGGTACCTTGGTTTGTTTTCTCTGAAATATAGGAATAAGGGCTATGTCTGCAATTTACTGTTCAATGACTCAGAAATAATAGTAATAATAATAAGTACGCTATTATTCTCAAGCATTTAAGTATATAGTTATCATATGACCCAGCA
This sequence comes from Lasiurus cinereus, assembly GCA_011751065.1. Taxonomy (NCBI): domain Eukaryota; kingdom Metazoa; phylum Chordata; class Mammalia; order Chiroptera; family Vespertilionidae; genus Lasiurus; species Lasiurus cinereus. The sequence goes on from JAAGEH010000041.1 coordinate 59,152,366, forward strand.
ATTTCATTCCTAGATTATGTCCAAGAGAAATGAAAACGTGTGTCCACACAAAAACTTGTGCACCAATGTTCGTAGCAGCATCTATATCATAAAAGGCCTGGGATCGTGACACCATCACGACCATCTATCGGACTCACCAAGAGGTGCATTGATGGGTCCTGCTGGAGCCGGCCACAGCAGGTGGGACTTCTGGGTCCACAGCGGACACGGTAGGTGGAACTTCTGGAGCTTTGTGGGGCAGCAGACATGGCCCTGATGGCAGGTGAGGCCTAGGGCAGTGGTCGGCGAGCCACATGCGGCTCTCTGGCCCCTTGAGTGTGGCTCTTCCACAAAATACCACGGGCGGGCACGCACATACAGTGCGATTGAAACTTCGTGGCCCATGTGCAAAAGTCTGTTTTCAGCTCTCAAGAGAAATTTCAATCGTTGTACTGTTGGTATTTGGCTCTGTTGACTAATGAGTTTGCCGACCACTGGTCTAGGGGATCCTACACACACACACGATTTAATCATGCACTGGGCTTCTAGTTATTCATAATAGCCAAAATGTAGAAACAAATCAAATGTCTACCAACTGATAAGTAGATAAGTAAAATGTCACATCTATCTATATACTGGAATGTTATTTGGCTATAAATGCTACATATATGGATGACCCTTGAAAACATGCTAAGTGAAAGAAGCAGGCCCCCCAAAATGGCATATTATATGATTCCATCTCTCTGTGATGTCCAGAATAGGTAAATCTACATAGATGGAGAGTAGATTCATAATTTAGAGCTAGGGTGAGGGGGTAAGGGGATATCACTAAAGGGTACAGTTTCTTTCTGAGATGATGGAATGTTCTAAATTGTACTGATAGTTGTACGTATTTGTGAATATACTAAAAACCACCTTAAATGGGTGAATCGAATGGGATGTGAATTAAAGCTCAACTAGAGGCCCAGTGCACAAAATTTATGCACTTGGGTGGGGAGGTCCCTCAGCCTGGCCTGCGCCCTCTCACAGTCTGGGAGCCTTCAGGGGATGTCCAACTAACGGTGTAGGCCCCCTCCCTGCAGAACAGTTTGCCACATTTGCTTTATATTCTGCAAGGAGCAGGCCTAAGCCAGCAGTCAGACATCCTTAGCACTGCCGTAGAGGCGGAGAGGCGGGAAAGACAGGAAGGGCTCCCGTGACCGCTGCTGCGCTCGCCAGCCATGAGCCCGGCTTCTGCCTGAGTGGCGCTCCCCCTGTGAGAGCGCACTGACCACCAGGGGGCAGTTCCTGCGTTGAGCGTCTTCCCCCTGGTGGTCAGTGTGCATCATAGTGACAAGTCGCTCTGCCGTCAGGCTGAAACCGGCCCTCCAATATCCCCCGTGGGGTCCCGGATTGCAAGAGGGCACAGGCCAGGCTGAAGGAACCCATCAATACACAATCAGGGCCAGGGAGGGACAAGGGAGGTTGGCCAGCCTGGGAGGGACCACAGGAGGACTCCAGGGCGTGTCCAGCCCATTTCACTCAATCCCAATTGGCTGGACTCCAGCAGCAAGCTAACCTACCAGTTGGAGCATCAGTGCATGTCATAGCAAGTGGTTGAGCGGCCTTAGCGTGTCATTGGCATATTACGCTTTGATTGGTTGAACAACCGGCTGGATGACCAGACACTTAGCATATTAGGCTTTGATCATATGGGATAAAGCTGCTATAATAACATGCATCTATGTTAAGAGAGAGAGAAAGTGAGGGATAAAGCAAATGTGGCAAACATTAATGATGCTGAATCTGGGAGAAGGATAGTCCAAGTTTCATTGTTCAATTCTCACATCTTTTCTGAGTTTGAAATTATTTCAAAATCTTTTAAAGGTAATTTTTTAAAAAGAGAGACACATCTACCCATGTTCCATCCAGAGCAACAGTCGCCAGCTGGAAGTCCATGAGGTCCGAAAGGTTGGCAACTGTGATGTAGAGGCTGGTTGCAGTGAGGTTGCAGCACAGGCTCTGAAGTCTGACAAGTTGGGCTCCAAGTTCAACTCCACGATGTCCTAATGGTGTCACCGTGAATGAGGGACTCGACCTCACCGGACCTGTTTCCTCATCTGTAAAATGGCAGTGATGCCAACAGGACCTACCAAAGAGAGCTGTTGTGAGGAATCATGACAGTGCACACAGAACATTGAATGTTTTATGTGGTAAGGGCTACATAAAGTATCAGCTATTATTACTCATTCTTAAGCAATTTTTAAGTAATTTGTTTTCTCTTTGGCATTACAAAAGTAATACATGTTCATTATGGAAATTTTTGGGAAATGCAAACAAAGAAATACAAACAAAGAAATAAAAGCCATCTGGAGCCCTCAAAATCTGTGAAAATCAGTGCTAACCTTCTGGGAAATATCGGGCACAGAATAGATATCTGTCTGCTGAGTGTTTACCACCTACAGGGGCTGGGCTTAGTGCTGAGGACTCTGAGATGAGAAAGACATACAGCCAGCCTGTCTGAGAAGTGACGGCTAGGATGAGACTTATTAACCAGTAATTAGAGCAATGTAAGAGCCACATTGAAGAAAAAAAATGGAGAAGGCCTTGACTAACTTGGCCTACAGATGTTGGAAAGGCTTTTCGGAGGTTCTCAGCGGATAAAGAAACAATTCAGACAGAAATAAGGAAGTGCCGTCTGGGAAGAAGAAACGGTGCATCCAGACCAGCTGGGCATGTTCCTGGCAGGGAGGGATAGTACTGTGGCTAAGACCAGGTCCCAAAGGCCCTCAAATGCCATGCCAGTATTTCTGGACCAGAGCAGAGCCTTCAAGGTTAGAAGAAACTTCCAACTTCTAACTCTCCTTCTTATTACACAGTATTTAGAGTCCCGACTTAAGAGCCAGATTGGCCAAAACTGATTTGGCTCAGTGGATAGAGCGTCGGTCTGCACAATGAAAGGTTCCCAGGTTCGATTCCTGTCAAGGGTATGTACCTTGGTTGCAGGCACATCCCCAGTAGGGGGCGTGCAAGAGGCAACCGATCAATGTCTCTTTCTCATCGATGTTTCTCTCTATCCCTCTCCCTTCCTCTAACAAATCAATAAAATATATTTTAAAAAAGAAAAACAAAAGAGGCAGATTGGCTGAGTTCAAATCCCAGGTGTGTAGGTTACCAGCTGTGTGACCTTAGGAAAGTTAATTCCTCTGAACCTTAGGAAACTTAATCTCTCTGAACCTTGGTTTCTCATTCTGATGATGGAAAAATGAACCAAGCTCACTTGATTGCTGTGAGGATTACATGACTTTACAGTAAATTGCTTAGAGCAATGTCTGGCACATATGCAACCACTAAGGATCTGTTATTATTTTTCACCTAACATCACCTCAAGCCTCTCTTCTAGCAGCTGGTTCTTCACTGATTTAACTCCAAGAAAGTGTCATAAAGACCAAGGTAGATGCCGGGTTTGTGGGGATCAGAGGAACCTGATGTTTGCCAAAGCTGGAGGTGGGAACTCCCTTCCGGCCAAGCCCGTAGAGTGGGGAGAGGTCAAGAAACGAGCCTTCTCACGTTGAGAGCCCTCATTCATGTCTGTTTCTCCACCAGGAAGTTGGTTCAGGGTTTGGGCCTGGCCCCACACAGCTGCCTCCTCTCTCGAGGGGAAATCTGTGATGGGAACACTTTTCTCTGGGGAGGAAATGGGCAGGGAATGACATTTGTGTCCCCCACCAGTATGCAAATCATCTTGTGAGACAAATGATTTTACAGGAAAACACATCCTGTTCCTTCCAGAACATTTCCCTTGATGTCTGGGGGGAGCCAGTTGGTCAAGGTCAGAGCAATTATTCAGGGAGCTCCTGACCACTGACCCACATCCTTCAAGAGCCTGCAGAGCAATGGAGAAGAGAGGCCAGGGCTGGCGGCGGAACAGGGGACTGGCCCAGGACCCCTCCCCAGCCAGGTTCTCCCAACCAAGGAAGGGAGAGAAGGTGCGGTGGAGTGGTGTCTAGGGACCAGGAGTCCTGGCTTCTAGGGCTGGCTGAGTCTCTGACCCACTGTGTAACCTGGTCTGTAAAATGAGTTTCCTGGTCTATAAAATGAGGAGGTCAAATTAGATCAAGTGTTTATAACTCAGGGAATACAGTCCCTTCAATCATAAATGTGCTTCAGGGGATTGGTGCTGCCCTCAATTGTATGCAAATTTATGTACATATTTTCCTGGGGATGTATGTAAAGTTGTCATCAGGTAACAGAGATGCTAAGAACCAATCCCAGCATGTAATAATTATATGAGTTCTGTCAAAAGGTTGATGGGACTTGGTGGGCTTAACAATGGCTCAGCCACACATATGTAGTTTACCTGTTGGAACCAGCTAGAGGCACTTCCCCCAAACCTGAATAGGATTTTAACTGCCAGACAGCTCCGGGCATTTTATTGCCTCCTGTTGGCCAAACACCTGAACAGCTGTAGGCTGTACCCCAAACTGACAATGCTTCTGTACCCTCTGATACCCTACCCTTTGAAGTGTATATTTCCACCTGGCCTTGGGACAAATTGTGCATAAAAGCACAGGGTCCTTGGTCAAGGAAGAGTCTTCAGTTCCCTTCAGCTGAAGCTCCTCTGACCCTCAGTGCCTCTCAAAGATATCTTTCATCTTTGGACTCCTTCTTAATAATCTATGCGCAGCCCCTTTCTCCAGAATGCTGAACCCTTGTAAGGCTGGGAAAAGAACCCCGGCATTGTGAGGAATGCCAACACAGAGGGGTCTATTCCCCAGACAAAAGTTTTGGTAACATCTGTGGTCCCTTGAACTGGCTGCTGGGTAGATGGAAGTTTCTTGAAAACAAGACTGTTTTCTTATAACAAGAACATAGCATAGTATCTGGCACACAGTAGATGCACCATACATATTTGTTGAATGAATGAAATATTGGGTAATGACCACAGCAAAGGTGTTTGCTGGTGCCCAATCTCAGCTGTGGGGGTCAAGGTGGCCGGCCAGTGATGAAGGGCTGGCGAGGAGACGGCGGTAGGGAGTGTAGAAAAGGAAAGGTGCATCCTGGAATCTATTCCGTTCATGGGCTGTCTGACTTGGATTTCTAGTCTCCGCCAGGCACGTTCTCCCCTTGGTTCCTTATTGTAGACTCAGCCAAGCCCAACTCAGCCCAGTGTTCGGCAACTACACTGGTTTGTTTGCAACAATGACAATCCTCATTTCTCCAGTCAGGAAACCCATTGAACCTGAACAATGTGGACTCGCTGCCTGGGAAGGGGAGGGGATACATGAATGAGTGCAGGAGTGAGAGTAAAAGCAGGTCATCTGCCTCCTCGTCCAGCCCTGACCGCCTCAGCACACTCCCTCTGGACTCTTGGCTGACCTACTTCACCTGTGGCATCTTTGAGCCTCCTCTCTCCACTTACACCTTCTCTGCCTACAAATATATATTCCTCCCCCCTGGCCTTAATTAAAATACCTTCACAAGTTTTTTATTATCTAGACAAATGTTTGTGGTTTGGTGTTACATGAAAAAATAAAAGGGGGGTGGGGAGATACGAATTATTTATCTTTTGCAGCTTATCTGCGAGGCCAGGGCACCAGCTAAGGGGGCATTTACTCACTCTCGGGAGCCTGGAAAGGAAGCACCACTTAATCATGAGAGGTGAGTGACGGGGCTGAAGACACACCCCTGCCCAACCCCACGCCTCACCTGGGTCATTGTCACACTGTCCCAGGTGTGTGACATGGCGACTCCCTGGCCCTGGGAGGAGTCCAGAGCTGGCTATTTGACTTCCTCTTCCTTTCTCCCTCCCGCCCCTGCTGAGAGCATTGGGAGAAGTTGTCTCTGCCAGCTGTCCTTTTGTAGATTCCTATTAAATAACCATAGGCTGGCCGAAACCGGTTTGGTTCAGTGGATAGAGCGTCGGCCTACTGATTGAAAGGTCCCAGGTTCGATTCCAGTCAAGGGCATGTATCTTGGTTGCGGGCACATCCCCAGCAGGAGGTGTGCAGGAGGCGGCTGATTGATGTTTCTCTCTCATCGATGCTTCTAACTCTTTATCCCTCTCCCTTCCTCTCTGTAAAAAATCAATAAAAAATATATATTTTTAAAAATAACCATAGGCTGTAGTAGTGGTATCTCCAATCAATATCTGTTAAGCTGAGCACTAATTTTCACGGGTTCTGGGGTATAGCAGTGAGCAGAATAAATCCTTGTCCTATAGAACAATAGAAACTATGAAACAAGCCTTTCAGCCTGGGATAGCATGTGTATCTAAGCATTTGCTGGCCCAAATGCTGTTATTGTAGAGATTTAGTGTTTGTCTGTCCAGAACAGTGGCCCCTTCTTTTGGGGAACGGCTCCTTCCCCACTCTAACATTAATGATGGAAGACACCACCAATCATGTGTAATGCGCCAATATTCACAGGGGTGGGTATGTAACATACGGGGCCAGTCATAGACTCCTAGGGGCCCCTTGGCCTTAAGGGTTGGGCTCAGAATAGTCATATGAACCAATCAGAATGCTTCCATAGCTTTTTCTTTAAAGTTTTAATTCTAAATATATAAATTACACACGAATATGTTTGTAACCATACAGAAACTCCACTTCTTGAACATGACCTTTTTCTTTAACTTTCTCCTTTCTGTCCTTCCACTCTATTCCTTAAGTCATTAAGCCCCTAGGACATCAGATTCTGGGTCAGCATCAAACCGTCTTAAAAATTAAGCCTCAGGTCTGTTGACCACAGATGCAGAATTTCAGTCAAGCTAAGATAACATCTTGCCTGCAGTTGTGTTCCAGCCCCAGGCCCATGAAAGAAGAAGCCGGACAGAACAATGCCATGGCTGACCTCAGGACCTGATACAATGATCAGCTACTTCCTCTCCTGGCCCCAACCAATCAGCTGAGCCCATGACCCGAACTCCTTGAAGAACCATGATTAATGACTTCCCCCACATAACCCATCCCCTGGAAGCCAGGGGGAGCCAGGTCTTTGAGCACTAGCTTATCTGTGGCTCCAGACTTGGCACTATTTCCTCAACTAATAAACCCTTATTTATTTATTTTTTTTGTTTTAACATATTTTATTGATTTTTTACGAGAGGAAGAGAGAGGGATTGAGAGTTAGAAACATTGATCAGCTGCCTCCTGCACATCTTCTTCTGGGGATGTGCCCCCAACCAAGGTACGTGCCCTTCACTGGAATTAAACCTGGGACCTTTCAGTCCGCAGGCCGACGCTCTATCCACTGAGCCAAACCGGTTAGGGCAAACCCTTACTTTCTTGACTGCAAACTCTTGTGTTTGAGTTGGATTGGGCTTTGATGCATGCAGGCAAACAGACCCCTTTCGTCCGCTAACATGTATCATTAAAAAAATTCAAACCTGACAGTCTCCTTCAAACCCCACCCCTAATCTTAGCTGTTCACCAGACCTTTTTCTATACATTTGGATACATTTAGAAATGTATGTTATAAACACACACAGACATGTCTATGATTATTTCAAGGTTTTGTTTTGGTTTAAGCTTGAGTGATACCATATTGTATGTGTCATTTTGAAAAGTACTCTTTTCATTACCAACATGTCTTAGGGCTTATGTCAGTACATAGTCATGCTTTTTAAAACTTTCCATATTTTCACAGCATGAAATATACCACGGTCTAAAGATGGACATTTAAGTTATTTCTAATTTTGTGCTTCAAATAACACTTTAAATAACATCCTTGCCCATATTTCCTTATACACACATGTAGAAGTTCCTGGCCTGGTTTTGAGAAGTAGCATCACCAAATCCATAATATCTTTTTCCCCTCCTCACCTGAGGATATGCCTTATTGATTTTAGAGAGAAATGAAGGGGGAGGGAGTGAGCCCCCCACCCAGGCATGTACCTGACCAGAAATCAAATCGGTGACCTTTTGGTGCATGGGATGATGCTCAACCAATTGAGCCATACCAGCCAGGGCATGCGACACCCACATGCAGAATCATAACAGGTAGTGCCAAATTTCCCTCCAAAGTGGCTGGAAGATTCACACTCCTTCCGGCAGTGTATCAGAGCATTAGGGTCCCCATTTTTCCATTCCTTCACCAATAGTTGAAAGTATCAAAATTTAACACTTTTTAAATTTTTTAAAATATATTTTATTGATTTTTTTTATGGAGAAGGAAGGAGAGTTAGAAACATCGATGGGAGAGAAACATTGATCAGCTGCCTCCCGCACGCCCCCTACTGGAGATGTGCCCGAAACAAGGTACATGCCCTTGACAGGAATTGAACCTGGGACCTTTCAGTCCGTAGGCCGACGCTCTATCCCCTGAGCCAAACGGGTTTTGGCCAAAGTTTAACACTTTTTAGAAATCTACAACTAAAAAACAGTATGTTGCTGAAACCAGTTTGGCTCAGTGAATAGAGCGTTGGCCTGTGGACCGAAGGGTCCCAGGTTTGATTCCGGTCAGGGGCATGTACCTTGGTTGCAGGCACATCCCCAGTGGGGGGCGTACAGGAGGCGGCTGATCGATGTCTCTCTTTCATCGATGTTTCTAACTCTCTATCCCTCTCCCTTCTTCTCTGTAAAAAATCAATAAAATATATATTTTTTAAAATGGTATGTTGCTGTGTGTGTGAGCCTCTGATTGGAGACAGCAGGAAGAGCTCTCTGCTGTCCGCACAGTCCTGTGAGCTGTGGATGAACCCACACTGAGGAGGGAAGGGTGAGTCCCACAGCTGTGCCCTCCGCTGTCTGCACAGTCAGCAGATGTGAGCTCAGGAGAGCTGTGAGCGACTGGGCTGAAGACACATCGCCTGTGGGGCGCCAGCTGATTAGAGTGGTGTTTCCATTACTTTCAGCCAAACGGCTGGCCTCCTCATGGACATGGTAAATGGCCATTGTCTCCGTCCTCCTTGTCCCCGAGTTCACAAAGCTTACCCTGATTCTGTCTCTCTCTCTCTCACTGCCACGGGGCCTCCTTTCTTTTATGGATTTTTTTACAGAGAGGAAGGGAGAAGGATAGAGAGTTAGAAACATCGATGAGAGAGAGACATCGATCAGCCACCTTCTGCACACCCCCTACTGGGGATGTGCCCGCAACCAGGATACATGCCCTTGACCGGAACCGAACCTGGGACCTTTCAGTCCGCAGGCTGACGCTCTATCCACTGAGCCAAACCGGTTTTGGCATAGTCCTCCTTTCTTCTTCCCCCTTTCCTTCTTGTTCTTCTGCCTTGCTTTTCTCTGGCCCAGGCACCCTTTTCAGAGCTCCAGATGGCACCGAGGTCCTTTGGGGCAGGGCAGAGCAGTGAGAAAGGCTCTCCTCCCCACCCCACCCCCCATCCCCCGAGAGAGGAGCATTTGCCTGCCTCCCGAATAAGAGTCATCACGGAGATAACAGACACACGGAGGCCCAGTTTCTCGACGTGGCTGTGTCAGAAGTGGCCAAGGTCAACCTTACAGGCAGCTCAGCATCTAGAGAAGAAGAAATAAGGAAGAGACAGCGCAGAAGGAAAAGACACAGAAGGAGCGGCCCCCCGTTTTGTTTTTACGGATCATTCCCTAGCACAGAGTGAAGGCTCATTTTGTCAAAAAGGAAAATCCACGTGGCAGTTGCTGCTTCTTAGAGACAGACACAACATAAACACATAAACACAGGCTGTCACCCCCTTCTGACGGCGGGTGTGTTGTTTTTATTAACAAAAGAGAGCAAGGTGCTAAATGACACCCGATCCAAAATAACAGAGGAGCAGCCCCACCTTGGCCCCGTGGGAAGTCGTCCTCGTGGGAAAGCACTGGAGCGGGCCTGTGCCTGGCTGGTCTCCCCCTGAGACAGGGCTGTCAGTGCGGCCTGAGAGCTGTGACGGCAACTCTCCCCAGGTGTCAGCTCCTGTCACCCGGGAGTACTCGTGAGAATCAGAAATGGGATAGGGCCTGGCTGGCGTGGCTCAGGGGTTGAGCATTGACCTGTGAACCAGGAGGTCATGGTTCCCTTCCAGGTCAGGGCACATGTGTGGTTGAGGGTTTGATCCCCAGTGTGGAGTATGCAGGAGGCAGCCAACCAATGATTCTCTCTCATCACTGATGTTTCTCTCTCTTTCTCTTCCTTCCTCTCTGAAATCAATAAAAGTATTAAGGAAAGAAAGAAAGAAAGAAGGAAAGAAAGAAAGAAAGAAAGAAAGAAAGAAAGAAAGAAAGAAAGAAAGAAAGAAGAAAAGAAGAAAGGGAGGGAGGGAGGAAGGAAAGAAGGAAGGAAGGAAGGAAGAAAGGAAGGAAGGAAGAGGAAGGAAGAAAGGAAGGAATTAAGGAAGGAAAGAAGGAAAGAAGGAAGGAAGAGAGGGAGGGAGAGAGGGAGGGAGGAAATGAGATAGAGACTGCATCCCCATGTCAGAAAGAGAATGTCCTTCAAGGCCAACCAGTGAGAGAAGAAGGAGACAAAAGCCTTCCTTCCCAAGACTAAACGTCTGTGAAAAAATTGCTGAGAAAGTCTGGCCAGGCTAGGAGCTTGGAGTG
>JAAGEH010000041.1:59162841-59207227 GCA_011751065.1 Lasiurus cinereus
TTAATTGGCTATTCCATACTTTATCTGGAAACCATACCCTCTCCGGCCCTCCCAGGGCTAAAGGGCTCAGGGGCCCCGCCTCTTCCCAGAGTCTGCAGGCACAGCCACAGGCACAGCGGCTGGAGGCTCTAGGAGTCCCCGAAGAGACCACTTCCTGGCTGCCTGCCGAGGCTGTGGCTTCAATTCCTGGTTGGTGACCCAGGCGACCAGCACTGGGTGAAAGGAGAGGAACCACAACACAGGGAAGGACCAGAGGTCCCCTCAGGTCACTTCACCCCGAGCTCGGGTTCTCCTTGGCAGGGCCTGTGCACACGATGGGGGGCGCTGTACTGGTGCGGTGTGGCCCCCTCCTGTCATGCCACCCCTGAAGTGTGGGTGTGCCTATTGTCTCTCCCCCTCTTCCCTGCCATCCCACCCACTGCCTGGCTCCCGGCACCCTCTATAGGAAGCTCTGCCCCTGGCAGCGGAACACTCAGGGCTGACACTTCCCAGCAGCCTTTGCACAGGCAGACCACCCACTCTCAGCTGAGCTCAGCCACAGCTTCCCGCTTGCCCTGCCCCAGTTCCTTGCCACGCCACACCCAGGCCCCTGCTGGTTCCCACTGGTCTTGGGATAGAGTCAGAACACCTTGTCTGCCTTCTGCCCCATGCAGCCACATTTCTTTCTTTCTTTTTTAATTTTATTGATTTTTAAAAAATATATTTTATTGATTTTTTACAGAGAGGAAGGGAGAGGAATAGAAAGTTAGAAACATCCATGAGAGAGAGACATCGATCAGCTGCCTCCTGCACACCCCCTACTGGAGATGTGCCCAAAACCAAGGTACATGCCCCTGACCGGAATCGAACCCAGGACCTTTCAGTCTGCAGGCCGATGTTCTATCCACTGAGCCAAACCGGTTTAGGCATAATTTTATTGATTTTTTACAGAGAGGAAGGGAGAGGGAGAGAGTTAGAAACATCGATGAGAGAGAAACATTGATCAGCTGCCTCCTGCACATTCCCTACTGGAGATATGCCCAGCACCAAGGTACATGCCCTTGACCGAAATCAAACCTGGGACCTTTCAGTCCGAAGGCCAACATTCTATCCACTGAGCCAAACCGGTTTCGACAAGCCACATTTCTTGTCATGTCAGAGCCAACACAGCCCCTTCCCCCAGCCCACTGCCCAACCGAGGGCCTTGCAGTTCCCGACAGCCCTGTCCCGCCCAGCCCGCCTGCCTTCCATCAGTCCCTGTACTGCTTTCCTTCTCTTCTCTGACGTCCCTCCACTTCCTTATAGAACGGTGACATTCTGCTCGGCCGGGCTTCCTGAGGCCTCAGAGAGAATCAACCGAGAGAAAAGGGATGGAAAAGTCATTTGTGAACTGGAAAGTTTTGTGAGCAGTGAAGAACAGAGTGAAAGGCGGCTCAGGAGCGTTGTATAAGCCTCCTTGTGAGCTGACCTCAGATGCCCACAGGAAGCACAGGGAACAACCGGGCGGGCGAGGGAAGCAAGGAAATTATAGCAGTTTGCGCAGGGAGGAGGAGGCGGGAGGGAGGGAAGTGCCTGGGTGGGGGCCTTTCGAGCAGCCCGGCCCCAGCCTGAGGTCTGGGACTGCTGAGCCTCCGGGGATGCAGGGGTGGCGCTGGGGGGCGGGGAGGGTACAAGATAGAATCGCTTTGGCCTCTTCCTTCCAGCTCAGCAGGGTGAGTCATCCAGAGGTGCTGGCCCAAATTTCTCCCTCCTCCCCTGGAGGCTGAGCTGAAATAATCCCGAAGATGTACCCCGAGCACGGAAATGCGACCCAGGGTGAGTCACGCAGCTGAGTCAGAGCCCACTCAGCCCTTCTCAGGGCTCTGACGAAGGCTGTGCCAGCAGCGTGGCGTTCTTCCAGCCTTGCCCCTGCTCGCTCGCTCTCTCTCTCTCTCTCTCTCACACACACACGCACACGCTTCTTCAGATAATGAGTCACGACATGATTCCCCTGACTGCTCTCTAGCCTCACTTACTCCACCGGCAGAGCATAGCCTGAGCTCATGACGGCTGAGCAGGCTGCAGTCTGACTGTCCACTTTCAGCGCGAACGCTGAAGCCTGGCCCTCAGTCTGTAGCGGGAAGGATCACGTGCTTGTGTCAGAGCACATACAATATCAGAACGGGGACGACCGAGAAGCCATCTATGATAGGGGTGAAAACTCCATCCAGAGAGGGGCAAGGAAGCAGAGTCCTTTGCTAATCGCAATGTATGTTGCAGTATTTAAACCACATTACAGAAAGAATGAAAACAAAAAACCCACAGTGATCCCAACAGTAACATAACCATTGATACGACTTTGCTACCATTTCTTTACAGTCTCTTCTTATGCAATTGTAATTACATGTGCATTTAGCTTTGTATCTTACTTTTTTTCATTCGATTTCACCTTCTAAGCATTTCCATCATGTGTCTAGGGTCTTCATAACCATTATTATTTTTTTAAATATATTTTATTGATTTTTTATACCGAGGAAGGGAGAGGGATAGAAAGTCAGAAACATCAATGAGAGAGAGACATAGATCAGCCGCCTCCTGCACGCCCCACACTGGAGATGTGCCGCAACCAAGGTACATGCCCCCGACCGGAATCGAACCTGGGACCTTTCAGTCCACAGACTGATGCTCTATCTACTGAGCCAAACCGGTCTTGGCATAACCATTATTTTTAAGGACAATATAATCGTTCAGCCCAGAAATAGCCATAATTTTTGCATGATTTATTTAACCATTCCCTCATTAAAGGACATTTCAGGTATGCCCCAATTTTTCCTATTATAACACTAAATGTTACTTTTTCATTTACTTATTTCCTTGGGTTAGACGGACTCCCATAAGTGGAGTTGCTCAAAGGTAAAAAGCACGAACATTTTTAAGTCTCTTGATGCCTGTTAAACAGCTCCCTTTAAGACTGTACTAATTAACCTGCTGGCAGCGATACAAGGGCTACGGCGTTCTTACCTTTCATTGTATACCATGGCTCAAAATAATAACTTGAAAAATAAATAAAAAGTAATAACTTGTCTATTTCCACAAGTGACCAAAATATAAATGTTTATTCCTCCTGACCCACCCATTCCCCTGTGAGAATCAAGGACATGACCACCAAGTGTGTACCGACACAGGCAAAGATGTTCCCAAAGATGTTCCCAAAGATGATGCTCTGATACCCAGGATCTTAAAATGCAGAAGTGTGTTCAGGTCCATGGAGAGAGGCATTATGGGAGGGGACTTAGATATTTTTACTTTACCCCCTTCTATGTCGTGTTAATTCTCCATAGTAAGCATGTGCTACCTTTATAGCTAGCAGAACGAAGCTATGTCCATGTCGAGGAAAGAACTTGCAGAAACCAGCACCCCTTTCCCTTCGCAGTTAGGGTACCAGTTTGGTCCCTCAGCTCTAAGCCTTCCATGACCTTGAGTTTTCTTTTCTTTTTTTTATAACATATTTTATTGATTTTTTTTTTACAGAGAGGAAGGGAGAGGGATAGAGAGTTAGAAACATCCATCAGCTGCCTCCTGCACACCCTCTACTGGGGATGCGCCTTGACCTGAATCGAACCTGGGACCTTTCAGTCCACAGACCCACGCTCTATCCACTGAGCCAGACCGGTTAGGGCCGACCTTGGTTTTCTATCAAAGGGTGTTGCTACTACCAATTTCATAGGGTTATGGTCACTTCAATGCACTCATCCCTGTAAAACGCTTAGCACCACGTCTTGTGATTAGTAACGATTAAAAATATTAGCTGCAGCATTGTTTTATTCTGACATTTCTTGTAGTCCCTTACTCGTGCACCTTAGCCACCGGTTCTTTTTGCTGCTGTTGATCCTCACCCTAGGATGTCTCCCATTGATTGGGGGGGAGTGGGAGGGAGAGGGGGGGAGACAGGGAGAGACCAAAGGCCTTGGGAAGGTGGGAGACCAAATCTGGGGAGGGAGGTGGGAGGGAGGGAGAGAGGGGCTTTGGGGGAGGGGGCAGCGGGTGGGGCGCTGGAGGGAGGAGGGCGAGGGCCGGGTGGGACCGCAGCCCCTCCCTCGCGGGGTGGCGAGACCCTCCTCCCGGAGCAGCGCATCCCGCTCCCGGCCGGTCCTGCCGCTGCTCCCGCCTCTGACGCGCGTCGGGCCGCTGGGAGGACCCCGCAGGAGCCCCCACGCCGCCTCCTCCGCCGCGGCTGCTATTTTAGGCGCATTATTTCCTGCTGTGATTTTCAGCTGCTAATTCGGGCTCTGAGGTAAGCCGTGACATCCGCTCTCCGCCCGCCCGCCCGCGCTGGGGTGCGGGGACGCATCAGCCTCTGCACCCCCTCCCGCTCCCCCTGAGGTTTTCAGGAGGAGGGACTGCGCCCTGTGCAGGGGGGGGGAGTCCAGCCACCTTATATTTCTAGGCCGGTTTAGGAAACAGGGCAGGGACTGGGGATCATTTCCACCTTTGTGTCCCCATCCACCGAGGGGACGAGGGACAGACGCTTCCCAATCGGTGGGTTTCTCCTGCTGTTGGCCCAGGCCCCCGTGAGAGCCTGGTGACAGGTCTAACCCGGAAAGCGCCCAGGTGCATCCCCTTTCCCCCTAAATGCACCCAGAGGCACAGCAATGCTGCTTATAATGTCAGGGTTGTGCTTGGGAACCCAGAGGGAGAGGGCCCCGTGTTAAAAGCCCAGCGCAAAGGCCCCTAGAATCCCACAGAGCCTCCTCCAGTCCGTGTCCTCCCGTCAGATGCAGGCAGTGCTTCCTCCTCTGTTCTCCTCCTCCGGGGGATCAGCCTCCTCCTATCTCATCCAGGGGTCCTCAGCTTTCCTAGTGCTGAGACCCTTTAATGCAGTTCCTCAGGTTGCGGTGACCCCCAACCATAAAATTATTTTCGTTGCTACTTCATCACTGTAGTTTTGCTACTGTTAATGAATCATAATGTAAATATCTGTGTTTTCTGATGGTCTTAGGCTCTACAGCAGCGGTGAGAACTGCTAGCAGGATCACCTAAGACCATCGGGAAACACAGATTTACATTATTATGATTCATTAACAGTAGCAAAATGACAGTGATGAATAGCAACGAAAATAATTTTATGGCTGGGGGTCACCACCACATGAGGAGCTGTATTAAAGGGTCGCAGCACTAGGAAGGTGGAGAACCCCTGGATTCTAATCCAGGCGTCTTTGTGCACGGATTTCACCCCCAAACGGCCAACACGGGAGTTGGATGCTAAGTGCTTACCTGGCGTAAGCTGGGCGTGCCCCGAGTCCTGCAGGCCTGGTGGTGAAAAGGTCGTGTACTCGGTTGGGGAGGACGGAGACTCGCAGTCAGCGCTGCGCAGCCTCGGTTCCTTGACCTCCGGAGCCTCCATTTCACTGGCGCAGAGGAACTGGGCTGCAAAGCCGGCAGGCAGCTTCCCTCCCGGGACTAAAGCAGCCAGCCCCGCTGAGGCACCTTTCACAGGTGCCTCTGTGTCAGGGGAAGGACCGGCTCACTTCTCGTGAATCACTCACACCTTGTCTGTTACCCTCAGAGTGGGCAGCACTCGATCGTTTTGTTTCTAGTCCAGATAGGTGACGTAGGGAACAGTCCAAAATAAGAGAGCGATGCCAGGTGACAAATCTCTAGAATGATAAGTCAAGACCCCTCCACCCAATCCCATCCCCACACACAGACACCCCACCACACACACACACACACATACAGAGCAGCTAACTCGGGAATCAACCTTGAAAAGCTGGCTGATGTTGACTCAGGATCTGCCTTCCTCCCTCCCCTCAACCTCAATATTAAAAGGAGATCCTCCATCTCTTCCTCTGCTGGCCCCTCCCTGACACCTAAGATACACCTGCCACCTTCCATGTGTCTAGGTCAGTGGTTCTCAACCTGTGGGTCGAGACCCCTTTGGGGGTCGAACGACCTTTTCACAGGGGTCACCTAAGACCATTGGAAAATGCAGATATTTACATCAGGATGTATCACAGTAGCAACATTTCATGGTTGGGGGTCACCACCCCATGAGGAACTGTATGCAAGGGTCGCGGCCTTAGGAAGGTTGAGAACCACTGGTCTAGGTGCTTATTATCTGAGTTCTTTCTCCCGCCCGGTCACATGCCTCTGGAGGGCAGTATGCCTGCTCAGTGTGAAGGCCCATGCTCTTGACTGTGGACCTCATTGGGGCTCTCTGACCTGTAAGGGCTCTGCTCAGGCTCCTCTGAGCTTCTCCCGGGACACCCAGTGTGGCTCTCTTCGCCCTGAGTGTGCTTCCTCTGTGCTTGGCTCCTCTTCCTCTTCTGCGCTTGCTCAGGGCGGCATCACGCAGGGTTCGGCACGTTGCCTTCAGCTCGCTGTCCTCTGCTCTTGGGAGAGGGACCTCACGGCCTGGATGGTTTCTCCAAGCTACAAGCTCTGACCTCTCGAGTTCCGGTCCCAAGTTCAGCTGCTGTCCACTGGACAACCGTAAGCCCTGTCATCTCCAATTCAACACATCTCCCCAAAACCGGTTTCCCCTTCCTGTTTGGGGCTTGGCCATTCCCCTGGTCACCGGGCACAAAGGTCCCATCCACGTGGACTCTTCCCTCTGCTCTCTGTCCACCTCCGTGCAGACCTCAAATCCTGTCCAGTCCCCCTCGGGGACCTCTCTCTGGCATCCACCTCTTCCTTCCCTTCTCACCTCTCTTCACCTGACCCTCGCTCTCAGCTCTGATGGCCACAGTAGCTTCCTGGCTGGTGTTTCTGCCTCTGGTCCCTCCATTATCTAGTACAGTTAACCTCTGGGTCCAGATGCCTCTCCATAACAACTCCTCAACCACCTGAACTGCTCTAACACGCCTCCCCTGGTCCATTCACTTTGCCTGAGCATCTTAACACTTGGTCTTAGGCTCTACAGCAGCGGTGAGAACTGCTAGCAGGGTCACCTAAGACCATCGGGAAACACAGATATTTACATTATTATGATTCATTAACAGTAGCAACATTACAGTGATGAATAGCTGAAAATAATTTTATGGCTGGGGGTCACCACAGCATGAGGGACTGTATTTAAAGGGTTGCGGCATTAGGAATGTTGAGAACCGCTGGATTACATTAAGACAAGTGCTTCTGATTCCTCATTGTCTCCCCTACTTTTCATTCGGGCTCACTCCAGCCCTCTTTTTTTTTTTTTTTTTTTTAACCAAGGAGTGTGCCTTCCCCAGAAAGCAGAGTCCAAGTCTCAATGCATAGGCGGACCAGCAAGCGGTGAAAGGGTGAGGAGGGTCAGGTGTGCGATGACAGGAGTGGCGGGGTGAGCATCGAGATGCCACGTCCCCAGGCCACAGGGGTGGCTGCCACTCAGCCCTCCGTCATTGCCATTAGGCCCCGTGTGGCCAGGCTACCCAGATTTTTCAAAAAACACACCAACTTTGGGTTTTTACAGGAAACTTCCCGATTTTTAAGAACATGGTGCAGACCAAACCAAACCCCACTGCAAGCTAAATCCAGCAGGCAGCCCTGGACACAGAGGTCCCTGCCTGTCAGTATCGGTGATGTCACGCAGAGCACTGCAGACTGCTCACCAGGGTCATGTCGGTCAGGAGCTGTGTAACTTTGGGTAAGTGGCATCCCCTCTCGGGCCTCAGTTTCCTCATCTGACCATGAAGGATCCTACTAAGCGATTCCCAGTGCCTTCCCACTGGGTCATTCTGTGGCTCTGCGACTTATCCTAAGAGGTGGGGGAAATCCTATTGAATGGAATCGTCTGATTATTGAGATTTACCGTAAATACACACTGAACATCGATGACCACATTTCAAAGAACTGGGACACAATAAGGCACTGGTTAACTGAAATTCTCCAGGGTTCACTGGAAAATCCCCTTTTAATCAAGCCTATTGTTGAAAGACTTTCTAAAATACCGGAGTTCCACTTCCTGCCTTTCTAAGCACAGGAGATGCGGCGATGCCGGCCGAGGGGGAGGGGGACTGATGAGTCAACGTCTGGATGGTTCTGCCACCTGGGCTGAAAGGGCAGCCGCAGAGGCCCCGGGTCCTCCAGGACACGCCCAGCCCGTGGGCTGCTCAGAGCTAGGACCACCTGGCTCCGGCCTTACCATCCACTTTGGAAGAATGCTCACTTGTAAGCTGGGGATTCGCTGGCAACGGGCACTGCCCGGGACCTGTGTCAAGGCTGAAAGTCTGACACCCCTTAGAGCTCCTCCCCACCGCATTGCCTTGGAGCCCCGCAGGCCTGGGGGGAATTCGGGCTCTCCCTGGCTCTCGTCTGAGCGAACCAACGGCGGTGTCCTTTGGCTTCGGTATTTGCCACGCGATCTCCCCTCTCCTGGCCCTTTGCCACACCTCCCAGAGGGAAGGAAGGAGGCTCCTGAACCAGTAGCTCTGTAGTGTCCCCCTCTATGGGCAACTTGCTTAGATCAGAGAGCTGGAAGGGACCCCAAACCTCCCATCACCACCTCTCACGTGCCAAGGCATAAACAGAGGCCCAGGCTCGGGGCAGACTTGCCGGAAGCCGGGGACCTGGTTGGGGGCCCCAGCTGGTGCCTCCCCTGGCCCGCAGCCTGCCTTGTTGATTTGTCCGGCGTGTTTGTTTCGCCCATGGCACAGCCTGTTCTGACTCGGGGACTTCGGAGAGGTGAGCCAAGAAAATCACAGAAGAATGGTTTGTTCCAAGGTGCAGGCGGCCAGGGTGGGAGGCAGGTTTCAGGCCCGGTCTCTTTCCTTCGGCTCTTGGGAACCAGAGGGACTCCGGTGGGGCTTCCTGGACATGATAGGGAAAGATTGGGACCTGCCACCCTGAGAGAACTGGTCCTCATTTCCCCGCCACTGGCCCCTTCCACACCCCAGCTTCACCCACTGAGTGCAAGCTGCGCCTAACCCACTTGATCAGCCAGGAGTGGAGGTGTTGGGCTCAGCACCTGGGCTGCCCCTCTGCCTGCAGCTTGTGACCTCTTGCTCATTCTTCAAAACTCAGCTGCTGTGTCACTACCTCTGTAACCTTGAACTCACCCTCCAGAGAGTCTGCCAGCAACTTGGCTTTCGTCTGATGGATTCTCAGTGTAGTAATGCCACTTATTAGCTCCTATTCACAGAAGCACTTATTTGCAGTTATGTAAATATTTGACTGCCAAAAACTTGGAAATAAGTTTTTTTGGGTTGTTTATGTTGGTTTTGTTTTTATATTTTTTTGGTTTATTTTCATAGAGGAAGGAAGAGGGAGAGATAGAAACATCAACCATAAGAATCATTGACCGGCTGCCCCCTGCACCCCCCACACTGGGGATCAAGCCTACAACCCTGGCATATTCCTTGACTGGGAATCAAACTGTGACCTGCTGAGTCATGCCAGCCAGGCTAAATGCACTTTTTGGCTGACAGGATAATTTATATCAATCTAAGTCCAGATTGGTAGAGGGAAGAAAGGATGACGAAAGGAATTCTGGTAGCAAAAAAAAGGTCTTATGCAGCCCTAGCTGGATTGGCTCAATGGATAGAGTGTCAGCCTGTGTCCTGAAAGGTTCCAGTCAAGGGCACATGCCTGAGTTGCAGGCTCGATCCCCAGTAGGGCGCGTGCAGGAGGCAGCCAATCAATGATTCTCTCTCATCATTGATGTTTCCATCTCTCCTCCTCTCCCTTCCTCTCTGAAACCAATAAAAATATATATTTTTTAAAAAGTCTTATGCAGCTTTTTGACACACATGGCTGCCTCGTTTTCACAAAAGCCCTGGCACATAGTAGGTGCTAGAAATATTCCCTGAACACCATGAGCATGTGAGGATGGAGGAGCATGTAATGAGGATGACACCCCTTGGCCCCAAGGGTCACTGAAGCCTCTGTCAACCTCGTTGGCTGTCTCCAGGGGACCAGGCTAAGAACCGATTCAAGAACTGTCCTAGCCTCAGGCTCCTGTCCCCTCACTGGTGACATGCCAATCCTTCACCCTCAGACAAGCAGCACTAACATTGGTGAGGACCTGGGGACAGCGCCGTCTGTTCTGGAGCTCTGCCCAGGCGCAGGGGCCGCGGCCAGGACTGCGATGCCCGCTGCAAGCCCTTTGCCCCTCCGCTCTGCCCAGCCTGGCCAGCTGTGGGAGGTGCTGTTCTCCTCCACTTCCACGATTAGCTCAGACCTTAACAATCACCGCCCGCGCCTGCTCCTCTCAGGCCAAGGAAAACAGTAGATGTCAGAAACCTCCTCAGGTATCTGGAAGCGAACAGCTCCTCTGCTCCCTCCCTTCCTTATATGAGGTCATTAAATCAGGATGACAAAGCAAACAGTGACATGCACTGTTGGGACTTGTTCCCACATTGGTTCCAGGCCTTCTCCAGCAGCTCCCCTCCCCGTGCACAGAGTGGCAGGCCCGGGTGTGGACAACCAACTGAGCTGGATGCTAGGGATGCTGGGAAATGGAGCAATACCAGTAAGGGGAGGTCCTGGAGGGACCTGGGTGACAGGGAATCGGATGTTAGCACCACCGGACCTTCGCACAGAGGCTGCAGGCATCAGCATGCTCTCCTTTAGTCTCAATTGAGGTACGGAGCGTGGGAATTCTTTTGACTTCACAGCTGAGAAAACAGGCCGGCCACTTACTCAGGGCTATCTGGCTTAAGGGTCAGAGCCAAACTTGACTTTCGTTTTATAACTCTATTACATCTCCCCACCTCACCACAGCTCCTCGAACTTCAGTCACTGGTATGCCTGCTGCATCCTTTGGCCTTGTTGCATAGCAGCCTCCTATTAGTTCCTTAATGTTTTTCTGTAAATAAATTCACTTGGAAAATTGGCCTCGTTCTAAGCCACACCGCCTGTGTGTATGTGTGTAAATAATAATGCATGTATATGTATCATTGCTAAATTGGAACATTTCCATCCTCCTCCCCTAAGTCAACTCTCGTGACACCAAGGGGACTGGTGCCCACTTTGAGAAACTGCCATTGCCCTGCACCCACCTGCACCACTAAGAATGCACCTTCCCAGGCTGGCAGGCGCTAAGTGGCCGCCGTGTAGAAATGCTCAGCCAGCGGGATCGCTCGGGGCCACCACTGCTGTTGATAGGGCTCTGCCCCCAAGTCACAGAGTCACGGAGTCCTGGTGGATACGAGAGACACCACAGAATCCAACTCCTAAGGGGCCAGCCGCCTACAACATGCCCAGTCACAACCCTAAAGATTAAGGAGGCAGCACTCAAAGGTACAAAGATGAATCAGATGTGTCCTTGCTCTTAAAAACTAAGGTTACAAACATAAACAACTGAAAACTAGAGGAGTAAGCAGAGGGTCTGGAATCGGAGAAACTAGACTTGGTTCCACCACCAACTCGCCTTTGAACAAGCCCCTTCTTGTTTCTGAGCCCCAGTGTCCTTACGTAGAGATGACAGGATTTCTTCTTTCTACCTTTTTAAGACAACAGGAGATTCGGATTTTCTAAATGGGTGTGACAGATCAAAACATCAGGTTTTGCACCTTAATTCAGTACAATTTCTGTTAATTTTACCCCCATAAAGGAAGACAGGGGAGAGGAAAATGCTCTGTAAAAGACCATACGCTGTAATAAAGTGTGTACGTACTAGACAGGCGATGTGCAAACTCCTGAAGGGAGTATTTGCAGTGTGACTGCAGAATGATTCTCTCCAGCAAAAACTGCCAGAAACAGGATGGGGAGAGATTTGGGGGAACACCACAGGGGCCTGACCAGTGTCCCTAACTTGCTGCTTCCAGGTCTTGGGCCTCTGAAGACGATGGTGAGCCGCACCAGCTTGCTGCCCTTCGCTCCTTCAGAATCCCGCTTTTATTCTGATTCTCGTTCTTTCTGCTTTGAAACATGTCTTCCAGCTTCCCACCCCATGACCAAGTTTTTGCCTAGTCACGGAACTTTGCTGCCCTCTGGCGGTCACTCCCTGCAAAAGCGGCAGTGACTTTTTGAGGGCTGTGCGTGACAGCCGGCGGAAACCAGAGCCAACCCTCAAGATGCAGATTTTCCAGGGCTGGCAGAAGCCTTAAACCCCAATTAAAGGCAGCTGCTGGAGCCCAGAGCTCCTTGATGGGAAGGGGCAGTTCCACAGGGTTCTGCCCAAGTAGGACAAGAATCCAGGCCTCTGTCTGCCTTAGCTCCACTAACATGTTCAGTTCCTTGGCTGGAACTGCAGCTTGTCTGGAAACGAAGATGGCCCTTCTTCCCTCTCTGCCTAGAAAACCTCAGGGCCGGAGGGCCAGGACTAGAACATGCCCTCCAACCCATTTAAAGCAACAGTTAACTGAGCACTTTTTTGTGAACTGGTTGATGCCATAGGGTGCACTGCTGGTGGGTACAAAATAAGATATACTAGTATGGTTCCTGTCCCCAACTCATAAATTCTACAAACGTGAATTACCTAAGCTCACATATCATCTGAGAACCTGTCCATTGCCTCAGGCTAAGGGCTATCAGAAGTAGAAATAGCACGCCACAGGGCTGGTGGGAAGGAGAGGTAATCACCACGGGAATCAGGGTTTCCTAAAAGTAGAGTTACTCAGGCTAGACTTTGAAAACGAGTAGAGCCTTACCTAGCAGACATGATACTAATAATAACCACATGTTGGGGGAGCTGTTATGTGCCCCACATGGTTAAGGATTGTATAGCCACATCAGTTATTTCATCTCCAGCTCCATGTTATGAGGCAGGTATTATTTTCTCTAGTCAATAGACAAGGAAACCAAGGCTCCAGGCCATATATGCAGCAAGGATTAATAGAAAACAGAAGACAGTAAAGGCAAAAGTGCTTGGGGCAAATAATCTATTAGCATTACAATATCAGGTACACCTGGTCAGGTGGCAGAAAGGAAGGGACAAAGGCATATGGAGGGGGTGGTTATGATAATTAGAAAGTACAGAAACTATCCTAGCCAGTTTGGCTCAATGGATAGAGCGTCCGCCTGCAGACCAAAGGGTCCTGGGTTCGATTCCAGTCAAGGGCACGTACCTTGGTTGCAGGCTCCTCCCTGGCCCAGGCCCTGGTCAGGGCTCATGCCAGAGGCAACCAATTAATGTTTCTCTCACATCGATGTTTCTGTCTTTCCCTCTCTCTTCTACTCTCCCTAAAAATCAATGGTAAAATATCCTTGGATGAGGATTAACAAACAAACAAACACACAAAAATGTACAGGAACCCAAAAGGTGAAGGGATTAAGTACAAATTGTAGTTATAGAACAGTCATGGAGTTGCACAATACAGCATAGGGAATATAGTCAATAATATAATAACTGTATAGTATCAGGCACTAGTTTTATGGGGTGACCACTTAGTAAGTTATGTCTAATCACTGGGTTACATACCTGAAACTAATACAATATTGTATGTCAACTGTAATTGAAAAATAAAAAATTACTTTAAAAAAGTACAGAAACCCTATGATAAGGGATTTGAAAGCCTCAAGTGAATTTAGACCTCACTCTCCGGATAATGAAACCCTTTGAGCTTTCACATCAAAGGATTCTGCTCAGAGATGCATTTTAGGCTAATTCAGATGTACTTTAGGCCCCGTCAGGGAGGAGGCAGATAAGAGGAAAAGATAGCTGTGCGCAGACTTGCGCAGAGCTTGGCTCAGGGATAAATCCTAAAATCCCTACACAAAGAACCCGTTCAGATTGACTGGGAGGATGAAGAAGGTGCAGCTACCTTCAGTGGGAACCACTGTCTGCTCACACACTGAGCCCACCAATCTGCATTATCAAAGCCAAATCCCACTGAGGAGAGAAGACTTCTGGTCGCCCATGGACTGGAAGTCTCATTCTCACCCTATTATAGTTGTGCCAAACCTCTAAAACCAAAACAAGGCAGTCTGTTCAGATCGCAGAGAAGGAATCTTGACAACTGTTCTCAATGCCCACATCAAGTGCGGAATCTCAAGATCAAAAAACCCGTCACAAGAAGACCATACCCGTTTGATGCTGTGACCTGCCTCCCAAAGGTCAAGGAGAGTTTTATGTCATTTCCCAGCAGCCCACCAAACCTGCTTGGGTCCAAACCCTGCTTGGGAAGTCAGCCCACCAGGGGCTTGGATTCCTGCTTTTGATTGCCACAGGCCTGGCAGGCTTCCCTCTGGCTCCCACTCGCAGGAACCGGCCACAGCTGCTAGCCACTTGTCACACCCTGTCCGGGAGGTGACAGTATGTCAATGGTAAAGCAACAGCTCCCCAGCATGTGACTAACAGTTTCATAAGTTGTTAGGAATTGTGTCACAGTTCCCAAAAGAGCTGCTCCAATGAAGTTAGGAATGAGGAAAGGCTTGGGCTACCAGCCTCATGCTCTAGATTAGGACAATTCCAGAGAAAATATTTATAGCAGGCACTCAGCAAGCATTCCTTTTTTTCTTTTTTGGTTGATCGTCACCCGAGGATATTTTTCCATTGATTTTTAGAGAGAGTGGAAGGGAGAGGGAAAGTCAGAAATAAACATTGATGTGAGAGAGATACATCAATTGGTTGCCTCCCACATGCTCCCTGACCAGGGCTGGGGATTGAGCCCACAACCCAGGCAGGTGCCCTGACCAGACGTCAAACCGTGGGCCTCCTGGTTCATAGGTTGATGCTCAACCACTGAACCACACCAGTTGGGTGATACTGTTTTTTGAGAAATGACTTATCACTCTTAGCAGACCATACTTCCCATATCTGTCAGGGTAACTAAAGTTTCTCATTATTGCGTCTTGCCTACCTCAGGTACACGGTCTGATCCACGAGGAAAGCATCGTCCTTGCCCACTCTCTTCTGAGCCACGGCATTTCTCCTGCCTGCTCAGTATATCTGCCTCCGCCCAGTCCACAGGCTCTCTACCTGCTTCCACACTTAGGAGGCTTCCTTTCCTGTTAAAGTGAGGCATTAATTCCTTTCTCCACCCTGGGCAAGACACACCCAGCTTTTCATTCTGTGGCCTTATTTGCACTTTCCACGGGAGGGGTAACTAATCTCATTGGTCAGAGTGCAGGACATTCAGAGGGCTGAGTTTTTATCAGGACTGGGCATGAGGTATGCTTTGGCCCTGAACCAGGTGCTGGTGAGTCCAGGTCTGTTCTCAAACCTGGCAGGATTCTAGTGGGAGGGAGTAAGAAATTCCCATGTGCATCTATTCTTTAGTTCCCTGAATGACAGGGACCCCCGGGGTCACTTCTATGCGTGACCTCATATTTCAATACTCTTTGAGGAGGCAACATCAGTGAATCCTGGGGTCTAATGGCCAGAAGCACCTACCGCTGGGAAAAGCACAGTTCCTAAAGCTTAATGAGAGACACATGGCCTTAAACAAACATGAGCCATCTTTACCTTCTCATTTTAACAGTCATGTCTCTTACTTTACTAAGTCTCAAAATATATGGTTCCTTTTTACATACATACACAAACACTTTAAAACATAAATATCAAATTCAAGAGAATCAGAGGGGTATATAAATTTAGGAAGCCAAGAGTAGAGGAGAGAAGGCCAATCACCAGATTTCAGAAATGATCATCTGAACGCCTTCTCTGGATATTCAACTTGATCTGTTATCCTAAATACCCCATATCACATGGTCCACAAGGTCTTCCTTTAGGGTTCTGAAGCAATTAATAGCCGTACTTGTCATTAAGATGGGTCCTGCCATCTCCACTTTGACCTGCATCAGAGTATAAAAAAGAAAGAAAGAAAGGCACTCAATTTTCCAAGGTCTGGAGGGAAAAGAAAAGACATCAGTGGACCAAAAAGTAAGACACAAAACACATAAAGGTTTCTTTTGCCATAGACATTTGACGTTTTGCATACAATTTCAAAATATGGTCCTCTTTTCACTTTTACCCTAACATTAGCAGACAAAAGAGCAAAGATGAATTTCTATTAATTACTAATATATTAGAAACCCAATCCACAGAAAAAGCAACGTGTGATGAGCATATAGGGAAACAAGAATCTTCTATATTGCCTTAAGGATATATGTCTGAATGTAAATGGCCACAATGTCTATAGAATGTGATTTGTAATATCTTTAGCCCTAGCTAGATAGAGCGTCAGCCTGCAGACTGAAGGATCCCGGGTTCGATTCGGGTCAAGGGCACATGTCAGGGTTGAAGGCTCAATCCCCAGTAGGTGGTGTGCAGGAGGCAGCCGATCAATGATTCTCTCTTATCATTGCTTCTTCTATCTCCCTCTCCCCCTCTCCCTTCTCTCTGAAATCAACAAAAAACAAAAACAAAATAAAATGTTCATAGCCTCTGATCCAGCATATAATTTTTATGAATATTTTTCTACACATGTAACTCTGCACTTATAAAATTACATATGTTAGAGGTTACTTATTGCAGAGTTGTGTGTAATGGCAAAAGAATGGAAACACAGCAAACATTCATTAAATAAATAAAGGCATATCCTTATCATAAAAGAGAATTATGCAACCATACATACACACACACCCCTATCAATAACTATGGAAGGGTCTCTATATAGTGATAAGTGCAAAAGAGCAAGGCCCAGAATATGCTTTCAATTTTGTAAATTACATTGTTTGACTTATCTGGAATAAGAAAAACATTTATCTGAATAAGCATTCAAAGTGACGTAATTAGAAAATATTTTATTGTAGGAAATCCCAGATAACACCTCTTTCTGCCTTATTTGGAAAACATCTCAACAATGTTTTCTGATAAAAATTTTGCATAGGTGTGAAAAGGTTGATTAAAAGGATAAACTTATTTCTATGATATCCTACTTAAGGAAAAAGGGATATAATTGTAATACAAATAATACAATAAATAAGAATATTTTATTCTTGTGTTATTTATTAAATATTGTATTATTTGTATTACAATTATAAACCTACTTTATTTTATTATTTCAATCTTGTGTTTTTATTTATTAAATATTGTATTATTTGTATTACAATTATAAACCTACTTTTGCCCAGTCCTATATATTACATATTCATACATATACTAACTAAATCTTAGAGGAAAAGAGAAGTAAAAACAATCTACCTTCAGGTGGGACCCACACACAGTAGTCTGGGTCATCTTCTGGATATTTGGAGGAAAGTGTTGGGGGAAGCTGAAAAGAAAAGATAGGTTATTTTATTTAAAAAAATTTTAACTCTTTAAAAAAAAATTCTTTTTAGCACTAAGAATTATTGTCCCATGCCTGTCAAAATGTTCCAGGTTGTATGTTAGGCTTTTCTCTCCCTCTCCCGTTCTCTCTTCTCTAAAATCAATAGAAACTTAAAAAAAAAAAAAAAAAGTGAACAGCCAGCCGGAGTGGCTCAGTAATTGAACATCGATCTATGAATCAGGGAGTCACTGTTAGATTCCAGGTCAGGGCACATGCCCAGTTAGCGGGCTCAATCCTCACATAAGACATGTAGGAGGCAGCTGTTCAATGATTCTCTCTCTTCATTGAAGTTTCCATCTATCCCTCCCTCTTCCTTCCTCTCTGAAATCAATAAAAATCTATTTAGAAAACAACAACAAAGAGAGAAGTTTCTATTAATGATCTTGACATAAGTTATCAAAAAATGGGGAGCATTCGCTCTCTGAACCTTGATTATTTTTTTCCCTACAAAGCCTCAACGAGCTGATTTCAGCCAGAGAGAGTGAAGTGATGTTTTTAAAGGGGGCAGTTAACAGAGGTCTGAGCTCTTTCCCATGGAGGAAAATTCGGCATTGGCCTTTTGACCTAAGCACAGGAACAAACTAGCATCGCTGACTTGATGGTTATCCTTTGAAAGTCCTGTTGCAAGTTGGTCTTAGCTGGCATCTGGGAACTTGGATATCAGGAAGTCCCTACTATCTTCGCTGTAAGAGTGGCTCACTGTGCCTAAACTGTAAGTAAAAACCATGTGATTGATGCTGAACACTTGCTTTTCTTTGGGGAGAATGGAATCTGGGCACATGCCAGTCATGGGGTGAGCCTATGTAATCTCAGTCCTTAATAGAAACCCTGGATACTGAGTCTCTAATGAGGTTTCCTGGTTAGCAACATTTCCCAAATTGTCACAACTCGTTGTCAGGGGACTTAAACACGGCCTGTGTGACTCCACTGGAAAAGGACCTTAGGAATTTTGTGCCCCAGACTTCACCCCCTGTGCCTTTCCCTTCGCTGACTGTGCTCGGTATATACTTTTGCTGCAGTAAATCACAGCTCTGAGTACAACCACACGCTGAGTCCTGTGTGGCCTCTTGTGAATTACCTAGCCTGAGGGTGGTCTTAAGGACCTCCCCACCCAACCTAGCAATCTCATTTCTGAGAACTTATTGTACCCATGCAAAATTATGTATATACAAGGTTATTTATAGTTCTGTTGTAATAAAAGACTGGAAACAACACAAGTGCCTGTCTGCTGGGGGCTGATTAAATAGAGTAGATTCATACTGTAGGAAGCTCTTGGGGTATTCATAAACAATGATTTCCCATAATAGGCTAAGAAACAAACAAGATGTAGCCCTGGCCAGTGTTCTCAATGGTTAGAGTGTTGGCTCACGCACCAAAGAGTTGCAGGTTCGACTTCCGGTCAAAGGCACATACTTGGATTACAGGTTCAATCCCCAGTTGGGTGCGTGCAACAGGCAACCAAGTGATGTGTCTCTCTCACATCAATGTTTCTCTCTCCTCTGTCTCTCTCTCCATCCCTCCCTCCTCTCCACTCTCTCTGAAAAGCAATGGAAACAATATCCTCAGGTGAGGATTAACAACAAACAAACAAAATACCAAGATGTAGAATGAAGTACATTACATCCTACCTTCTGTGTGTAATAAAAGGAGGAAAATAAGAATAGATCACTCAAGTGACTTTTATGGTATACTAGGATATGAAGATTCACAAATTAATAAAAGAAGTCTGTGAGCAGTTCTAAGGAGCACAGTAGATGGAGATAAGAATAGAGAATTTAAAAAGTAAGTGCTCAAAAATAAAAATATTTTATTTCTAGAACAGAGGGTTTAAGGCTGTTGGGAGCTGTGCTAAGACAGTCCCTAAAGATTCATTCGTCTGGATGTGGTCCATGACAAGGGGATTCATTTCTACTCCAGAGAAGAGAAGATTATGACTAAAGTACTTACTTTGCCTGGACTAGGAGCTTTCTTTTTCTTCAATTCATCTCTGTTTTTCCCATATTCATTCTTTGATACTAATTTAAGGAAAAGGAAAAAAAAAGAGGCAATAGCTATTTCAAAATAAATAAAATAGAAAAAAACATTCTTTCCAAGAGAGCATATTTATTGAAGAAAATATGTAACAATCGAATTCAAAAAGTTCCTTCTACTATTGTAAAGACTATATATTAAGGTAATTTTCCCTTCACTAATAACCCTAGTTTTGAAATCCTAAAGCTATTCTACAAACTTGAATATAATTACTCCATTTGAATAAGTGAAGGAA
Source organism: Lasiurus cinereus (assembly GCA_011751065.1). NCBI lineage: Eukaryota > Metazoa > Chordata > Mammalia > Chiroptera > Vespertilionidae > Lasiurus > Lasiurus cinereus. The sequence continues at coordinate 59,182,198 of JAAGEH010000041.1, forward strand.
AATGGAGCTGACTTTATTTGCCACAGTGTAACCATTACAGTTAAGAGCAGTAGAAAACCAGAAAAAAGTCCTCTGACTAGGCCAAACTTTCAACCAATTTCTTTTAAAAGTTTGGAATCACTCCCATAATAGGCACACATTCAGTTCGGGGAAATGTAAAACTGCGGAGGCTCTGCATGGCCAGAGGATAAAGGAAGGCAGGTGGGATGGCACCAAACATAAACCTCTCATCTTTTCCAGTCTCCAGGGCCCGGCAGCAGCATGCACCCAGTGTCTGAACGGCCATTCCCTGTGCTGCCTCAGGTCACTGCCACCCTCCTCTGGGACCTCCATTGGTGGCCTGTGTGAAGAGCAGCAATGGCCGTCCACTGTGCTACTTGCCTGAGGGTTCTTCACGTGATGCAGCTTTTTCACTAATGTCTCGATCATCTTTATTCTGTTCCACTTGGCTGAGTTGAGACCTGTTTTCTATAAAACACAGAACCAAAGCATATTGTTATTATTGATTCCTGGTGGGGAACCAGGGAAACAAAAACAGAAGCAAGGAAAGCTAAATAAATACACAATCATCCAGTTTTACCATCATTAGCTTCAACTAAAATTAAGTTTTCAATAAATGTGCTTCCAGATGTCTAACATAGACTCTCCAATTCTCCACTTTAAAAACTGGCCACTTCTATGATAAAACTTTTAGCAATACTTACCAAACCTTCAAAATGTACATATTCCTTGAAATTTATATATCCTAGAAATTCTACTTCCAGGAACATATTCAAAGGAAATAATCAGAGATGAGCACCAAGATTTTATTATATACAAATATGTTTAAAATAGCCAAAAGTAACAGATAACTTACCTAACAACAAGAAGTTGATTAAAGAAATTACAGCACATGCATGTAATGGACCACTATGGCCCTTATTAAACCACATTTTTAAAGAATATTTTAAAACATAGGTTATAAAATAGCATGTACAATATGATCCCAATATTGTTAAACAAACCAACAAACAAAAAAGCCTAAAGTAATTCTAATCAGCTACAGATATACTAATTAATGTATCTTAAAAACCAAATTTAAAGTTTGCTATTTTTACACACATATTTGCTTTGGTCCCTTAAACAAAACAAAACAAACAAAAAGTACAATACTAACTTGTCTCCTTCCTGCTGTATAGCTCAAAGGCCAGAGTTATAAAAAGTAAATATAGCCCTAGCTGGTTTGGATAGAGCATCAGCCTGCAAACTGAAAGGTCCCAGGTTTGATTCCGGACAAGGGCACATGCCTGGGTTGCGGGCTTGGTCCCCAGTAGGGGGCGTGCATAAAAGGCAGCCGATCAATGGTTCTCTCTCATCACTGATGTTTCTATCTCTCCCTCTGCCTTCTTCTCTACAATCAATAAAATAGGAAACCAAGATAGTGGCATAGGTAAACGCCTGAACTTGCTGCCTCATACAACCACTTCAAAACTACAACTAAAGACAAAAAAAGGACATCATCCAGAACCACAGGAAGGCTGGCTGAGTGGAAACTCTACAACTAGAAGGAAAGAGAAAAGCACACCGAGACTCAGAGGAGTTGTGGAAGTAAAGGGCGGAGGTATAGAGGTGTTCGCGCAGAAAGGGCTGGCAATTTTTCAATCTGGAGGAACACACAAGCTTTGACTGCTCTGAACTCCAGTTCCAGGCGAGACTCTGGGACTCGGATTCATACGGGGAGAAACTGGACTGTCTGGCATCGGGCGGAACTCAAGGGCGGCTTTCTCTCAGAAGTGTTTGCAGTGATTACCAAGGGACACGGAGACCTGGGGGCCTCTGAGGGTAGGGCCGATGGTCAGCCATTGCTGTTTGCTCCACAGTGAGACCCCAGCCCACCCAAGCTGTGCTCAGAGGTTTTTGCATATAAATGGGCTGGTCTTTTGAATTCTAAAATTACCTAACAAACTGCAGCTGAGTCAGAGAGACCCAGAACATCCAAAAGAAGGTCCAAGTCACTCAGCAGCTTGCATTGCTTCACAGCTGGGCCTCATCTGGGCACCTCCAAACCCCAAACAGAGAAGAGGAATCTGCATATATCTCCATAGCTCTGGCTGGGTGGCCTCAGGCAGAGGCTAAATTAGCATCTCCTTGGAGATCCAAGAGCCAATGTACCCAGTGGTCAGAGTGGGACCATCCAGATTACAACTCCTCAGATCCATAAGGGACACACTCAGGGGGCAGACTCAGTGAGCACCAAAGCCCCACTGAAGCAAGTCTTGCCTCATAAGGGTGTCTCCAGCACAGAAGTTCTCCCATCATAGACACAACTGATCCTCACAGTCAATTGGCTTGGAGGTCAATTCCTTCCAGTGATACCAACAACAATCAAGACTTAACTACAACAAAACTGTGCACACATCCCACAAAGGGGTGCACCAAGAGTGTTCACCTCAGATAACTGGGGAGGCTGGGCTCTATAGGACACCTACCACAAAAAGCCACTCTATCAACCCAGGGAAGCAGTGAAAATGCAGAGACAAAGAAATAGATCACAAGTGACAGAAATGGAGGAAAGCAAACTACTGAATACAGTGGTACCTCGAGATACAAGTTTAATTCATTCCATAACTTTGAGGCGTGGAAAACTATGAGACGCTCGAGTCACGGTAAACTGGTGGGTCATGTGCAGCGGGCCGATCTGAGCGATTACTCCTGTCTCAAATGTTGCTCATTTTTCAAAGCAAAAATCGCTCACTCGATGGCTCGTATCTCAAAAATCTCGTATGTTAGGGCACTCATATCTCAAGGTACCACTGTACAGAGTTCAAAACCACGGTTATAAGGTTTTTCAAGAATTTTTCAAAGTCAAAAAGTACATAGGCAAGAACTAGCTCTGCTTTTCCAAAGCTGCCCACAATTGATGCAAATAATTATATAAAGAAATACCTTACCATGCTGTTCTGTTTCTTTAGAACATGTGAGATCAATGGGAGAGCTCATCTCCTGCACTGCTTCCTCTGGCTCTCTCTCCTGCGGGAGCCTACTGCTTTCAGCCTCCACTTTGTTCTTTTCCTGATCCTCCTTTTCTTTCTCTTCTTCCTCTTCCTCCTCCTCCTCTTCCTCCTCCACTTCAGGCTCATCCTTCATTCTCATTAGAGCTGGAGGGAGTTCAGGACGCTTCGGGGGTAACTTCTGTAAGGGAAACAAGACCCTGAACAGGTTGTTGTACATAATGAGAAACAAATCTCTTCAGAGAGTTAAGCTAAATGTGTAGAATGTCTAATCTCAATATGCTGATAAGCCCTGCAGAAGTTTGCTGGCAATAGGACTTTCACCTGAATTTTATCCATCTATGGACCTTTAACGAGTATTTTTGTTAGTTTCTAGGTCAAAGCAGAGTAAGTACGAATATTAAGAATATTAAGTACTCAAACAACAGGGAAGTGGGGGCATGACTGTGGGGATAAGGACATATATGTAATACCTTAATCAATAAAGAAATTAAAAGAAAAGAAAATTATGCTTTAAAAAAAGAATATTAAGTACTGGAAACAGCATGTAAGGAACTAAAGCATTTATTCCAGGTGAGTATCAGCTATAGGAATTCTGTCCTGTTACCCACTTACGATGTCAAAAGATCTTAATTCATTACAAAACCTTCTAGGGAGTAAATAAAACACACATTTCTAAGAAATAAATCGCCGAAACCAGTTTGGCTCAGTGGATAGAGTGATGGCCTGCAGACTGAAAGGTCCCAGGTTTGATTCTGATCAAGTGCATGTACCTTGGTTGCCAGCACATCCCCAGTAGAGGGCGTATGGAAGGCAGCTGATAGATGTTTCTAACTCTCTATCCCTCTCCCTTCCTCTCTGTAAAAAATCATTTAAAAAAAATATATATATATATATACATATACATACACACACATATATAAGAAATAAATCATTTGCACAATCTTTTCATCTCAGATCTAAGGTAATTTCAAGGAAATAAGACATGTAAGTAAGTAAAATAGGCCCTGAGGCAGGCATTTCTTGAAGAATAAGGCCAATTATTCTAATATATATATAGTTTTGTGTTGTTTTTTGTGTTGTTGTTTTTGAGAAAGAGAGAAAGAGAAAGGGGAAGAGAGAGAAACACTGATGTGAGAGAAAAACATCAATCAATTGCCTCCTGTATGTGCCCTGACCAGAGATCAAAACCACAAACTAGGTATGTGCCCTGACCAGGAATTGAACCCCTACAACCTTTTGGTGTATGGGACAATACTCCAACCAACTGAGCCACCAGGTCAGGGAAAGAACTTTAAATAAAATTATCAGAAAAAGTAGATCACAGCTTAAGGAATAGAGAGAAGGTACCAAAGTATATGTTGGGTATATTATGTTTTAAACATAGAATTTATTTCAGTAATCATCTAAGGAGAGCTTTTTAGTCAAGAATTTTTCTCCTAACTATAGCATAAGTATCCTCCCCCCAACCCCTTCCCACCCCCCTCTACCCCTCATACACACAAGAAAAGCTTCCATCTCAGATTGAGAAACCACATGCTCATTCAGAACACATGGATAGGACTTCAGACCTCTGCCACCAGAGGGCAGTTTTCCCTAATTGTTGGCTGAATTAGGTACCCCCCAAGATTCATATGTTGAAGTCCCAATCCCCAGTTCCTCAGAATGTACTTATATTTGGAGATGAGATCTTCAAAGAGGTGACTAAGTAAAAATGAGGATGGAGCCCTAATCCAATATAGGAAGAGTGGTCAAATGCACAGGGGGATGAACATGTAGAGAGGCAGCAAGAAGCAGCCTTCTGTAAGCCAAGGAAAGAGGCCTCAGCGGAAACCAACCCTGCTGGCACCTTGATCTTGGACTCCGAGCCTCCAGATTGTGATAAAATAAATGTCTGTTGTTTAAGCCACCCAGGCTGTGGTATTTTGTTACGGCAGCCCTAGCATGCTCATATACAAGGTATAGCTCTTTGGGTTGATGAAAACCTTTTAAAAGCTGAAACTACAAACAAGGACGGATGTAACTAAAGCAAAAATATACATGAGTGAACTATTAGAGAATTGTAGAAAGATCACAAACTCAACAGACAGACCTAAATGTGACTGCCAGTCCAATTACGTATTGATGATGTAATCTTATATATATAATCTTTTTGATCCGGTTTCCTCACCTGTGCGAGGTAATAATTCCCACATATCACAAGGTTTTGGAAGGATTAAATAAAGGAAAAACCACATGACAGGGAGCCAGGTGCATTGACTATGCTACTAACAAGTATTGGTTGAGCTTGGAATGAAGCATTTAATGTAGGAAACCCTTTCTTAAATGTAACAATCATCACAAATTAGTTCTCTGGTATTCTAATTTAAAAATCAGTTACATGCAAATTGATTGGCATAAATCAATTCATTCTTTTTTTTTGTTTTTCTTACTTTAAATTCATTTTTTATTCTTTTTTTCTTTTGTTTTGTTTTTTCATTAATTCTTGATAACCCTAAACTGAAGAGAAAAATCCAAGAACTAAGACTTGGGAAAGATATGATCATACCAAGTTCACAGCCCTTTTCTACATTACTATGAAAAACAAAAACAAAAACTCATTCTATGAAATGAGTCATTTGAGCTTGAAAAGAAAAAAGCTAGCTCAGATAACTCAAAAGCTAGAAGCTTAACACCTTGACCCACAACTTACCCCTACTGTCCCAGTTTTTAATTTGAATTTGCTTCCTCCTTTCATGGCACCAAAGAGAGGCAAGGTAAGCTTTTTAGCTTTGTTTTCAGCATCTAAAGTGTGACTTTCCGTCCTAGAAAGAAAGAATAATTATACACATCTATTCCATTGAGGCCAAGATTTTATCTAAAACACAATGACACTGATGAAGAAACACTTAGCAAATCAAAAATTTGCACAGATGAAAGAGGACTTCAGGGCAGCATTGTCCATTGAATGGACAATGACACCATAGATAGCCAAATACAGAGCTATTAAGAACAAGAAGAGGATCAGGCTCCTACCTTAGTCTAGTAATTTATACCATGCTACATGATTTCATATTCATAAAATACTTACATTACAAAGGTCACTGGCAATGTGTAAGATGATCCCACCCCCACTAAGTGGCAGGTATAAAGCCCTATTTCACCAACATCTGAACAGGACTCAAAGTACCTTACTTACCTGGAGTCCACACTTAAAACCACACAACTCTGAGCACAGTTGTTTAAAACAAAAAAAGAGTGTGTGTGCAGGGGGAGGATATCTTACATAGTGAGTAATGACAAAAACATAATAGGAGACCCTACAATGATGAGTTTGTCGATGTTCTCATTGGCTTAACAACGTCATAAAAGGTAAGCCCACTAGGATAAAGCTGAGGAAGGGAAAAATGAAGATATTGTAGAAAGTAGAAGAAGGAAAAATAGAGCACTCCCCCTCCAAAAAAAAAGAATAGCAGCCCAGCAGCATGGCTCAGTGGTTGAGCGTGGACCTATGAACCAGGAGGTCACGGTTTGATTCCTGGTTGGGGCACATGCCAGGGCAGCAGGCTCAATCCCCAATGTGGGGCATGCAGGAAGCAGCTAATCAATGATTCTCTCTCATTACTGATGTTTTTCTCTCCCTCCCTCTCCTTTCCTCTCTAAAATCAATAAGAATCTCTATTTTTAAAAAAAGAGGTGCCTCTCAATATGTAGATACTCATCTATGCAATGCACCCAGCATCAAGTGCACATTTGTACTCAGTGGTGAGGGCCTGAATAAACGCTGACAATCTAAAGGAGCACTGTTCAATACAGAATTTTCTACATTGAAAGGAATGTTCTATTTCTGTGCTGTCCAATACAGTAGCCACTAGTCACCTGTGCCTTTTGAGCACATGAAATTGTCTAGTGTGACTGAGAAACTGAAATTTGAATCTTATGTAATTAAAATATTACACGTGATTATTGGGTGCTGACCTAAAGGGGAAAAAATCTTTCTATAGTTAACTACCTTTGTAAGTGAATGAACCCATTGGCAACAGCACTTTTGGGATGCCCACCTGGTTTCTGTTCACTATGAATTGCTTATTTCTAAAACAACCTACTCAACATTTTCAATATTTGTTGAGACCACACAGGATAAATCTTTAAAAAATATTGTCAAGTTGAAAGGCTGGGATGGAAAACTGACTTGGGGTGGTGAACACATGATATAGTGTTCAGACTATGTGCTGTAAAAGTGTGCACCTGAAATCACTGTCACCCCAATCAATTCTATAAAAGAAAATAAAGAATATTGGATCTCTCTCTCTCTCTCTCTCTCTCTCTCACACACACACACACACACACACACACACACACACACACCAACCAACTCTGAGAAAAATTAGTCTCGAAATCTTTACAAATTCTCAAAAATCTCCTGGATGTCTGCAAATGGATTTGGGTTAATGTCTTCTAATAATCTCCCCAAAATCAGTTCACAATAGAATCAACTTCAGGGAATTATGCTTTCTCACCTTTTAAAGGAAAAATTACCCATTTTTAATATGTAATTTTATTAAACTGTTGTCAGCTGGTTCTTAGGAATAAGAGATACAGGCATTAAAATGACTATCTGTGTGAGCACACTATGCAATAAACAAATCATGTGTAACAGAACTATACACCTGAAACTTATGTAATGTTATTAACCAGTATCACCACAATAAATTTAATTTAGAAAAAAAGTGAAATAGCCTGTATTCACCTGTGGTTTTAAAATCACAGAATGGTATTGCATTATAGTATTTGTATTTCTCTTATGAGGTTGAACATCTTTTTATGTAATTAAGAGCTATTTGTATTTCTTCTTCAATGGCTATCAGTTGACAACCTTGGTCCATTTTTCTCTTGGGTGAATGGTTGTCTCTTTATCATTCATTAGTCTTTACACATTAGGGAAATGGGCCTTTTGCACATGTTGCTCTTTAAAAAGTATACTCTGGCCAAAGCCGGTTTGGCTCAGTGGATAGAGCATTGGCCTGCGGACTGAAAGGTCCCAAGTTCGATTACAGTGAAGGGCATGTATCTTGGTTGTGGGCACATTCCCAGTACAGCGTGCAGGAGGCAGCTGATCGATGTCTCTCTCATCGATGTTTCTAGCTCTCTATCCCTTTCCCTTCCTCTCTGTAAAAAAATCAATAAAATATATATATATATATTTTTAAAAAGTATACTCTGCACTTAAAGATGAAGTATAAAATTCAGAGCCTTCCAATGAAACAGGAATCAATAGTTTTCTCTAAAAATCTGTAGGAGTCTAGTTCACAAATGAAATGAGTTTTTAGTTACTCTATGAAATGACTGCCTTCTGTGCTTTAAGTGTTTCTTATATTCTGTCTATTCAAAAATAATTATCCAAAAAGATAAGAATATAATTCAATGCATAGGCAAATATGCTCATTTAAAATTCCAAGTATATATCATGGCGATCACTTTGTAAATTATATGAATGTGTAATCACTATGTTATACATCTGAAACTAATATAATATTTTATGTCAACTGCAATTGAAAAATAATTTAAAAAATTTTAAACACAAATAAGTAAATAATGATTACAAAGAAAAAATTTTTAATAAAATTCCAAGTATAACTAGGACTTACTTTTTTAGTTCTGGAATCTCTGCTGGCTTTACAATTTTTATCAGCCCTTTAAGTCTCTGTTGTTCCTTCCTCAGTTCAAAAGTTCTCAGGTGAAGTTTCTTCCGGGACACACCATCTAACGCACTCCCTGACTTCATTTCCGACATAAATGCATCTAAAGAGTCCTGAGATGCTGACTCCGATAGAGCTGTCAGGAAAGGGAAATGCTTGTTAGAAAGATGGTTGCGAGTGTTTTAAAATGCAGCCAAAGTCACTAACACAGAATTGGCCAAAGGACATTACTGATCTTAGGAATAAGGACACGGTTATAGCTGAGAGGCTGTGGGACATCACCTTGCTTCATTCTCTTCATCTATTAAATAGAGAATTTACACCAAATAATGTATAAAGTCCTTCCCAGTTCCTTAGAAAGGCTCCATATTCTGTATCTTATTAACCAATGTAGCCCAGTGCCTAGCATAGTGCAGTGCATATGGTCAATACTCAGTAAGTATTTGAGTCATCGCCTTACCTTTGCTTGAGGCTTTCAGTCTCTCAGAAATGTCAGAGAGTTCCCTTTCAGCATCATTCAACTTTGCAACCTGTGACGCACACAGTAACAGGGTTAGCAAATGTTTTTCTCCTTTCAAAACAGGGTAGCTTCCTCTTACCTTCACTATTATTATAAGTTTTAAGAAGATTAATTCAAAGTCTGGTTAAATCTGTTCCCTATAGAGTTAACATTTTTCATTTGTTTATTTAATTCTAACTGAATTAATTTCTGACTTAAAGAATTCAGAATTAAACAGAATAAATGTATAGAATGCAAACTTTATTTTACACAAAAGAAAAAGCTCAAGCTATTTGTTTTCAATAATAAATCAAAAGGATAAATGCTGGTAATGTTTTAAACTCTGAATAGCACTTAATATAGTGGCTCAGAGGATAAAGCATTGGTCTGTGGACTGAAGGGTCCCAGGTTCGATTCCGGTCGAGGGCATGTACCTTGGTTGCAGGCACATCCCCGGTCAGGGGTGTACAGGAGACAGCTGATCGATGTTTCTCTTTCATCATTGTTTCTAACTCTCTATCCCTTTCCCTTCCTCTCTGTAAAAAATCAATTAAAAAATATTTTAAAAACAAAAACAAAAACTATACTCCTCAAAATTCCTTTCATGATTTTTGACTGCCAGAAACCTAAAGTTAATTTCACCTCAGAATGTTTCAATTTGGCTGAAACCGGTTTGGCTCAGTGAATAGAGCGTAGGCCTGTGGACTGAAAGATCCTCAGTTCGATTCCGGTCAGGAGCATGTATCTTGGTTGCGGGCACATCCCCAGTAAGGGGCAGCTGATCAATGTCTCTCTCTCATTGATGTTTCTAACTTTCTATCTCTCTCCCTTCCTTTCTGTAAAAAAATCAATAAAATATATTTTTAAAAAAAGGAATGGCCCAATTTGGAACTTTTTCCTTTCTTTTTCTTTTCCTTTGAGCGGGGTGGACGGGTAAAGGTGGAATGTAACATCATATGCAAAGAATGTTCACTAACATACCAATATTCACCTAAAAGTGGATAGAGACTCTAGCAGCAAATCAAACTTTTCCCCAACTTGCATAAGACTAGTTGTTTGTTGCCATCAACTTTGCAGATCACAAAAGTTATACTTCAGTACTAGATTTCAAAGCTACTGCTTTAAAAATTATACTTACAAAAAAACCTTAAATACATTATTTTATTTAAAATATTAAACTACCACAGCTACTTCTATTAGTAAAACTTGCCAAGGATTCAAAGGTCTCTGGCTTCTCATCAATCTTCCCAGCCTTCTTCATTCGGTTCAGCCGTTTCTTCTCAACTAGGCCAGTCCTATCAAGAAATGTGTCATCATCACTGTCATAAAAGTCTTCATCTTCCCAGTTCTTTGCTTTCCTTTTCCGAGATACTACAGGTAGATAAAATAAATGGTAATAACATAAGTTTTGAAAAATAAAAAAGGCAAGTAGGTAAGCAGCTTAAAATATCACCATCTACCCTAACTGGTTTGGTTCAGTGGATAGAGTGTTGGTCTGTGGACTGAAGGGTCCCAGGTTTGATTTTGGTCTAGAGGACATGCCCAGGTCGTGGGCTCGATCCCCAGAGGGGGGCATGCAGGAGGCAGCCGACCAATGATTCTCTCTGATCATTGATGTTTCTATCTCTCTCTCTCTTTCCCTTCCTCTCTGAAATTAATAAATATATATATTATAATATAATAAAAAGAATGTAATAAAAAATATCACCATCAATTATTAAAAGACAGGATTCAACAAGATGGTAAACTATATATGAAAACGAAGGACTACACCTGGGAGACACTATGCTGAGTGAAATAAAATCAGACACATACTGCATGATTCCACTTAGAGCAGGTACCTAGAATAGTCAAATTCATAGAGACAGGAAGTAGAACAGTGATTACCAGAGGCCAAGAGGGAAGTTAGTGTGTAATGACTACAAAGATTCAATGTGGGACGATGACAAAGTTCAGGATATGGATAGTAGTGATGGTTGTACAACAATGTGAATATATTTAATGTCACTGAACTTTACACTTAAAAATGCTTAAAATGGCTGAAACCAGTTTGACTCCGTGGATAGAGTGTCAGCCTGCGGACTGAAAGGTCCTGGGTTCGATTCCAGTCAAAGGGCACGTACCTTGGTTGCGGGCACATCCCCAGTGTGGGGTGTGCGGGAGGCAGTTCATTGATGTTTCTCTCTCATTGATGTTTCTAACTCTCTATCCCTCTCCCTTCCTCTCTGTGGAAAATCAATAAAATATATATATTTTTAAATGTTTAAAATGGTCAATTTTATGTTATGCATATCTTACCACAATAAAAAATTAAAACAAAGGGCTAATTTATTTGATAAGCAAAAGGCTCTTAAAAATCAGTGAGTAAAAAAAGAAAGCGATAAATGAGGAAAAGGCCAATAATCCAAAAGAATATTTGAAAAAGAATAAAAGCAGTTAATATTAAAGAAATACAGATGATCAACAAACATTTAAAAAGATGTTAAACTTTTAAAATTTAATTTAATACAAATTAAAACAATGAAATACCACTTCTCACCTATTAGACTAGAAAAAAGCATTAAAAAGTTAATAACAGCCAAGACTGGTTTGGCTCAGTGGATAGAGAGTCGGCCTGCAGACTGAAAGGTCCCGGGTTTGATTCCAGTCGGGGGCATGTACCTTGCTTGCGGGCACATCTCCAGTGTGGGGCGTGCAGGAGGCGGCTAATGGATGTCTCTCTCTCACCGATGTTTCTGACTTTCTATCCCTCTCCCTTCCTCTCTGTGAAAAATCAATAAAATATATATATTTTTAAAAAGTTAATAACAATCTAATGAACAAAATAAACCGATGAACAAAATAGATAGAGAGACATAGAAGCATGGAACAGATTGAGCAATTTCAGAGGGCAGGCAGGGGTGGGGCTCTGGTGGGGGGAGAGATTAACCAAGGAATGTATATGCATACTAGAGGCCTGATGCACAAAATCTGCAAGAGCAGGCCTTGCTTCCCCCGGCTGCCAGCACCCAGGCTTCCCTCGCAGCCCCGGCTTCGTCTGGAAGGCCATCCAGAAGGACGTCCAATCTAATAAGCTTATTACACTTTTATTCTTATCAACTAGAAGCCCAGTGCACAAATTCACGCACAGGTGGGGTCTGGTTGGCCCACCCTGATGGGGGCCCATCAGGCCAGACCACCAGGGGGAGATGCCTTGGGCAGTTAGCTGGCCAGCCCTATCCCCGATTGGGGTGTTGGGGGTGGATTGGGAGCTGGGCTGGCCAGGGAATGAGGGAGCTGATCAGGGCCCGGATCAGGCTGGTTGGCTGCCACAGTGCGCGTCATAGCCACCGGTGGTTCCAGTCGTTCCACCATTCCAGTCTCTGGGCTTTTATATAGAGAGACATGCATAGCCCAGGGACACAGACAATAGTGTGGTGAAGGCCTGGGAGAGGAGGGTGGAAAGGGATCAATGGGAAAAAAACAAAGGGGACATCTGTAAAACTTTCAACAATAAAGATAAATTTTTAAGAAAAGAGCCCCATCCCCCAAAAAATTTTAAGGAGGTGTAAAATTGTTTTATGGGGTGAAAAATGTTCACCATCGATCAGTATATTTAAAAGGATTAAAGAAAAAGTATAAGTCTATTACACAGAAAAAGTTTGAAGAAACAGTTTCGTATGTAATACAGCAGGCCTGTGAATAAAGTCATTTTGTTTTAATGTTGATGAAAAGAAGGTTAATAACAAAACAAACAACAAAAAAGGTTAATAAGCAATTTGGCAAGAGTATGAGATGGACTCTTAAACAGTATGTTGGATTGTACAATGATATAACCTTTTTTAATTTCAATCTTACAATATCTCTCAACATTAAAAATATATTGATCCAGCCCTAGCCGGTTTTGCTCAGTGGATAAAGCATTGCCCTTCGGACTGAAAGGTCCCAGGTTTGATTCCAGTCAAGGGCACATTCTCATGTTGCAGGCTTGATCCCCAGTAGCAGGTGTGCAGGAGGCAGCCAATCAATAATTCTCTCTCATCATTGATGTTTCTATCTCTGTCTCCCTCTCTGAAATCAATAAATATATAGATCCAACAATTCCACTTCTAGGAATTTATACTGTAGAAATCAAGCATCATTATTTCTAACAGAAAATCTATGAAGCCCATCAACAGGGGACAATGGTAACTCTTAGGTTTTTGTCTACTTTATACCATCCTATTCCCCTTATGTTAAAATTTAAAAGTAACCCTTTTCCTTAGAAAACTCTTTCACCAAACTATTAACTAAGAGTAAAGCTAGAATAATTATATTTTCAGAATGAGGGGTTTGATAGTTTACTTGCTACATATATTTTTCAGGAATCCACTAGGGCATGTCCACCAAAACAAGAGAGCAAGCCAAGAAAAATGAAAGGACATGCAATCCATTAAAGACTCCATGCCCTCGACTGTGGTACCAGCTTTTTAACCTGCCAAAACCACAGAAGAATGTGTCCCACTAAAACAAAGGAGTAAGCCAAGAAATCTGAGCATATCAAAATCAAGAAACAGAAATTCCAACTCCAGAGAGATAGAGACAGAGAGAAACATCCGTCAGTTGCCTCTCTGATGCATCCCAACTGGGGATCAAACCCGCAACCTTTTTGGTGCCCAGGATGATGCTCCAATCAACTGAGCCACTTGGCCAGCTGCCAGTTTTTAAAATGCGATAAGCAATGTAATGATGTGGACAATTTCCACAATGCATTCTTATGTTAAAAAAATAAATCACAAAATAGTATAAATATTTAACTGCATTTGTGCACAGGTGTTTGTTTTTGTTAAAGGATCTAGTTCAAAACACAGATCTGTATGCAGAGAAAATGTCTGAAAGATCATAAACAATGGCTACCTTAGGGTTTTGAGATAAGGAATTTTTTTCTTCTCATTTCATTAAAGTCTGTACAATTTACATTTTCTCCCTAAAAAAAATATTTTATTATCTTTTATGTTTAAATTCCCTTCCCTCTTTCTTTCCTTTCTTTTTTATCAATTTGAACATCATAAGCATTTATAGACGCAAGCAGCAGAGCTTTTTTAATTAAATTCAAAATATCGTCACAGTTAATTGATTAAGAAAAAAGTGTTGCTACTCACCGGCCTCCTGCCGCAGCAGGCCCAAAGTATCAAGGATTCGACAAGCTTCCAGCGAGCACTGGATCATTGCTTCCTTTTTCTTTCCTAAGTGGATGGCCTCAGCCACCAGCTGTTTCCCAGTTGAGTCATCCACAGGCAATCTGCATTGGGTTAGAGGACATTATAGCACAGCACTAAGCTCCAATCCTCACACAAAATAATTACTATTTTATGGTAAGAGTCGTGTTTTTCAAGATGGCTTTTCAAACTCTTGGTTCATTTTGTTTTGTCTTGCCAAGGTTAGATTTCGAATCTTTTCTTTCCACCTCTTACCCATTCCACCCCACCCCTCAATAATGTAAGTGTTACTAACCTAACAAAGACTCCAAATCAGGAATAGCCTAAAATTAAAACTAAAGTTACTCTTTGAACTGTTATCTATAACCATAAGTTAAACCTGAAATTGGCCACTTTCCAGAAATGCACATTAATGAGAAGAGAACATACCTCACCCTGCAGAGCCAGGTGCTATGTCCCTGCTCATCAAATTCATATTCTAATTCTTCTCCTTTGGAGAAAGAAAGACAAGACAATTTTAACAGGACCCGAAAATTACTAGTTGATACAAAGGGAAAAGAGGACAAAAGTTAAATAAGAATAGCAAGTTCCCCTACTACACTGAAAAGTACATTTCAAAGCATTTCAGTCCTCATTCCTAGGGACGATTATCTGATAATAAAGTTAGGATGAGCTTGAGGCAGAAAAAAGCAAACTCAAATCAAAATAATCAACTCTCCATACATAGCTTTGTCCACTACATAGTAGATTTCACTTTTTTGTATAAGTTGGAGACTTAGTTGTTAAATTGTCACATTGCCTAGTTTTTAGAAGTATAAATAGTAAGCGCAGAATGCAACCAATTCATAGACACACATATACATCTATGCATACACACACTTAGATGTTCTTCAACAAATCTCTAACGAAACAATCTTCTGTGGAATTATTTTTTAAATCCTATGAAATCAAAATCCATGCCAAGAATTACACAGAAAAAAATTACAAGTTGGCTCAATCTCCTGCCCTCAAAATGTAGGATCTTTGGAGAAGAATGAGGCAAGTCAGAAGAAAAGAACTTCCATTTTTCCAAGCTGAGAAAGACTAACAAGATCTTTATTATTTTCAAAATAAATGTGACACAACTGACCACAGGGGCAAGTACTGAACAAAGAAGACAAAATATGGCATTTCTAAATACCTGAAGGTCTAGAAAACGACTTTGCTGTGGACACATTCTACCCGGAGGGTCGGAATCTGTTTACATACCTTCTCGGTCAAAAAAACCTTGGAGAGCCTTTTTTGGATCCTTTATATAAAAGGCCTCCCTTTCCTGCTGAAACTCTAAAACAATGGGATTCTCTTCAGCCTCATCCTCTACGGCATCTTCTCCTACAGAACATGGGAGAGAAAGAAAAAACAATCAGATATAAAAAAAAGAGGTCATCTGAATGACACCCACTATCCTTTCTTCATAAAGATACAGTTATCAGGGATGAAAAGAAGAGGTGGGAGGTCAAAAACAAAAACAAAAAAAATACCCCCACAGTGTTGACATCTTCCGATTTTCTAAATTGTGTGACAAGTTACAACTTGTTTTTGTGGCCCCGTCCCTCCATCCACCCCCATCACTATGCTTTAAAAGCAAAATTACCTACCACATTTTCTATGGAAAAAAAAAAATCTAAACTCCAGGTCTCATACTTGCCTCCAATATAATTTCCAAATACTTCTCATATCTGTCAAATAGACTGGTCTATTCATTATTCCCTTAAAATCAGCAAACCCTGCTCTGAACACCATTCTCAATGATCAGCTTCCTAAGGGCTACTTTTTTCCCCTTCAAGTCACAGCTCAAAATGCTTCTGCTTATAAACCTTCCCAACCATCTAAGCCAGTGCTGCCCAACAGAAATATAATAAAAGCCATGTGTGTAAATCTAATATTTCTACTAGCCATATTAAAAAAGAGACATAACCCGGATGGCTTGGTTCAGTGGTCGAGCATTAACCTAGGAACCAGGAAGTCTCGGGTTCGATTCCTGTTCAGGGCACTTGCCTGACCTGTGGGCTCAGTCCCCAGTAGGGCATATGCAGGAGGCAGCCAATCAATGATTCTGTCTCATCACTGATGTTTCTATCTCTCTCTCCCTCTCCCTTCCTCTCTGAAATTAATGAAAGTATATTTTTAAAAAAGAGAGAAACGATCAATGTAAAAATATTATCAATGAGATAGTTTACATTCTTTTTTCAGACTAAGTATTTGACATCCAGTTCGTTTTTGACATTTACAGCACATGATGATTTGGACTAGCCACACAGTGTCCAGTAACCACATGTGGCTAGTGGCTACCACGGACAGTGCAGGCTAAGTCCCCAGTGATTGCTCTCTTCTCTGAACCCTTATTTCAGCCTGATTTCTAGATTTTGTTTGGCTTTTACCACAGTAATTTCATATCTATCCTGTCCTCCCGACAGCACATTAAGGCCTTTTCTATCTTTTCCTATTCCTAGCTCCTGAATGCCCATTCCTAGCTCCTCTGGCAAAGGGACCAGCTCTCTCTAATGAGATATTTCACATTTCTGAATATTTGCACAACGCACAAAATATTCAAGGTAATATCCTATTTCTAATAATATTCCACTTATTTGTATAAATGTACTTCCAGCCCTTTCAGTGATCATCAAAGTCAATAATGAAAAAAAATACTTTTAAATGGTAAAAATACCAAACTAATTGTATGCTAAGGGAGAGTTTCCAACAAGGGAGTGAACTTGTAAGACAAATGAAAAGGAATCCATTGTGTCCACAATTCAATTGTTTTAACTCCAGAAAAGTAAACGAATCTCTCTGGGTTTTGGTAACCTCATGTGAAAATAGTGTTTTCTTATCTATCTCCAGAGTCATGAAAACTTGCTTGATTAAAAAAAAAAGTTTGCGGGCAGTAACGACTTTTAAGTATCAACCTCAGCAGCAAGTTTCATGTCTTTCTTACCCATTCCCCAGGTGCAGCCCATTTCATCCTCCTGGCCAGCAGTATTTCTCTTCCTCTCAGGGGCTTCCATCTCCTCGTCTTCATCTGAGTCCTCTCCGAGCATCTTCTTCTCCAACATCATTTGCTGCTTCTTGCGCAGTTCCTTCAGCTGCGTGACCGTCAACTCGGACTCTGCCTCTCGGTCTTCCTCCGGCCCCTGGGGAACCGAGCGAAGGAATGAGCTCAGGAGGGCTGACGTCCCTCTCAGAGAGAGGGCAATGTGTTGTGAGGTTTGGTTCGGAGCAGAGGGGCCAGCTTCCTTTTTTTAAAAAATATATTTTATTGATTTTTTACAGAGAGGAAGGGAGAAGGGATAGAGAGCCAGACACATCGATGAGAGAGATAGAGACATCGATCAGCCGCCTCCTGCACGCTCCCCAATGGGGATGTGCCTGCAACCAATGTACATGCCCTTGACCGGAATGGAACCCGGGACCTTTCAGTCCGCAGGCCGAAGCTCTATCCATTGAGCCAAACCGGCTCCGGCAGCTTCCTCCACTTTTTTTTTTTAATATATTTTATTGATTTCTTACAGAGAGGAAGGGAGAAGGGATAGAGAGCCAGAAACATTGATGAGAGAGAGACATCGATCAGCTGCCTCCTGCACGCTCCCCAAGGGGGATGTGCCTGCAACCAATGTACATGCCCTTGACCGGAATCGAACCCGGGGCCTTTCCGTCTGCAGGCCGAAGCTCTATCCACTGAGCCAAACCGGCTCCGGCAGCTTCCTCCACGTTTGCAACCCCTCGCGGGGAGCATCTCCCTCCTCGGCGGAGGCTGCGGGAGCTCAGGAGCCCGGCCCGCTGCGCCCCCCGAGATGTGCATCCGAGGTCCCCCCCCTCACCTGCAGGAGGAAGAGCCGGGTGCTGCAGCCGAAGCGCAGGACGTGCCCGACGTGGACGCGGCAGTAGGTGCGGGGAGGGATGCGGGCTTTGTTCAGGAAGGTGCCGTGCGTGCTGCCCAGGTCGTAGAGGTAGAAGCCGGGCCCGCGGCCGTCCGGGGGGCCGCCCCCGGGCTGCAGCACGGCGTGGAAGCGAGACACGGACGGGTGCTCCAGGCACACGTCGCAGCTGGGCAGCCGCCCGAAAAGGCAGCGCCGGGCGCCTTTCAGGCTGCGGGTGCCCAGGATCGTGCCGCCCTTCAGCGTCTCGAGGCTGTAGGGGCCCGTGACGGGGCCGCCCCACGGCGGCTCCCGGTAAGGGGGGGCCCGGGCCGGGCCGTCGGGCGCCGGAGCCGCTGTAGCGGGGCGCGGCTTCTCCTCCGGTGGGTCGTCGTCCCCCGTCTCCGCGCGTTCCGGCCCAGCCGGAGGCTCGTCGGGCTCCCCGGAATCTGGGCTCGGCAGTGCCGGGGGCCCCTCCTGCACCTCCTCAGGGTTTGAAGGCTGGGCGGCCGGGCACTTGCCCCGCGCCGCCGGGGGCCCCGGCAGGGCCGGCTTTTTGAAGTCGCCATGGAGTTCTTCTGGGGAAGCCGTTGGCTCGGCCTCGGGGGTGTCAGCCATCCTTGGTCGGGTGCAGCCTCGAAAGCTGCTCCTGGGAAACCTCACCCCTCGGCCCCTGCGTTCCGCCCCACGCCCCTCTCTCTCCCCGGCTCCCCGCGCCCGCTCTGGGCGGCCAAGGTGCGGTGCGTGGAGAGAGCGCCGGGAGGAGGCGCATTCGACAGGAAGGTCCTAAATAGGAGGAAAGAAGAAGAAGAAAAAAAAAAGGCGGTCGGGGATGCTGTCTGAGGGGGACGCGTTTAGAGGTTGCACAGCGGGCTCTGAAGACTTCCGGGGTCCCCGCGACGAGAAGCGCTTCCGGCAGCCGGGGACCGCGAATCCCTAAGCGCCTGAAGGCGTCCCCGCCGCGGGCCCACGACGCGCCAGGGAAGGGCGGTGGCGCCTCCTGGCCCCCGTCCGGACCAGACCTCCCTGTCTCCCCGCTGCCCGGGCCGCCCGGCGACTGCAGGACCCGCCGTCCGTGCCGCCTGCGCCGGCCGAGGAGCTGCCGCGGCATCGGCGCATCCACCCACCCCTTGGGGCTCGGGGCCGGTTCTTCGTCCTGCTTCCGGTGAAGCTGGGGAAAGGGGCGATTTTGTCTTCACTTCTTTCCTTCCCTAACTCGTTCATCCTTTTTTTTTTTTTGCTCTTTGCAAAGCCAGCTGTCGAGGCAGCACAGCGCAGCGGCTCCGAGGGCAGACCCGGAAGCCATCCGTGACGGGGGGCAAGGCCGGGGCCGCAGCTCCCCCTGCGACAAACGGGGTGATAATAGTATCTACTTCGCTGGGTAGTCGGGGAAATGGAATCGAACAAGAAAGGCAAAGTCTGGCACAGAGTGAGCGCTCGGTAAATCCCGGATATGGACGGTGAGCCTGGCCCTGTACTGAGACGATGGCTTTGAGAGGGAGATGGGAAATAAACCAGCGGAGGTAGGTACCCGGTTAAAGCCGGGGATAAACGCTGGGATCAGACATGCAAAGCGCCGTGAGAATATCCCGGAGAGAGACGTACAGGGAATGTTGTGGATGGTGGTGACTTAAGCTGTACGAGAATGAGTACCAAGCCCTGGCTGGTGTGGCTCAGCGGATAGAGCGTCGGCCTGCGGACTGAAGGGTCCCAGGTTCGATTCCGGTCAAGGGCATGGACCTTGGTGGCGAGCACATCCCCAGTTAGTGGGTGTGCAGGAGGCAACTGATGTGCTCTCTCATGATGTTTCTAACTCTCTATCTCTCTCCCTTCCTCTCTGTAAAAAAATCAATAAAATATGTATTTTTAAAAAAATGAGTACAAGTGTGCCAGGGACGTCACGGGATTTCTGGCAGAGAAATTCCTTCAAGAGTCAGCTGTGGGAATGCATGGCGTTCTCGGGAAACGGAGTGGTATGATATTGCTAGGACCGGGAGGGTCCTTTCCTCCAGGAAGCTTCTGTGGACTTGCACTGCACCATGGCTGTGCCTCCAGAACAGCACTTATCACGTATTTTCCTGTTGAAATGTCCTTTTTTATGTTTCTCTCCCTCACGTCAGGACAGGGATTTTGCGCTGGTTTTTGTCTCCTCCCATAATGCCTGGCATTTGATAAATGTCTGTTGAGCTTGAAGAAACGTAGGAGCAATGAACCCGGAAAGCTGGGTTGCAGACAGATGTGGAATTCTGTCGAATGGTAGGCCAGAGAATTCTGACCGGCTTTTTCCAAGAGGCAAGGGGAAGCCATTAATCTGCGTTTTTACAGAGTAAGTTTAGCAGCACTGGAGAATAAGTCAGACACAAGGAGAGACCGGAGGAAGGGAGTACCAGTTAGGAGTCCACAGAAATGTCTCAGATTCTTCCAGAAATTGAACACGCTAAGATTACTGTTACGCTGAACCTGGTTTCGCTTGGTGGATAGAGCGTCGGCTTGCGGACTGGAAGGTCCCAGGTTCGATTCTGATGGAGGGCATGTGCCTTGGTTTTGGGCACATCTCCAGTGGGGGACGTGTAGGAGGCAGCTGATCGATGTCTCTCTCTCATCGATGTTTCTAGCTCTCTGTCTCTCTCCCTTCCTTTCTGTAAAAAATCAATAAAACATATTTTTTTGAAAAAGATTACTGTTAATACATGTTCACAAGGACCAGTTAAAAGTTCCCATCCCTGACACACAGAATGAGAACCACCTCTTCGTGTTTTTAACTATACTCCCTATTCTCCTGCTGATCCAGGACATATGTGTTAAGATACTCTGAGAGGTATCTCAGGTCTCCTTTAACTGGGTTTGCAGATCGTTCAGGATTGGGAAATGATGGTAATTCTGGTAGGAAGTTACTGGAGTGAGATGGAAAATAGAGTCGCAGATGCTATAATCCAAATGCCACCTTGTGGTTCATTCAGTCCATTAGGTATTATCATCATGTGTGATTTGATGACTGTCGTGTAACAGTTGTATTTCTCTTAATTTCTGCAGGGAGGACATCTTTATTCCTACAGTTGCTGACACTGACATTTTTCTAAGTGGTCTTGAACAGCCTACTTTTTCTGTAAATAACAACTAGACGTCACATCCTTCACTTCAGAAACCTCTAAGCGATCGCTGCCAAACGGTTAAAAACACGACTTTTAGGATATCACCTACATTTCACTGGAAAGCTTTTCTTATTTAAAAATGCTGAGATACTGGGGAGAGATACCAATCTCATCAAGCCAGACCAACCGAAGTTCCTTTGATTTGCTGCCCCGGGAGTTCCGTCTGGTGGAAGTCCATGACCCACCGCTGCACCAGCCCTCGGCCAACAAGCCCAAGCCCCCGACGATGCTGGATGTCCCCTCAGAGCCCTGCAGCCTCACCATCCACACCATCCAGCTCATCCAGCACAACCGGCGTCTGCGCAGCCTCATCGCCACAGCGCAGGCCCAGAACCAGCAACAGACGGAGGGTGTAAAGACGGAAGAGAGCGAGCCTCTCCCCCCTTGCCCTGGGTCACCTCCTCTTCCAGATGACCTCCTGCCTTTAGATTGTAAGAATCCCAACGCACCGTTCCAGATCCGGCACAGTGACCCGGAAAGTGACTTTTATCGGTAAGTTAAGGGCTTACTACACTGAGTGTCCAGGTTATTATGATCTCTGAACCCATAATAATCTGGCCACTCAGTGTATGTGTGTGTGTGTATATATGTGAATATATATATATATATATATATTAGAAGCCCAGTGCATGAATTTGTGCATGAGTGGGGTCCAGCCAACCTGGCCAGGGAGAGGGGACATGGGCGGTTGGCTGGTCTGCCTGCTGGTCGAACTCCTGGTCGAGGGGACAATTTGCATATTAGCCTTTTATTATATAGGATATACATTGAGTGGTCAATTATGCATTCAGAGATCATAATCATCTGGCCACTCAGTGTATATCTACTTTTCTCAAAAAAATGTTTCCAACAACCGTGTTAAACACGCAATAACATTTCCATAAGGAAACTAAGAGTCACTGACGTGGCCAAAGTTGCCCAGGTAATTAATGGGAAGTCTAAGACTTGAATCCTGATCTCCAAAATCCAAAGTCTGTATTTTTTTTTCCTGATGGTAACAAATATTTATTGAGTGCAAACTATGTACCATGTACTTTACTAGAGCAAGATACAGTGGTACCTCGAGATACGAGTGCCCTAACATACAAGATTTTTGAGATACGAGCCGTCGAGCGAGCGATTTTTGCTTTGAAATATGAGCAACATTTGAGATAGGAGTAATCGCGCAGATCAGCCAGCTGCACACATCCCACCAGTTTACCTCGACTTGAGCGTCTCATAGTTTCCCATGCCTCAAGGTTACGGAACGAATTAAACTCATATCTCGAGGTACCGCTGTACTACACTGTGGATTTAGCTCGGTGTCCTCAAATTGAGATTCATATAGTTATTCAGGCATTATTATTCTGGGATGCTTAAATTATTTATTTTCATCTTGATAACATAGTTTAAGTAATAATAACATATAAACATTCTTGATCCTTGCTACTCAATATCTAGTTGAAAACCAGCAGCATCTGCATCACCTGGGAGCTATTAGAAATACAGTGTCAGCCCTAACCGGTTTGGCTCAGTGGATAGAGAGCGTTGGCCTGCGGACTGAAAGGTCCCAGGTTCCATACCTTGGTTGTGGGCACATCCCCAGTAGGAGGCAGAGATCAATATTTCTAATTCTCTATCCCTCTCCCTTCCTCTCTGTAATAATCAACAACAACAACAACAAAATATATATATACACATATATATATTTAAAAAAAAATGCAGTATCAGGCCCCACCTAGACTCACTGAATTAGAATCATCATTTTAACAAGTCTCCAGGAGATTCATGCGTGTATTTAAGTTTGAGAAGTCTTGCTCCAGAAGCTCTAAATGACTGACTTATAACCTCATACTACTACTAGATGTCAGTGTATATGTTTACATTTGGTGCCATATTACTACTTTTTTTCATTTTGAAATTTGCCAGACCTTCAGAAAAGTTTAAATAACAGTACAATGAACACCTAAGTACCCTTAACCTGGATTCACCAGTTGTTAACATTATGACATATTTACTTTCTCCCGTATGTGTGTGTACACACAAACACACTTTTTTATGCCAAATATTTTAAAGTTGCAAGTATCACAGTTTTTCATGTCTAAATTCTTCACCTTAACCTAAGAATAAGGACATTTTCCTACATAATCTCGATCTTATTATTATACCAAAATAAATGGATGCTAATTAAATGATATCCTATAATAAGTCCATATTCAGATTCCACCAGTTGTTCCCAAAATATCTTTTGTAGATAATTTTCCATAATCTACAGGACCTAATAAAAGATTCATGTATTACATTTTTTTAAGAGTTCAGGTCATTTGTTTTGTACAATCTGTCACTTACTGGAATTGCTGATATTTCCTCAAGATTAGATTCCGGTTAAATTTGTTTGGCAAAAGTCTATGTAAGTAGCCAAAACCGGTTTGGCTCAGTGGATAGAGCATCAGCCTGCGGGCTGAAGGGTCCCAGGTTCGATTCCAGTCAAGGGCATGTACCTTGGTTGCAGGCACATCCCCAGTAGGGAGTGTTCGGGAGGCAGCTGATCGATGTTTCTCTCTCATCGATGTTTCTAGCTCTCTTTTTCTCTCTCTCTTCCTCTCTGTAAAATATCAATAAAATATTTTTAAAAATAATAACTTGCATCAGGTATGGAAGTGCCAAAAGAATTATTTTCCTTTGAAAATATATAGGTCCATATATTACTCAAGAGAAGCTATCTGTTTATTGGGCATTTCTGAGGCCTAAAGCATTTGGCATAGATACTGGCCTGGGAATGATGATGGAAAGAGTAAGTGAAACATTGTTTAGCAGCTGGTTTTCTTATAATCCCACTATTGTGTGAATGGCAGTAGCTGCTACTGAGCAGATAGCAGTAAAGTGGGTGGATAGCTCCTCTAGCACTCTTTGTCCAGCACATGGTGGCACATGCCAAGTATGGGGCAGAGAAGAATCATCTTCTGTTTCCTACTCTTTGTATTTTAACTACTGACTTACGTCCTTTGTCAAGGGATAGGTAGGAAATTTCAGGAAACTGGTACATTATTACAGGAGTGTTAGAAATTATTTTTGGAGACCAGACAGCTTTTTGAAGTTTTTTCTTATAAAGATTAAGATTTCTGCAATAGTGATTAAGTGCCATTTGTTGTACTATGAAGAACATGGGATCTGGAGTCAGAAGCGCCACGTGACACTTAATAAAATGCCCGAACAACTTTTGGCAAGTGAGCCGCTCTGAAATGTCAAAAGTTAAAGACAAAGAGAGACTTTTAAAGGCGGCATGTGAAAAGTAGTTAATTACCTATGAGGAAATTCCCATAAGACAGAAATTTTGCTGGCCAGAAGGGATTGGCAAAAAATATTAAAAGTGATGAAAAGCAAGCGCTTATAATCAAGTTTACTTTATTCAGCAAAACTATTATTTAGACTTGAAGAACAGATAGAGAGC
The DNA here is from genome assembly GCA_011751065.1 of Lasiurus cinereus. NCBI lineage: Eukaryota > Metazoa > Chordata > Mammalia > Chiroptera > Vespertilionidae > Lasiurus > Lasiurus cinereus. The sequence goes on from JAAGEH010000041.1 coordinate 59,207,017, forward strand.
TTCTCAGACAAGAAAAAGCTAAAGAGGTTCTTCAACACCAAACCAGTATTATAAAAAACATTAAAGAAGAAACAATGTTTAAGAAGAAACAATTTAAAAAATTGAATAATAAAATAGCAATAATAAAAATCTACCAACATTTACTTTAAAAAAAAAAAAAAAAGAAAGATTAAGATTTCTGCAATAGTGATTAAGTGCCATTTGTTGTACT
>JAAGEH010000041.1:59207237-59257328 GCA_011751065.1 Lasiurus cinereus
CACTTAATAAAATGCCCGAACAACTTTTGGCAAGTGAGCCGCTCTGAGCCTGTTTCCTCGCCTGCCAAATAGGGATAAGAATATGGGAGCTGCCCATTCCACAGCACAGGAGAGCGTAAAAATGCTGTGTAAGCGGTATATGTTTTAAGTTGCTTTGATAAAATTGAGTTGCTTTCCCAGTTTTACAAATCGTCTGTTGCAGTTATAGAAGAATCTCCTGATTGGGACTGTAAGTTTCTGTTGCCCAGCATGTGAGGAAACTATGTTCTGCACTGGTCAGCAAACTCATTAGTCAACAGAGCCAAATAGCAACAGTATAACGATTGAAATTTCTTTTGAGAGCCAAATTTTTTAAACTTCAACTTTTTCTAACGCCACTTCTTCAAAATAGACTCGCCCAGGCCGTGGTATTTGTGGACGAGCCACACTCAAGGGGCCAAAGAGCCGCAGTTTGCCGACCACAGTTCTAGTGAAATAACCTGAGCACGATTGAGCAGTGAGATCTGCTGTTAAAGTCAATCAGATCCTAACAGTAATCAAAATGGAGCAATTGGTATAAGAAGGAAACTTCCTTTTTACTAGACGCCCTTTACACGGTTTCTTATAGGCATGTGTTGCCTATTCAAGCTTTATGTAATTGGAGGAGCTCAGACATGCCCCGTCAAGCAGTAAAGAAAACTGGGCTATGTAACTGCATAGAGTTTTCCTGGAAAGCTGGGCCAGTGGTTTGAGTGAAATTGTAAAATTCTACGGAGACAGGACAGGTCACCCTTTTGCAGGAGCACTAGTAACACTTCTCCCCTGTCTCTGCTTCCAGTGGGAAAGGGGAACCTGTGACTGAACTCAGCTGGCACTCCTGCCGGCAGCTCCTCTACCAGGCCGTGGCCACCATCCTGGCCCATGCCGGCTTCGAGTGCGCGAATGAAAGCGTCCTGGAGACCCTAACCGACGTGGCACACGAGTATTGCCTTAAGTTCACCAAGTTGCTGCGCTTCGCTGTGGATCGGGAGGCCCGACTGGGGCAGACTCCTTTTCCTGACGTCATGGAGCAGGTGTTCCATGAGGTGGGCATCGGCAGCGTGCTCTCCCTCCAGAAGTTCTGGCAGCACCGCATCAAGGACTATCACAGTTACATGCTACAGGTGAGGCGACGCCGGGGAGAACGCAGTTTAGGGTGTTCAGCACGATCCCACAATTGCTGTAGAACGCAGAGCACAGGATCTTGGGACAGGGGACATAACCTACTTTTCTTGTGGCCCTAGATGAGAGTCACTGGCCTCATCAATGACCCGGCCAAACAAAACAGAGTGAAGTGATACTGCCCACGGGTAAGAAGTCAGGGAGAGACACCGTTTTGGGTTAGACCCAGAACTATCTCATCTCTTAACCACTGTGGCCTTATGCAAGCAATTTGCTCACTGTTTGGGTTTCCCCAAATCTGAAATATCGTAAGGAATTTTTAACACCCAACAAAAAGTCTTTGCTAAGTGATCCAGAGTCTCTATACTATTCATTACCCACCTGGGGTACATATGTTAACTGTTACTTTTATATCCAAAATTGTGATCTTTTGTCCCATTTCTGATTTATCTCTTTTGCACCTTTATGTAACTTTTTAAAATATATTTTATTGATTTTTTACAGAGAGGAAAGGAGAGGGATAGAGAGTTAGAAACATCAATGAGAGAGAAACATTGATCAGCTGTCTCTTGCACACACACACACACACCCCACTGGGGATGTGCTCGCAACTAAGGTACATGCCCTTGACCGGAATCGAACCTGGGACCTTTCAGTCCGCAGGCCGATGCTCTATCCACTGAGCCAAACTGGTTTCGGCTTTTATGTAACTTTTAATGACACACACGCACTCTACAAATTTTCTTTACATGTATTTCGTTTACAAATGCAAACTCCACATCTTAAGCAGATTCCTTGGCAAGTGGGTGCTTTATTCAGATTCTGTTGGCTTTTCCATACTCTCTAACTTGTTTCTAGCCTTTCCATGGAAAATTGTCTCTTGCTTGCCAACAGATTAGTAAGCAACTTTCTGAGGAATATGAGAGGATTGTCAATCCTGAGAAGGCCACCGAGGACACGAAGCCTGTGAAGATCAAGGAGGAACCTGTGAGTGACATCACCTTCCCCGTCAGTGAGGAACTGGAGGCTGACCTTGCCTCTGGAGACCAGTCACTGCCCATGGGAGTCCTCGGGGCTCAGAGCGAGCGCTTCCCATCTAACCTGGAGGTTGAGGCTTCGCCGCAGGCTTCAAGTAAGAGAAATCAACTTACTCTGGATTCTGGGACATCCACCAATCTCAGTACTATTTACCTTATGGAATTATACTCTGAGGAAGAAAAGTGGGAGAGGGCAGGAGAATGAAAAGTCTAAAGACAAGTACAGCTTCGCTGATCTAGAGATATCAACATTCTTCTCTTTGTAACTAGAGGACAAGCAGTTTTTAAATAACTCCCAGCTAGGATGTGGATGTACTATATGTTGTCCTAGTGATTATGAGTTAATTCAGCTGACCCACCTAGGTAGGCAGATGTCCCCTCCCTCCTTTAGTATGTGTTGGTCCTTCCTGGTGCTTGTACGCAGTTAACTTCCAGATAAATGCGGAGTGTTAATTGCTCAAGAATATTTGAATAGCTGGGCCTCCCTGCTAGAGTAACTAACAAATTGGAACTAAAAGTGCTTGCAAGGGGCTGCACAGGCAGCTGGCCCCTTCTTCCAGATAGACTCTGCGATGACCTTACAAACCAGGATGACTTACCCTTAAGTCAGTTAGACTGCATAACTAGACCAGTGGAGCCGAGACCGGTTTGGCTCAGTGGATAGAGCATCAGTCTGCGAACTGAAAGGTCCCAGGTTCAATTCCGGTCGGGGGCATGTACCTTGCTTGCGGGCATATCTCCAGTGTGGGGCATCCAGGAGGCGGCTGCTCGATGTCTCTCTCTCGATGTTTCTGACTTTCTATCCCTCTCCCTTCCTCTCTGTCAATAAAATATATTTTTTTTAAAAGTCTAAAAAAAAAAAACTAGACCAGTGGTTGGCAAATCACGGCTCACTCTGTTGACTAATGAGTTTGCCGATCACTGGTCTAGACACTTGGCTCTTTACAGATATAAATTGTCATTTCATCAATGCTCGAATGAAGCCAGCAGCAAATCCTCCCGAGTGGCATCAACAGAACCAGGCCACATTTCTTACAGCTGTTGGGCAGAGCCTTTCACATGGAGGAATGACCACAGAGCAGTATTGCTGGCACACAGGGACTTAGGGACCATGTCTCTTTCCAGCAGTCCGTGAACTGCTAGCATTTTGGAGTGATCATTAACTTTTCAAATAGATAGGACCAGGGACCCAAACAAAAGGCAGGAGACAGGGAATCTTACCACATGCGTGCAGTTTTACTTCCCTGGTTCAGAAATTGGGAGTGGGTGAGGGAGGGAAGGGAGGGTGAAGGAAGAAGTGGGAAGAATTATAATCCTATTCTCCAGCCAGGTAGTCAGAATGTAAGCTGAGCTCAAAGGCCATCAGTCTGCCCTGGATAGGATATTCATTCATTCTACCCAGCTCCAGCCTTGGCTTACCAGTACAGTAGGTCCTCGGGTTACGTCGGAGATCCGTTCCTACGGCCCGACGTAAAGCGATTTTCGCCGTAAGTCAGATCCCACCTACATAAGCACCCACATCACTCACATGGAGCACATATACAGCAGCAATGAAGTGAAACAGTAAAACAAATTTAAAAGATAACAATTCCTGACCTTTACTTGTGGTAAATAAACAATAAAAAACATAAAGCACATATGTACATACATCGAAATGACGAAACTTCCTTTTTTTTAAATAAATAAATGGGAGGTGACAACCTAACCACGAAAAGACATACATTGAGTCCTACGTAACCTGAGAACTGCCTGTCGTTATATGTTCTTCCATTTTTAGGTACAGAGGTAAATGCTTCCCCACTTTGGAATCTGTCCCACGTGAAAATGGAGCCTCAAGAGAGTGAAGAAGGCAATGTCTCTGGGCACGGTGTGCTGGGCAGCGATGTCTTCGAGGAGCCCATGTCAGGCATGAGTGAAGCTGGAATCCCCCAGAGTCCCGATGACTCAGACAGCAGCTACGGCTCCCACTCCACCGACAGCCTCATGGGGTCCTCCCCTGTTTTCAACCAGCGCTGCAAGAAGAGGATTAGGAAAATATAACAGGAAAAGAGATTTCCTGTCCTACCCTACAAACCCAATAGAAAACCTGATATATTTAAAGTTGTTTCCATAGCGATTTGACTCTGAAACACAGTGGATTTTCCTGATTTCAGTGAAATTGGACTTAACCAAACAAGTTTGCATATTAGTTCTGCAGTTTTTGTAAATTTCCACAACAGCCAAGCCTCATTTTACAGGTATGTCATGAGGTTGGGGTGATAATTAGGAGATCAAAGCACTGTCTTTGACAGGTGTCCTTGTGACTAGACTAATCGCTCAGCTTCTCTAAGGCCATTTCTCTTGCACAACTGAGAATTGTACCACTTTGACCCATGTTGCAGGGCTGCTGTGAAGACCAAAATGCTATTAAACCTCAAAGTTGTGCTTGAATAAGACTCACAAGTGAATGTATCAGGTGTCAGTTTTTTAAATTTAATTTACTTCATTTTTGGTTGTCGTTGGGAATCCAGTACTAACACCTCACAAGAAATAGCTAACCTCGGCACAACTTATCCATCGGAGTCTTTTTAAAACTTTTGTTGCCCGTGAAGTCTCATAAAATCAGGTGTGTAACACAGCCTTTTTGCTTCTTCAGACAGCCCTCTCCTAGATTTTCTTCTTGCTTCTTTAGATTTGTCCCATCTACTCTCATCCTTGTCTTTATTTCCACTAAGATTTTTAAAATATTTTGTGTACATTTGTTCAGTTGCCTCTTTCATTTTCTCCTTTGTGAATAAAGCAAACAGGAACTGTCCAAAGACAGGTTTGTGCTTATTTTATTGGTTGCATCCGCTTGGCCATCAGAGGCCAGTAGTCCCCTTGCTGTGCCAGAATTCTGCATCTGCACACTGTACTTCTACTAGACGGGTTTCTACTCTCCATCACATCCTGAACATCTTTACTGTTGTCACTCATCCATCCCAGTACTGCCCTACTTAGCATCTGAGAGTCCCAATCAGTACTTATTATGTAAACGATGCAGCACTGGGATAATTAGGGGTAATTAGCAAACATGCGCTTTATGCCTTGGTAACAGGTGGCGGTATGTGAAATTCTGCTGAAGTTTATGGATGCAGATTACAAATCTTGTGCAATTTAGAGCACTCCTTTAATCAAGACCAAAATTAAGACATTGTGCCTGCCCTTGCGGAGCATATAGTGTAGGCCATACAAGTTATTCTTTTCTTTTTTTTTTAATATATTTTATTGATTTTTTTACAGAGAGGAAGGGAGAGGGAAAGAGAGTTAGAAACATCCATCAGCTGCCTCTTGCACACCTCCTACTGGGGATGTGCCCACAACCAAGGTACCTGCCCTTGACTGGAATCGAACCTGGGACCTTTCACTCTGCAGGCCGACGCTCTAACCACTGAGCCAAAGCAGTTAGGGCAATACAAGTTATTCTTTAAGGAAAAAGTATTCAGCGGCACTAGGGGGAAAACCAGGTATGTTCAGAGTTTTGCTGTGCCTGTTTCCTATTACAGACTCAAAATTTTAGACCAGTGGTTCCCACTAGGTACAGAATATTGAAATAAATACTGCATAGTAAAATAAAATACTTTTGTTAGAATGTTTAAACTGGAGAAGAGGCACCAGATGGTCACAGTTAGGGTACTCTGTAAAGCAGGTCAGATGACTGATACCTGAGATGCATCTGGCCTAGGACTGTCCCAGGTGGTGTGGGTTGTCAGAGCAGAGGTTCAGATTACTGGGCCCCACCCGTTTCTGAGTCAGGCCTTCAGTGTTCCGTTTCTAACAATTTCCCTGCTGATGCTTATGCTTCTAGCCCAGAGACCACACTGCCAGAACTATCGGAGGGCAGATTAGGCAGGGACAAAACTCCTTAGGAGAAATGTACTACATTTTGAGATACGATGAAGAATGGAGGCAGGGTAAACCATGATTGTTATATATGGACTGTCCACCTGACTCAAGTCCATGGCCTTTGACAAATCACCAAGCATATTTTGCATTAAGTTCAAAATAAAATGCAAACAGGGTCTGGCTCTGTACCTGGTTACTATGGTGTGTAACCAGGGAAGCTTTAGTAAACATCACCTTACTGAGACAGGTTTGGACATGCATTTTTAAATCTCTCTGACTAATAGAAGTGAAATTATTTATAATTATATAATTTTCTTTTTTAAAATTCTGATAGGCTTATACCAAAGTTAAAATTAAAAACTCTATCCAAGTCACCATCAAAAACAGGATTCTTATTAACTATATGTTTTGCCACTTTCTTCAACAAACCTATAATGAGCTACCAAGCATTTCATATCAACATTGACTGGTTGCCAGGGAGACTCCACTGCCACTCTGTACAAGCTCATGTTTCCTGTCTCCCATTCTGCTAAAAGGAGGGGAACTCAGGGGTCTAGGGCAAGATGCTTGGGAAATAGAGGCTACAAATACAGCCTAATAATAGAGATCTGAAGTGAACAATATGTTCTCTCTCTATTCCACCCGTTAGCAGCAAAAGTACTTGAGTTCAGATGATACAACGTGAAGGTTTACAGGCAGAATACCAGCATCCAAGAACAGTCAGAAAATCCTTCCTTGCAAAATCCCAGGGAAAGGCCAGGGGGAGTCAACATCTACCTGCCAGATCCAAATTTCTCCCATCCTTGGCTTCACTGGAGTCAGGAAAGCTCCCCAATACGAGAAACTCTGCTGTTCTGTATAAAATTGCTCTTCATAGTCACCCCAGCCAGAGGTAAGGCCAGTTTCTTCACAGAGTTCCAAACTTTTGGACTTCCAGAAACTATTTGTTTCTCTTCCAGTACTGTGCCATTGACTCTTGCATGAAATTCTGGAATGCTGGCTCTTCACGACTTTCCTCCGTAACTGCAAGGAAAGGAAGGTCAATTCTTGTCAAACCTGCCGTTAGACAGGAAATGAGACCCGCCACCCGTCCCTCAGACACAGTGCCTGCTTCTAAGTGCTCGCTTCTCCCAGTCAGGAAAAACCTCCCAGAGCATGCTTACCAGGTGCCAAAAATGTACAGTTTCTTTTATCTGTAAATGGGGGAAAAACCTCCCTCATAAAGTAACTAAAATGAGGTCCCACTCCTAAGTATTTTTATCCAAGGGAAATTAAAACATGTTCACACAAAGATTTGTTAATGAACGTTAATATCAGCTTTAGTTATCAGAGCTAAAATCTAGAAATAACCCACATGTTAACCAGGTGGTAAATGCATAAACAAAGTGTGATAGATCCATATAATGGAGTATTACTCAACTGTAAAAAAACACTACTAATGCATGCAACAAATCACAAAAACATTATACTGAGTGAAAAAAGTTGAATGCAAATTAAATACTGTCATTCCAATTATATGACATTCTGGAAAAGGCAAAATTATAAGAACAGAAATTAGAACAGTGATTGCCAGGAACTAGGTATGCAGGAAGGGACTGAATAAAAACGGGCATGAGAGAACTCGGGAGGTAATGGAAGAAGTGTTCTGAATCTTGATTATGATGGTGGTTACAAGACTGTATGTGTTAAGACTCCTTAAGAGGTGCTGCCTCCCTCCCTCCTTTTTTTTCTCTCTCTCTCCCTCTCTCCCCTCCCTTCCTCCCTCTCTCTCTCTCATGCCTGAGCTTTTCCCTCCTTCTCTTCTTCCCGCAGACACCTTACCTTTGCCTTTCTCTCTCCTAAGCTCCAAGGATCCTCTTGGAGGGCCTCGCTGAGCCTCACTTCTACCTCTGTAACTTACTTTCTTTCTTTTTTTCTTTTCTTTTTGAATATATTTTATTGATTTTTTTACAGAGAGGGAGAGAGATAGTTAGAAACATCGATCCCTCTGTAACTTTCTAAATAAACTTTCTCTTATAATTTGGGGAGGGGGGGAACACAACTCATCAAACTAGAACTTTTAAAAGGTGGATTTTACTCTATAAATTACACTTCAATAAATCTGATTACATGAGACACCTCACATGTTAGCATCCAGTGCGTTGGAATAAAGAGAAGTCTGCTCTTGGTCATAGCGAGGCTCTAAAAGGGCTCTTTCAAGAAACAGATTCTGCTCACGTCCCATAGAACTATGCCAACTTAACCCTTCTGGCTTTCCAGAGCCATTTGAACCTCAAAGTGTTACAGTCCCTTCAGATCTGCTGAGGCCTCCTTATGTTTTCTTGAAACAATTACAATAAACCAAATCCTAGATTCCTAAAACTGCATCGGGACCTAACCTGAGAAGACAGGCTAATAAAAGGCCTGTAATCAGCTCAATATTAACCATTCAGCAGGAAGGCCAGGAACTCCCAATACATGGGATTCTTTCCTGGTGCTATACCTTAACCATCTCCTCTCTCCCAATATTTTTTCTTTTTGTTAAACCTTACCTACGGATATTTTTCCATTGATTTTTTTTTAAGACAGTGAAAGGGATGGGGAGTAAGAGAAACATCAATGTGAGAGAGACACAAAGATTGGTTGCCTCCCATACATACCAGGGGATCAAGCCTGCAACCGAGGCACATGCCCCTGACCAGAATCGAACTTGCGACCCTTCAATCTGCATATTCGAGACCTTCTCTTAACAAGAAGGTCCTGACCAAACTATGTGAGAACAAGCAGCTAGTCTGCTTTCATGAGCCCCCTCAGCCCCTTCTCACCTCTGTGGTCAATATCATCAGTGTCGCTGTCTGCTTCTTCATCCTCTTCATCCAAGGTTCCCCGAGTCAGGATCAAGTCAGAGGGGTCCCGCCCAGAAGATAAGCCGTCTACAGAGAAAACACCAGCGACAAGTCATGAACACATGCCTCCTCCCAAAGGGGATTCTGAATCGGTAAATAACTACAATGTTGGATTTGGCTGGATGAAAGTGGGTATTCTTCAGAAATAAGAGGGGTAGGAGGAGTTAAGGAAAACTGAATATAATAATAGAGGCAATGCCCTAACTGGTTTGGCTCAGTGGATAAAGCATCGGCCTATGGACTCAAAGGTCCCAGGTTCGAGTCCAGTCAAGGCCAAGTACCTTGGCTGTGGACACATACCCAGTGGGGAGTGAGCAGGAGGCAGCTGATCAATGTTTCTCTGTCATCAATGTTTCTAAGTCTCTATCCCTCTCCCTTCCTCTCTGTAAAAAATCAATAAAATATATTTTTTAAAAAAATAATAATACTAATAGAGGCAAATTCCCTACTTAGGGAAGGAAACTCAATAGGGCTGGGCTCCAATAATCAGGAAAAAGTATAATGAGATCATTCCTAGGCATGGGATTCAGCCTATAGGAGTTGGTTTCTGTAAGAAGCTGAAACCATGCCAAGTAACCTAAAGCCAAGGCAGCACATGACCACTCTCTCTTCAGGTGCCTAAGAGGTCAAGCAAGATGAGCTAGGGAATAGGGCCTCAAAAAGCAGCAAACCCAGGGGCACAAAGCTCACGTGGCCCTGGTCCTGAGAAAGGATGATGGCACGGTGTGTCAACACTCCATGCTTCATTCCATGTCCAACTCAGAATTTCGAACTGTACTTGTGATTCCCCCAAGTAATTTACTGAAACTCCTCCAACTTTTAAGAGGTTATCTAAGTACAGCAGACCCTTTACAACACATTTAACAGTTGCCATTTCATGTATTCGAGTGATCCCAAAGACCAGAGCACATAGAAATTGACATTGCTGAGGTGTGCAACAAGGACGGCAGAGGCATGTTCATGTAACCGGTCAACCCAGCCCATTTCTAGCATCTCCTCCAAGCAGCTTTGCATGTTCTCTACTAGGAGTATAGCAACAGCTTTCCTGAATAGAACTTCACGCCTTTAAAGGCCAGCCCATCAATAAGTGTGGATGGGTGGGAGTACATACATTTAACTAGAAATTCCTGGAGAATCACTGACAAAACTCAAAAGTCAGAAAAGTAGCAGAATAAAAAGACGAATGCACAAAAACATAACCACTTAGAAGATATAGTATTTTCAACACTAACAGGGAAGGAAAAAATCCTTGAAATAAATTTAGTAAGAAATATGCAAACTCTCCATTAGGAAAACATTCTCCTCTTCTCTTTCTGCTTTTAAATATAAGTAACTTCCTGCTGAGCAGAAATGACATATCCACTTTCAGTCCCTAATACCAAGAGACCCTCCAATACCTGTAGCAGTTCCTGTGTCCAAGGCAACAGAGCCCATATCTTTCTGAAGGCGTTCTAGTTGTTCTTTCTGCTGCTGGCTCTGTGCACTGGCCTGTATATGTAGAGAAAACTATCATCAGACTCAAAAAAGAGCCCCAAGTTAGATGTACCTTCTGACTGGAGATGACCAGTTATACAAATGCCAGAAACTACCTAAACATTGAGGCAGATAAGGGATGGCAGATACGGAGATAGAAACACTGAGCAGAATGGGTCCAGATTAGCAGTTCAGGCTGCAGGGCTGTGGAGACTGAATCAGAAACTTCAGAAACGGGACACAAAGGACCCCTCAATCAGATACAGCAGGATGGCTCGGTGATATGGGCCCAGTGCGGCCAATGGGGACCGGACACCAGACCCGCTGAAATAAGAGTTATGAAGCACTTCTCCATTCCTAAACAGAACTCTACAACTAGCCTTTAAATGGACCTTGGAGTAGGGGTGGGGGGAGGGTGCAATAAGGGCTCAGCACCCTACATATAACAAGAAAATCTGGTTTAAAAAAATTTTTTTTAATATATTGATTTTAGAGGGAGAGGAAGGGGAGGGGTGGTAGAGACCCATCTATTTGTTGGCATATCAGAACGACGCTCTAACCAACTGAGCTCCCTCCCTCACCAGGGCAGAAAAATCTGGTTTTTTAAAACTGCAAATAAAGAAAAGAAAAATAATTTAAGGGGCCTTTCTACATCCAGACTGCACACATAGACATTAACAAATTTAAATTAATGAGTATCTAAAAGACACACCGATGGCCGAAACAGAAGTACTAATGGCAGGAGGATAAGGCTATGGTTTGAGGTTGTTTTTTAATGGCCCTAAAATACACAAACAGCCTCCTCTCTTACCAGTGATTTCTTCAGTCGTTCATATTCAGGACGATACTCCCTGAAAGAGAAACAATTTATAAATTGCTGTGTTTAAAGTGTGTCCTGCCTGCCCCCACATCACTTCTGTTCCTAGGGCTCTGAAAATAAATAAAAAAGTCTTGCTTAACTGAATGTCAGGCATAACAAAAGTGTAATTCACTGAAATCCTCTCCCTATGGAATTAAAAGCCAAGGTACCTGTCCTCACCCCTGAAACTAGAAAAATGTCTGACTGTTGTGCTGGAAAGATGAACTCTAGAGACATCAACTAATGAGCTTATTAGCATTCATATGGATAAACATTTGAGATGAGTAACAGAAGCGAGGACTGTTGGGTTCAGGAAGCCCAATACATATTAGCTTTTAATTATGTGGTTTTAACAGGGCAACTATGAAAGGATACAAAAGTCTTTGATCACACACACATACATACACACACACTCTCACACCCCTTATCTAATAAACTCAAAATAATGTGTCTGAAAACCACAATGTGTTTGTTAGGATCTTGCTAATTATGGGACCAAAGGCGCATGTGGGGTGCAGCAACTAACAGGCTACAGACCCAAGGGCAGTATCTACATGCTCTGACTCCACTTTCCTTTAGTGACTGGCATTCCAGTATTAATTATGGCAAGTGATAACAATGACTTATTATGAAATGTGCTTCCTGTGTGTCAGCAATTGCGCTGGGTGCTCTAGATGTTTTCTCAAATACTTCGCTCAGCGACCTTAGCTATACATGCTATTGTCCTGAAGCACAGCACTCCATCTTGTCCCCGTAACCGCTATTCTGTAAAAACTGCCGATAGAAATTTCCCACCACGCACAGGTAGTCTTTTGTTCTGTAAACGAACTCTGCTATACTTGGCTTCTGGAAGCATACCTGCTCCAATAATAAGGAAAATAAGCTCAATTATCTGGCCTTGCAAGCCACTCTGCTGCCGTCCCTGGTTACTCCCATGCCTTTTAGTTATCGAAACTGTACTGTGCTCAGGTTACTGAGTTGGGCTGTGCTCAGGTTACAAGCTTCCCGAAAAATATCTACATAAGCTCTTTACAAAGCCTGCAAACGGTCCAGAAACCCCATATTTAGGAGACAAAGGGACTGGGGAGTGTAAAGGGAAAGTTTACTCCATATTCTTTGCTCAGACACTGGAGGCTACTCCTCTGAGACAGTTAACGTAATAAAGACTCCAAAATTGGCTTACTAAGGCATCTTCTGTTCAGCTCGCTGATTTCCAATATAACAATCCCTGAACTACAACTGAGGAAAACTTGCAGAAGCTATTTATTAAGTGAAGGAAACCGAAATCCAACTCTTAACTGTCTGACTCCAAAGCATTAATGCTAATGGGGTCAGCCAATGTGAAAAACGGGTCAAATCAAGTCCGTTGCCTATTTTTATAAATGCTGTTTTACCGGAACACAGCCACGTTCATTCATTTATAAGCTGTCTATGGATGGTTTTTGCTACAATGACAGAGTTGAACAGTTGAAACCGAGATCACAAAGTGTAAAATAATTATTACCTGGCTTTTCACAAAAAGCCTGGTGACTCCTGCCTGCTCTTACTCATTAAATGCAATGAAGATTTTATACTCCTATTTTTTAAAAAAAGTTAATGGGGTTTAGTGACCCATAAGTGTGGTGAGTACACATACACATGGCAAATATAATACATATACTATGAAAACCAAAAAAACTTTGCCTGGCAAAATTGCTATCATATCAGAATTATGGGTCATTAAGAATGTCATCAATAGACTTTTCCTTGGTTCTCACCTTTCATATTCTTCCGCAGCACCGGTGACTTGCACAAAGAGTTCATCTAAGCCTGTCCCCAGAACAGCAGACACACCTACCACCTGACAAAAGCAACATTAATGCCACTGAGCAAACAGATGTGTATTTTTTAATGGTGTACATTATTTTGTTCAAATTTCCTAAAAATCTTCATAAAGAAGTTTAGATACTTAAACAAGTCTCTGGCAAAGAATAAAGCTAAACCAAAAAGCAGCATGTCTACTAAAAAGTCATGGACATAAGTCTAAGGAAAATAGAGATTGACAAGAAAGGTAATTAGGAACAAACCAGAAGCGGGGCTTTTTATCTATTCTCTATCAAATCAAACCACTGTTTGTTCTCTATGAAATTAGTATCTCAGTGCCTTTACTTGGGCAATTAACATACGCTCTGCCACCCATACCCACTTTTGCTGATACAAATCTTACCTTTCCTTCAAAGCATACCTCTAAAACTATAGCCTCCAAAATTTCTCATCTCAAGTGATCTTACCCCTCACTACCATCAGGGCCAAATTCCAATCTTTCTTAATTCTGTGTGTAGCCTTCTCTTCTAACTAGACCATAAACTCTCTGAGGGTAGGGTCTCTATATATTTAATAAGTTAATGCTTTAAAATTTACTTTTCAAAAAGTAACGAACTTCCTTCCTAAGACAGTTCAAAGCCAGTGCTATGGTTAAGAGGTTACCGGGGGAGACTGTCGGTGTGAGCAGAAGAAAAGGTTTACCCTGAGCGAGCTGTAGAATTCATCTAACACCAAGCTCATTGAACGAGTCAGGTTACTGACATATGTGGTCTCTTGATTCAAGGCATCTTGGAAAGCCTCAAAATCTTGCATCCATTCTACTGCAAAGCTGTGATCAATGATGTCAGTCTGCAACAGAGAGAAGCCAACTATGAGAAGCCAGAGATGAATTTAGACACCAAATACCCCCCCTTTTTTTTTAAATTAAGTAGTGATAATAACAAGCAATTATTCAGGGGTGAGGGGAGGTAGAGGAGGGTATAAGGGAGACAAATAGTGATGGAAGGAGACTTGACTTGGGGTGATGAACATACAATACAGTGTACAGATAATGTATTATAGAATCGTACATCTGAAACGTATATAGTGTTATTAACCAATGTCACCCAATAAATTCTATAAAAATAAAGAAAACAATCATTCATATGTTTTCTTTCTCTGCTTTCCCCAGTTCCTCTTCCACTACGACAAGCCATAAAGAACCAAGACTGTTGTATAGTGTTAATTAAATGAAGGTGTATGTTCTCTTCACTATCCACTGCCTAGTGACCATGACCACAGTGGATGCCAGCCCACTCCAGGCTCAAAGTCAACCAGTCTGCTGTATCCTAGCTAACAACCCACAGGGAAGTTTTGTCTTTTTGTTTTAGTTGCCACTTCCAATAGACTAGCAGTCCCATCTCTGCCCACAGTCTCAATTCTGAGGGATAAGCCACACCCTACAAGCGAGGGCTGCTCTATCTAGGCTGAAATAACTTTGGATGAAAGTCAGTGACAAATACTCAATCTGACTGAATCTTCTTCCTAGAAGTGCCCATTACTGTTTCAGTTAAGCTTGAATCTGCTCTCCGGCATCTCAATAGCGTCTCCCACCTATTCCAAATCTTCCAATCACACAAAGTTCTGATGAAAAACAAATACAGTACTGATCCACTTACTTTATTCATGACGACAATGAAAGGAAGCTTGGTTTTGTACAAGATGCTGAAAATCAAACATCAGACATTAGTAAAAACACTCTAGCTCTTGTTTACCATGTCAGTCATTTGGAACTGAGAAAAGGGGAATGAGTTCAGACTCTAAGTGTAAGGTATCCATTCTTACACGGCACAAAAGAGGTAGTTTTTTGTGCCGTGTAAGAGAAAAACCTCCCCAAGAGAAAAACCTCCCCCACCATTACACAAACACACACGCATAACTCTTTCTTTAAGAATGCTTCGCTACTGATTCGTGTGTGTGTGTGTGTGTGTGCGGTTGCTTGGTTTTACCAAATAATTGTCTTTTTAACAACTAATATAAAAATGAACAAATGGCCCTAGCTGGTTTTGCTCAGTGGATAAAGTGTCAGCCTGTGGACTGAAGGGTCCCAGGTTCAATTCCAGTCAAGAGCACGTGCCTGGGTTGTGGGCTTGATCCCCAGTAGGAGACGTGCAAGAGGCAGTCAAACAATGATTCTCTCTTATCGTTGATGTTTCTATTTCTCTTTCCCTCTTCCCTTCCTCTCTGAAATCAATAAAGATATATATATTTAGATATATATAGATATATAATTTTCTTTTTAAATGAGCAAATGCCATCAGTCATCAGATTTCTATTTGGACTAGAATTTATTGCATTAAATAAGACATCCCTAATCATACTAGAAGGGGCAAATGTTGGTGATGGCTTTTCTGTACCCCCAAAAACCCAATTCTCTCAGCTTCAGTAACGGCATGCCTTGCTCCTAGATCTAATGTACTGACATAACCTAGAGAGGTATGTCCTCCCTCTCCTAATCGTACCACACTTGGGGCAAACCTGTGTATTTTAGAATTATGGATAAACCTTTTTACTCATGATCTCCCCCCATGTTATAATTTCTGTATCATGATACAGAAAAGGAGCTGTTTTATTCAGACTTGGACCTCATTGAACTGGGAGCCACTACCGAAAGATTCATATTCACACCCTACCTCTTTCAGTAGCAAGCAAGGAGGAAGATGAGAAGTTGCTGACCGAGAATGCCAAGGGCACATGTGCCTCTTTTCTCTCCTGACCCCTCCCCAACTCACAACCACTAAACTGAGTGGCAAACCTGAATGCGCACAAATCTCAGGATAAGCACTCAGGACTCAAAGAAGAAGAGGAGGCCTCATACCTTGATGTACTGTCATGCCCAGAAACAATCAGTTACCTGCAGGCATAGAGCATGTTGGACATGAAGGTCACTGGGTTGGTACTTCTTGAAGTGTCCATTACATAAATGACAATCGTTGGAAACGAGGATGCCTAAAGCCACAAAATAATCAAAACCTTAGACAGCGGGCTCATAATCTATCCCCAAATTTTTCCTATCTACTTTAGCAAGAGAGAACCACTTTACAGAGCTTCTATAACACTCTCCCACATAGGTGCCAGGCAATAAAAAGAGACTTACCAGTCTAGCTCTCAGTAATACCTACAATACTCACCAGAGCCTCTGTGATGATTGTCCCAGAAGCTGACCAGGTGAACACTTCAATCTGCCCAGGTGTGTCAATCAAGACATATCTGTGTCGAGAAAGACCATTAATGAAGTATGACACTTGTACAATGCTGAAAATGCCCCATTACACAAAACACCGAACTACTGGTCATCCAAGATTGGAATGCCCTCTTCACACTGCTAGTCTATCTTCCTCCAGTCATCTTTGAAATGTGTTCCATATTCCCCCAGGCTTTGTTCAATGTCCAATATTCATGCAGCAGTCCATAAATTACTGCAAATGGTCACAGGGGACTCTGTGATCGTTATAGAAACATACTGCATTAAAAATGAGATAAGAAAAACCAAAATATAAATCTCTTGGGAAACTATCCAGTTGCTTAGAAGAGGAGGTAGGACAGGGAAGTGATAGCTAAAGAATGTAAGGTTTCTTGTTGAGGTGATAAAAATGATCTAAAATTGATGATGGTTGCACAATTCCGTGACCATATTAAAAGTCAGTGGATTGTATGTTTTAAATGGGAGAATTGCATGAAATTCTCAATAAAGCTGTTTTAAAAATGAGCAAAGAATTTAAATAGACACTTCTACAAATATACACCAATGTCCAATAAATAGATGAAATGATGCTCACTGTCATTAATCCTTGAGGGAATACAAATCAAAACCACAATGCTGGGTCAATCAGGGAAAAAGGAAACATAATGTAAAACTTTAGACAAAAAAAAAAAAAAAAAGAAAAGAAAGAACAGAATCAGAAGTTGGAGAAAAAAACACACACAATGCGATACCGCCTCACACCCACACACCCACTAAGACAATTACAATAAAAAACAAAGACATAACAAATATTGACAAAGACGTGAAGAAACTGGAACCCTTATGCACTGCTAGTAGGAATGTAAAATGGAGCAGCCAATAGGAGCTGGGGAAAAAGAAAGATTGCTAATGTGTATGACGTTTCTTTTTGGATAATAAAGATGTTCTGAAATTAGATAGTAGGAATCAATACACAATTTTATGAGTCTACTAAACACTACTAAATTGTATGAAGGAGTGAACTTTATGGTATGTGAGTTTATATCTTAAGAAAGATTTTTTTTTTAAATATATTTTTATTGATTTCAGAGAGGAAGGGAGAGGGAGAGAGATAGAAACCAATGAAAAAGAATCACTGGCCGAAACCAGTTTGGCTCAGTGGAGAGAGCGTCGGCCTGTAGACTGAAAGGTCCCAGGTTCGATTCAGGTCAAGGGCATGTACCTTGGTTGCGGGCACATCTCCAGTAGGGGGCGTGCAAGAAGCAGCTGATCGATGTCTCTCTCTCATCGATGTTTCTAACTATCCCTCTCCCTTTCGCTCTGTAAAAAATCAATAAAATATATTTTTTTTAAAAAGAATCACTGATTGTCTATTTCCTGCATGCCCCTTACTGGGGACCGAGCCCGTAATCTGGGCATGTGCCCTTGACTAGACTCTTTAGTCCCAGTGTGCCCAGAACACTTTAGTCTATCCACTGAGCCAAACCAGCTAGGGCTCAAAGATATTTTTAAAAACTACCTTTTATGATGCTATTTTTGCAAAACACCTTATCCTTCCTTTCTTCTACTTATGTATATATGCATAGAAACATATGAAATGATCGTCACTGATAGTAATGATAATTATTTCTAGTGGGTGATGAATGCACTTTTTAAATGATGTATGGTTTGAATTGTTTTTTTAAATATATTTTTATTGATTTCAAAGAGAAAGTAAAAGGGAGAGACAGAAATATCAATGAGAGAAAATCATCGATCAACTGCCTGCCGTATGCTCCCTACTGGGGATCAAGCCCACAACCTGGGCATGTGCCCTGATGGGGAATCGAACCATGACCTCCTGGTGCATGACCTCTGAACCACACCAACCAAGCTGAATTCTTTATTAGGGTTATATATCTTTTTTTATAAAAATAATTATCTCTTCTTTTTTTTAAGCAAACCTATTAAAAACCTATTAACAGTTAATCTATTAACAGTGGGTAATAATAATATGAACAAATATTTTATATTTTGATACTTTCAAAATTAAAAAACAATTATCCTCTGATTTATGTAAATTATATTCATTTAAATAAGGGTTAGAAAGATGTTTCAGAGATTTTAATGCCAACAAATATGGTTTCCCAAGAGAAAACAGAGACATTTTCAAAATGTCTTCTAAGAAGCCATGGGCATATACCAAAATGGTTGGGGATAGAATACAATTAAATTTAGCTCTAAACTATATAGCATCTTAAGGATTTTCTTGACTATCTTTTTTTCACTTCTAATAGTTTCATCTTAATCTAAACTCTTTCAAAACTTAATGCTAACCCAAAATTTTTCAAAAAAGCCTAGAAACGTGTTAACTATAGAGTATTAAACAGGCGCTAAACCGAAATCACTTACTTAGACAAGTTCTGGGCCTTCTCAATAAACTTCATCACCTAAAAGAAAAAGATGCCCATTACAACAGGAGCTGATTTCAGCATAAAATCACAGGGCCCTCTCCATTGGCCCACTTCATAGGTACCATCAACTATTGAATCTGTGTTCTCAATCTTAGGACACCAACTAATAAACGCACTGAACCACAGAAACAGCTACATCAGCAGCCCTGCAGCACCCTGGGGCACAGGAAAGGGTCTGAGAAGCTGAAGACTTGATCTGTCACTGTCAAATCACTTCTCTTGATACTTTGCAAAATGTTAATAGCTTGTCTCACGGAGTGACATCAGGGCAAAAAACTGATTACAAAGCACTCTTAAAACAGAGGGTGACAGAGAAAACTTAAATGATGATAACTATTTGTCACAAATTAAAAAAGCCCCATTACCTTTCTGTTCCATATTTGCTAGCCCATCTCACCCCATCTTACCCCCATCCCTTTACTCCATCCTCAGGGTAACACTATAAGCCAGTAACAGATCAAGAAATAAACAGTCTTCTGTATTTATGTTTTATTGGCTGTCCCAAATATTAAATGTCAAGTGTTCATAAAACTGATCATCCTCTCATAGCCTACTTCTGTGTCCACCAAAATGCCTACTATTTTCTACTAGGGGTCCGGTGCATGAAATTCGTGCACAGAGGGGGGCAGTGTCCCTGAGCCCAGCCTACACCCTCTCCAATCTGGGACCCCTCAAGGGATATCCAACTGCCTACAGGATCAGGCCTAAATGGGCAGTCGGACATCCCTCTCACAATCCAGAACTACTGGCTCCCAACTGCTTGCCTGCCTGCTTTCCTGATTGCCCCTAATTGCTTCTGTCTGCCAGCCTGATTACCCCCTATCCACTCCCCTGCCAACCTGACTGATGCCTAACTGCTCCCCTGCCAGCCTGTTTGCCCCTAACTGCCCTCCCCTGCAGGCCTGGTCCCCCTAACTGCCCTCCCCTGCAGGCCTGGTCCCCAATTGCTCTCCCCTGCATGCCTGGGTCCCCCGCAACTGCCCTTCCCTATAGGCCTGATCACCCCCAAGTTCCCTCCTCTGCCAGCCTGGTCACCCCTAATTGCCCTCCCTTGCAGGCTTGATCACCCCCAACTGCCCTCCCTTGCAGGCCTGGTCCCTCCAACTGCCCTCCCCTGCTAGCCTGATTGCCCACAACTTCCCTCCCTTGCAGGCCTGGTCCTTTCCAACTGCGGTCTCCTGCTGGCCATCTTGTGGCAGCTATCTTGTGTGTTGGAATAATGGTCAATTTGCATATTACTCTTTTATTAGTTAGGACAGAGGCCTGCTGCATGGGTGAGGGCCAGCTGGTTTCCCCTGAAGGGTGTCCCGGACCAGGGTGGGGGTTCCCTTGGGATGTTGGGTGGCCTGGGCGAGGGGTTTGTGGTGGTTTGCAGGCCGGCCACACCCCCCAGCAACCTAAGTAGAGGCCCTGCTACTGGGATTTACTTATTTTCTATAATTGAAACTTTGTATCCTTGAGCAGAGCTAAGCCTCTTCCTTGCTCCATGGCTGCAGCCATTTTTGTTGGGATTTATTTATCTTGTATAATTGAAACTTCGTAGCCTTGAGTAAAGGCCTGGACCGGCCAGGATGTGTGGAAAGCTTGGCTTCCTCTATTGACAGGGAAACCCAATACTCCTGCTCGCTCTGTGGCTGCAGCCATCTTGGTTGGGTTAATTTGCATACCCACTTCTGATTGGCTGGTGGGTGTGGCTTGTGGGTATAGCAGAGCAATGGTTAATTTGCATATAATTCTTTTATTAGATAGCCTATTTATATCCCAGGTTAATTGCTCTTCTTTCCCAACTTTATCAAACTAAGGTATTTAAGAACCACAGGTTTTTATACAGTCATGCCTATGTGAGTAAAAACAGACAGACATACCTGATCAAATCTAGTAGCAAAGAGATTGAGTGAGGTCACTATGCCACCATTGGGTCCAAGTCCATATCTGACACTAAGTTGAGGATTTAAATTGCTTATAGATGAATTCAGATGATGAAGTTCATACACAGAATATCATTCACACAAACATTATATTAGTGGTTCATTAATGAATATTAGCAAGCTAATCCTTGACTTAGTATGTACCACACAGCTGTAACTTTATAGGAAACATTCATCATCAAGGTCTTCTTCATTTATTTACTGTTTTACCGATGGCCAGGCAAAATGAATCAACTAAACGGACCAAAACATAATAGACAGATGCATGAGGCAGTGACAGCCTGCTAGCATTAGCTACTAAGATCATCTATATAACACTTCTTGCTCTCATCCTCACTAACCACACAACTTGATTATAATTTCCTACACAGACTTACCTAGAGAAAAAGGACACATTTCACACAGCAATGTACCAAAAGGTGATTCCTATTCATTTCTGGGTTCCCTAGTTTGAAGAGGTGATGACCAATGAATGTAGCTTCCAAGACAATACTAGTTTCTGGGTCCTAGGCACGCAACCAGCTAACTTCTTATTATCTATGCTCTCTAATTACAACAGCCCGTGGACTGGTAATTTGGTAAAATATCTAAAATTGCATGCTCAAAGAATATTACTAATCACCTACAATATTTATATCCAGATTTATCTTTCATTTTCCTAACTAATGACTTTAATCAAAATGATTTTGCTAGTATATTTCACAAGGAAACCCAAAAACATTCCTTCAAAGCTGCAAAATACACAGAGGGTAACTAGCCATAGATGAGTCAATACTGAAGAAGATGTAAAAAGGATACTGTTTCATAACTTCTTTATACTTCACAGTGTCACGAATATCTGAGGAGAGTGAAGAAATAATTAGAATTTAACACATCCTGGGTAAGAAACAATATAGCTTGAGGCTCTCCACCAATAATATCCTAAGCCAAGAGGTCTCTCAAATCATCTCTGCTTTCTCTAAGGGAAAAAAATAATAATAAGTTTCCCTCTATGCATGAGTTACTTTTCAAATTTGTTTTGTAATTTTTAAGCCAAGATTACTGAACTGTGATAGAAAAAGAAGCAAAATTGTGAGGAAAAGAATAGACGGGCAGAAGGTATTCTGTACTTTATCAGCAAGAAACTAAAACTAGCCTTTTAGTATTCTCTTGTTAGCATTCTCTTCTACCAGCTTCACAATGGTTTCTGTCCTTACAAAGGATAACTGTCAAGTCACCCATGAAGAATGTTACATTATACGTTTTCAAGCTACCATTGAGATGTTCTGAGATAGGAAGAAAATTTTATGCACTTAAATACCTTGTCAGTAACAATATGCATAGAAATCAAGAAAAAAATGCTTATTTCTTATTAACTGCTACTGATAACAAAGGTAATGTAAGTATAATTTTTAAAAAGGAGTTAATTTATTCAGTAATATCTATCTAAACCTACCTACCAGTCTATAAACCTACCCATCAACTGTTAGAATCACATCCTTTAAGTGAGATGATGGGTGATTTTCTTCCCCAAATCCTTTGCTATATATATATATATATATATATATCTCCAGCAACCTTCGGTGTAGAGAATAATGCTCAAGTAACTGAGCCACATTAGCTAGAGTACAATCTCTGCTTTTTAATATAAGGCCTTCCTTTATTAGCTTGCTTGGGTTATAAGCATTTTAACAGGATTAAGAAGAGAAAAGATTATCACAGTGATAGCCTAGATCCGGAAGCCTAGATCCTAAGAAGAATCATGACAATGGACCACATCCATTCTTATCTTTTTACTAGAGGTCCGGTGCACAAAATTCATGCACAGGAAGGGTCTCTAGGCCTGTCCAGTGATCAGAGTCCATCTGCAGGGCAACCAGAGGGGCGATTTCTATTACAATAACTGAGAACCTCTCCCCAAAACAATGCACACAGACATACCTATGCACATTTTTCCATGTAACTTTGGGGGTGGAAGCAAGGTTCCTACAAATCATTAAGTGAATTACCACACAAGAACCCTTATATTCTAACTAAACTTTGGGATAAGAAACTAAATAGAAAGGTGCATATATCAGAGCCTGCTGAAGGGTTTAGGGCCTAGAAGTGAGAAACCACTTCATTTCCCCAAACAACAATAGCCTGATACCTCAGGGTCAGAAAGGAGAAAAAATGCTGAGTAGAAAGGAAACAAAGGGAAAGGAGTAAACAAAGAGAAAATGTGAATAAGGCAGAAGCCTGTTCAGGGATTCTAGCAAATCCAAGGGAAATGAAAGTAGGTAGTTTAGAAAAAAATGAAAGCATTGAAAACTGGCAGGCTGGAGGGTTTCCATTCCAAGAAACTTTATACAAAATGGAAGTTTACTCACCAATATTGGCAGGAAAGGGAACTTCATGCACAGCAGGGTCGAGATTGATCACATAAGGCGGACAGCCTTGGTTATGCAGATGTCCTGTGAGCCTCTGCAGAGATGTGAGGTGCCAGATAGAGACAAAGAGGGCATGATAAGAGGACAAAGGACATTTCCCTCTATCTGAAATATTCACCTCCAACATTCAACTCTCAATTGAAATGCAACCTTTATTTATTACCCATTTTTCAGAGCCTCCTCTTCCCCCCACCATTTATTTACTTGCTTTGTGTGGGCTTTTTAACCCATCACCTCCAATAAACCAGTAGTTCCATGAAAACAGAACCCTGTCAACCTCATTTTCACTGTATCCTCAGTGCCTGTGTTTGACTCAGAATGATAACAATAACCAGGCAGCAAGATCTCAAATGCTCCAAAGAATGAAAGTTTTACAGTTTCTTTTACTCACGCATTTGGAATTAAGGAGGCAACGTAAGATTACATAAAAGTGGGAGAAAGAAAGGCGGAAAGTGGATAGTTAGATTACATACTCTCTTGAAAAAGAGGCCATTTCAAAGGTGAGTTAACCTAGATGCGCACGCACGCGCACACACACGAACAGGGCTTGCTTAGAACAAAATATAAACCTTTTACCAAAGAAGTTGTATGTGCCTGGGGTGTGACTGCCCATCAAGACCAGCCCAGTTAAGAATTTATGATCCATATTATCTCACTCGTAGGTGGAGTCTAATGAACAAAATAAAACAGAAGCAGGCTCATAGATAGAGGACAGACTGACCACCGTCAGAGGAGAGGTGGGGTTGCAGTGCTGGGTGAAAAGGGTGAAGAGGTTAAGCAAAAAAAAAACAAAAAACCCATAGGCACAGACACAGCAGGGTGACCGCCAGAGGGGCAGAAGGGCCGGGGGCTGGTAGAAGCGGGTAAAGGGGGGATAAACGGTGGAGGAAGGAGACTTGACTTGGGGTGGAGGACACAATACAACATCCAGATGAGGTGCTAGAGAACTGTACACCTGAAACCTACGTGCTTTCATTAACCCATTGCACCCCAGTAAGTTCAATTAAAAACCAATTTATGATCCAACCACCCTGTGAGGTTACTTCCGGTTACAGTTATTACTTTATTACCGCACCCCTTTTTTGTTCACACGTGAACTACGACAGGCGCAAAAGAAATACGTAATTCTTTAGCCATCTCTACCAAAAGCCTGTGTGGTAAGACTCTGCAGCCCAGTGGTTCTCCGCCTTCCTCAGGCCGCGACCCTTGCAGACAGCTCCTCATGGGGTGGTGACCCCCAACCATGAACTGTTGCTCCTGTGATGCATCGGGATGTAAATATCCGCATTTTCCGATGGCCTTAGGCGACCCCTGTGAAAGGGTCGTTGGACCCCAAAGGGGGTCGCGACCCCCAGGTTGAGAACCGCTGCTCTGCACTCTCTTCGCCGCCAGTTAACTTGTAAGCTTCCGCCTTCAAGCCCACAATTTTGGCGGCAGGACAATCGCGGGACCACGGGGTAAGCGGCACCCAGTAAGCCCTCAAGGAGCCTCCATGAACCCAGGGTACGATGCAAGGTCTCGCCCGCCCAGGGACCCCGAAAGCCACGCGCCGGCCCCCGCGCACTCCTCAGAGAGACCGCCCCGCCCTCCTCCCGGCCTCCCACCCCCGCCCGCGCCATGCACCTCACCTGCACGAAGGTGGTCTTCCCAGACCCCGCCATTCCCAACACCAACAGACACACGGGGCCCCGAGGCCCCCCGGAAGCCTGAGGCTCCGCTGCCGCCGCGGGCGCCGCCATCTTCCTCCTGGCCCCGCCCACTCGACCATCGAGACGTCACGTGGCCAGAGAGACTTCCGCCTCCGCGGCTGTGCCAGAGCGGAAGTGGCTCCCAGCGGCTCGGAAGAGCATCCTCCTGTCCCGGCGGGGCTCGGGGGCCCGCGAGGCACTGAGCCGGGGGGCGTGGGGGGCGCTGGGAGGACTGGGGCGAGCCGCCACGGGGCCTGGGACGGTCCAATGAGATCCCGAGGGCGGGGCTCCCGCGATACAAAAAAAAAAAAAAAAAAAAGTGCCATTCATTTCGGCCCCCAAAGCAGCCAGGACTAGAGGAGCCTCCGGAGCACCGACTGCCAGGGCTGAACCGGGCGGAGGGGGTGCGGAGGGGGACGGGCCTGGGCTGGAGTGGCCGCGAAGCCAGGGGGTGCCCGGCAGGTGCAGAGACCGCTGAACCGAGAAACTGGCTTCGCGTGGTCGACGCCCCTGACACTAGCTCCTAGTCCCGCTGCGTGGACGGCGCCAACCCCTGGGGGTGACCGCTAGGCTCCCCGGAGCAGGGAGGTGCTGCAAGGGGCGTTTCCTTGCACGAAAGCGTCCTCGGGACACCCACACGGTGGTGAAAGAGCTGAGAGACATGTATTCCTGCTCCTGACCACCGAGCCTGTTTGTTCTTGTGGCCCTTTGTGGCCAGCTGTTCACCAAGTCGTACAAGTAGATAGATCTGGGCTTCACACCGACCCCGGCTCTGCCACTTGCTAGCAGTGTGAATCGTGGCTAAGTTACTTAAAGGCTCCAAGACTTTCTTCTCTTTAAAATTAAGATATCTCATAGGGGGTGGTAGTGAATGCATATTACAAATTGTAAACTACCGTCCTTCCCCTTTGACCCCTGTCTGTATGCCCCTGCCTCACATAAGTGCTCAAAAAATATCTTCTTGTATGAATTAAAATACAATTGTGCGTTTGTTAACTAAATTTTCATGAAGAATCGATGGGGGAATGTTTCACTTGTTCTTCCTTCAAGTTTACTGAGGACTCCCAATGTAAGGTTGCAAAAATCAGGATTGGGCTGGGAAAAGAGTTAACACAGCTCGGCTTAAAATTATATCCCTCAGTTACATCCTATTATTGCAGTCTCAGGGTTGAGAACAGGGTGGAAACTCCCAGGATACTGTAACCCAGGTGTAGGTTGATAATCTTATGTAGAGAGATAGCCTGTAGCCAAATTGCAGAAAGAGACATGGCCCAGACATCTCCAGAGATAACCGTCAGCAGATAGCCTATAGTAAAATTATGACTAGAGACATGGTCCAGATGTCACCAGAAACTAACCCAGAGATAACCGTCAGCAGATAGCCTATAGTAAAATTATGACTAGAGACATGGTCCAGATGTCACCAGAAACTAACCCAGAGATAACCATCAGCCGCAGCCTGTTGTCACAACCCCATGGTAACCAGACGTATGTGGAGACTGTAAATTGTAAAATGTGGAGACTGCAAACCGTAAAATGTGTACAGGAATCAAGGAAGTAAAATTCTGTGTTGACCTCTGTATAACCCTGTTGCTTGTCACATAGTATATAAGCCTGACTCTGTATGGACTCGGGGCTCTCAGCCTCTGCTCTGTTTTCAGAGTACGTTGTGAGCCCCAGCATGCTTGGTCTGCAATAAACCCTTTGCTGTTTGCATGAGAACGTCTCTTTGAGTCTTCCTTTGAGCGGCGAGCTTTTCGACCCTAACACCAACAGTACCCGCTACATGGTATCTTAGTTTACTGATTTTTTGAAGCCAGGAAAGCCAAAAAATAAGAGGGAAGGGGAGCGATGGGGCTTTAAAAAAGGACAATGGTTAGCTAGTTTGGCTCAGTGGATAGAGTATGGGCCTGCGCACTGAAGAGTCCCAGGTTTGATTCAGGTCATGGGCACATACCCAGATTTGCCTATTGGATCCCCAGTAGGGGGCACGCAAGAGGCAGCCTACCAATGATTCTCATTATTAATGTTTCTCTCCCTCTCCCTTCCTCTCTGAATTCCATTTTTTAAAATGAATAATGGAAATGATGAAGCTAAACAAGCAAATAAAAGGTCAAATCCAGCAAAACTGCTAATGCAGGAAACCTGGCAGCTAATCAATGAAAAGTTCTATGTCCAAGCTGAAAATAAATTCTTGCTGGAATAACTGGCCAAGAAAACTGAGTATAGAAGGCAACTTCAGAAGCTGTGAGACAACTACGTACAAAAAAGTGGGGAGACTGAACGAAGGAGACAAGAGTTAGCCTTCAAATATGCAAAGCAAATTTGAGAGTTTAAAACAGCTCTTGCAGAAGGGAAAAAATTCAATCCAACTTGAAGCAGCAGCTGCTGGCAACGAGGGATATCACTATTAAAGGAGAAACAGGAAGAGAAATTCAGACATTACAGGAGAAAAAGCCCACGAGGAGACGGATGTAAAGGCACAGGAAATCCAGGTCCAGTTCCTTTAGTGGGAAAAAACATCACTGTAGAAACAACTGAGTAAACCAGACACAAGGCTACAGGGAAAGAGAAAAACAAATGAGTTTTTTTTTGTGTGTGTGTGTTTTTAAAGGAAGGGGCAGGCCTTGGAGGTGGCAGCAGAGAGGCGTACTTCTCATTTCTGCTGTGGCATCTGCAGGGAACCAGCAGTTACAGAAGGAATAACTGCAGCAATCTAAGCAATGCCAGGAGTTGCAGGTGCTCAAAACCTGTTAAAAAGTCAGAAGCAACAGCTGCAGCAGAAACAGTGGTGCGTGGAGAGCTTAATTTAAGGGAGGCAACTATTGCAACAGGATGCTCGAGGCTCCCTGGGACCCCAAATCAAGGTTAATCCTCAGTAATTCCTAAATATCACTGATTAAGTAAGGACTAGAGAAGTATTCTGTAGGTGCTGCATAAAACTGGTTAGGAAGGTTTTTGGGTCTCAGTGCTAAGGTAAAATATCCATCAAGACTTGTTAATGTGAAAGATTAGATCCTCTTTTGCAGCCACACTATTACAGTGGTACCTCGAGATCCGAGTGCCCTAACATACGAGATTTTTGAGATACGAGCCGTGGAGCGAGCGATTTTTGCTTTGAAATACGAGCAACATTTGAGATAGGAGTAATCTCGCAGATCGGCTGGCTGCATATGACCCACCAGTTTACCGCGACTCGAGCGTCTCATAGTTTCCCACGCCTCAAGGTTATGGGATGAATTAAACTTGTATCTCGAGGTACCACTGTAGATACTTGTGTGAACCAGCTTTCCTTAGATTTTTAATTAGTTCTTGTTAATAAGGATGTTCCTCAAACCTCCAGATAACCTAACACCATTTGCCAGGCACTCACACATAAAACCAGGTTGAGAAAACCACCTGGAGGAAGTGAAAGTAAATAGGTGCGTGATTTATTTCATCTAGCTGAGTCAAATTTCTTTATAGGAAAACCACCTTTCAGGATTGCAGCTCAGATTGACTATTACTAAGAGCTTTCTCTCTGTAAACAACCAATATAAGTTTATCCTCATTCCTTCTGGCCAACTC
Source organism: Lasiurus cinereus (assembly GCA_011751065.1). Classification (NCBI taxonomy): domain Eukaryota; kingdom Metazoa; phylum Chordata; class Mammalia; order Chiroptera; family Vespertilionidae; genus Lasiurus; species Lasiurus cinereus. The sequence continues at coordinate 59,235,566 of JAAGEH010000041.1, forward strand.
AGAACACAAAGGCAAAGTGTTTTTAAGCTTTTTGAAAAAAGTTTGTGCCACTGACCAGGTAGCTCCTATAGTTTTCATTAGTGAAAAAGTAATCAATAGCAAAGTCAACACTGCAGAGTGGCCTATTGTCTGATGTGGTTGGTCCTTAACGATTTTAGTGTTGAGTAACTTGAGAAGATAAGGGAACATATATCAACTTTTACTTTTTTTTTTATATATTTTATTGATTTTTTACAGAAAGGAAGGGAGATAGATAGAAAGTCAGAAACATCGATGAGAGAGACATCGACCAGCCGCCTCCTGCACGCCCCACAGTGGAGATGTGACCACAAGCAAGGTACATGCCCCCAACCGGAATCGAACCCGGGACCTTTCAGTCCACAAGCCGACGCTCTATCCACTGAGCCAAACCGGTCTCGGCAACTTTTACTTTTTAAAAATATATATATTTTACTGATTTTTTACAGAGAGGGAGAGGGTTAGAAACATTGATGAGACATCGATCAGCCGCCTCCTGCACGCCCCCTACAGGGGATGTGCCTGCAACCAGGACACATGCCCTTAACGGAATTGGAACCTGGAACCTTTCAGTCCACAGCCGAAGCTCTATCCACTGAGCCAAACCGGTTTCGGCTCAACTTTTACTTTTGAAAATGTTTATTGTGAAAAAATATCTCAGGAATTAATGAGGTGGCTGAAGGCCTCTGCTTGATTTAGGAAAATGTTATCAAAACAAAGTTTTTAAATATTTGGTTAACTTTTAAAGTCTTATGCCATCTATTATTTCCCTAGCAATATGCTAAATTCTAAGATAAGTAAAATTACTTAGTATTAAATATAGTAAGTACTTTAGTTTTAGGTCATTTATATATTTTCTTACTACATATGCACTATGCTATTTGTAATTATTATGTACCGTATATTTAGGCCTATTTAATAGAATTGGGAATAGTATTTCAAATTACTATAGACCTTTAGGGTAGATATTATTTTTTTGCACTTACGATGGTTAGATCAGTGATTTCTTTGAATGCTGATTCCTAATAAAACCTCATATTTTAACACTGCTCCATGAGAAAATATAATCAACTTTGCTCTCCAGAAATTATTAGTACGTAATAGAAAAATTTAAAAATAATTTTCTTGAATTTAGTCTTATATATAAAATGGATTCCTTTAAATTGGTTAAACAAAGGACACTCCTTCAATGTACCTTTAACTTCTATTTTAATGTTTGTTACATATGTAGTTTCTTTTTAATATATTTTATTGAATTTTTACAGAGGAAAGGAGATAGAAACATCGATGAGAGAGACATCAACCAGCTGCCTCCTGCATGCCCCTACTGGGCATGCACCCGCAACCAAGATTCATGCCCTTGACTGGAATCAAGCCTGAGATCTTTCAGTCCGCAGGTGGACGTTCTATCCACTGAGCCAAACCGGTTTTGGCCATATGTAGTTTCTTTATTAAGTTTTTGTTGTTAAAAAATAAAAGCCCACTTGGGTTATAATTTACCCATTGATTTTATTATTGTTCCAATATATTTTCTACTTCATCACTTTTCTGTCATTACTTTTGCTGTCTTATACTTACTAGTAAATAATAAAATTGCAATTTTAGTGCAAAAAATAAGATTTTAGATAACATGCAGGTACCTTAAACTGAATACTTCCAATTCATGAACTGAAAATACAGAAAGATGGCACTTGAAAAGCATGGTATCCAAGATAAATTTGAAACCTTAGTCTCTCTGGATGCAAAAACCCTAGGGAAAAAAAAAATATATATATATATATATACTCAGCCTGATAAAGAATTAGACTCTTCTGCTCTTAATTCACCTCCTACCATGCTGGCCCCATTATCTAACTCAGGAGTGGAGAACTTCTATCTTGTCTCAGTTTAAATTCCTATCATCTCAGATAGTGCATCTGGTGTACTGCTCTCCATCCATCTCTCTCCCTCTCTCAAAAAATTAAAAAGGAGAAAAACAAAGAGTGCCTGTAAGGGCCTGGCATGAGAATGGGCAAGTTTCCTATACTTAATTCACTTTAATCTCAAATTATTCATTTTAGCCAGATTTTGGGGGCTAAGAACAACTGAGACCAACTGCATTTGGTACTTATTTCAAACTGATTCCCCTCTCTAGCCATCTTCTGATCCCATATACTGTATCAGCCAGGAGTCAAGTAGCAGGTCAGAGTCAATGAACAACTGGAGACATCAATCTAACAGTCATTTATTTCTTTTGACATTTGCAAACATTTTCCAAGTCTTATTCACCAGAAATTAATATAGCTTCTTCATTTCTTCTCCCTGACAATCCTCATCTACTGAAAGGGCTCTAAGAGCACAACTGCAAATGACAATGTACAGTGGATATACCATGTCCTTCACTTATTTCAAAACATCTAACAGCCCATTAGACATCAGGTAGACATGAGGTACAGAAAAAGAACTTTTCATTCCAACTCCAGATAAATATTGATACCTGGTGTCAAAGTCTCAGGATTAAAGACGATAAACACACGTAAAAGAGGATAGACAGCAATATTCTCAGAAAATTTAGACAGAGGTTGATTAAAAGGAGGGATGAGGACTTAGTGGGATGTAAAAAAGTGAGGTCAAGTCCCGGAGAGAAGGAACAATGCCTTGGCTACCAATCTTAGTGGCATTGCCAGGAACACCAGGATTCTCTGTATAAAAAAAAATCAGGGGCAATCAACCTGGTTCTTACTCCTTAGAACTGAGAGGGCAAAACAAACTTTAGGAGGGCACCATAATTGGCATTAAAATCAATGACAGATGAGGTGACCTCAAGCCCCAGGTAAGTTGAGGCAGTATTTATTGCTTCTTCCAGTTTCTTTCTAGCCATTTTAATGTTTGGAACACACTACTCGTAAGACTGCTTTTTTATGCCTGTGGGTTTAGTCAGTCACTGCTACTTGGGGCAGACAAAACACTTCCCAGTAGAATTAGTGTAGGGAAGCTCTAGCTTTTTCATCCTAAACCCATTTCTTTCTTTCAATCCTAAAACCATATTGAGAGAACCACCTCCATAAAGTTTGTTTCCCAAAGAGGGTAACCTTATTATACGAGTGACATTTCTAGCTTCTAGACTTGTGATAGCACAAATACAAAATGATTAATCAGTATTGTTTTAAAAAATTAATTTGGAATTGTTTTATAAACTTGATGGAGACTACTAAATCAATGGAATTTCCAAGAACAGTCTACACCCCAGGAAGAAAAGAACCACCAGTTTTCTTAGTCTTATACAGGGCAAGAGGGGCCTATAGTTGGCCTTAAGAGGGAACTCTTTGGGCAAGATAAGAGAAAAATAATAAGACTCCAATGAGGAACAGCAGGAAAACCTACCAAAAAGGGGTGGGGGAGGGAGGTTGTCCAAGTGAATAAGGAGGGAAAACAGTGAAATTTATGCAGGAGGAAAGAGTTGAGAAAGTTGTAGCTTTCCACAAACAGGTGAACGAGTACATTTCTCTTCCCTCAGCCCCATAACTCAGTCCTCCCAGCACAGGTCCCCGTGATGAGAGCATCCATCCACTCTCCTAGGAGCGCTCTCAGACTGCCTGCCTATTTCCTTCCTCGTTTATGGTTAGCCTTTGGGGGCTTTACTTTCTGGAACTGTGCTGGCACTGGTTCCTGCTCTGGTTCTTTACAGGAGGTCGACACTGGCAGTTCCTCGTTATTCCTCCTCTGCTCTTTCCCTTCTGCAAGACTCAGCTCTGCGGGCTCAGGCAGCTCCATGCCAGCCTGCTGCTGCCTTCTCAGAGACCTCCTGCCCCGGTTCTGCTGCCTCCGCTCTTCTTCTTCTTGCTGCCGCTGCTTTATCTTCATCAGCTTTTCAAAGCTTTTGGTTGTTGCTGGGTTTACAACAAACCAATCCTGCAAGGCAAAATAGAAACACTACCCAGTCAAAACATAGTGAGTGGAAAGCATAGAGAAGAGGTTTGAGAAGAATTTTCAAAGGCATGGTGAGGGCACAACACAGAGTTTTTTAGTTTTTTATTTTGAAAATTTACAAATCTTCAGAAGTTATTGATTTAATGAACACTTAGATTTATCACTGTTCACCTCTCTCTCTTTTCCTTCCTTCCCTCATTTTGCTGAACCATTTTCAAGTTAGTTGCAGACAACATATTACTTCATCCCTAAATACTTCAGCATGTATCTGCCTAAGACCTAGGGTGTTCTTCTGCGTAACTACAATGACCACATTTTGAAATATTAACATGGACATATTGCTATTATTTAATATAGTTAATATTCAAATATATAGTTGTCCCAATGTCCTTTATATTTGTTTCTGTGCAGTATTTTATTATTTTCTTTTAATAGGTTTTTATTGATTTCAGAGAGGAAGGAAGGAAGGGATAGAAATATCGATGAGAGAAAATAATCAATCAGCCAACTGGGTTGTAGGAGGTATTTTAAGTAGCATTAAAAACAGGTTGCTAAAAGACATTAGAATATTAGAAGCCCAGTCGATGTGACTCAGTGTTAAGTGGTGACCTATGAACCAGGAGGTCATGGCTCGATTCCAGGTCAGGTGACATGTCCAGGTTGCAGGCTCAATTCCCAGTGTGGGGCATGCAGGAGGCAGCTGATCAATGGTCCTTTCTCATCTTTGGTATTTCTATCTTTCTCTCCCTCTCCCTTCCTCTCTGAAATCATAAAAATATTTTTTAAAAGAATATTAAAAAATGGAAGTAGAGATACTACTGTTAAATAAGAAGGTGTAAATTCAACCTGGTTCCCAAGAGTCTGATTTAATTGGATTGAACTCCAATGTTTCTGGTAACCACTTTACTTTGCTTGACTGTCCTAGCCCACAAAAACAGAACAAAACCCACCTCTCTTATGGTGTATATATGGGAAAAGGGAATATGATTAGATAAGAAAAACACTGTGAAAAAGCAGGCCCCTCACCTCAGCATGGACAGAGTTGATGTGATACTTGACACCACTCTCTGACACAAATTCTTTCTGACATAGAAGACACTTGTATTTTCCAGCCACAAAGTTTCCCTGTTTTAAAGAAAAGAGTATTACTGGCAAACTCAGGAACACATACCTGGGCCACATGCAGGGACTGTTATTGATTAAAAGAAGGGATTCTACTTCAGCAAAGGTAAGAAGGAATAAATCCAAAACAGCAATATATTTAGGAAAAACAGCTCGGGCAGACTATCACCACTATCTAGCTATCCTAATGATCCTAATGCAATTCTCTACCAAAACCTCCCATCTCCTCAACACAACCCGAAATCCTCCTATTTTTATTATGTGACATGTCACATCTTTCTATCTTCTCTTGTTCGCTACTTCACTTCCAAGGTTCTCTTGGTTCCTCCCCACAAATTATCCAACTTCTGAACTTCACTATAGGCACCAAAGTATAATTCTCCCCAATATAACCCATTGCTGCAAAGAGTGCCTTAGAAACCCAGGATTAGAAGAGTATCATCCATAACCCAAAGTTTAAGGACTCAGAAACTAAGATCAAGTCCTAGCTGGTTTGACTCAATGGATACAGTGTTAGTCTGCGGACTGAAGGGTCCCAAGTTCGATTCTGGCCAAGGGCACATGCCTGGGTTGCAGGCTCAATCCCCAGTGGAAGGCGTGCAAGAGGCAGTCAATCAATGATTCTCTCTCATCATTGATGTTTCTCTCTTTTTCTCTCTCTTCCTTCCTCTCTAAAATCAATAAAATATATTAAAAAAAAAACACACACACACACACACGAAAAAAAAAAAAAAAACTAAGATCGAGCAAGATGTCCAAGCTCTTAAGCATTCCTGGACCAATCTGATTTGGATGCCTACAACCCTCTTACTGCCTTAGAAACTGAGACTTCTCTCCCTTCCTGAAGCTTTGTGTTTCCATGATGTTCATTTTGCGTGAAAAAGTACTTTTAAAAGGTATTGGAAAGTGGCACCAATTCCCATGGCTGGTGGGTTGTAGGGCACCAGGGTCAATATGGAAGACTCAGTGAGGTGAATGACTCAGCCTGACATCCCATCATTGATTGACATCCCACCTCCCACCTCTAGAGGCCAGTATAATGCAGATGCATTTAGAGCATCTTCATTAATCCAGATAAACTCTAGAAAGTTTAAGGCCCAATAAGACAGGTGAGGTCCAGTGTGATAGGAATTTAGAACTAATATTTTTCTCCAAATTCTTCAATTGATATGACTTATGGCTATCTTGGCCTTTTCCGCACTTTGGACATACCCAATAAAAGACAAAGATTCTTTGGGACATAAAAAAACTAAATCAGCCTCTGAAGGTAACAGAAAATAGGGCAATTAGCTGTTCACCTAAACTGAATTTTCTTCTATTTCAAAAAAGTAAGATAAATAGTTCAAAAAGTTACAAACCAAAGTACAAGAGCCCAGGTGAGCTTTAAGGCCGGATACACTACTGTAGACAGCCTCACAACCCTGAAAAAAAAAAAAAGAAAAAACAACGTGAAGACTATACAAAAGAGCATCCTTCTCTCAGCAATCTGGTTGTTGACTATGATCAACCTTACATTTGTACCACAACCAAACAGGAAAAGAATTTACATGCAAGCCACAACAGCAAAAAGAAAAACCAACAAAAAGTAAAATAAAATAAAAAGATAAAAGAGGTAAATAAGTTATTTACAAAGCTTAACATATTCCCTTCCTGGTACTTCTTCTGATACTTAAACATAGAAAATTATACAGATTTTTTTTTTAAATCTGCTTTCTTTAGTACAAATGTCCTCTATTACTTATATATCTACTCCTCTGCAAAGTACTGTATATAGTACAGATAAGTTAGATTAAAGATGGCTGGAAATTCTCTGCCACTCTTCCTATCAAAAAGTGGAGTCTGTTTATCCTCTCCTCGAATCTGGGTTAGCACTGTGATTCCTTTGACCAATAGAATGCCATGGAGAGATGATGAACAAATTCTGAAACTAGGTCTTGAGAGATCGTCAGCTTCCACTTTCATATTCTTAGAATACATACTCTGCTGGTAATCTAACTACATGCAGAGCCGAGCTTCCAGCTCAATTAGCTGCATAGGAGCCATCTTGGACAGTCAGGTCCCATCTGAGTTTCTAGCTGAATGCAACCTATGAATGAGCTTAGCTGATGCCATATACAGCGGGAAAACTACCCTGGGTTCTGACAAAATTATTACAGAATCGTGAACAAATAAAATAATTGATGTTAAATCTCTAGGGTTCAGGGGCTTTGTCATAAAGGAATAAATAACTGAAACAACAGCAGATGCCTGATAAACATTTACTGAATAAATGAATGAGAAAGAACCACCTGATTAGGACACTCAATACGATGGTACTTCTTGATGTCTGACTTCCATTTATGTAGTACTTCCTGGCTGAAGGTAGGTAGCCCAGGGCGAGTATATTTTAACTACAAGATAAGAAAGATTTTATTGGAAGAATCCAACTTCCAAAACACCCCAAACTCTTCAGGTTATATAATTCTGGAGTTCCACAAGTATATCTTCATATACAAAAAATAAATAAAATTGTAATAAGTAAGACCCTTTAAAGTTCCTGAAACTACCCTACCCAATTTGGCTCAGGGGATAGAGTGTCAGCCCACAGGCCAAAGGTCCCAGGTTTGATTCCAGTCAAGGGCACATATTTCAGTTGCAGGCTCAATCCCCAGTCGGGGGAGATGGGAGGGGATGTGTGCAGAAGGCAGCTGATCAATGATTCTCTCTCATCATTGATGTTTCTCTCTCTCACTCTCCCTTCCTCTCTGAAATAAATAAAAATATATTTTTTAAAAATTATAGGGGAATGTAAAAATGAGCTTTTCATGGCCAAATCTGGGACAATTTGAGCAGCAAAATAGGTAACAATAACACTGAATCACAGGCCATTGAATAAAATAAATACCCATAAGTCTATACTTATATAAAACAAATTAGAAGAAAAGGACAGAGTTGTCTCTTAATAATTGTAGAAGAAACAAACAAACAAAAATTATTAAGCAAACACCACAGTAATAATTGCTGCAAGCCTGATTCATTGATGGATGCTAAAGTAAGTGGGTAGAAGTAGATAAAACAGGTTAGTTATGTAGTTTCAATCTCTCCAATAAGCATAGTATCAGACATAACCCTTCAAGAGTAATACAAGTTTCTACCTTACCTTCCGGTCATCAGGTATCAGATCCTGAAGAACCTTCCTCTTCGGCCATTCCTTGGCCAGTTCCACAGAGGCCAGCTCCTGCAGGTGGTACACGGCTATCTTGGCAGAACGCCTCTGAACTCTGGCCCCACTCTTTGACTCCAGGCTCATGTCTTTTAAGCAGTCTGGCTGTCCTGACCCTGGAAAGACCTGCAAAAATGAAACATAGCAAACAAAACATAAGCCTGAGAAGTGTCTTCCAAAAGAGGTGATTAAAGGCTGTCCTTTCTGCTCTCAATAGCAAAAGAGCTATTCATTAGCTTGCTAATCACTATCATAAAGCTCCACCATCTTAATGTACATTTAACCTCACATTACATACAAAATTTAACCCAAAACGGGTAAGAGCCCTATGTAAACCATAAAACAATAAAACTTCTAGGAGAAACCAAGGGATAAATTTTTGGTGATTATAGTATAATTTTGTTCAATGTATTTTTCAGTTACAATTAACATACAATATCATATTAGGGGTGTGATGGTTTATTGATGTGTCAACTTGGTTAGGCTGCAGTCATCAGTTATTCAAACACTAATCTAGGTGCTGATGTGAAAGTACTTTATAAATCTAATTAAAGTCCATAACCAATTGACTTTAAGAGATGTGACATGAAGCAAGAGAGATTCAAACAATGAGATAAACTTAACACTATTGTTGAAAATGAAGGGTCCATGAGCCAGGGAAAGTAGGTGGCCTTTAGAAGCTGAGAACAACTCCTGGCCTAAAGCAAGCAAGGAAATGAGGTCCTACAACTGCATGGAGCTGAATTCTTAAACAACCTCAAGGAGCCTAGAAAGAGACTTTTCCCCTCAAGCCTCGTAAAGGAATGGCCCTAATGAAACTTTGATTCCAGCCTGGGGGGGCTCTACATTAGGGAGCCAGCTGTACCGACAGTACCTGGACTCCTGGCCTAATGAACGGTGAGATAATATAGTTGTATTGTTTAAGCCATTAGTTTGTGGTGATACTTTTTACAGCAACAATAGAAAATTATATATTGGGTTGGACAAAAACATCTTAGATACAAAAACAAAAGCATTATCCATAAAAGAAAAAAAAGATAAATTGTACTTGATCTGCTCTTTGAAGAACACTTTAAAATATGAAAAGATGCTACAAAATGGGTGAGAATATTTACAAAACACATCTAATACAGGACTTCTGTCCAGAATATGTAAAAATGAATACAATCAAAATTTAATAGTAAGATAACAAAAACACCAATAATAAAATGAACAAAGAATTTTTTAAAATATATTTTATTGATTTTTTTACAGAAAGGGAGAGGGATAGAGATTTAGAAGCATTGATGAGAAACATCGATCAGCCGCCTCCTGCACACCTCCTACTGGGGATGTGCCCGCAACCAAGGTACGTGCCCTTGACCAGAATCTGCTATATCCACTGAGGCAAACCGGTCAAGGCAACAAAAGATTTTAACAGACATTTCACAAATGAAGATACTTCACTAAAGATTGACATCGCCAATAGGTAAATGAAAAGATGATCAACATCATTAAATCAGGGAAATGCAAAATTAAACCACAGTAAAATACCACTACATACCTCTTAGAATGGATTTTTTAAATGAAACTGACAATCACAAGTGCTGAGAAGGATGCAAAGCAACTGGAATTCTCATCCTTTGCTGGTGAGAAGACAAAATGGCATAGCCACTTTGGAAAACAATTTGGAAGTTTCTTATAAAATTAAACATACGTTTATCCAATGAACTAGTAATCCCATTCCTAAGTATTTACCCAAGAAAAAGTAAAACTTAACTTCATACAATTTTTTAAATCTTTATTATTGAAATTATTACATATGTCTCCTTTTTTCTCCTATTGACCCCTTCTAGTCCTCTCCCACCTCACCCCCCTGGCTTTCACTACCCTATTGTCTGTATTCATGGATTATGCACACCTGCATACAAATTCTTCAATTGGAGGGTGGGATTTCTTCCCACCTACCCTCCCCCAACTTCCCTCTGTTCCATGCTTCTATGTCTCTGGATCTATTTTGTTCATCAGTTTATTTTGTTCATCAGTTTATTTTGTTCATTTGATTACACATGAGTGAGATCATGTGATATTGTCTTTCTCTGACTGGCTTATTTCACTTAGCATAATACTCTCCAGCTCACTCCATGCTGTTTCAAAGGGTAAAATATCCTTCTTTTTTACTGCTGCATAGTATTCCATGGTGTAAATGTTCAACAGCTTTTTTATCCACTCATCTACTGATGATCATTTAGGCTGTTTCCAGATCTTAGCTATTGTAAATTTCACTGCTATGAACATAGAGTTGTGTAAGGTCTATCTGATTGGTGTTTCAGAACTCTTAGGATATATTCCTAGAAGTGGGGTCACTAGGTCAAATGGAAGTTCCATATCTAATTTTTTGAGGAAACTCCATACTATTTTCCATAATGGCTGCACCAGTCTGCCTTCCCACCAACAATGTCAGGCAATAACTTTGTTTTTATTGTTTTAGAGGGAGGGGAAGAGGAAGAGAGAAAAACATCTATCTCAGCATGTAGGCTGCCACCTACATGCCCCCCACTGGGTAAAAAAACCCACGACCCAGGCATGTGCCCTGACGGGGAATGGAATCGGCAATCTTGGTAAATGGGACGACACTCAAACCACCGCGCAACACCAGCCACAGCTCATACAATAACTTTTAAGCAAATGTTTATAGCATGTTTACTCATAATTACCCACAAATGGAAATAACCAAACATTCTTCTACTGGTAAGTGGATAAACAAATTAAGAGACATCCATATAATGGACTTGTAGACACAAATTAAAAGGAATAAACTAATGATACATGCCAATATATAAATAAATCTCAAATACATTATGCTAAGTGAAATTAGCCAAACTCAAAAGTTTGCATACTGTATGATTCCATTTACATGATATTCTAAAAAAAGCAAAACTATAAAGACAGAAAGTAAATCAGTGGTTGCCAGGGGTTGGGAATGGTGAGAAGAACTGATTACAAAGAGACATAAGGAAATTTGGGGGAGATTATCAAATTGTTCTATATCTTGATTATGGTGGTGGTCACATGACTATATGAAGTTGTCAAAACTTTTATAACTATATACCAAAAGGGTGAATATTAATTACCATATGTAAATTATATCTTGAAACTTAACTCTTAAACATGAGGTAAGGGGAATGTAGAAACGTAATCAGAAAAATAAGTCAACACAAATAAATTGGAATACAGAAAACAGCCAGACAGATTGGCACAAAATTTCTAGCTAAGGGGGAATGCCTTAAGTTTTAAAAAAATAATGAGTTTACTTCCGCCTAGACTGTACAATGAACTTGGATTTCTCTAAGCTAAGAATATTCAAAAAGCAGAAATAAGAGAACAAAGGAAGATCAAGGAAAAGAGAACAAAAGCTTCATAATTAAATGAGTACAAAAACGAGGAACCAAGAATATATGGGCAGATGTCGGGCTAAGCAGCTACCACAGACTATATCCCCAAACAGGGTCTGGAAAATAATCAGTACTCACAGGCCCGTGCTCTGACCTCACGTGATACGCAAGTCCAGCCTTCGATCTGTATGGCTTCCCACAGTGGTGACACTTCAAGATCATCTCCTCCAGCTCCGCAGCCTCTTTGCCACATTTTTTGACATGGTACATATATCCCATGATGCTGGTGAAGCTACTAGAGCAACTCTGAACACAGAAGAGAAACCAAAACTATAATCTTATATCTTCTGACCATGATCTCTAAATTTCTCCACCACCACAGGCAGTCAACCACCACTCCACACAAATAGACCCTCTGATGTCACTAGACCCTTCCCAGCATTTCCCATTAGCACACCCCTTCTTGTCCCTGGCCTAACAGCTGCTCTGTCTACCACGAGGCATCAAATTCCATGTTCAGTCCACACTTAACAAACTAGAACTGTGCATCTCTTCTGTGTCAGAGCTTCTTTCTCCTTCGTCTCTGATACAATATCAAATACCCAGTAGTATCGAAGTTCCTCACAACGAGGTTGCTAGGAGCCTCTTCGTCACACCAAAGAAAGAGTGGTAAAGAAACCCCTTCAAACAAAGGCTAAAGGGGAAAAAATAAATTTTTGGAGGCAAGAAAAAAAATAAAGACCTATTAATGAGTTCAGGAGACCCGGAAAAGCGGGAGCCACTCTTACGCTGTTTCTGGAGAGTACAGAAACCGAACCAGGTCTACAAGCGAGGAGGAGGAAGACACGGGCCTAGGACTCCGGGCAGAAGGAGGGTCTTACCTCGCGCATGCACCTGAGCTTCCCCAGTCTCTTCAGAACTGTGCGGAGCCGCTCCCTCTCACTTGGCTCATCTATTTCATCTCCGGCCTTCAGAATGGGCTAGAAAGCAAGAGAAGCAAACAAGCAGATAATTCATGGAAAAGACAGATATAGGGGGAAAATTGTATCATAGACGAATCAAAGACTAGACTAGCACCTAAGCTGACTCCTGGCTTTCTCTATCTCCTAGACAGGTAAGAAGTGACAAATGGAAATTAGAGTTCTAAGCCTCTACTTCCCAGGATATATGAACCTTTGGGACTAACCTAAACACACAAATACCAAGGTATCCACCACAAAGGTTTCATTGTACATAGGTCTTCTATTGAAAGGGTCTTCTTACTCACACCCCTGTAAAGTCCCAGAGCCTTAGCCATCTCCGCTGAGTTATCTATACTCATCTAACACACCCAAACACCACATAGGCTCAGATAGGATAGAAGACACTCTTACCAAACTATTATGATTTGCCATGACGTGATACTTCATCCCTGCCAGTGAACGAAGTTGTTTCCCACAATGATGGCAAGTAAACATTTCCTACAGAGAAAAAATACCGCTCAGTACCAGACTATTCAACGGAGAAAAAGAATGCCACAGAGTCCTATTCAAATGCTGTCCTCTGTATCTCCTTTATTTCCCAAACTCAACAGTCAATCTCAAAATCCCACAAACTCCATGTCACATCCTCAAGGAAAGAGAATTAAAGGCAATTCATTTCTTACAAAATAGAAACTACCATTTACTCAGTACCAATACTTGCCAAATAATGGGGTAGGAACTTAGCACATGTTATTTCTTTCTTATCCTCTCATAAACTACCCAAAGTAGTAATTATTTTATCTCTATTTTATAAATGAGGAAACGTGAGTCCCACACATAAAAAGCTAAATTATACAACTAGAAAGTGGCTGAGTAAAGATTCAAACCCAAGTCTGTCACAGTCCAAAGCCTATGTTTTCCCTATGACAACGTTGCCTCTTCTCCACGGTAATCAGCATATCCAACACAGTGCCAGACATCTAAACTTTGGGTAAAAGATCATAATATAACAGTCATGAAATGCCACAAAATATCTAACCTGTTTGCAGTTTTCCATGTGTTTCTTTAAGCCCTCTATGGTCTTCCTCCCCACTGCCTGGCAGGTAGGACAAGAGACACTGCCTTTATCCACAATTTCTAAGTACCATTGCTCCTCTAAACTGCCTACAAAGAAGATAAAAGAACATGATATAATCTGTGGTATTCTCCAGAAACAAAAAGCACAATTCCAGCACTTAGGAAAAGTATCACAAAATGGTTTTTCCCCTTCCTGGGGAAGACACTCCTACTGTTTATAACTTCTAGAAATAATTTTTTTCAGACAAGTGAGAAGTTTCTGAAACTTCTACTCAATTCCTCATGATTAAAAACCATCTAAGAAACCTCCAAATCCCGATGGCTTAAAGAACTAGGCAACATTTCTTTTCCAGCTTTATTGAGATATAACTGACAACAAGCAACATTTTTCATAGCAGCATTTAATAATGGGATACTTAGATATGTAAGAGCCAGTTTGCTGAGTCTTTCCTATGCCTGAGACTTTGTTAAATGTTTTTATCCCATTTAATTCTCACAATTCTGATTGCCTTTATTATCCCTATTTAGAATCAGGGAAATTGAAGCTTGCAGAAATTAAGTTGAGGCAGATGAGAAAATTAATGAAGAGCCAAAACTTGAACAAGGGTCTGTCTGACCTTCAAACCCATGCTATTATTACCTGTGCCTTCTTAAAGAAATGCTTTTCTACATCATTCCTTTACCAACAATAACAACAAAAATCAGAATGAGAGAACTAGAGCCCACAAAGCTTCCAACAGAAAGCATACCTGCTGCATAAGCTGGTGGTTCCTTCCGAACACGACGAGCCTGGGATTTGGGATTAGGCTGAGTTTTAGGCCGTTGCTTCCTCCCTGACGCAAGACAGAAACTTGAAGCCCAACGTATCAACCTTTGCTAACCCCTCTCTAGTTCCAAAATCTCTTCCCTCCTCTCCTCAACACCCTATGCCCCAGTCCCTTAACCAACTGACTCCCTTAAATAATGACAGAAGGAAAATGAGGGTAAAATCAGGCAGGATGGAAGCCATGCCTTGCCTAAAAATTCAAAGGATTCAAAAGTGTTTCAAGGGCCAAACCCTAAAGTCTCTCTCCCTCAAAGAGTAAAGCCCAGGTACCCAGCGGGGGGAGAACTAGCCAAGTGACATCATTACCATACAGCTTATGCTTCTTCTGAGGAAATTCTCGATAATCTTCATCTTCTTCCTGCCTAAGTTTCCTTTTTCCTTTAGGTGATACTCCATCTGACCCTGAAATATCATACACAAGACCTAAGTAGGGTATAGATGGGCCTGCTTTCAAAATATCACTCACAAGACCATCAAAGAACAAGAACATTAGCAAGCACAGGCCTCAGAAGTGCCTGTGACATTGTTAAAAAAGTTGGGATAGCCCTAGCTGATTTGGCTCAGTGGTTGAGCGTCAACCCATGGACTAAGAGGTCACTGGTTCGATTCCTAGTCAGGGCACATGCCCAGATTGTGGGTTTGATCCCGAATAAGGCGCAGACAGGAAGCAGCCAATAGATGTTGATGTTTTTCTCTCTTTCCCCCTCTCCCTTAAGTCTCTAAAATCAATAAAAACATTTTTAAAAAACATATGAAAATGATACCTTCAACCTGGGGAGTAGCAGCTGGCTTGATCCTTCTCATCTTCATACAGTAGGTAGATTTTCGGAAGGTTGCTGGAAAATCACTTACTGGTTCACATGACGAAGCAGATGATGAGCCGCTAAAGGAATCATCGTGAGGAACAGTGTACTGGAAACTGTTATCCTTTACGGAGCACTTGGTCCTGCTACTAATATGACACAAAGGTATATACTGTAAAGGAGGGTGTGGAATAAAGTTCTTATTAATTACTTTATATCATTAAGAAGATAAACAACTTGGTTACCTTTGTAAAAATAAAGAAGTCTGCTAATAAAAACAATTTAAATTATAATCTTCAAGCAATTACAATAATCTAGCACAACACAATCAACTAGTATTATACTTCATTATAACCAAGAAGAGTAAGCTGTTCACATAAGTGAATACTCTGCAGCCCAAGAAGGCATTCCTTTCTAGATTCATCCAAGAAAAAAAAAAGTAGTCTAAGTAATAGGATATTCTGTGGCCAGGCAATCCCCTGGATCTGTAACCAGGTATGTCCAGGTCTCCTTATTTCTCAGACAGAGGGTCAGTAACTAGGTAATATATCTGAAAATAAAGGAACAGAAGATCCTAACCGGTATGGCTCAGATAGAGCATTGGCCTGCGGACTCAAGGGTCCCAGGTTCGATTCCAGTCAAAGGCATATACACTTTGGTTGCAGGCACATCTCCAGTAGGGGATGTGCAGAAAGCAGCTGATTGATGTTTCCCTCTCATTGATATTTCTAACTCTCTATCCATCTCCCTTCCTCTCTGTGAAAAATCAATAAAATATATTTTGGAAGAACAGTTTGTAGGCCCTGTTTTCATCCATGTGCCTTCTCCTTAGCCTTCTCGCTAAACCCTGATGTTAGAGCTACCCTCTCTTACTTAGGAAATATAATACTTAGCTCTTATAGCTAAAGGAAGGGTGCTATCTTGTCTTGGTTAAGCTGGCTAAGAAATCTGGTATACAGTTGGACCCAAATTCCCAAATCCAAGACATGTCAGTCAATATGACATTAACAAACTTAAAGAGTAACTACAAATTATCTTCTAGGTGGCTCAGGATATGGTAGAACAACAGTTGTCAAGGTGTGAATCCACTTTATTATTTTTTAATGTTTTTATTTATTTGTTTGTTTTTCATCTTTATTGTTGAAAGTATTACATATGTCCCCTTCCCCTCACCGCTACCCCCTGCAGCCCACTACTACCCCCTATCCCAGGCCTTCACTGCCCCACTGTCTGCATCCATGAGTTATGTACATATGCATATAAGATATTTGGCTGATTTCTAAGTGTGAAGCCACTTTAGATTTATGGTTTAGAAAGGTCATTCTGGATGCTGTATGGAAGATGATACATAAAGGAAAAATGAATAAAAGAAGTTGTATGGATGAGATGATGAGGACATAAACTAAGGTTTTATAGTAAAGATAAGCTGACATATTCAAGATAACACTTTAGAGGTATAGCTGATAAGAATTAAAGATAGAAGTTTTAGGAGCAGGGAGTTGGAAGAAATACAGGTGACCATTCTTAAGAAACTATGTAAGTAAAATGTGATAGAAGTAATAAACCATTTCACACAGAGATATGAACATACCTAAAAAATATGCTATTGAATGAAAAGAGAAGCAGAACAAGATCTATAGTACGTGAATTCAGTAAATTAAAAAAAAAATACCCATGTAAATATCACTAGCCATTATGCAAGAGTTCATAAATACAGGGGTGGGCAAAAGTAGGTTTATAGCCTTGGCTGGTGTGGCTCAGTTGGTTGGGCTTCATCCTGGTCGGGGCACATGCCTGAGTTTTAGGCTTGATCCCTTGTAGGGGCTGTGCAGGAAACAGCCAATGGGTGATTCACTCTCACATTGATGTTTCTCTCTCTCCCTCCCTCTTTCTCTAAAAATCAATTTAAAAATCTAAAAAAAAAGTAATTTTACAGTTGTTTGAATGGAAAAATATAATAATTACTAAATAATTATCTATAATAATAAAAGCATAATATGCTAATTAGACTACATGTCCTTCAGCAAAAAGCCAGGATTGCAAGGGAAGCCCGAATCCCTGGTGCCAGAGGGAAACCAGTGCCAGCAGCTGGGGGAAAGAAGGCCTACTCTTGCACAAATTTCATGCATAGGACCTCTAATATAAAAATAAACTGTGAGCCGAAACCGGTTTGGCTCAGTGGATAGAGCGTCGGTCTTCGGACTGAAAGGTCCCAGGTTCGATTCCAGTCAAGGGCATGTACCTTGGTTGCAGGCACATCCCCATTAGGTGGTGTGCAAGAGGCAGCTGATCAATGTCTCTCTCTCTCTAACTCTCTATCCCTCTTCCTTCCTCTCTGTAAAAAAATAATTAAAAATATATTTTTAAAATAAATAAATAAATAAATACTGTGTTGTTTTTTTTTGCATGCTCACAATTGTAAACCTACTTTTTCCCACCCCTCTATTTAAGGGTAAATATCAAACTTGTTAACATGGTTGTCTATCGGGAAGAAGGGGATGGGAATGGGAATAAGAAAAAATAACAGGGACTGATAATGTCAAATGTTACAAAAAAGGGTAGAATGATTTTTAGCTCTCTGCACATGAGCTTTAAGATTATAAATTTAATACGAAGAAGTCCTGGTTCTGGCATAGTGGCATAAGCCCACCATACCTGCTGATTATAACTAAAAACTCTGGACTCTGAAAAGTAAATAAAATCATGTGGGTTGTGGGAAAGAGTCAAAAAATGAGGGTGTTTTTCCCAGTCCCCTCCACCCATATGTGGCTTTGCAACAAGGGTGGACCCCACTTGCAGAGCATGATGACCATCTAAATTCCAATAGATTCTACACCTTTCTGGCCAGAGAAACCTCTGAATACCTATAGAGCATGTGTGTGGTGGGAGGAGTCATAGAGAAGAGATAGAGCAAAAAAAGGATCCCGTAATTTTGGGTATGAATCCACACAAATCACAGCTTAGCCTGAGCTATGTAATGTATCAAAAGCTTTGAGAGCAAAACACAAGTTGTTTTTTTTGTTTTTTATTGATTTTGTACAGAGAGGAAGGAGAGAGATAGAAAGTCAGAAACATCGATGAGAGAGAGACACCGATCAGCCGCCTCCTGCGCGCCCCACTGTGGAGATGTGCCAGCAAGCAAGGTACATGCCCCCAACTGGAATCGAACCCAGGACCCATCAGTCCGCAAGCCAACGCTCTATCCACTGAGCCAAAACGGGTCTCGGCAAAACACAAGTTTTGAAACACCCCCAAAAAAGTCTCAGACTAACCCATAAGCTATTTATGTACAAAACATACCTAAACCATCAAGACTCAAAGAATTGAACTAATGTTGAACCAATGCCCTCAAAAGGCAAAACAACTTATGGTCTGAACCTAAACAGGTTACCTACTAAAATAAAAACATTAACATTTCCCAGAAGATTCTGAAATGACCCACAGTCTATGTATATAGCATTCACAATCTTGAGAATTCCAAAATTATGCAATATACAATCAGGAAAATATGCACAAATTCTCAAAGAAATAGATGATAAAGAGATGACAACCCCATGATAATCTAGATGTTGGAACTATCATAGACTTTAAAACAACTATTATAACTATGCTCCATGAAATAAGATACATTTGAAAAGAAGGAAAAGGTACTAGATTTATCAGGGTGATTACTTCATAAGTAATATGTCTAAGCTCTATATGTTGTACACTTGAACCTAATATAATGTTGTATATTACTTGTAACTGAAAAATAGAAAATTTAAAAAAACACAATGAAACATCATTATATTCCTACTAAATTAGCTAAAATTAAAGACTTACTCTCATAAACTGCTGGCAGGAAATGTAAAACAATACCACCGTTTTGGAAAACAACTAATGTCTTGTAAAGTTAAACACACTCCTGACATATGACCCAACCATCTGAAATGCTAAATACCATCCTAGTAAATAAATACCATCTCAGATATTTATCAAGCGAAACAAAAACATTTTTCTACACAGAGACTTGTACAAGAATGTTCATAGCAGCTTTACTGTAATACCCCCAAAATGAAAATAACCCAAATATCCACCAAGGTAAAATGGCTAAATAAATTGTGGTCTATCCAGAGTGGAATTCTACTCAGGATTAAAAACTACCTTTCATTCCAAATCATTATTCTGAGTGAAAGAAACCATGCAAAAAGACAACATAATGTACAATTTCACCTATATAAAACCCTAAAACATGCAAACCACTGCAGTGACAGAAAACAGGCCAGTGGTGTCTGAAACACAGATATTTAGTAAATGTTATCTGAATGAATGAATCCCTTCCAATGGATACCTAGTTAACTATTTTTTTTTGCCTTAATATGTAAAAGCTTTAGCACATTCAACATACAAAACACACCAGTCTGGAAGCCAAACCGTTTGGAAACACACGGATGTCTTAAGAGTCATTTTTATCAGTCCTTCCTAGGTTCCTCCAAGTATCCACGGGTACATAAATGGTGATCTACACTGAGTCCTACCTGCCATTTTTTATTTATTAAAGTCATACTTTTGCAAGCTAAGTTTTCCTCTGGGTTCAGACCGCCCTGTGCAAAATCACGTAGCCACTAGCTACAGGTGGCTATTTAAATGTAAGATCATGCCAATTACAAGAGCAACTGAAAAAGAGTTTCTCACACTGAAGCCACAGCTCAAGAGCCCAACAGCCAAAGGCGGGGCTGGCTTAGCCGCTACCATCCTGGGGCAGCGAGGACCCGGAACATCTTTTTCAGCCTCGCAGACAATTTAGTTCGAAAGGACGGCGCCGGCGACACGATTAAATCCACGGACCTCAGGAAGACCTCACTTACGTCTTAGTTCCCACGGTCCTCGGGCTCCTCTGCTGCTTAAAGGATGGGGATCCCGAGGTCTATCAAACGCAAGCACATGGAGTGAATGACTAGGGGGGGCGGTCTCTCGAACCCTGACCACGAAAAAGACAATATTCCCCGGTGCCCAGAAGACGTGAAGCTCTCCCGGGGCAACAACCTCACACCGCAGGAGGCAGGGTTTTTTTTTTTTTTTTTAGGAAAAGTGTGCCCATCTATCTATCTTCCTAGGGCAGGTGATGACACCACCACCACCAGAGCCTTCCTCTTCCTCCCCCCCCCCCCCCCTGGGGCACCCCCCCCGGGGACAGAGAGGCTCAAAGGGGAGGAGGACAGCCAGGACAATGGATAGGGGAGGCACTGGGGACACCCCGAGAAGAGAAACTCATGGCGAGGTGGCGGCGACGCGCTGAACCCGCCGCGGAGGTGAGGCACAGGCGGCGGCCAAGTGGGGAGGACAGAGAGGAGGGGGGGGGACACGACAGGTAGCTCTGACCGAACAGGGTGGGGCCTGCGACGGGCTCGGATTAAAAAAAAAAAAAAAACCAACGGTGCGCTTTGGGGACAAAAGCGAGGGCCGCGGGGCCGCGGGCTCCGCAGCGCTCCCTCCGAGGCCTGACGGCCGACCCGGGAAACTCACGGCGGGGACTGCACCGAGCCTGGAAGACATCACTCCCCTCTCCGCGCCTAACACATCCACCCGGGGGGCTCCAGCCAGACCAACGCCACTTGGGCTCTCCTCGCCTCTCCCGGATGTGGAGTCTGCGCAGTCCGCGCCGCGCGCCTCCGTCCCCCACGCCCACTTCCGCCGGGCGGCTTCCGAGGGGGCCGCCGCCGCCGCCGCCGCCGCCGCCGCCGCCGCCGCGCGTCACGTGACGGGCCCCTCTCCAATACCTCGGAGACCCCGCGCCAGGGTCGCGCGGTGATTGGACCCGGCCTCAGGCCCCCCCGCCCCCCTCTTCCATGCCCAGCACGACGGGTGGTCGGGATGCACAGGAAGTCCAGCTGTTGCCCCTTTTATTTATCGGAAATGGCAGACCCCTTCCCGCCGTCCCGGCCCCGCGGTGTAGAGAGGGAGGCAGAGGCGTCAGCTCTTCCATTGCCGGGGATGCAAGGACCGGAGTCGGGGTGGCGGAGCGCGAGAGCAGCGAGGAGAGGCGAGCTCGGGGCGGGCCTGAGGGAATGAAGGAACAACCGGGGGCGGAGATGGCCCCCCGCTTCCTTCGGGGGCTCCAAACCTGCCCGGCTTTCGCGGAGCCTTTTAATTGCGTGGTTTCCCTAGAAGATAGTGGAGTAACTCATGAAATCTGTAGAAAAAGTATGTCCGGGCCTCTGCGCACGCGAGCGGGGCCGGAGCTTCTCCTCCTGCGGGGCCCTGCGCGCGCGCTCCTCCGGGGGCCTGCCCCGCGCCTCCTCGGCGGCACTGCGCCTGCGCCGCTCGGCCCGGCTGGGGCCCCCGGCGCAGGCCCGGCTGGGGCCCCCGCGCTCTAAGGGGCTGTGGTTCCGCCTCCTCGCGGAGGAGAGTCGGCGGCACCTCCGCTCCGAGGGGCTGCGGCACCTCCTCCCCGAGAGGCTGTGATGGCTCCTCCCCGAGAGGCTGTGATG
>JAAGEH010000041.1:59257338-59343530 GCA_011751065.1 Lasiurus cinereus
CTCCTCCCCGAGAGGCTGTGATGGCTCCTCCCCGAGAGGCTGTGATGGCTCGTCCGCCAAGAACTGCGATGGCGCCTCCGGGAGGGGCTGCGACGGCTCCGCCTCGAAGGAC
This sequence comes from Lasiurus cinereus, assembly GCA_011751065.1. Lineage (NCBI taxonomy): Eukaryota > Metazoa > Chordata > Mammalia > Chiroptera > Vespertilionidae > Lasiurus > Lasiurus cinereus. Next base: position 59,257,451 of record JAAGEH010000041.1, read on the forward strand.
TGCGATGGCTCCTCCGAGACGGACTGCTATGTCTCCTCCTCGAAGGACTGCGATGGCTCCGCCTCGAAGGACTGCGATGGCTCCGCCTCGAAGGACTGCGATGGCTCCTTCGAGACGGACTGCGATGGCTCCTCCGAGACGGACTGCGATGTCGCCTCCCCGGTGCACTGCGATGTCGCCTCGGAGAGGGACTGCCATCTCTCCTCCCCGGTGGACTGAGGTGTCTCCTCCAAGACGGACTGCGATGGCTTCTCCCAGGGGGACTGAGATGTCGCCTCTGGGACCGACTGCGCTGTCTCCTCGGAGAGGGACTGAGATGGCTTCTCCCAGAGGGAATGTGATGGCTCCTCGGAGAGGGAATGTGATGGCTCCTCGGAGAGGGACTGCGGTGTCTCCTCCAAGAGGGAATGTGATGGCTCCTCGGAGAGGGACTGCGCTGTCTCCTCGGAGAGGGAATGTGATGGCTCTTCGGAGAGGGACTGCAGCATCTCCTCGGAGAGGGGCTGCTCGGGCTCCAGTCGGAGACACTACATGGGGCTCCTTCCCGATGGGAGCGGTGGTGGGCTGGGTTCTTAGGCATGAGCATCTCTTTAAGGTGACTGTACGAGGTTCTCTTCTTAGAGGGACCATGCAGGACTCTCCCGTGGGCCTGAACTGCCCCCGTGCCTCTTTGGAAGTTCGGGGACTCTGGGCTAGAGAGGTCTAGTCTGTAGAAGTTCTTCGTAGGTCTGCTGCCACTCTCATTTTGAACAGCACCCGCAGGGTGTCCGATGGTGGTGATGCTTGTGCGGGTGATACTTCGGTACCTGGGTGTGGATCGGGAAGAGCTGTCTGTTTTTGGCGGTTGTGCTGCGCAGAACTGTGCTAATTCTTCCCACAGCATGCTCTCCTGTTCCGTGGTTGGGCCTGTTGGCTTTAGCTTGACAACTGGCAGCCTCTCTCCTTCGAAATCTCCTTGTAAACTATAGTCAGAGGCGTTTTGATCTGGTTGGCAGTTTTTGCTTGACCACAAATGGTCTGCCCCTGTCCTATCCTCAGGCTTTGGCCCAACAAATGCCATAATTCTGTGTGCGGTTTGGAATGCCTTTCTTAGTCCCTGAAAAAGCAGTTTAATGAGTTTGGGTTGGGAGGACTTCTTGGGGTGTCTTTTGAAAGAGGCAGTGCTTGTCTGAGATGCTCCATCTCTTTTCCCTTTCAAGTGGGATGATAATTTCCTAGAGAGACTCTGTAGTATGGTTCTGCTGTTTGTAGAGAACTTTTTGTTTTGTGTTCTAAATCTCTTGCTGGTCCTTTTCATTGGATATTTTGAATCATGGGTATTTTTGCTTCTCATTTCAGTCCACTCTTCATCCTGATTGCTTTCAGTGTCGCTCTCTGATAACGAGTGAACTTCAGTTAATTCATAGTGCCCAGGCTCTCTAATATCTGTCTTTCTTTCTAAGTCATGGATAATGTGGATTTGTACAGAAGCAGGAGACTGGGAAGACTGAGACAGGAAATCTATTGTAGAAGTAGGACTCTTAGAACCTTGATTACAGATTTTAGCTGGTGATACAGGGCTTCTTGGTGTCAAAGGCCTGTCTCTTCTATAATACTTTGGAACTTGGGATCTTTTACCAATTCGTAACCTAAAGCCAAGACGCAATCTAATCTCTCCATGGCCTTCAGGAGTGCTTACAAGGTGGAGCTGTGGATAGATAAGAAGATAAGGTCCAAAAGTAGTCTGTAATTTATGACAATTAAATCCTGAACATCGGCCACACTGTAGGCAGATAGGGTATTTTAGGACCAGACCTGAAGTGAGAGGTGGAGGTACATTGTGAGGTATTTGACTCCTTAACAGTTTTGCTGCTATTTTTAGTTGCAGATTTTTTAGCAATTGGAACTGTTCTGAGAGGTCAGTCTTGGCCTGGGAAAGAAAATTTGGCTCCAGTGGGTGTTGGGACTCAAAAATCCTTGTCTGTGAATCTCTCTCTGAGTTCTCACTCTCTTCCACTGGCACAGGATCTTTCACAGTGAAAAATATATTGAAGGAAGACTCTGACTCTACTTGGTCAGGAAGCTGATCCCCTGTATATGAATTAGGAATGTGCTGAATGACTTCCTGGGGTATATCATTGAGCTTTGAGTTTGTTTTCTTTATTCTCACTCTAGTTCCAGAGTATTGCTGTATTATGGAGGACATAGAACCACGTGTCCATATCCTTAAGGCCATTCTTTTCTCATGACCATGGCATGAAGTATGTCTCTGAATGTAGTTTTTGACCATTGAAGCCTGAAAAATAGTTCCTCGACCTGTCTTTAGCAGACTCTGGGAAAATTCCATTAATTCAGCAGGAACCCCAAATAAATTCTGAATAGATTGACAGGTATCATCAGTAGACCTTTCTGTTAAAGATGTTTGAGAACAAAGCTTCCTTTCCATAGTGGTTCCCAAGACATTCCCCAACATTAGCATATTGGAGAGATACTTTCTAGGAAGTCTCTGCTTCCAGGAGTGACTCTCCCAGACATTCTGTTGTCTTCCCAGGACAGACCAGGTAAATCCTCTTCGAGCCCCTGATCCTGTCTGGAAGGTCTTAGATGGTGATCTCCAGCTTTGTGGTGGATGTTGGGAGAGGCCCTGGAGTGAGTTCTCTAACTCTGCCACCTGATTCAGTTGAATCCTCTCTTTAGATACATTATATACCCAGGAAATCTCAGAATGGGAAGTTTCTACAGCGTTGGTTGTCTTATCAGAGGGTTGGTTATGATAGAACAAGGGAAAAGTTGAAACAGGATCTATAAAGGACTCTTTAGGCTGCAAAATATCTGTCCAAAGGTTTTTTATATCCAGTGCTCTTGATACTTCTGTCATCTCAGAATCCCAATGACCTAATTCAGATGTTTTGACAGAACTTGAGATGACTGAGTTTGAAGAGTTGGGTAGAAGCCTAGAGAAATAATTCCTTTTTTTTAACTCTTCTCTTGATAATAACTCCTCAGATTCCCCCTTCTGATATACCTGTCTTAAATTCAAATCCTTAGATTCTATAACTTGAGGCGGCCTTATTTTTATACCTATAGATTTCACTGCCTGATGCCCTTGTTCATGATTCAATACTGTAGGATGCTCGAATAGAGATATTGGCTGTGAGGTTAATTCTGCAGATTTCACTTCAGTATTTGACCATGGATTTAACTCCACAGATTTTCCTTTTTGAAAACAAGATTCTAGTGTAAACACCTCATATTTTAAGTCCTGCATCTCAGAGCCTGAAATCAAGTTCACAGAATTTTCACCACAAAACAATGGCTCTTTGTTCATCCTCACAGACTTTATATCTTCAAACAATGGCTCTGGTACATATAACACAGATTTTGCACCATTTAATTGAGGATCCAAAACAGAGTGCCCAACTTGTTGCTGTGACCTAAGGTGGTTCTGCAAAACTTGGCCTTCTGGAAACTTTATCCCCGGAGTTAATTTAGAAGATTTTATACTTTGCAAATGTGATCCAGGATTAAATAAAATAGACTTTGTGCCTTGAGTTTCTGGCCCAGGGTTTAATTCAGAAGGCTTCATGCCTTGTAGCTGTGGCCCTGGATTAAACTTTATACAGTTCATGCATTGAAGTTCTGACCCTGATTTCAACTCAGAGGAATTCACACCTTGCAGCTTTGGGTCAGAATTGAACTCTGTTGTCATTATATCTGAAGTCAATTCAAAAGGTTTTATACCATGCAAGGGTGGCCCACAGTTACATCTAGTAGAATTTACACCTGGTAATTTTGTTCCTGTATTCAACTCACAAGAATTTTCACACTGCATCTGTTGCCTACAGTTGCATTCCATAGGTGCTATATCTAGGAACTTTGACCCTGGAATCAATTTAGATTTCAAACCTTGCCAATGTGGTCCAGGGTTGAACACCATAGATGTCTCACTTTGAATCTCTGGATTCAATTCAGAAGACTTCATACCTTGATGTTTTGAAACTGAAGTTAATTCAGAAGAGTTCACACCTTGCAAATATGGCTCAGGGTTGGACACCATAAATTTGATGCTTTGAAGCTCTGACCATGGATTTAACTTACAAGATTTCTCATCTTGCCACCACTTTCTAGCATTGAGCTCTGGAGATATCACACTGTGAACCTCTGATTCCAAGGTCAACTCAGAGGGTTTTGCAACCTGAAATTTTGGGCCATCAGTGACCTCTGTAGAGTTCATTATTTGAAGGTTTATCGATTCAGAGGATTTTGCACCTTGCAACTTTGCCCCAGAGTTGAATTCCATAGATTTCATATCTTGAAGGTGTGTGCCTCGTGTCAACATAGACAGTTTCCTATTGTGTGGGGTTGAGTTGAACCCCAAAGATTTAACATCTTGTACTTTTGTACCTGGAGTCAATTTAGAAGATTTCATATCTTGCCATATTGGTCTGGTGATGAACTCCACATATTCTTCACTTTGAAGCTTTGTTTCTGGTGTTAACTCAGATGTCACACCTTGTGACTGTGGAACAAGTTTTAAGTCAACAGATTTCAAATCTTGAACCCTCCACTCTAGTGTCAAATCAGATTTCTCACCTTGTCCCTGTGGTCCAGGATTGAACTTCACAGGTTTCACCCCTTGAAGTTTCTTCCTCTGGGTTAAATCAGAAGGGTTTCCACCCTGTAACTGTGGACCATGACTGAATCTTAAGGTGTTCAAATCTAGAAGCTTTGTCCCTTGAATTGACTCAGATTTTTTACTTTGTATCTGAGATTCAGAGTTAAAAAATGATTTCATTTCTTGAGGCTTTGTCACTAAAGATGATTTTGTATCTTGAAAGTGTGGTATAGAATTGGAGCCCAAAGATTTCGAATCTTGAAGCTTTAAACCCATGATCAAGTCACAACATTTTTTATGTTTTAACTGTGGATCTGAATCCAACACTACAAATTTCGCACCTGGAAACTTCCTCCCCAGGGTCAAGTCAGATTTCTCACCTTGTAATTTTGGACTAGGTTTCAATTCTACAGATTTCATATCTTGGAGCTTTTTTTTTTTTATCACTTCAGAAGATTTCATACTCTGCAAGTGTAGTCCAGACCTTGAATTCATACATTTTACATCTTTAAGTTTTATATCCATGAGCAACCTAGAAGAATCTCTATCTTGCAACTGTGGGCCTGTGAATTCTCCTGATTTTGTTTTTTCAAGCTTTGGCCCCGGTATTAGCTTAGAAGATTTTATAACTTGCATCTGGTGGCCAGGGATTAATTCTTTATGTTCTATATTCTGAAGCCTTGTCATTGAGGTCCCTTGAGAAGATTTCATACCTTGTAACAATGACCCAGGTTTGAAATCTATAGATTTAACATCTTGAATCTCTGTCCCTCTAGTTGATTTAGAAAAATTTGTACCTTGCAATTGGAAGCTAGGATTTAACTCTGTAGATTTCATATCTTGGGACTTTATCTTAGATGGAAACTTGGAAAATTTTAAACTTTGCTGCTGTGACCCAGTGTTGAAATTCTCAGATTTCACACATTGAGTTGTTTGAAGAGCCAATTCAGATGACTTGACACTTTTCAAGTGTAGCAGAGAGCTGGATTCTATAGTTTTATCACTTTGTGACCCTTGGCTTAATACCCTAGATTTTACCTCCAGAAGTTGTGGTTCAAGACACTTTACACCTTGAAGCTGTGTTCCTTGGGATGACCATAAGGGTTTCACTTCCTGAAGCTGTAAACAAGGTTTCAAATCAGAACCCTGAGGCTGATGTTCCTGGCATGATGCCAAAGATTGTATACCTTGAAGCTCTGGTTTTAAAGTCAATGTAGATGACGATTTCCTATCCCTTGACTGTATCAAAGTTTTCCACTCTACTGGTTTGACGCATTGAGATTGTAACTCAAGATTTAGCAGAGATTTTATACCTTTAAACTCTAGTGCAGGTATCCACTCAACAGATTTTGTACTACTAAGCTGTGGTTCTTGGTTTAGCTCTACACTTTTCATACCATGATGCTGTGGCTCTGATGTTGACACCAAAAATTCCCCTTTTTGCAGGTGTGATCCTGGGGACAACTCAGGGGTTTCCACATTCTGCAAATGTGGCTCACAGTTGCACTCCATATACGTTGCACCTTGAGTTTTTGGCCCTCGAGGCAATTCAGATGACTTCACATCTCTTGACTGTATACAAGATTTCAACTCTACAGATTTGACTTTTTGAGGTTGTGACCCAAGATTTAACCCTACAGACCTCACACTTTGGAACTCGGGTCCTGGTATCCACTGAATACATCTCATACTTCCAGGCTGTGGCTCTTGTTTTAAATCAGTAGTTTTCACCCCTTGAAGCTGTCGTTCTGAAGTTAATACCAGAGGTTTCACTTGGTGCAACTGTGGTTCAACTTTAGACTCTTTAGATTTTACATCTTGAATATTTGACTCTGGGGTCAATTCAAATGGTTTCATTTCTTTCAACTGTAACCCAAAGTTGAGATCTACTAATTTTTCATCTTTAAAGTTTAGCTCTGGATTTAATTCCAAAGATATCCCATCTTCTGACTTAGACCCTTTCTTCAATTGCTCTGAATTCACACATTGCTGCTCTGGTGATATTACAGATTTCTCACCATTCTGTTCTGTCTCAGTACTTACATTCACAAATGCTATCCCTTGAAACTGTTGCTTTCGTGCTGAATCCACAGGTTTTAGTTTTTGAAACTTTTGTATTCTGGTTATACCTACCTGCCTCTTTAGACTTCGGGTTAACTTCATAGATTTTATATATTGTAGTGGATCTAAAGTCTCCTTTGATTTTAAACTTTGAAGCTTTAAACGTGGGGTCATTTCCAAAAATTTCATGTATTGCATTTGTGGCTCTGAAGTCAATTCCTCAGGTTTCATACCCTGCCATTTAAGCTCTTGGAGCAATGGCCATGGTGGCAAAGGCATAGAATTCTCCCCTTGCAACTGAACAGATTTTATACCTTGAAGCTTGGAATCTGGGGTGGTTTTTACAGATTTTACATCTACCTGTGGGCTTAAGGTTATTCCCACAGATTTCTCACCTTCCAGTTGTAGACTTGGGCATCTCAGGCATTCTCCTGGAGTTAAGGCCACAGATTTCACATCTTCCAGCTCTGACTCTGAAATCAACAAATTAGACTTTAAACCTTGAAGTTCTGAACCTGGAATCAGCTCTACTTGTTGCACACCTCCCACCTGTGGCTGAGGGGTTAGCACCATAGATTTGACATCTCTCAGTTGTGAGTTTGGTGTTAACTGCATAGATTTCATATCTTCCAGCTTTGGCTCTTGTATTAGTGCCTCAGATTTTAAACCTTGAAACTTTGAGATTGGGGTCCACTCCATAGTTGTTACATCTTGCCACTGTGGTACTTGGATAAATTCAGATTTTATACTTTGTAACTGTGGTCTTCTGGTAAACTCAGAGAAGTTTAGACTTGGCAACTGATGTCCAGGAGTTAACTCCATAGAGTTTGTATCTGCTATCTGTGACTCTGAGATAAATTTATGAGCTATGTCATTGTCAGAGCTTGAGGTATTTCCTAAAGATGATTGTATCAACCCCACAGATTCTTTCTTGTGGTGACAAATGTCAGAGATCAACTTTGTTTCTGGTTCTGAAATCATCCCTAAAGATTCTGAAGCTTGCCATAGGGTCAATACTTCAGGTTCTGTGGCTTGGTGATTTGATTTGGGGGCCAACTTTACAGATTTTACTCCTGGAATATGTATCCCTGGTGTCTGCTCTTCATATACCATACCTTCTACCTGTGTCTCAGGAGTCAACCTCCTACATTTTCCCAATTGAGGCTCCATATCTGGAATCAATAGCACTTGGTCTGACTCATCAGATCTTAGGTCATATAACCATGGCTTTGGGGCCAACTTCTCAGATTTCATATCCTCCTGTTGTAGTCCTGGGGTCAACTCCACAGGTTTTATACCTGAAAATCCTGGTGGTAGGATCAAATGAACACATTCCATACCTTGCAACTGTGAACTGGAAGTCAAATCTGTAGATTTCCTACTTTGCCACTGTGGTACTTGGGCTAACTCAGCCGATTTTTCACTTTGCTGTTGTGGTCCGAGGGTCAATTGGATAGATTTCTCTCCTTGAAACTGAAATCCTGGGTATGACTGTACAGATTTCCCACTCTGAAACTGTGGTATAGGGGTCAACTTACCAGCTTTTACACTCTGCTGTTGAACTTCTATGGCCAATTCTATAGAGTTCACAGTTGGAATCAGCTGTTCATATTTTGTTATTTGTGGGATTGAACCTGTGGTTATATCTACAGATTTTATATTTTGTAACCCTGGTCCCATGGTCTGTTTATCAGATTTTACATTTGGAAACTCTGAAGATAGCTTCATAGAATCTATAACTTGAAATTTTGGCACTGACTTTGCCCCCAAGTTTTTCACACCTTGAAGCTGTGGTGTATTAGTCATTACTGTGGATTCTGTAACTTGATGCAGTGGTTTTTGACTCATTCCCACAGATTCTGTACCTTGACCCAGTGATTTTGGGATTGTCCCTAAAGATTCCATTATTTGATGATGTGACTGTGTCAACTCTACAGATTTCTTCCTTTGTAGCCATATGTCAGAGTTCAATTCTCTAGTTCCTATAACTTGGCTTTGCCTTGGGCTCATCTCTGAATATTCCAGGATTTGATGCCTTGGGGTCAACCTCAAAGATTCTAAGTCTTGAGTTGACACTGGGGTTAATGTAATAGATTCTGTGCCTTGATGATATGGTTGTGGGGACATCATCATGGAGTCTAGCACTTGAATAAATGGCCCAGGAGTCAACTCCAGAGATTCCTTGACTAGAGATATTGGCCGTGCGGTCAAATCCTGGGATTCTACAACTTGTGACTGTGGTTCTATGATTATTTCAATGGGTGACTCCAACCTTGGGGTTGTCTGCAGAGAATGTATGGATTGAAGTGATGGCATCCCTACTGATTCCATGACTTTAGGTGGTAGTTTAAAAGGTACACTCACATACTCTCTAATTCCATGTGGATCAATAGTAGTAGGAGAACTAGAAAACATCAAATCATCTGGTTGAGTTGCCTTTAGGGTCAAATTTGAAATATGAGTCTGTGAATCTGAGGTACCATTTGGCTGTGCTAGTGGAATTATTCCCATGCAATCCATGGGAGTTATTTTTATGACATCTATGACTGGACACAATGGCCTGGGTATCGTGTTCAATGATTTTGTGTTTTGACATACTGGTTCTGGAATAATTTTCACTGGTTTTATGGTTTGACTTTGTGGCTTTGAAGTTATGCCTACTGATTCAATAACTTTATGCTGTGGCCCTGGGGTCATTTCCACATTTTCTAAGACTGTATGTTGTGGCCTTCTACCCATCTTTCTTGGTTGTATGACTTGATGGTCCAACAATGTGTTAATTTTCACTGACTCCTTAACTTGATATTGTAGCCTTGGGGTCATTCCCACTGATTCTGTAATATATGGGTGTGATTTTTTAATCATCCCCATGGAATCCATGGCTTCAAGCAATGCTTCAGGAGTTACTTTCACATTATCTGTGACTTGATTCAGTAATCTTGAGGTCATGTTCTTGGATTCTGTAACTTGATGCCGAGGCCTTGGGGTTACCTCTACAGGTTCAATTACATGATATGCATGTTTTGATCTTATATTTGCTGTTTCTATTGGTTTCACAACTTTATTTGGCTGTGGAAACAAATCTACAGATTCTGTTAATTCTGAATGTGATTCTGGGCTCATCCCCATTGAATCCATGACTTGAAGTAATGCCAATGGTGTTACCTTTATGCCATTTGTGACTTGATATGGAGTCAACTGTACATTAGTCACTTGGGTCTCAGGCTGCTGTATGCTTTTTTCTCGAAGACCTTTTACCCTCTGTTCTAAATTAAGATCTTGCACATGTTTTGGGTCCCTCTCCAGTAAAGTGGTTTCCTTTTGAATTGTGTCAACTCTTAAACTTTTGGGAGGTGGAATGCCCATTGATGTAACTAACAGCTTAGATCCAAGGACTTGGGGAGCCCCGCCAGGTTGTGACTGCTTACCTGGGATAAGTGATTGCGAAATTTTTGTTTCTGTTCTATTTAATCCAGATTCCACTCCAGTGTTCACATGGCGCTGAAATGATGGAAGGTCTGGGTATTTATTGTTGATATTTTGCTCAGTGCTTTGATTAATGGGCGTAGATAACTGGATTTTAGGTTTCTCTGGTTCAGGGATGCTTCCATGTACTTCAATTAAATAATTCAACATTGCCCATGATTCCTTCACAGGCAAAGGCACTGTTTGTTTCTGCAAAGTACAAACCTTCCAAGCCATATGTCCCTCTAACTCCCTCCTAGCCAAAGGAGAGAGCCGGGTTGAAGCCCACCCTGGGACTTGAGGTCTCTCTTTGAAAACAGAATTTGGCCAATGATCTGATGTCAAATGATTCTTCCTCTTTCTCTCATACTTTGTTTTCACTTGCTTGCATAAATCTGAGGATTTAAAAATAGAGTTGATTAAAGAGCTTTGAGGTTTTAAAGGTGAAAGAGCAGCCAAATTCGGAATGATTTTTGATTTCCCGAGCTCTGAGAGCTGAAAAGGAGGCAGGGATATGCTTTGGTTCTTCAAAACAGGTGGTTGTTTTTTAGATAAAATAGGTAAACTGTGGCTCCGGGATTGCCAGATTGTTCCTTCAGAAAAGACAGAAGAGTGAGACAAATTGGAGTTGTTGCATGATGATCCAGAGGAGGTGCGGGGCATAGTAGAATATGTTGTCATCTTACAGTCACAAAAGGGTAGAATAGGCTCCTGAGTCACACAAACACAGGAAGTGGAGGAAGAAATATCCCGCGGTTCAGGCAAATTTTGTTCCATAAGAACTGATCTAAGGAATAAAGAGAAAAGTTTCACTTTGCTTTGAAACAGGAAAAGGAAAGTAGAAAAGGGGAAAAATAATGGCCATTTCAAATGCAAAATATTTTGGACTGAGGGAGAATAACAACAAAAAGTTAATTACTTATGGAAAGGATTCTTCCTCAGGATAAAGAGAGACATTTGTCCCATTTCAGTCGGAAATGATCAAAGGAATTCTTTAAATTCCTTTAAACCTAGAACTTTCCCCTATTTCCAAAATATCTAACTCTCTTTTTCTTCTCTCTCTCTCCTTGTTCATCTTCCTTCCTCTCTCTTTCACTCCCTTCCTGCCTCCCTCTTAAAAGCTCTCCCACCTTCAATTCACACTCAGAAACTACATCCCCTGACCTTGTACTTTCCAGATGTTGGAAGATCTGTTGAAGACGGAGTATACATTCCTGGGTCCATCGTTCAGGGAAGCCTGAAAAGCTGGATGAAAAAAGAGTAGGTCTGTAATTGAAATAACATAGGAAACCAATAAAAAGAGAGACTTAATTTAGAAAGGAGTCAGCTATGTTAGAGTTGGGAGAAAAACAGAGTCCCAGGTATCTTACTCCTAATTTTTTACAGTTTATCAGTAGAATAGGCTGAAGAGAGGAAAAATAGACACAGTGAAGATGGATTTTACTCACTTTGTCAGGTTAGTTTTAATGCAACCCATGCTGGGATTTTCTTCCCACTGTTGAGCTGGGAGTAGAGGTGAAGAATCTATTACTATAATGACAATTGACATCACCTAGTCCAGTGGTCAGCAAACTAATTAGTCAACCGAGCGGCAAACTACAGCTCACAAGCCGCAGTTTGCCGACCACTGACCTAGTCCCAACCCCTTAAGCAAAGATGGAATCATGCCCAAGGTCATATAGCTAATTAGTGGTAGAGCTCAGGTTTAACCTAAATCTCAAGGTTGTTTTTTAAAGTATATTATGCTACTTTGACCGTGTAGTATAGAGGGAAGCCATTGGAAAGAGCAGGTATAATCATGATTATAGGAATTAGAGTGGAGGAAACAGAGGTGATAATACACATCTTTTCCTCCAAAAGAGTCTATCCGATGTCTATTACAGAAAAAAAAAAAAAATGGTTGGAAGATCTGTTGAAGACGGAGTATACATTCCCGGAAACTTTCCTCACCAAACTCTTGATAATTACCCCTGCCCCATTCTCCAATCTCACCATGTTTCTTTACTGATACTTTGGGCATTACACAAAATGAGATGAGGAAAGGAATCATAGAGAGAATTAAGGAGCCATTTGCATCTCTTTGAAAGTAGAGATGCTAGAAAGAATAAGCACATTTCTTTCATTAACATAATCTTTTTCAACCTCTTGCCCTCCACCAGCTATTAAAGGCTAGAGTCTTAAACAACAGTTGACCTGTCATTAGCATTGAGCTTAAGAATAAAGCATAGGGGGGAAAAATAAGAATAAAGCATAGGGTCTTTCTGACCTGTGAATTGCTGGATCTTTTCCAATCTATGCTGCTTTGAAATCTAGAGAAGCACAAAAAGAAAAGAAAAAAATCAGGTAAAAATTCTAGGCTAGAGAATTTGACAGTGCATTTTATCTTATATACACAAATATTGATATTATTGGCATCCATCATCACAGCAAAAATTACCACCTCATTCATTTATTCATGAATCATTTATTGAGTACTTACTAAGTTCTTAGTATTATGTGGGGTGCCAGAATTACAATGATCTCTATATTCTAGGAATTTATACTAATCAGAAAAACAAATCAGATCTCTAAAGAGATAAATTATAATACTGTGTGGTAAATGCTGAAACAGAAATATAAGTGCTAGGAAATACAAAGGACAGTCATTAACTACTTGGGAAAGAAAGGAAGAATTACTCAAGAAGATGCTGTTTGTATTAGCATTTGAAGAAAAAGCAGAAGATTTTTAGGTAAAGAAAGAGCATTTCAAGCAAGTGGGAACATCACTGAGATTGGAAGGTTATGATTGGCCGGTGCACTTTTGCTGAGTAATGAGAGATGAAGCTGAAAAGGTATGAAGAAACCACATAATACCAATTGTAGCATTTTTATTTGGTCATGTAGGTCAGAATTTCCCAACTAGTCAGTAAACTCCTGGGTTTTTACAAGGGTGTTACCAGTGATTTTAAAGGCAAAAGTGACATTTGTTACAATTTCAAATTCTAAAACAATTTTTTAAAATATATTTTATTGATTTTTTTTACAGAGAGGAAGGGAGAGAGATAGTCAGAAACATCGATGAGAGAGAAACATCGACCAGGTGCCTCCTGCACGCCCCCTACTGGGGATGTGCCCGCAACCAAGGTACATGCCCCTGACCAGTATCGAACCTGGGACCTTTCAGTCCTCAAGCCGATGCTCTATCCACTGAGCCAAACTGGTTAGGGCCCTAAAACAATTTTTTTATTTATTTCCTTTAAACTAGAACATCAGTCTCTCAAAGTATATTAAAAGAGCTTACACAACAATTACTAAAAAATTTGTGAATGTCCACATGATTTAATCACTCAGCTTATTACTCAGTCCTAGCACAGTGGACAGACCTAAATAATCCCCCCACTACAAAAGCACTTGGAAATGCTGAATAAAATAAACAAATATCCTTTGAGCTTATGAAGCTTAACCTCTGGGTAGATAGGGAAACAAGATGACTGCCACAATATGGCCAGCAGGGGAGGGCAGTTGGGGGTGGTCAAACCTGCACGGGAGGGCAGTTGGGGGGACCAGGTCTACAGGGGAGAGCAGGGGGGGGACCAGACTGGCAGAGGAGGGCAGTTAGGGGTGACCAGGCCAGCAGTGGAGGGCAGTTAGGGGCAATTGAGCTGGCAGGGGAGCAGTTAGGCATCAATCAGGCTGGTAGGGGAGTGATCAGGCTAGCAGGCAGAAGCCATTAGGAGCAATCAGGAAGGCAGGCAGGCAAGCAGTTGGGAGCCAGTAGTCCTGGATTGTGATAGAGATGTCCGACTGGCCATTTAGGCCTGATCCTAAATGGCCAGTGGGACATCCCTAGAGGGGTCCCAGATTGAAGAAGGTACAGGCTGGGCTGAGGGACACCCCTCTCCCCCATGAACAAATTTTGTTCACCGGGTCTCTAGTAGACCAATAAGTATTAAAGCAATCAAAATGATAATCAGACATTCTCCATCAGACATAATAAAAGAATTCAAGGTTCCTAAATATCAGAACTTATGAATATCTATAACATTATTGTAGCAAACAAACTAGGAAAATATATAATTTAAAATAATAAAAGATATGTCCTTCACAATAGCAATAAGAATGATAGGGTATTTCAAGGTATTAAGTTAGCCAAGACTACAAAAACTAAAAAAAAAAATTATTACTTGAGTCTCTTTTTACCTCCATTGACCTCTTCCTGGCTACTCCCACCACCCCCAGCACATGCCCTCATCTCCCTACTGTCTGTGTCCATTGGTTATGCTCCTATGCATGCATTCAAGTCCTTTGGTTGATCTCTTACACACACACACACACACACACACACACACACACCACCTTTCCTCATAGGTTGGACAAGCCTGCTCCATGCTTCTATGTCTCTAGTTCTGTTTTTGTTCATCAGTTTATGTTGTTCCACACAACTTTTTTTTATTATTATTGATTTTTACGAGATGAAGGGAGAGGAATAGACTGAGAAACATCGAGGAGAGAGAGACATCCATTAGCTGTCCCTTGCACGCCCTCTACTGGGGATGTGCCTGCAACCAAGGTACATGCCCTTGACTGGAATCGAACCTGGGACCTTTCAGTCCACAGACCTACACTCTATCCACTGAGCCAAACCGGTTTTGGCCGTTCTACATAACTTTTTAAAGAAAATTTCAAAAATACGAACCATAAGCCCTGGCCAGTTTGGCTCAGAGGTTGGAGTGTCAGCCTGTGGACTGAAGGGTCTCAGGTTCAATTCTGGCCAAGCGCACATACCCAGGTTGCAGGCTTGATACCCAGTCGGGGGTGTGCAGGAGGCAGCCGATCAATGATTCTCTCTCATCATTGATGTTTCTATCTCTCTCTCCCTCTTCCTCTCTAAAAACAATAAAAATATTTTTTAAAATATACAAATCGTAGGCAATAAAAAATAAATATCCAGTAGAAGACCCTGCCACATTCAGCTGGAACCTCATGACCCTAAGAAGTTCAGAGAACTAAAGGGAAGTCCTTGGAAGTTGTAATCACAGGTTAACTTTTGTGTAATTTGCAGCTCAAGTTCACATCATCTACATGGTCCTCAAAAAAACTCTCAAACCTAAATTTAAAGTGGTCCTGGCACTACCTGGTTTGGCTCAGTGGATAGAGCATTAACCTGCGAATTGAAAGGTCCCAGATTCGATTCCAGTCAAGGGCATAGGCTGTGGGCTCGATCCCCAATGGGGGACTTGCAGGAGGCAGCCAATCAATGATTCTCTCTCATGTTTCTATCTCCCTCTCCCTCTTCCTTCCTCTCTGAAATCAATAAAAATATATATTAAAAAATAAATAAATAAAGTAGTTCTGGATTGATGGTGCCATAGTCATACTGAAATACTGTCTAAAGAAGATCTTTATCTACGCCTCAAAAAAAAAACTATGAATATTGTATTTTATTGAATAGATTATTTCTGCAGAAACAAACCTACAGAGATGCCAAGTATTGGAATCATCAGATCCAGAGTAGGAAACAACAATGAATATTACATTTAAAGAAATAAAAGATGAGCTTAAATATATTTATAAGGAACAGAAAGCCATAAAAAGTGATCTGACAGATTTGAAAGAAAATCCAATGTTATATCTAAAAAATTGTCTTGGCAGGTTTGGCTCAGTGGATAAAGCATCGGCTTGCGGACTGAAAGGTCCTGGGTTCGATTCCAGTCAAGGGCATGTACCTTGGTTGTGGGCACATCCCCAGTGGAGGGCGTGCAGGAGGCAGCTGATCGATTTTTCTCATCAATGTTTCTAACTCTGTCTGTCTCCCTTCCTCTCTGTAAAAAAATCAATAAAATATATATTTAAAAAAAATTAAGAATGCAATACTGAAATCAAAACCTCAAAGGATGGATTTATCAGCATTAGTAAAATACTTCTGAACAGAGAATTGGATAAATATGCATATTTTAATTCCTAGAGTAACCACTGGAAAAATAGGAACAAAGTGTATAACTTTTAAGCTAGTAGAAGAGGGAAAATGGAGAAAGAAAAATTTAATCTAGAATTTCTGTTTATAATAATTGTTTGAATCCTCTAAATGAAAACATCTAGAAAAACTGGACCAAAAAAATTTAAACATTTATTTGAAGTCATTGAAGATCTTTCAAGGCATCAAGGACCAGAGGACCCAAGATCCCAGAGAAAAAAAAAAGGAATTGTAGAGAAGCAAGCCCAAATTTCCCCCTCAAAGCATTTACCAATTGTCACTCCATGGCTGAATGGCTAAACAAAATGTTCAGTGGTTTTATGGAGATAGATGAACAAAAAATGACTTTAGGGGTCAAGGAAGAGGGCCCCTAATAAATATTTCAGACTTTTAGTTGAGACTCCCAAAGGATTATACCTAGGAATAAGAATATACCTGAAATAGCCCTAACCGGTTTGGCTCAGTGGATAGAGTGTTGACTTGCAGATTCAAGGGACCCAGGTTTGATTCCGGTCAAGGACATATACTTTGGTTGTGGGCACATCCCCAGTAGGGAATGTACAAGAGGCAGTTGATCAATGTTTCTCTCTCATCGATGTTTCTAACTCTCTATCCCTCTCCTTTCGTCTCTATAAAAAATCAATAAAATATATTTTCTTAATTAAAGAATATACCTGAAATAAACTAGACTCGAAAACTGAAGCTCATATGGTTTAAATAACTTTTTAAATTGAAGTATAGCTTCTGATGAGTTTAATCCCTAATTATATTAAGATGAGTTTTTCTACTCTAAATGACTTCTGGAAGCAAAAATAAGTATGTCTGGAGAAAAGTAACTTTACATATAACATACCTGGTATTCAATAAAAAATCGTCATGAATACTAAAATATAAGACTAAATGGTTAAAAACTCAGAGACAAACATGGGCAATATAAACAAACTCACAGTCAGTCAGTACAGACATTATTAAAAGACATGTACTGTAGCCCTAACTGGTTTGGCTCAGTGGGTAGAGTGTCAACCCACAAACTGAAGGGTCCAGGGTTTGATTCTTGTCTAAGGGCACATACGCTGGTTGCTGAATAGAAGGTAACCAATTAATAGATCTCTCTCACACCAGTATTTCTTTTTCTCTCTCCCATAACCTTCCACTCTTTCTAAAAATTAATGGAAAAATATCCTTGAGTGAGAATGAACAACAAAAATCATATGTACTTTAAAATACATATGATTGCCCTACCAGCATAGCTCAGTGGCTGAGCAATGATCTATGAACAAGGAGGTCACTGGTTTGATTACCCATGATGGCACATGCCCCCGGTGTTGGACTTGATCCCCAGTTTGGGGCCTGCAGGAGGCAGTTGATCAATGATTCTCTCTCATCATTGATGTTTCTATCTCTCCCTCTCCCTTCCTCTCTGAAATCAATAAAAATATTTTTAAATGATAATAATATTAAGAGGGAAAGCTGACATGATTATTTCCTTTGATGTGGGAAAAGAACTTAATAAAATTCAACATCCATTTATGTTTTTATTTTTTTTAATATATTTTATTGATTTTTTTACAAAGAGGAAAGGAGAGGGACAGAGAACTAGAAACATCGATGAGAGAGAAACATTGATCAGCTGCCTCCTGCACATTTCCCACTGGGGATGTGCCTGCAACCAAGGTACATGCCCTTGACCAGAATCGAACCTGGGACCTTTCAGTTCGTAGGCCGACACTCTATCCACTTAGCCAAACCAGTCTTGGCCCATTTATCTTTTTAAAGACATGCAGCAAACTAGGATTAGAAGGGTACTTCCTCAACATTATAAATGGCCTTAATGAAAAACCTACAACTAATACCATGCCCAAAAGTGGAAGACTGAAAATTTTCTCTCTAAAATGAGGAACAAGACAGGTATGACTGCTTTCACTACTTCTCTTTTAACATTGTACTGGAAGCTCTGGCCAGAGCAATTAGGTAAGAAAAAGAAATAAAACACATCCAAATTAGAAATGAAAAAGTAATACTACCTCTATTCATAGACCAAAATCTTATTTACTAGAAAAGCCTAATGAATACATACAAACTATTAGAGTTAATAAATTAATTTAGCAAAGTTGCAAGCTACAATATCAGCGGAATACAAAAATAAGTTGTATTCCCATATACAAGCAATGAACAATCTGAAAATAATAATATTTTTCACCTAAAATCACTTATCATATATTATGGAAAAGGGATAAAGGGATTTTTAAATTCCTATGGGGGTTGACAAATTATGACAATAAAAAAAGTTTGAGTCAGAAAAGGTTGGGAAATGCTGGTGAGAGACTGTGATGGTTTAGCTGCTTTTAGCAGAATGATACAAAAGCACTATCCCAACTCCTGCCTTCCCCCCTCCAATTTCCCCCATGGCCCAAGATGCAGGAGTTTCTATTGCTCCAGGGGTAGGGGCAGGGAGCAATGAATTTCAAGAGAGTGGTGCATCACATACCTCTGAGTCTGCGTCTGTCTCTGCAGCCACCTGTTCCGTGCTCTGTTTCCCAGCAAACAGCACCCAAAGCCCCCACACAAGGAGACCAAATAGTAGTAGAAGACTGACATGTGATGGCAGTGGAAGGGCCAGCCCCCATGTCAGCGCCATTACTCAACTCCATGCCCCTCTCAGTCCAACAGTTTTCTTTCTCAAGGCTGTGTGCCTCCATATGACATCACAATGGGCATTGCCAGGTAAACCTGACAAGTCACTGTGCATGCTGCTTGAGTCTCGTCTCTGAGCCATGCCCAGCTGCTGCTCCTTCCAGCAGCTGCCCGCAATCCTTGCTTTGACAGCCAACACTTTTACGACACTTCCAGGATGGGGCTGGAAAACTGGTCATCGAGTAGAGAGTATGGAGGCAAGGTTTCAAAGGTGCAGGACCCTAAAGCAGCCTGTCCTCCCTACTAGCATCTTCTCTGGAGCCAGTTATTCCCTAGAGGTCAGGTATGCTGTCATAGGTTCCAAGTCACCAGTTAAAATGGGGCAAGTACATTTGAGAAAGCTAGGGTATCTTTAAGTAGGTACTTTTAGAAAATGCAAGCGATACGCTTTCTTTCCTTTTTTTTAAAAAATATATTTTATTGATTTTTTACAGAGAGGAAGGGAGATGGATAGTTAGAAACATTCATGAGAGAGAGTCATCGATCAGCTGCCTTCTGCACACCCCCTACTGAGGGTATCCACTGAGCCAAACCGGTTTCGGCCTTTCTCTTTTTTCAATATTTTATTGACTTTTTATAGAGAGGAAGAGAGAGGGCTAGAGAGCCAGAAACATCAATGAGAGAGAAACATCGATCAGCCACCTCCTGCACACCCCGCACTGGGGATGTGCTCACAACCAAGATACATGCCCTTGACTGGAATCGAACCTGGGACCTCTCAGTCTGCAGGCTGTCGCTCTATCCACTAAGCCAAACCGGTTTCACCTGCTTCCTTAACTCTAAGGTTTGACATGTTGCCTAGTTGCTGTTGCATTGAGACAGACAAGTGGTGTCAACATGGGGAAATGAAATGACCTTAGAGAATTACCCTACTCCAGAATCCGTGGTCTCATTTATCTTGTCATTACACCCAGTTGACTGGATTCTCTGGGGTTAATTCACTGTAAACAAAATTTGTAAGGAATCAATTTATGCTCTAACAAAGATAAATCAAACAGGCCAGAACATTTTATTTTATTTTTAGAGAAAAGTTAACCTTGAAAATCAACTCAGTTAAATAACTTGAATAGCAGACAAGGTCTTAGAAAAAGACATTCCTGGTCTCTTACCTCATAGAATTTTCATACCTCCGAGTCTGAGTCTGTCTCTGCTGCCACCTGCTCTGTGCTGTTTCCCAGAAAACAGCACCCAAAGCCCCCAAACAAGGAGACAAAATATTGGGGCAACCAAATATTAGGCAACCAAATTCTTGAAAAGCCCATCAACAGGAACGAGGTTAAGTAATATGGTATATTCATAGTATGAAATACTCTGCAGTCACTATAAAGATTATAACAATGAAAATAAAGATAGCCTTAGCTGGCTTGGCTCAGTGGACAGAGCATTGACCTGCAAACTGAAGGATCGCGGATTCGATTCCAGTCAAGGGCATATGCCTGGGTTGCGGGCTCAAACCCCAGTAGGGAGTGTGCAGGAAGCAGGCAATCAATGGTGTTCTCTCATCATTGATGTTTCTATCTCCCTCTCCCTTCCTCTCTGAAATCAATACAAATATATTTTTAAAAATTATCCTACTCCTAAGTAAAAAACAAAACTTAAAAAGTAAAGATAAAAATAGTATCATTATAAGGAATGAGACCTGTCATACTGAGCACACATTATATGACAGGTACTAGTTATATGCCAGCCCAGAGTGCTAAGAAAAGATTATGGCTGGAGTTACAGTTTTGGTTCTTAAAATATATAGGTAGAGTTTGACAAGAACCTTTTTCTGTATGTATATAAAAATGTATTCTTTGTGTCTTATATATTTATTCACCATTATATTTGAGTCATGCATGCTATTTTGCACAGCTGACATTCATTTGTTTTTATTATTTCATTGCATTATATAACCATGGCACAACTTACTTATCCATTATATTGATGGACATTTGGCTTGTTTTCTGTGTTTGACTATTATAAACAAGGTTATTAAAAACATTCTTGTTCGTGTACGTTGGTGGACTTAGATTCCTATTTCTCCATAGCAGTATTTCTCAAGCTTTAACAAGCATCATAATTATCTAGAGCGCTTGTTAAAGACAGTTGCCAATTGAGTAACCAATTGAGTTGCCAATTGAGTAACTTTGGAGTGTGTGCAGGAATTTTGGATTCCTAGTAAGTTTCCAGGTGATGCTCATGTTGATGCTGTTGGTCCAGGGACTACCCTTTGAGGATCCCTGCTCTAGGGCAGTGCTTGGCAAACTGCGGCTCTAGAGCCGCGGTTTGCCGCTCTGTTGACTAATGAATTTGCCGACCATTGCTCTAGGATATCTACCTAGGAGTGGAATTGCTAGGTTATAGAGTATAATATTATGTCTAGTAACTTAAAGTTTAGTAGACAGTGGCAAACTATTTTCCCAAGTGGGTATATTGACATTTCCACCAGTGGTGAATGGCAGACAGTTCTTGGTCTCATACCAACATGTG
The DNA here is from genome assembly GCA_011751065.1 of Lasiurus cinereus. Taxonomy (NCBI): domain Eukaryota; kingdom Metazoa; phylum Chordata; class Mammalia; order Chiroptera; family Vespertilionidae; genus Lasiurus; species Lasiurus cinereus. The sequence continues at coordinate 59,278,690 of JAAGEH010000041.1, forward strand.
GTATTCTCAGGCTCTTTAATTTTAGCCAATCTGATATATGTGGTAATAATATTTAATTGTGGTTTTAACCTAACTGTTCCTGATTATTAATAATTACTAACTTGTGTACACATCTGCATAAGTTAACTAGGTATTTGTCTTAAACTATATTGTTGCATTCTGCTTGCTAATAGTTGGTATAGGATTTTTGTTACCTATTTTCATGAATGAGATAAAGCTTGTAAATTTCCTCTCTTACTCTGTTCTTCAGATTTTTTTGGTGTCAAGGTAATGCTAGACTTGTGAATTGAGGAATGGTTCCTCTTTTTGAATGCTCTGAAAGAGTTTGCATAAAATTAGAACTATTTGAATCTTCAGGTTTTCTTTGGGTGTTACCTCACCCCACCTCCACCACCTTTTTCCAAAATTTTCCTTGATTCTTGTCTATCCTGTAATCTCCCCAAACAGTCCTGGCAGTTCTCTGCACCTAGCCTGTTGTCCCAACTCTCATCAACTCTCTCTCTTTCTCAGATTGCAACTGTTTACCTGTGCTTGTGAGTTCCTAGGGATAGAGGTCAGATCTTAGTCATCTCTGTCTCCTCCACAGTGGTAGAGTGTAGTCAGCCTCTAAGTACCCCAAGGTGAGCAGTCCTCCATGTTGTTCATAACACCTGAATATCATATACAATTGTATAAGAACTGAATTCACTTGAGGTCTTCGTACCAAGTACTTGGCAAGCAGAAAGCAAACCTTCTGGATTTCTAGGGTCCTCCTATATCTAGCCTCGGGGAAATCTGATTCTGTATCAGATCCATTCCACACGAGGGAGTGGGGCTGCTCACACGTTGGCCTCATCAACAGGATCAAGGGCTGCTTTGCCTTCTCCAAAGCAGGGTCTCTTCTCTGACTTGACTCTGCCCATGATGCCAAGTTGAGAGAGAACTTTACCCAATGAAGGCACAGGGGAGAGAGTTGTGGGTAAAAAGAAACAGAGAGTCTTTGCAGGATCCTTTCCTAATTTTACCCATCTTGAATGTAGAGTTAGGAAGAGTTGTTTGCAGAATATGAAAACCAAAGGGATGGTAGTCTGAAGGCACTATGGAAGCGGTGGTGGTTGAGGAAAGGGCATTGTTAAAGATCTGATGTAGTCCGGCCAACATGGCTCAGTGGTTGAGTATCAACCTATGAACCAAGAGGTCACAGTTCGATTTCTGATCAGGGCACATGCCTGGGTCATAGGCTCGATCCCTAGTGGTTGTACAGGAGGCAGCTGATCAATGAATCTCTCTCATCATTGATGTTTCTATCTCTCTCTCCTCTCCCTTCTCTCAGAAATCAATAAAAACATATATATATATATATATATATATGTATGTATGTATATATGTATATATGTATATATATATATTTTTTAATCTAATGTAAATGTAGATAGATATACTAAGAAAGGAAAAAAGAGTTCAGATAGAGGCTGGAGGCCCACAGGTATGTAGAGAGCCTTTAAAAATATATTTTATTGATTTTTCACAGAGAGGAAGGGAGAGGAATAGAAGGTTAGAAACATCAATAAGAGAGACGTCGATCAGCCGCCTCCTGCACGCCCTCTACTGGGGATGTGCCCGCAACCAATGTACCGGCCCTTGACCGTAATCGAACCTGGGACCTTTCAATCCGCAGGCCGACGCTCTATCCACTGAGCCAAACCAGTTTTGGCAAGTAGAGAGCCTTTAAAAGGTTGATTACTCTTTACTCATATATCCAAAATCTGTTTGGCTACTTAGCAGTCACCCTCCTGCCTAAAAAGGTTCACATGAGCTTCAGAGAGGTTTTGTCCCAAGTTCCTGGGTGTCTGTTAGTTGGGTATTTCTCAGGCACAAGGGGGAGCCAGCTCTCTACTTTCAGAGTAATGTATCACGGGCACTGAAGAGCTGGCCTGGGTCTGGGATGAGAGTGACTTTGAGTTATCAAACTGGTGGCAAATGAGATCTAAAATGTACAGACTGAGGTTTGTAGTATTTGTTGGGTCCCACCAGTAAAGGGTTTCAGCCCCGCTCCCCCTTCCCCTGCCCCCGAGTTCCTCCTGTTCGCTTTACAAATACTGGGCATGGGCTGCAACTCTCAAATTTCTGGTCTAATGTGTGGATGAAACATTCCTTCTAGTGATAAAGATCCTGGAATGCCTAAGTGGGACTGTCTTTTTCTGGGTGTCCTGTGTTGGGAACACAACTTCTTCCCTTCTTCCCCCTTCCCTTAGAATTACCGAAGTTCCCACCTCTCCTTATGTTATTTTGGAGTGGGGAGGGAGGGAGGGAGAGAGAGAGAGAGAACCCACGTGTTGGAGACAGGGAATATAGAGATGCTGAAATAGGTTTGGGTCAGTGGCCAATGAAATGGATTGGGGGTCAGGGGAGAAATAAACCTGATGTTGGGAACAACCCATGCCACCCATCTTGTCCCACCTCTGATATACTGACTCTGATCTACTAAATTTGGAAAGTTAACTTTCCAAAACAAGACATTTAGTTTTTTTAACTTCTGAAATCAACATATGCTAGTGAAAGTAGAGGCCACAGGGTCAAGGGCATGAACTCCCCTAAAGTAAAGAGACTCTCCATACCCTGGGCTGTTGGTGCCCCTGGAGACTGGGCCTCTCCTTCCACAACATCGACTTCTGACCCCAAAACCCCCAACTGGCAGGGCTGGGCCGGGCTTCACCACAAAGAAACACCAGTTCAACCAAAACTGGTTTGGCTCAGTGGATAGAGCGTCGGCCTGGGGACTGAAGGGTCCCAGGTTCTATTCTGGCCAAGGGCATGTACCTTGGTTGCAAGCACATCCCCAGTGGGGAGTGTGCAGGAGGCGGCTGGTCGATGTCTCTCTCTCATCGATGTTTCTAACTCTCTATCTCTCTCCCTTCCTCTCTGTAAAAAATCAATAAAATATATTTAAAAAATAAATAAAATTGAGATAATATAAAAAAAAAAAAAAAGGAAAGAAAGAAAGAAAGAAAAGAAACACCAGCCAAACCCGGTTTGGCTCAGTGGATAGAGCGTCGGCCTGCGGACTGAAAGGTCCCAGGTTAGATTCCGGTCAAGGGCATGTATCTTGGGTGCGGGCACATCCCCAATAGGGGGCGTGCAAAAGGCAGCTGATCAATATCTCTCTCTCATCGATGTTTCTAACTCTCTATCCCTCTCCCTTCCTCTCTGTAAAAAATCAATAAAATATATTTTTTAAAGAAAAGAAAAGAAACACCAGTTCCCTGCAGGGGAATAAAAAATTTTTTATTTTTATTTTTTAAATATATTTTATTGATTTTTTTTACAGGGAGGAAGGGAGAGGGATAGGAGGTTAGAAACATCGATGAGAGACATCGATCAGCTACCTCCTGCACACCCCCTACTAGGGATGTGCCCGCAACCAAGATACATGCCCTTGACCGGAATCGAACCTGGGACCTTTCAGTCCCCAGGCCGACGCTCTATCCACTGAGCCAACCGATTTTGGCAAGACCAGAAATTGTAATGAGATGAGGCAAGAGCAGAGAAAAGCCTTCAGCCTGACCCCAAAAACTCCAATTCATCCTTCAAGACCTAATCCAAAGAACTCCTTCTCCCTCTTTTTCCTGACTTCCCTCTTAGAAGGGAGGACCTCTTTTCTATACCACTGTAGTACCCTTTTCATACCTTTGTATAACCTTCTGTATAACATCTATTACCACACTTTGAGGGTAATAGGAGTCCATTAAAGGAACTGAGGGGAAGATAGATAGATAGATAGATAGATAGATAGATAGATAGATAGATGATAGATAGATAGATATGAATATCCTTGTTCTTTCTACTGAAAGGGCTTGGAGGCAAGGACACACCAGTAGCAGTGCGCATACCTAGCACATAGGTTTCTAAATACCAATCTCCAGTAACAACAACTAGAGCTCTTTGGGAAATAGCTTTTTCCAGGATTGGAACTAGGAAAAGTACATGGTGAACCTGGGACATCATTTTTGTGCTCCTACATAGGAGATGACTGGGTAAACTACTATATCTATACATATACATGCACGTAAATAATAATGAAGAAGAAGAGATTTATAAACTGGAGAGATTTTTAGTTAAGCAAAACACAAGGCAAAAAAAGAATATAGTATGGTACCCTTTGCATAAGAGAAAAGGGTATTTTTCCCCAAACAGAAACACAGCAAAGAGTGTTAAGTACTCATGTGGATATGATATGTCACAAGGATACAAGGGCCAGCTAGAATGAGTTCTCTTTCTGAGCATTCAAATGAATAATGACAAGAATGGATTAAAACACATTTAACAACAACAGCAACAAAAATTCATGAGTCCATACTGATACTCAATAAATGTAGATGGGGTAGAGAGGGAAGAGAAAGGCTTTATTTACAGAAGAATGCCAACTAATAAATGTAGATGGAAGGATAAAAATAGAAAAATCACCATTTTAAGATGACCATCGTCATGACTGATTCACACAATAATCATCAGTGGATGCTAAAACTACTGGATGAAAGACCGTTGAGCAAAAACATATGAAGAAATCTAACTGACATCATCTTGACCAAATGATCAAACAGAGATCACCAATAAAGGGATAGGCTGCTAATAGGCACCTCCTGATGGGATACGCTGATAAAGGCACAGCCTCCTCTGTGCAGTACTGCTGCCACAAAATTTAATGTGAATATAATGAAGAAAGAACCAGGCAAATCCAAAGTGAGGCACATTCTAGGTAACAGTTGGTCTAGACTTATAAAATATTCATGTCATGAAAAAAAAAACAGCTGAGGAACTCATCTAGATTAAAGGAAACTAAAAAGACCTATAACTAAATGCAATATGTTATCCTTGATTGGATCTTGGGTCTGGAAAAGAAAAACATCTATATTAATAAAAGGATAATATGCTAATTAGAACAGATAGCCCAGACATCTTCCAGACAAAGCCACGGTGGCGGAGGCTAAGGCAGAGGCGGTTAGGGGTGATCAGGCTAGCAGGGCAGAGCAATTAGGACGATCAGACAGGCAGGAAGAGGTGGTTCGAGGCGATCAGGCAGGCAGGCAGTTGAGTGGTTAGGAGCCAGCAGTCCTGGATTGCACAGGGATTGGGCCTAAATCAGCAGTCAGACATCAAGGGGTCCCAGATTGGAGAGGGTGCAGACCAGGCTGAGGGACCCCCCACACACACACCAAGCATAAATTTCGTGCACCAGGCCATTAGTCATAAGGATAATTGGGGAAATTTGAATATGGTCTGTATATTAGATAATTATATTGTCTTAATTGTAATCTTCCTTGTGTGATAATTATAATTATTTAGGCAAATGCCCTTGTTCATAAGGGACACAAGTAATTTGTGTCAAGTGTCATCATATCTCCAATTATCTCTCAAATGACTCAATGGGGAGGGAAGAGAGATGAAACAGATGTGTGAAAATGCTAATGTTTGGTGAATCTAGAGAAAGCATATGAGTGTTTATTGTCTGATTCTTGCAATTTTTCTGTAAGTTGAAATTTTTTAAAAGGAAAGTGTGGAGGAGTTGACATCAAAAATATTTCTACAACTAAAGCTTTACAAGCCCTCATGGAAGCCTCCTGATTTCAATACATTTATTTAGAAAGATAAAAACTTGAATCAAGCAAAACACATAAAAACTGATAGATTTGACTACATAAAAATGTAAGTAAAATGTCTCTACATAGAAAATATTTACAAAAATATAGAAACAAAGACTAATAATAGCCCTGGCTGGTGTGCTCAGTGGTTGGGGCATCAGCCTGCCACCAAAGGATCTCAGGTTCGATTCCCAGTGTCTGAGAAAAGATTAGAAGTAAACAATTGCAGACAGGAGGAGAGATGAGAATCTTGGAGATGAAAGATACAGAACTTGTGCAGAATACGAAATTCCTGCCTTTCTATCTCACAAAAGGAAGATGAAGGGGAATGCCACAGATGTGCCCATCACTGGCACAGAGGAGCAGGGACTGGGCTAAGGCCTTTGTAGAGGAAGGGCAGATGATGGTAGGGATACACACCCAAACCTACAGGAAAAAGGAACAGGAGCACTAAAGGCTTAGAAGGCCCACCTCAGTTTTTGGAGAGGATTAACAAGGCAGAAGAATGAAACTGCATTCCTTTTTTTTAAAAGTTCATATATGAAATTGAAATATATAAATGAAACATAAAGCAACTCACCGTTAATGCTTTGGTTAATACTTTCTATACACAGATGCACAAACTTATTTTTTTAATATATATATTTTTTATTTCAGAGAGGAAGTAAAAAGGAAGGGAAAGATGGGGAGAGAGAGAGAGAACATCAACGATTAGAGAGCTTCCCACAGGCCCCACACTGGGGATCAAACTCATAACGGGGGCATGTGCCCAGACTGGAAATTGAACCTTGACTTCCTGGTTCATAGGTCGATGCTCAACCACTGAACCATGTTGGCCAGGCAGCACAAACTTCTTTAAACAAAAGCTAGCCCTGGCTGGTGTGGCTCTGAAGCATCGTCCCATATACCCAAAGTCATGGGTTCAATTCCTGGTCAGGGCACATACCTAGGTTGGGAGTTCAGTTCCCAGTTAGGGCATATAAGAAAGGCAACCAATTGATGTTTCTCTTTCTTCTCTCTGCCTCTCTCTCTCTCTCTCTCTCTCTCTCTCTCTCTCTCTCTCTCCATTTACTCCCCTCCCCTTTCTCTCGCTAAAATCAATAAACATATCTTTGAGTAAGGATTAAAAAACAAAAAATGAAAAAAAAAAAACATAAAAAATGTCCTAACTGGTGTGGCTCAGTGGATAGAGCATCAGCCTGAAGACTCAAGGGTCACAGGTTCGATTCCAGTCAAGGGCATATACCTTGGTTTCGGGCACATACTCAGTGGAGATTGTGCAGGAGGCAGAAATTCTTTCATCTCTCTTCCTCTCTGTAAAAAATCAATAAAATATATTTTTAAAAATGTAAAAAAAAGAAACTAGATCACCAACTTACACCATATATAAAAATAAACTCAAAATGGATACAGGACTTAAACGTAAGATGGGAAAGCATAAAAATCTTAGAAGAATCTACAGGCAGCAAATTTTCAGACACAGCTGAATCAATATCTTCAACGATACTGCTCCTAGGGCAATGGAAACTAAAGAGAAAATTAACAAATGGAACTACATCAAAATAAAAGCTTCTGCACAACAAAAGAAACCATTAACAGAACAACAGGAAAGCCCACTGCATGGGAGAACATAGTTGCCAATGTTATTCTGATAAGGGTTTAATCTCCAACATTTACGGGGAACTCATACAACTTAACAAAAGGAAGATAAACAACCCAATAAAAAAATGGGCAACGGACCTAAATAGATACTTTTCGAAAGAGGACATACAGAAGGCCAAGAGACATATGAAAACATGTTCAAAGTCACAAGTCATCCAAGAGATGCAAATCAAAAGGACAATAAGGTACCATCTCACACCTGTCAGAATGGCTATCATCAACAAATCAACAAATGGTAAGTGCTGGCGAGGATGTGCAGAAAAAGAAACCCCCATGCACTGCTGGTGGGAATGCAGACTGGTGCAGCCACTGTGGAGAACAGTATGGAGTTTCCTCAAAAAACTAAAAATGGAACTTCCATTTGACCCAGTGATCCCACTTCTTAGAATATATCCCAAGAAAGTAGAAACACCAATCAGAAAGGATATATGCACCCCTATGTTCATAGCAGCACAATTTACCATAGCTAAGATTTGGAAACAGCCTAAGTGCCCATCAGCAGATGAGTGTGGATTAAAAAACTGTGGCACATCTACACAGTGGAATACTAGGCTGCTGTGAAAAGGAAGGAACTCCTACCATTTGCAACAGCATGGGTGGACATGGAGAGCATTTTGCTAAGCGAAATAAGCCACTCAGAGAAAGATATCACATGATCTCACTTATTTATGGAATATAATGAACAATATAAACTGGTGAACAAAAACAGATCCAGAGACAGAGAAGCATCGATCAGACAATCAAACCTCAGAGGGAAGAAAGGGTAGGATGGGGGTAAGGGGGAGAGATCAACCAAAGGACTTGTATGCGTGCATATAAGCCTGACCAGTGAACACAGACACCAGGGGAGTGAGGGCATGAGCGGGGAGGGGAGGTGGGAGAACAGTAGGGGGTGCTAAGCACACATATGTAATACCTTAATCAATAACAAAATAAACAAACAGACACTAGTCATTTAGGTGTTTCATAATTATTGATTTAAGAGACCTCTTAAATGGATGGAAATAAACACATTTTAAAGTGAAAAGGGAAATGAGAAAATAGCATTTGATTTACAACATTTTAGTTGGCATATACAATGGCAGGAATTTAGACAAGATGTAACAGAACCTAAAATCAGATGCTCCCTCCGTGTTCCCCATTCCTGAGAGTCCTGTGCCCCCAAATCCCATCCCTCTTTCTCTCTCTCTAAATGGCTACTTTGATCTCAGAGAAGGTCAGCATATTAAACCAGTAGTGCTCGGTGTGATTCTGTGGGAGTATTAAAAAAAAGAATACTGATTCTAGCCCTTTGTGTGGGAGCCCTGGGGTAGGCTTGGGGTAAAGCCCTGAGATGTCTATTTTTTGAAAGCATCCGTTGGAGATTCTGATGTACAGCCAGGCTTAAGTCTGCTAAATAAACCATTGGAGTGGGCCACTCGATAAAGCTGAGGGCTTCCTGTCACTGGAGGCATTCCAGAGAAAGCCTGTCCATCACTCAAGAGCACTTTTGTGTATTTAGCGGTGGTCTTGGGGACAGGGATGACCTGGGTTCCTTCTGAGGTACTTTCTTCAAGTCCCGGTTCCCGAGCTTGTAGTATAATTCACCCGAAAGTATAAATGAGCCCGAGGTACTCTTTACCATGATCCTTTTAATGGAGGCCTTTCCTTCACCAAAAATATATCTGCTGCAGGGGATGCTAATTTCAGGCACTGTGACTCAGTGAAATGAAGGGTTCCAAACAATGTAGGCATGGAGCTCTTCCAGTTGTTCCTTAAATCCAACTTGGCTGATCTTCAGAGTCATCTGGGAAGCACTTTCAAAAGACAGATTTTGGGGCACTACTCCAGGATTACTGAAGCTGATTCTTGGGGTGAGCATGGTACCCTGAAATGGGTGGCTTTTTAAAAATTGGGTTTATTTGGGCAAACTACTCTGGTTTTTGTTTTGCCAATTGGAAAAAACAACACACAAAAAACAGACAATAACACTAGCTTCCCAAGTTCTTGTGAAGGCAATGGGCATGCAAGTAAACTGTCAGTTATAAATTATTGTGCAAGTGATAATTATTTTTTTTAAATATATTGTTACTTATTTCAGAGAGGAAAGGAGAGGGAAAAGGAAAGAGAGATAGAAACATCAATGATGAGAGAGAATCATTGATCGGCTGCCTCCTGCATGCCCCCTACTGGGGATCGAACCTGCAACCTGGGCATGTGCCCTAACCGGGATTGGAACTGTGACCTCTTGTTTCATAGGTCACTGCTTAACCACTGTGCCATGCCAGCTGGGCGGTGATAATTACTATTAAAATTATTATTGAGAGTCGGGTCAGTGTGGCTCAGTGGCCTGACAGGACAGAGGGTGAGGTAGGGATGGGATTGGTATCTTATTTATAGTGTCCAGGGCATCGGTCTGTGTCGCCTGGTATGTGGATGTGGCTTGCCCTTCCTACTGGATGTCTCAGCATCACATTGCCCCAGCAGCCCAGCAGTTTGCTCAGCATCTGCTTTGTCCAAGTCCCAGGTCAGCGGGTTGACTTCTCTGTGATTGGCAGAGCTACAACATACCCAGACAACCAGAGGGAAGGGGCACAAGGAAGAAAACAGAAGCTGCAGAGCCCCAGGGGTGTGCACACTGAACCGGATATCCCAGGGGAAAGCACCACATAAATAGAAATGCTGCAAAAAAAATTAGAAACCAAAGTACTGTCCTAAATACGGCAGCCAACGTTTATTTACATTGAGCAATGCACTTTTCCCATACAGCATCTCACCTGATGCGTTAACACTAAGCGGACAGACAGTACTAACACCCTCCTTTTCCAGCTGATGAAACTGAAGCTCAGAAGTTGTCAGTGGACGATCACACACATCCAGCTTCTGACTCCAAATCTTATGCCCGGCCAAAGCCTGGACATACGTGAGGATTTATCAGAGGATTATCGAAGGAGCGAAGTAACTAACAGATGGGTGCAAATTAATCATCTCTCCTGCACACCGTGCTGTAAGATTGGTCAAGATCGTCCCCCAACATTGTCTCATTTGATCCCCACTACAGCCCTGGCGCGTTTTGGACTCAGCTTTACAGGTGGGGAACCTGAGACCCGGATTCATCCATTTCCCCAAGGCCACGCAGGAAAGTTGAAAAGGTAAGACAAGCCAGGCAAGTCGTTGCTCTTTAAATGTCCCCCCTAAAAAAAAACTCCAGGACTCGTAATAATCGCTGTATCTCAGGCTCTTCACATTCCAGGTACAGAGGAGACCCTCAAATACAGAGTTGCTTCACAAGTGAAAGAATGAGAGAGAGAGAGAGAGAGAGAGAGAGAGAGAGAGAGAGAGAGAGAGAGAGAGAGAGAGAGAGAAGGAACAAATACCACGTGGTGAATGGAGAAAAGACTTCAAAGCTGACGCAGTCTACAAGTAGAAGATTCTTGAGACAATTGTCTCCATCCCTCCGTCCCCTCCCGCCGCACTGCCGGCTCCTTGCATCCGCGGAGGGAGGAGCCACCCCGGGCGCTAGAGACCCTCGCGCGGCGCCTCTGCCCTCGCCCCCGGGGGCTCCTAGGGACGCAGCCGTGGCATCTGCAGGCATGGGACCTGGGGGGCCGCCAAGGGCAGGGTCGTGGGAGGAGCTCCGAGGACGAGGGTAGGTGCGGGAGGGGCGGGGGGGTGGGGTGGATGACGGCAACAGGAGCCCCAGCGGAGCGGGGCGGGGGCCGGAACGTCTGGCCAGGCTGCGGCGGAGCGAGCGGGGCCAGCTCTGCAGAAGGCAGCGGCGGCGGCGGCTCGCTCGCTCGCTCGCTCGCTCGCTGGAACGCTCGCACCCCGCTGCAGGCGCCGGCGGAGACGGCCGCCCAGCCTCCCGCACCCGCGCCCCGGCCCGCGGCCAGGCGGTGCACCGCGCCCCGGGCTCACGGACCGACTACGCGGCCGGCGCCAGCTCTGGGGGCCCTGCAGCCCGCGCCCGCGCCGCCTCCGCCTGCAGCTCGGCCCCGTGCCGCCCGCCTCGACGGGCCCGGGCCGGGATGGGGTAGGGGCAGCGCCACCGACTCGGGCCATGGGCCGCCCGCTAGGCACCCCCCCGAGGCCTGACCGACCGCGAGGACCGGCGGAGGTGGGTGTGGGCAGGGCAGAGCCACGCACTGGGGGTGGGGGGTGGGCGCCTGGGTGATGCGGGGGCGAGGCAGGGTGGGGAAAAGTGGGGGGGGTGCTCTGGGGGCCGTGGGGGAGTCCGGGAGAGTTGTGGCCCCCACCCCGGGCATTCTGGACAGTCCTTGACCACCCCCCCCTGCACCCCCACCTCCAGCAGCCCCGCTCGGATGTCTAGCGGATGCCTCAGTGCCTCCCAGCGGACTCGGTGGGGACCATGGCTTCGCTGCTGCCCCTCTCCCCGTATCTGAGTTACCCCACGGTCCTCCTGCTGGTCAGCTGTGACCTGGGCTTTGTGCGAGCAGGTGAGTGACGGAGGCGGAGGAGGGAGGTGCCCAGAGCCGGCCTGGGGGGTGGAACCTGCTAACGAACCTGTTACCGCTAACCTGGCGCCCCGCAGACCGGCCTCCATCGCCTGTGAATGTGACCGTCACTCACCTCAGAGCCAACTCGGCCACTGTGTCCTGGGACGTCCCAGAAGGCAACATCGTCATTGGCTACTCCATCTCCCAGCAAGTAGGAACCACCCTTCTGCTCCCCCTAACTGTGTCCTTGGGTCTCAGAATATTCCTCCCCCACCCCCAGCTCCCTGCCAGCCGTGGGAGACTCTGCGAGCTGGGGTGCCCTGGCTCCAGCTGCCCTTCCCACCGCATTCCCTCTGCTGGGGTGTTCAAGAGTGGGTGGGGGGGCTGGGCCTGTGGCCTGGGAGTGGGGTGAGGCTGCCCTTCTCTCTCTCTCTCCTTGTCTTTCTGAAGCGACAGAACGGCCCGGGACAGCGGGTGATCCGGGAGGTGAACACCACCACTCGCGCCTGTGCCCTCTGGGGCCTGGCCGAAGACAGCGACTACACGGTGCAGGTCAGGAGCATCGGCCTCCGGGGCGAGAGCCCCCCCGGGCCCCGGGTGCACTTCCGAACTCTCAAGGGTTCTGACCGGCTGCCTTCCAACAGCTCGAGCCCAGGTGAGGGTCCGTTACTCCCTGCTTCCCAAAGCTTTGCCTGCATCCTCTGGCTTTTCATCTGGACGTGAGCCTCTTGTTTATTCCTCCAAAGCAAGCAACAGTCTCGCTTAGACGAAGAGCAGGATGATTTCATGTGTTGTGCTGCCAGGAAAGGCAGGCCCGCAGGTTGGCAGGCGCCTGGGTGCACACAGGCTGTTAATGAATCCTTTGGAGGAAGGGCTTCTGAGCTTCCTTTTACCCAGCCACCTCAGCCCCCAGCAGCTGCGGCTTGCATGAGCACGTGCCTGACCTGGAGCCTTCCTGCTTTGGGGGCCTGTGACCACTTGTCCATCCACAACTTCCCAGAGAGGGGCTGTCACGGGCTGTGATGAGCCTGTTCTGATTCTAATCCCCAGTATCTCTTTTTTAAAATATATATTTTATTGATTTTTTACAGAGAGGAAGGGAGAGGGATAGAGAGTTAGAAACATCAATCAGCTGCCTCCCGCACGCCCCCTACTGGTGATGTGCCTGCAACCAAGGTACATGCCCTTGACTGGAATCGGACCTGGGACCTTTCAGTCCGCAGGGAGACGCTCTATCTACTGAGCCAAGCCGGTTTCGGCTAATCCCCAGTATCTCCAATCCTTGGCTGTCTGCATAGACATCCCTCTCTAGCTACTCTCCGCACCCAGAGGCTGTGTCCTTCCTTCTCAGGTGACATCACAGTGGAGGGTCTGGATGGAGAGCGACCACTGCAGACAGGGGAAGTGGTCATCATCGTGGTGGTGTTGCTCATGTGGGCTGGTGAGTCAGCAGCTGGACAGGGGACCACGGGTTGAGGGAATGGGGCTCAGTGAAGGGGGGAGGTGGCGAAGGTTGTTGGGAGAAAAGGGGGTGAGAGAAAGGGAGGCGGACGGTTCTTAGGGGAGAGGGACTAGCAGAAATTTGAAGAGAGGGAGGGGAGGCTATGAGGAGCCCAGAGAGGAAGACGCAGAGGGCGGTGCTTGTGCGTGGGCACCAGGCATTCAAAGATTGTCTTCTCAGATTCTCTGTCAGCTGTGGGTATCTCCCTGCCCTTGGAGGATGTGGGTGCGGAGGTTGGGATCAAGGCTCAGACTGTCTCGTTGTGTTTCAGCTGTAATTGGGCTGTTCTGCCGTCAGTACGATATCATCAAGGACAACGACTCCAACAACAACCCCAAGGAGAAGGGGAAGGGGCCAGAGCAGAGTCCTCAGGGAAGGCCAGTGGGGACACGACAGGTGAGGTGGGGCCTGTGAGGGAGGGAAGGGTGATAGTTTGTCTCCGGGGGCAGTCAGGGAAAAGGGAGAAAGGCAAGGAGGGGCAGGAAAAACCCCAATGGACAGGTATTACATTAATTTAAAATTTTTTTTTTAAAAAAAGAAAAATCCCAATGGGAATTTGGGATGGAGGTGGTATTTCCTTCCAGAAATGGAGAGACTCGGGTCCTTTTCATTCACAGAAAAAGTCACCATCCATCAACACCATAGACGTATGAGCGAAGAAACAGAAGCAGAAGAGAAACGCACTCACAACCTGGGGATGGGGATGGGGTCAGGGAGAGCCTAAGAGGGCGATCAGCCCGAGCTGGAAGGATCCCACAGTGTCCCAGAAGATAATGGCACTCCCACAATCTCAGGCCTGGTACCCATCCTCTTTCCACTGTGAACGGGGCCAGAAGGTAGGTCTGTGCCCCTGGACTTGGGGAGAGGATATCAGATGGGGTATGTCTTTCCGTCCCCCAGGTCCAGGGGAGAATCACTTGTTCAACCCTATCCTCTTAGGTCCCAAATGGAGCTCCCCTTTCCCCCGTATCAGGACTCTCAGCATTCCCTGCTGCCCCCACATCTTGCCTCTGGGTCTCAGAGAGGGGTTTCTGTAGGTACTCCCCCTCTCCCAGCAAATAAATAACGACAGACACTGCACTGCACTACTCCGATGTCTTCCATGGAGCCTCAGGTGCTCCCCCTCTCACTTGGTAGCACCCCCAGCTGCTGGTGATCTCACTCCTTGGACATTTTTCCAATAAAGGTTCTTGGACAAAATGGAACTGACTGTATAGTATGCTGAAGACCTTTCCCCATCTTCTCCCCTCTGACCACAAGGGTCCCACCAACTTGATGGGAGCAAATTCTCATTTTAAAGTGCTTGCTTTGATTCTCCAGCCTGGGATGGGTGGGGAGGGGCCAGAAAGGGGTCTAGGAAACTAGAGCCCTAGTTCCTTTTGCTTTGTTGGGCCAGAGAGGGGAGAAGGAAAGAAGAGGATAGAAATCCTTCCTACATCAGTGGCAACTATAAAGTTGTAACACATAAGAGGGCCGGTAGCCTTGTTATCTTCACATCAGCAGCTCAGCTCCTCACCATTTATTCCCGTGACACTGACTCCTCCATCAAACCTGAGCTAGTTTTCAGAAAAGGACTGAACAGTGTGTCTTGGGACAAACGAAAGAGCAGCTACACTAATGGATCCCTCCGTGCTACATGCTCCTCCTGTGCATTCCTGGGCCTATTCTTCCCTGTCCTTGCTTTCTCTTAGGTCTCTGTTCACTCAGTCAAGTTCAGTAATAACGGTAAAGCATAAATGACAGCATGTTCACTCTCTGCCACCATATCCAGAGGAGGATTCTGGAAAGAAAGTTGAAGAGTTCAAACTCCCCTGTCAAAAGAATTGCAATTTGGGCGCTGGCGCCTATTTGTTTCCTGTGAAAACAGGAACTGTCCTCTACTCTTTCCTAAATCCCTGTTGGTTGGTGCCAGGGAAGTACCAGTTGACATTTGCAGCCACTGTGGGGGAAAGGCTTCAGAACCCAGAATCTGTCTGAAAAGCATAGGCTACACTTTGAGAAGACAGGTCACACAGGTCTTCTCAACTTCGGATCTTCCCAGAGAAGGCTTATGAGTAACGCTCCTTTTCTGAATCTTGATGTCTCTGGGCTCAAGATGTAATTTCTGTTACAAGAAGTTAAACCAACAATTCTGAAAGAGACCCTGACCCAAATAAAGAACAGGAAGTCAATACCTTTTCTACTGAACCAATCTCCAACCCCAGATATCGGAAGACAAGCTTAACTTTTATCCGAGGAGCCCATTTCTGGTTTGCTCTCCACCCTGAAAACAGGAAAGCATCCTGATCTAATCAGAAGTCTTGAATCCACCACTTACCCCATTTGGAAGCAAGGTTCCCTTACCTCTCCCTGGCCAATAATGTCCCAAAAACATTCATCTCTCAGACTGAACAGACATCATTTCTTGAGGGCGGGAGTGTCGCAGGGCATAGTGGCACGGAGACGGGGAAGCAGGAGTTGCCAAGGAATAGGAAGGGTGTTCAAACGTGCCAAGTCTAGGCTGAATCCCAGTTTCATCCTTAACTGACTTATGCAAAACAGGACTAATAAGGCTATCCCCTCAAAAGGTGGCTTTGAGCTTGAATGAGATGATGCACGTGCAGCACTTGGCACTGTAAGCCCGGCAGACACACTCCTTATTAGCCTCGTGGTCCCGTGCAAGTGACAGAACTCATGTGGACGCAGCTCCGTCAACGGCAAAAGGTCTGGCATCGCGAGTTGCCCTGCGTTCCTGCAGGGGCCGCGGGGAGGACCCAGAGAAAGCACTCAGCCAGGGGTGCGTGCAGCAGAGGGCGAGGCAGACTGCGATGACGTAGACGCCGGCGTGCAGGAAGGAGGCTCGCGAGCTCGGCGAGATCCTGAAGGCAGGCGGCGTACGCGATTGGTGAACCGGGAGGATTCCTTCCCGCCCCGCCCGGGGCCCGCCCGAAAGCTCACTGCGCCTGCGCACGGAGCCGACGTGGTTGGTGCCTGGGCGGCGCGCGGGGCGCTCCGGGCGGGCGCGTGGGCGTCAGCGGCGGAGCGGAGGCTGCGCGACCGGTTGTCCGGGTAACCGCCGGGCGGCATCGGAGAGGCAGGTGCGCGTCATGCAGTTGAAGCACCTGCGAACCCTGCTGAGCCCCCAGGTGAGGAGCTGCGTGCCTCGTCCCCGCCCCGCCCGCCTTAACGTGCCGGGAGACACGCGGGGGGGGGAACTAACGTGTAAGCCCGTGGATCGATCGCCGACTGCGTGCCGAAGGCCGGCGGCCGTGCGCGACCCGTCGGCTGCGAGGGCGCTGTCCCGCGGGCGAGAGGGAGCGCTCAGCGCCGCAGCCCGCACGGCGGCGTGTCGTTTAGCATCCGGTGTGTCTCGGGGCCCAGGCCTGTCTGCAAAAAAAAGGCTCGTGCGCCTGTAAACAGCGAACATACAAACCCACGCGGGATTCAAGACGCGCTGTAGGTGCTGAGCCCCCGAGAGGGAGCGCGGGAGGCCGCACGCACCGTGCGTGCGTTCTGCGGGTGCAGGTGGACCGCTGCTTCTCCCGAGGCTGGGGTCCGGGGTGGGGGTGGGGGGAACCCTGGACCACGGTTAAGAGAGGCTGGGCTGCGCGGAGAACTTGCTGCTCCAGACCCACCCGTGACTGATCATTCTCAGGGGGGAAAGGGGGGTGGGGGGTGCAGGGAGAGACTTGGACACAAATCATACACCTAATGGATGAGGTCAACGGGAGGGAGGGAAGGGTGGGAGCCGGGTGGAGGGGTGCTATGGAGGGGAAAAAAAAGAAAAATGTAATAATCTGAATAATAAAGATTTAATTTAAAAAAAAAAAGAAAAAAGAAAAAGAAAGGCCGGGCTGAGGGCTCAGGAAACCAGAATTCAAGTCCTAGCGCCACCGCGGCTTTCAGTGTCCTGCGGCCTCTGACTTGCGTGAGCCCTTAATCACACAGTCTCTCTCAGCATCCCCTCTCTCAGCAGCCTAAGGGCGTCTGGGAAGAGTTCAAGGAGGTAAGAGACACAGAAGAAGAGCATGGTGAACGGAAAAGCCAGTGCAAAAAAAAAAATGGATAGACAGGAGAGAAGGACGTCCACAATTCAAAGGACAAAACACAAAACTAATAAGAATAATGCAAAAAAAATGATGTCTGTCGTAACTGAATGTTTAATAGCATAAGTAAAGAAGTTAGGACTGCGGCTTATGAAGTCAGACATACGTGGGTTTGCATCTTGCTTCTGCCCCTTTGCCCATTGTCCATGTAAACTTGAGCGAATTCCTTAAGCTTCCCGTGCCTCAGTGTCCCCTGTAAAGGATGCATAATAATGGCATCTATCTCAGTGTTATCTGGTAAAAACAACATAATGAATATCAAGCACTTATCAAAATGCCCAGTCGATGGTAAGCGCCTGTTAAAGGTTAGCTCTTTTTTTTTTAAATATATTTTATTGATGTTTTACAGAGAGGAAGGGAGAGGGATAGAGAGTCAGAAACATCAATGAGAGACATGGATCAGCCGCCTCCTGCACACCCCCCACTGGGGATGTGCCCACAACCAAGGTACATGCCCTTGACCAGAATCGAACCCTGGACCCCTCAGTCCGCAGGCGGACGCTCTATCCACTGAGCCAAACCGGTTTGGGCTAAAGGTTAGCTCTTAATGTTCTATTTCCTAGTGCATTTAATGCTCATACTAGCCCTGTGAAGTACGCATTGCAGACAAAAGAGGATTAATTATGGAAATCAGAAAGGCTTAACGGAGGACTGGCATTAGGAGAATAGAAGGAAATTAGAACCAAAGAAAGATTTGGGTAGCCCTGGCCAGGGTGGCTCAGTTGGTTGGAGTGTCATCTTACAGACCAAGAGATGGCGGGTTCAGTTCCCCATCAGGGCACATACCCAGGGTACGGGTTCAATCTCTAATTGGTGGCACATGCAGGAGGCAGCCAATCAGTGTTTCTCACATTGATATTTCTCCTTTCAAATCAAATCAATAAAGTAAAATTAAAGAGAGAGGGACAGATGTGCCCTTTGCTCGGGAAACTGGCCCCTGAATCTGTAATTTAAATTTTTCTTTACCTTAATGGAATAATTGGAAGCAAAATCTTCCTTCAATTTTACAAAGTAAGATGATGTCATGATGCAGGAAAGGGCTGAATGCCCAGGTTTAGAAAAAGTGACGAAGGAAGATGACAGACAAAGATTGTTGAGGAGCCCTCAGCCCTTCCAACATAATTTAATCAAGAGTTGGAGGGGCGCCCGGCCTGCATGGCTTAGTGGTTGAGCGTGACCAGAAGGTCACGGTTTGATTCCCGGTCAGGGCACATGCCCAGTTTGTGGTTGCGGGCTCTATCCCCAGTGGGAACGTGCAGGAGGCAGCCAATCAGTGATTCTCTCTCATCACTGATGTTTCTCCTTTCCTCTCTGAAATCAACAAAAATATATAATTTTTTAAAATAGAGTTTTTGAAGAAGAGTTGGAGGGTGATACTAGGGATGGTGTGGCTATTTTCTGACTGGTTTGAGGATTTTGAAGGGGGGAAAAGCCTTTTTTTTAAACCTCTGACTTTGGAGGTAACTGGATTAGAAATGAAAAGTAACTGTTTTAAGGCAGCACTGAGCAGCTCAAGTAATTAATCAATTGAAGCAGAAACTAAATTTTTTATTTCAAGAAGGAAAATCCTTAGTGCAGCATCAGAGAGGACCAGGGCTGGTGGCAGGAGGGACAGACCTGGCAAGAATAATTCACTGGGCTGAGACCGATTTGGCTCAGTGGATACACCGTCAGCCTGAGGACTGAAGGGTCCTGGGTTCGATTCCGGTCAAGGGCATGTGCCTTGGTTGCAGGCACATCCCCAGTGGAGGGCGTGCGGGAGGCAGCCGATCAATGTCTCTCTCATCAGTGTTTCTGGCTCTCTATCCCTCTCCCTTCCTCTCTGTAAAAAATCAATAAAATATATATATTTTTAAAAAAAGAATAATTCACTGGGAGATGGTCACTTCTAACTTGGGCTTTGGTGAAGTGGATAGTTAAGGGGAAACAAAACACAAGACGGCAGTGCTCATCCTAAGTCTCAACTCTGATTATTTTACTCCCTCTTCCAGAAGTTTTACTGTCTCCCCCTTTCCTGCCAAATAAACCAAAAATCCTGGTTTTGAAGATCCTTTCTTGAACTGGCCTTATTCTGCTTCTCCTCTATTTTGCTATTTACAAGTCCATTTTGGCTCAATTAAATTACCATCACTTGACCATGCTTACCTTTGCTCATGCCATCTCCTTCTACCTAAGATAATTTCCTCACTCAGCTGCATTCATTCTTCAAAGCTTAATGTTGATCATATAAACAAATTATCTCAGGCTTCTACAAACCATTATAGTGCTTTGTACATAGCTCACTTATAGGACTTTTCCTTTTTTTTCTTCTTTTTTTTCCCAACATCTATTTAGATCCTGGGGCAGAGACCATGTTTTGATCTTTGTCTCCCTCTCAGCCCCTGGCCAGGTGCCTTTCTCAGTGAGGTCTTCAGAAAATATTAATTGAATAAATGGCTGGAGACCAAAACTTAGATCAATTGAATTCATTTCAAAGGGGACAAGACCATTGCAGGGACATGAGGACAGTTGACTAAGCATGCCACCTCTTAGCACATTAGCATTATGGGTTTCTAGAAGCACCTTGTTCTCACAGTCTAGGGTTTTATGGCCTTGGAGACCAGACGGATCATGTGCATCTCTTTGCTTCAAGGAAAATTGATAAGAGCCACGCTGGAAGTAATGGAATGAGAAACGCTTTTGGCCTTCTGGACCAGCACTTGGATTTATTTTTGCCCTCTTTGCCTCTGCAGGATGGAGCTGCAAAGGTGACCTGCATGTCTTGGTCCCAGAACAATGCCAAATTTGCTGTCTGCACAGTGGACCGAGTGGTGTTGCTGTATGATGAACACGGGGAGCGGAGAGATAAATTCTCCACCAAACCAGCTGACATGAAGGTGAAGAGCGCTCGTGTCCACCTTAACCTGTTGATGGGCCTCAGGAACCTGAAAAACGTTCTAACGCACTTCCTGGCCACCGGCATGGACATTGGCCTGCCCTTCCCTCTCTCAGAATAAATCCCTCAAGCTCAATACCGTCACACAGGCGCCCTTTCCTCTCTTTCCCCTTTCACATATTCTTATTACTTCTTTCTTTTTCTTTTTAATGCTCAGTATGGCAGAAAGAGCTATATGGTGAAGGGCATGGCGTTTTCTCCTGATTCCACTAAGATTGCCGTAGGACAGACGGACAACATCATCTATGTGTACAAAATTGGAGAAGACTGGTAAGGATATGATTGGGAGAAGGGGGTGACTCAGAGAAGATGGGGAGGCAGGAGGGAGAATAGAGAGGATGAGGGGCTAAGCTGGGGCACGGAAGGCAGAGTCTGTTTTGGCTTCCCTGACTGTGCCGGCCCCCCGTGTTCTGTGACCCCATCCCTGGAGGAATCAGTCTCAGTCAACAAGGAGGCCCTATGAGATCCTGGGGAACCCCGGGTGATTGTTCCAGAGCTACTCATGCTCCCTCTTATGCCTCTTTTCAAGGCACCCGTGGAGTGCTGGGCACATATCTGCTCCCTCTTCCCTTCCCCTACATTATTTGTACCAATTTATCTATGGAAATGGTTTTTAATATGCTTTTCTTCCTTTTCTTTGGCAGGGGTGACAAGAAAGTCATCTGTAACAAGTTCATCCAGACGGTAAAGTTCAGACCAGTCCCTGGGAGATTAGGATGAACAGACATGTATCAGTATACCTGCTTATAAATGCCACCGGGAGTTGCTTTTCTTAAACATCTGATTGTGACTTTCCCTACTGCATGGATGGTGCTACCTGGTTGTACATCCTCATCTGCTCTCCTCCTCAGAGCTTGGTTGTGTCTCCTCTTCTCCTTCCCTATAGACCAGTGGTTCTCAACCTTCCTAAGGCCGCGACCCTTGCATACAGTTCCTCGTGTGGTGGTGATCCCCAACCATGAATGTTGCTACTGTTATGCATCGTGATATAAATATCTGCATTTTCCGATGGTCTTAGGCAACCCCTGTGAAAGGGTCGTTCGACCCCCAAAGGGGTCGTGACCCACAGGTTGAGAACCACTGCTGTAGACGATTATGGTGGCGGCATGAGCCAAATGTCCAGGCAGTTCTGATTGATGCTGTTATAGATGCTCTAACCCACACAGAGTGATTATCTTTCATCCTTTCTCTCTTACAGAGTGCTGTTACCTGTCTGCAGTGGCCAATGGAGTACATCATTGTCTTTGGATTGGCTGAAGGGAAGGTAAAGGAGGGAAGAGAACCACAGGAAAGGTTGGGGGTGGGGATAATTGTTATGAAGAAAGAAACATGGTTCATCTCTTTTAGGGTCAAGTTGTGTGCTGGAGGAGAATGCATAGGGACTAGTTTTTTTTCTTTTTCTTTCCTTAGGACCTGGGCGAAATGAAAAGTACCCTAACCAGACTCGTGTCCATTCTTCCATTTTCAGGTTCGTTTAGCAAACACTAAAACGAATAAGTCATCTACCATCTACGGGACGGATTCTTACGTGGTGTCGCTGACAACCAAGTGAGTAAGGCGAGTGGTGTCCCCAGAGCTTGGAAATGGTAGGAAAGGGCTGCGGGGAAGTCTGGACTGGGTGACCGCAGTATGAAAGATGGGGAGGACGGGGCGCAGGAGCCACAGGCAGGGCAGTGTTTGACCAAGAAAGGGGAATGTCTTGGTAAGACAGAGTGTTCTAATCTTTTCCTGTATTTCTCTCTCTCTCTTTTTTTTCTTTTCCCCTTTTTCAGTTGCTCTGGGAAAGGAATTCTATCTGGTCATGCCGATGGCACTATTGTTAGGTATTTCTTGGAAGATGTGGGATCTGGAGAGTCACAGGTATGAATAAAGGGTGCACTGGGGAAGGGAAGGAAGTCCCAAGATCCCCCCTAGAGGAGGCGGAACGTTCAGGGGCTTTGGTTGAGGTGCCAGGGAAGGAGGCTAGAGGAGTAAGACCTCAGGGGGAGAGACAGTTGGATGTGGCCACCGGAGGATTTGTGGTCAGGAGGCCAGAGCTTAATATTTATGGGAAAAGGTGAGTCAGGTAGAAGGGACTTGGAGACAAAGGGAAATAAAGACTCTGAGAGTAATGAAAAGTGAAAATTATTCTCATTATATAACAAATAATGTGATGTGTATAAACTTATAAAAGAAAGACTTGTTTACTTTCAAGAGGGAAAAGGTAAAAAGAATGTTTATGTTTTACTCTAATTCTCTTTGGTTTGAATCATCTACATTAAGAATTACTTATGTAATAATAAATGTTTCCATCCTAAAAATAGATAATAAAAAAGGAGCCATAGCTCCCTGTGGTTGGTTAATGTTGTAGGACATCTCCCTTTGGGGACCTTATTTGGTACATAGTAAACATCTCCAACACATACGTATTTGGAGGGTTCCTCTTGAACACGTGGTCAGTAGGTTTGTACATGTGTGTCATATGTGTGTAGGTGTGCGTTTAAGACAGAAAGACAATATGTGAAGTCTCAGGATTAGGATGTGCTGAGAGGAAGATTTCTGTAGAGTAAGGTGATCAGAGGGAGCGTGTCCGGTGCTATGAATGAGGTATTTCTGGTGGAGTCCCCAGCATCAGAGTGTGGGAACTCTCTACTTCTGTCTTAGGGGAAGCTGATTAACCATCCGTGCCCACCCTATGCCTTGGCTTGGGCCACCAACAGCATCGTGGCTGCAGGCTGCGATCGGAGGATTGTGGCCTACGGGAAGGAAGGCCAGGTGCTACAAACGTTTGACTACAGCCGGGACCCTCAGGAGCGAGAGTTCACCACGGCTGCAACAAGTCCCGGGGGCCAGTCTGTGGTGCTGGGAAGCTATGACAGGTGGGTCCCCCTTCCGGTTGCATCTTTTGCCTCCTTTCCCTGTGTACTCTCTGCCTTAGTCCAGGTTTCCTCAACCAGAGTGGCAGACTGGGTCCCGATCAAGTGCATGTTGAAAGAGATTCTCCGGTTTTAGTTTACCATTTCCTCTTCTGCTCTCCATGGGCACGCTGCCAAGTCCAAAAGGCACATGCGCTGTTGTGTCTCTCTGCTTCCCCCCCGGAATTCCACAGTGGAATGTATTTCCGCTTGTCTCCCCATCACCTCTTTTTAGACCACTGGCTTAGTGTTTATCACATTGTATTATACTTTGGAGTTTGTATCTTTCTGGCTAAATTGAAGAGCCCTTCTTCTTCTTCTTTTTTTAAATCTCCAGTGACTAGGTTAACATCTAGCATATAATATATGCTCAAATTTTGGTGAGTGAATGAATGAATGATGGAACAGTAGATAAACAAGTGCTAGGGTCTAGGTCCCATCACTTCTTAGAGTGCTTTTACCCCCAGCTTTGTTAGTCCTGTCTTTAATCTTGTTTGTGACTCTTCCTGTTCTTTTTTCTTCCCTAACTAATATTATCCCCCCTCCCCATATTTCTCTACTGCTAACAGCTTATTTTTCTTACCAGCTACAATCTCCTTTTTAAAAAATATATATATTTCTTTATTGATTTCAGAGAGGAAGGGAGGAGAGAGAGATAGAAACATCAATGATGAGAGAGAATCATTGATTGGCTGCCTCCTGCACGCCCCCCACTGGGGATGGAGCCGGCTAGGGCACACAACCTCCTTTTGTTTTCTCCACGCCCATCACTCTTCCTCCGTTTTCTTTTGATCTGATTTTCCCCACTTACTTCCTTTGAACCTTTTTGTCCTCGCCTACTAGCTTGTCTCTTCTCCTTCATTTCCTGTCTTCTCTGACTTAGCAAGACCCCTTTCCTGCAGACACCAGCCCAGGGCCTTTCCTCATCCCCCATCTCTTCTGAAAGCCACACCCTTCGTTTCAGACTGCGGGTGCTCAACTGGAGCCCGCGAAGAAGCATCTGGGAAGAGGCGAAGCCCAAGGAGATTGCCAACTTATACACCGTCACTGCCCTGGCCTGGAAGCGGGACGGCTCGCGCCTCTGCGCAGTAGGCCCCTACCTTAGCCCTTTCTGTGTGGGTGATGTTCTCCAAGCTGTGAGAAGGCCTGCCTCCTCCTAAAGCACTCTCCTGACTCGAGAGAGCCTCCTCTTCCCTTTCGAGCCCAGCATAAAAACGTGACGTCCCAGGCAGGACAGAGAAGCGCATCCTTTGTTGGAGGCCAAGAGAGTTGCATCGGCAGAGCAGAATTCTCCCTTCCACCCCATCACGATGCCCTGGAGTCTGAGTTGGTCAACTCTTTTTCCAGCTGGGACATCCCCAAACTTCCAACTTCCCTAGATTCTAGAACCTAAGTTGGGAAGGGGTCTCTAGGTACCTCCCCGTGCCTGTGTCCATGTGTGTTTCTCTTTATGCCGCCATTGTCCTTTCCAGGGCACACTGTGTGGCGGAGTGGAACAGTTTGACTGCTGCCTCCGGAGGAGCATCTATAAGAACAAGTTTGAGCTGACGTATGTGGGACCTAGCCAGGTAAGCTGCTGAAAGCCGCCACTCCGAGACCTTGCCGTGGCTCACTCATCCTTGGAATACTTCCCTGCCTTCTGGCCGTAGCCACAGGGTCGCATTTAACCTCTGGCAGAGTTTTTCTGGGAAGAGAATGTGTTGGGGCAGCTCTCTGGCAACTTGACTGAAATAGTTCTTTCAGCTTATTGTAAGAAACGGTTTAAACATCAGGCTTAAGGGCGATGGAGATGGCCACTTACACCTTCCTGGTTTAAAACTTCACTGCCGAGCTGATGTCAGCTGGTGAAATCGCTAAGTTGGAGTACAAGGGTGAATTCTGATGTTTTAGAGCCTCTGAGCTCCCTGTGGATGGTGATACAAGTTAATTTCTTAGTTCCCTATCCTGCTTTTTTCTTTTCTCTACCTTAATCTTCCTTTTTTCTTTTATTGAAAAGAAAAGGGAGAGGGAGAGAGAGATAGAAACATCAATGATGAGAATCACTGGCTGTCTCCTGCACTCCCCTGCTGGGGATCAAGCCTGCAGCCAGGCCTTTGCCCCTGACTGGAATTGAACTGGGACCCTTCGGTCCTCAGGCTGATGCTTTATCCAGTGAGCCAAGCCAGCTAGGGCACTCCCTTTTTTCTTTCATTTATTATTCATTGATTCCTTCATTCTTTCATTTTCTCCAGAAACATTTATCCACTCTCTGTGTGCCAGCCCTGTTAGTCATTGTGAATGCAAAAACAATTATCTGTAACACCCTGTACCTTAATCGAGAAGATCATTCCAGCAAAGGCACAGACATAGAAAAAATCATATAGTAGGAGTGGCAAAAGTTATCATAAAGATTTCTACAAAGAGCTATGGGAACATAGGGAGAGTGATTGGTTTTGTCCAGTGGAACTTTCAGAATCATCTGTATTATAAGCATCAAAAGAGAGAACATATGAAAGCCTTTCGTAAGTGGTAAAGCACCATGTAAACATGGGGTGTTCTTATTACCCAGGTGGCTAAGGCCAGGTGAGGAGATGAGATAGATACCAGCTTTGTTTGGTGCTATGGAAGTGGGCAAAGGGCACAGCATGTTCACCCCTCTTTTGGGTCGGGGGATTCTAGGGAACTCAGGCTTGTCCCCTACCCAGGTGATTGTGAAGAACCTCTCATCAGGGACCCGAGTGGTACTGAAATCACACTATGGCTATGAGGTGGAAGAAGTGAAAATCCTGGGAAAGGAACGCTACCTGGTGGCCCACACGTCAGACACACTGCTGCTGGGGGACCTGAACACCAATCGCCTCAGTGAGGTAGGAACCAAGATTGGGGGCAGGGGGAAGCGGAGGGGGGGAGGGCCAGGAAGGGACTTCTTTATTTTATTTAATTAATTTATTTATTTTTAATTATTGTTGAAAGTACTATATAAGTTCCCCTTTAACGCCCTCCAGCCACCTCTGCCCTTCACCCCAGGTCCTCAATGCCCCATTATCTGTGTCCATGGGCCACACATATATGCATACAAGGTCCTTGGTGGGTTATGTCCTACCCACCCATCCTCCCCTGCCTTGGGAAGAAACTTCTTTTTTTAAAATATATTTTATTGATTTTTTTTTACAGAGAGGAAGGGAGAGGAAGAAGGGAGAGAGAGCTAGAAACATCAATGAGATAGAAACATCGATCAGCTGCCTCCTGCTCACCCCCTACTGGGATGTGCCCACAACCAAGGTACATGCCCTTGACTGGAATCAAACCTGGGACCTTTCAGTCTGCAGGCCGACGCTCTATCCACTGAGCCAAACCGGTTTTGGCAGGGAAGGGACCTCTGGAGTGGCTACTTCAGAGGAGCCTGGGTTCCTAGGGGGAAGATCGCCACAGGAAGCTCTAACATTCTGACACTGTGGATCTGGTTTCAGGGAATGAGGGCCAGGAGCGTTGGAGTCCTGGAATAGGAATCACCACTGTTGGACTGTTGGACTGTTTTAATGGCACCTCTCAGAAACAGAGCGACCAGGGCAAAATCTGACACAGCACCTCTTTTGTGCAATATCATAGCCCCCCCAGACTCAGTTTCTCTGCCTCCCACCCTTTCATTCTTCCAGCCTTGTCTTGGATAGTTACCCACACTGACCCCTCTATCTTCCTTTTACAGGTAGCTTGGCAGGGATCTGGTGGCAATGAGAAGTATTTCTTTGAAAATGAAAATGTGAGTAGACCTTTTTCACCACCACCATCTTCATAAGCCTCCTTCCGGTTCCTGTGTCCGAAGGATGGCAAGTGGCAATAGGTTGAGATGACAGCAGATAAAGAAAGGCAGAGGGTGAAATAGGCAGAGGAACAGAACAGAGCGAACAGTGGGAGTCCTTTTGAACTGACAGTCACCCCTCCCTACTGTTTTTCTCTGTCTTCATACCACCTTTCCACCATCTGACAATTCCGTTCATCCCCAGGTCTGCATGATCTTCAATGCTGGGGAGCTCACCCTGGTGGAGTATGGGAATAATGATACCCTGGGTTCTGTACGTACGGAATTCATGAACCCCCACCTCATCAGGTAACCCCACAAGGCTCTATAAAATCTGAAACTCAATTCCTTTTTGACGTCTAACTCCCATGTCCTCAGATTAACCTTAAAACTTCATCCTGTGTGGTGCTTGAGTCCTTGATCAACATCCCAAGTTCCTTCTTTTGCCTTACCTCACCTTCATGTTTCAGCGTCCGTATTAACGAGAGGTGTCAGCAGGGAATGGAAGAGAATAAGAAATTGGCTTACCTTATTGATATTAAGACCATTGCTATAGGTAAGTAAGAGTCTCTCATAACTTTTAAAATGGATGTTTATAGTGCACTTCCATATCACAGGATTATATGCGGTGGAGGGTCCAGAAATCAGATGTAAATGTGTGACTCCACACTACAGTGGATATGTGAAATGTTCAACTCCAAATGTCCATACATTGGTACATATACAGGACTGCCCATATAATTACTCATATTCTTTAGACATATATATTAGGTCTGAAAAATTATGCATGGTAGAGAAGAACCATTAGCAAATTTATAAATTTTCCTGTTTAGACTTCATAGAATCATAGACTCTTAGAACTGGAAGGGACCTTACTTTCAGTATATTTTGTCATTAATAACTAGTGATGAAAAACTTTATTTGTATTTCAATGATTTGTAGTTGTTCATTTTTTCATCATAAAATGTTTTAAGCATAGAAAAAAAATAAGTATATAGAATAGCAAACTATTCTCTAAGAAGTCTAGAGAATAACATACCCATATAGTGTAGTTGTAAAGAATAGAGTTCTGGAGTCAAACCTCCCCACCTCTCTACTAGTACCCGTGTGGTCTTAGGTAAGTTACTTAACCTTTCTGTATCTCAATTTCCTCATCCCCAAAACGGGGATAAAAATACCAGCTACCTCATATGAAAAGCACTTAGACTAGTGGTTGCTACATAATAAGTATCTAATGAATGTTAGCTGTTAATAATGCTAAGATTTTTATTACTTGTGTATCGATACCCAGTTCTGTCAAATCCTAAGCATTTAATTATGTGTACCATTGGTCTTTTATCTGTCTCTTACTGATGGACACTCAAGTTGTTGGTTTTTCACTGTTAGCATGTTTCAATTCACTAAGATTTCTAGCTAGAGGGAAAGTGCTGAATCATAGAAGAGACACATCTTTAATTTCACTAAGTATTTCCAAATGGCTCTCCAGAGATTGTACCAATTTACACTCCCACCACCAGTCAGAGTTTCTGTTCTTCCACATCCTCTCCAATACTTGTCATTGCCTGACTTCATAATTTGACTTATCCTGATGTATATGAAATAGTATCTAATTGTATGTTTTTGTTGTTTGTTTGTTTATTGGCTTTTGCTTTCTTCTTCTGTGAATTGCTAGAGCATATCCCTGAAGGAATTCTTTTTTTCTAATTGACTTGAAGGAATTCTGTGTGTGTGCATTTATAGCCTTTGGCGGTTATTCTCCTTGCAGGTATTTTCTGTCAGCCTATGGCTTGCCTTTTCTCTTCTTTTCAGTGTCTTTTAGTGTTCAGGCTTTTAAAAAATATATTTTTTATTGATTTCAGAGAGGAATGGAGAGGGAGAGATGGAAATATCAATGATGAGAGAGAATCACTGGTCAGCTGCCTCCTGCATGCCCCCTACTGGGGATCGAGCCCACAACCCAGGCATGTGCCCTGACTGGGAATTGAACCAGTGACCTCTTGGCTCATGGGTTGACACCCAATCATTGAGCAACATTGGCCAGGCTCACCTCACTCTTTAGGCCTCATCTTCAAGGCATGTAAAATAATGAGTCCCCACAGCTTTAGCATTCTATAACTCTACTTATAATTAGGGCATTAAAATATGGCTTTATTATTTTTTGCTCCCTAATTAAAGGAAAATTCATTTTTAAGTTGGTCTTCCCAATTGTAGACATTAACTGACATTTGGTCTTTAGCTTCAGCACATATAACAGAGGCAGGTATATTGGCTTGTTAATAATGTATATCAATAAGAGTTGTGAATGGATTTTGTTCTAGAGACTCCCTGAAAGCATCCTAGGAATCCCTGAATGGTCTGTTGTTGTTTTTCTATCCTCACCTGAGGATATTTTTTAATTGATTTTTAGGAATAGAGGAAGGGAGGGAAAAGAGAGAGAGAAACATTGATGTGAAAGAGACACATCAATCAGTTGCTCCCATATGCTCCACAACCAGGGCTAGGGGTCCAAACCTGCAGCCGAGGTCCGTCCTCTTGACTGGAATTGAATCCAGGACCCTTCAGTCCACAGGCCAGAGCTCTATCCACTGAGCCAAACTGGCTAGGGCAAGGGGTCTGTTCTAAGTGTGATCATTTCTTATATTGTTTACCAAGATTCAGACCAAACAAAATATTCATCCTCTGTCCTGACCAGCCTAGCTTTACTCAGAGGCTCCCCCGATTTTGTGTGTGCCTTCACTGCTGTTTGCCCCTCATCATTGGCACTCTCATGTGCAGGTAACTCCGTGGAGTCAGTCTGATTATCAAGGTCATTTTGCTCATCAGCCTTCTCTCAGGCATGTGCTGTAACTCAGGGCACATCCTTAAAGCGCTCAGTGCTATATTCCAGAGGATTTTGTGAGTGATAGAAGCTCCATAGTTCTGATCTACTATGGGACAACTCCAAGAGTGCCAGAGAGGAAACACATTTTTTGAGTTAACTACAGAGTTAAACAAAACCTCAACCATTTTTTTTAAAACCCAGCATCGTAAGCATCTTAGCAAACTGACGTTGAACTGGCCATTTGCATTCCTTAGGACTTACTCTAGATTGATGCAGCATTCTTAAAACCCAACCTGTAATTATAAGGGCAGGCTTTTGCAGAATGCCTTCTTCATCCCTGTCTCCTTTATTCTCTAGTGGATCTCATTGGTGGCTACAACATTGGCACCATCAGCCACGAGAGCCGTGTGGATTGGCTGGAACTCAATGAGACCGGGCACAAGCTTCTCTTCAGGGACCGGAAACTTCGTGTGAGGAGGTTTACTAAGGCCTTTGCCACTGACTGGTCCGTAGAGGAGGTGGTGTTGCTGCCAGCAGGGAATGTGGGGAGCAGGATGTGATGTTGTTTCTTGGTGCTATGCCGTTACCCTAGCACAAGGCCCAGAGGAATCCACACTCTTTGTATCTGATATCACAACCCGTACTCTCTTACCCTTAGGGAGACTGTATCACGATGGCACCAGGATCAGTAGAGGAATCTGAGAGTTGGTTTCTCTCTTTCTATTCACAAGTGTGTCCTTGTGAGACTTCCTTCCCCTGCATTCCTCTTCCTTGTGTCTCACTGACCTTTGCCCACACCTGCTATGGTGTACTCTTCAGCTACACATTGTAATTGGCCTGAGGACAGTCTCCTCCTGGCCCCTTGTTAATGATGGTATCACCCGAGTTCAGCCTCAGGGGCAAAGAAACTATCTGATGATTTTTATTTTATTCTCATTATTATGTGAAAGCCACATCACAAATTCCAGACCATTTAATTTGTCTGGTGGCCTGCCTTATTTATTTATTTATTTATTTTACATTTCAGAGAGAAAGAGAGAGAGAGAGAGAGAGAGAGAGAGAGAGAGATATCAGTGATGAGAGAGAATCATTGATTGGCTGCCTTCATACTGGGGATCCAGCCCACAACCTGGACATGTGCCCTAACTGTGATCTCCTGGTTCATAGATCAATGCTCAACCGCTGAACCATGCAGGCTGGGCTGGTGGCCTTCGTTTTGTAACCCAGGCTGGTAACTCTGGCCCAGTTATTCTAAGAATGAAAGTTTGACCTTTACCTAACTTAAATTTGTAGGGGGTAGATTTTTGCTCTCTTATTGGCCAGTCAAACTATGCCAACTCAACATAAACTCCAAGGCTTGCCAGTCAGTAAGCTTTGAAATCCAGCATGTACCTGACTGGGGGGTCAACTCAGCACATTTCACCATTAGGACAATGGTCAATCTCCAAAACCACCACCCATCCCCATGTAACGGTGCGCTCTGCCCCTTCCTTCTTCAGTTGCATCTGTACGATATTGAAAGCTGCTCGAAGACAATGATCCTCAACTTCTGCTCCTACGTGCAGTGGGTCCCAGGAAGTGATGTGCTGGTAGCTCAGAACCGAAACAGCTTGTGTGTGTGGTACAACATTGAGGCGCCAGAAAGGGTCACCATGACCTCTATAAAGGTATGTCCACACCAGGGCACCTCAGGCATAACGTCAGGCTGATACTTAGAGTGCAGAAAAGGCTCTGAAGGTTACTTGGTTTTCTCTGCCCATCACCCATCATCTCTGTGTTGGGGTTGATAATAAAAAAAGCTCACAGTGGGCCAGGCCCTAGAACCATTCTTGTTCAGATTCTTGACGTTATATTAGACCCTTGGAGTATGGTCTCCATGACAGTGGCTCCGTGAACTCACCCAGTCCTACAGAGGCCATCCCTCAGACCGGAAGACTCCCCCTGGGAGGGCAGCTCTTACGTCACATCCTTGGGGACTGATGCTCTGTTATGAGCCATTCAGACTTCCAGATCAGACCTTCTCTTCTGTCCTACCACATTACACACACGCACCTCTCTTCCGAATTCTGGGAGGAGCTATGGAAACAGAAGAGAGGGCCCTGTGCCAGCTTAGGATGACTGTGTGGGTGTGGCTAGAGTACTTGATACTTTTTGTTGTTTTTCTATATCTCTTTTTTCTCCTTTTTTTGCCTCATTTTAGACTGGTTAAGGTTGGGGTCTTTTTTTCAGGTGGGGGGTTTGTTTTTTTCCTTTTTGAATACCATTTTTCACTCCCCCCCTAACTTAGAAGTTATACATTCTATTTCTATGGTGATCACTCTTGAAAGTTACCATGTACTTAAATTAACAGTCTAAAAGTAATCAGTAACCCTGACTCCCCTGCAAACAATAGAGACATTAAAAGAACCTTTGTTAACTTCAATTACTTCCCCTTTGCCATTGTTATTCCTTATTCTCTTATTCTGTTATTCTTAGTTCTCTTTTATTATCCCCAAAGTTAGATATTATTTTATACAGACAATTTGTTTAGATTCATCATCATGGTGCCAGTTTCTTTGTTCTGTCTAGGTGATCTGTCTTTTCTCTCAAGTTGCTTTTAAAAATCTTTTTTCTTAGGTATTTTCAAATTTTACTACAAGGTAAATCAATATAAATTTCCTTTACTTATCCTGCTTATTGTATATTGTGCTTCCTGTATTTGTGAGTATACATATATTTGCACCAGTTTTTGGAAATTCCTCAGCCATTATTCTTTACACATTGCTGCTTGCATTCTCTAGTCTCTCCATCAGAATTCTAATTAGGCATGTTAGATTTCTTGTCCTGTCTCTTATACTTCTTTAACTTCTCTTTTATATTTTCTTTCTTCTTACTCGGTGCTACAATCTGGATCATTTCATTAGGTACAACTTTCAGGTCATTAATTAATTTCCATCATTGTCTAATCTGCTATTTAAAACCATACATTTGATTTTTTAGTTTTATATTTAAATTTTTCATAATGCTTTGTTTTTTTCCTCCCACTCTGATGACCATTTTTTTAAAATAGTCTCTTATTCCATGCTTAAGTTTTTATTTCATTTTTTGGGTCTTTATATGTTTCAGACATAATTATTTTATATTCTATAACTTTTTTTCATAACTGATATTTTTACTATCTGAAATCCTTGCAAGTCCAAAACTGTTGTTCATAGTTACTGTTTATACTTTAACTTGCATTTTGGTATTTTTAAATTTATGAGCTCATATCAGACTGAATATTTTGGGATCCCAAGGACCTAAAATGTTTTTCTCCCAGCGTGGTTTGTGTTTACTTCTGCGGGAATCAGGCATATGAGTGACCTGTGTCACTTTTGTTCCCCTTTCTGAGGAGAGGATCCCGAGGTTTAATGAGGGATTCTCAGATTCGGCCTCCCTGTTGTATTAGAGAACCCATCCTGATACTGTGTTCGCCTTCGGAGCAAATGTACTCTTCACACTAGCTCACCTTCCATAGTTTCCTGCTCAGGTTTTAGCTTGCTGACCTCTTCCTTTCCCTTCCCTTCCCTTCCCTCGCTCTCCCCACCCCCCTCTTTCCATCTCAAGGGGAAAGGATGGAAGAGGGAATAGCAAGTATTCCTAGTGATTTCTTTAGTTGAATTCAGCAATGCATTAAAGAGTATGCCAGGTTTTGGCCAGTGTAGATCAGTAGTTGGAGCATCAGCCTGTGTTCCATTTCCTGTCAAGGGCAAGTACCTGGGTTGCAGGTCCAATCCCCACCCCAAGTTGGGGTGTGTGTGTGAGGCAACCAATTGATGTGTCTCTATCACATCTATGTTTTTCTGTCTCCCCCTGCCCACCCCTACCCTCCACCGCTCCCTGCTGCTCTCTAAAAATCAGTGGGGAAAAAATATCCTCACTCCTCAGATGAGGGTTTAAAAAAAAATGAATAAAAACTATGCCAGGGTCAAGTTGTCTTTTAGGGGAAAAATCCTTAAGAGTACCTAGTCATTGTACTGCTGGAAGCAGAAGTGGATGTCACATTTTGTCACCTTACCTGCAGGCATTAGTGCCATCAAAGCCATGAGTGTACTTTAACCCAAGGATAATATAAGGAAACTTCATCTTCTCCAGAGAAACCAGATGTTAGGAAAACAAGGGTCACTGTCATTCCCTCGCAGCGCGCGCATGAGGGTGGGCCTGTTCCGCAGCGGCTTCAGTGGAAGCACTGACTTGGCATTGGGGTGCGGCGGGGGTTGAATTTTTTCCAGGGTGATGTCGTAGGTCTGGAGCGGGAAGGGGGAAAGACCGAGGTGATGGTGACCGAAGGTGTGACCACAGTTGCCTACACACTGGATGAGGGCCTCATTGAGTTTGGAACAGCCATTGACGATGGCAACTACACCCGGTGAGGAGCCGCCTGGGGCGGTTGTAAAACGGGCCGCATCTAAACGGAGGCAGCCTCCCCCCCCCACCCCCCCCACTCTGCTCAGCCCGGCCCCATCACCAGTGTTCCTCCCATCTTCCTGACCCCGGGCTCCTTCCTTGTGCTTTGGCTCCTTCCCTCTCCAGGGCAACGGCCTTCCTGGAGACTCTGAAAATGACCCCCGAAACAGAGGCCATGTGGAAAACCTTGAGCAAACTGGCACTCGAGGCCAGGCAGCTACACATCGCCGAGCGGTGAGGGGGCTAGGGGGCTGGAGGGCTGCGGCCGCAGAAGGGCTGACCACGTGGGGGCGGGACGTGGGGGCTGCCCCTCCTCAGGTTCAGCACTGCTTCCTTCCCACGCTAACAGACGTCATACAGCCTTCCCTAGTAGCTTCCCAAAGATCCCATCCCCGACTGCAGGAGTCTATCTTCCTGTTTTTGTTCCCGTTCTTGTAACGGGGTGCTGCTTCAAAGTTTCTAACAATTCTGCATGAGTGTGGATATTCGGAGGATGGTACAGGAGTGGAATTCATAGGACAAACCTGGGACTCCAGGTTCTTAGAGTTCATACCTGGGCTCCATTTACCAATTTGTGTAAACTCTAGAGAGATTATATGACCTTTCCAAGCCTTAGTATCTCCATTTCCTCTGTGTAAATAGAGATAATGATAGAATCAACCTTGAAGGATGGTCAAGAAGAAGGTAGTGGTAGGAAGAACAGGTGAAAGCATCTGTGCAGAGAGCACAGACTATAGGCCAACTCTTGGCTAGGACTCATCCTTGATCCATTTTCCCCCGTGCTCCCCACAGCTGGACTATCAGTCTGAGGGACTCTGATCCAGGGTCTTCAAAACAGATCGAGTCTCTTATTTGCCTACCTGGCTGCCCCCACCCTAGAACAGGTCACCACCATCTCCTACCTGCAGTGTTGCAAAAGCCTCTTAAGCAGTCTCACTGAGTCTGTCCTATACCCTTAGGTCCATTCATCTCAGAGCAGCTGAAGTAATTCCTTTAAAATATATTTTCATTGATTTCAGAGAGGAAGGGAGAGGGAGAGAGAGATAGAAACATCAATGATGAGAGAGAATCATTGATCTGCTGCCTCCCAAACATCCCCGCACTGGGGATCAAGCCCACAGCCCAGGTATGTGCCCTTGACCAAAATTGAACCTGGGACCCTTCAGTCCACAGGCCGACGCTCTATCCACCAAGCCAGACCAGCCAGGGCTGAAGTAATCATAAATCAGATGATCATTTACTTGCTTAGCATCTTACTATGGTACTTAGTGGAAAACCCAAACGCTTTGCCATGTCCGAGGGCCCCACAATATTTGGCCTCTGCTTGCTTCTCATACGAGGTACCTACTTGCCCATTTGTCTCCAGCCACACTGGGATCCCTTTGGCCCTTTGAGCTTGCCAAGCTCACTCCTGCTGCAGGGCCTTTACACTGGCTGTTCCCTCTGCCTGGAATCATTTTTCCCCATCTCTTATATTCAGGTCTCAGTTCAAATGTCAGCGCCTCCGACAGGCCTTCTCCAACTGCCCAAACATTTTCTTTTCTTTTTCATTCTCTCAAATTGTCTTTTTTTTTTAAACTAATTATTTGTTCCCACCAGAAAATAAGTTCCCTAAGAGCAATGCCCTCATCTGTCTTATTCCCTTTATGTCTTCAATTCTGGCAAGATAGTGCTTAGTATATACCTGCTGAGCCAGTGAATTCATGATGATCCTATAATAATATTACTATTACTGTTATTGCTTCCATACCATAGGTGCTTTTCTGCCTTGGGCCACGTAGCAAAAGCTCGATTCCTGCATGAGACCAATGAGATTGCAGATCAAATGTCTCGGGAATATGCAAGTATTATCTTCCCATTCATTCAGTCTCTCCGGCCAAGATTTCTTAGTCCTCAGCTCCAGGAATCCTAGCTTTCCATAATTTCCTCTATGCGGCCCACCCCACCCCACCTGCACCCTCAAGTGGGACCATTTTGGAATTTCCAGCCAAGCCTTAAGCCTCTACGCTTCTGAAGTTTTTCAGCTTTCCAAGTCTCTTGGCTTCCACACCTCCCTGGCCTTCCTGTCTGAGCGTGCACAGACAGAATGGCTCCCGCAGCACGGACAGACTCACCGGAACCTCCCTCTTCCCTCAGGGTGGAGAAGGAGCAGACTTTTATCAGGTCCGAGCACGTCTAGCCATGCTGGAGAAGAACTACAAACTGGCCGAAATGATCTTCTTGGAGCAGGCAAGGGGGCAGAGGAGGGACCGGATGGATAAGGGGATCAAGTGGGGGGGAAACTGAGGCAGGCTCAGAGGAGGAAAGAGCACTGGTTAGCTGGGCTTCCAAAGGTTTGGGGAGAACGTATAGAAATGTTTATACCAGTTTCACTCCTCAATTTCCTCCTCTGCGTTAGTCCTTACAGTTACTCGCTTTCATAAAACGTCTATCTTCCCCTGCACGCCAGGCCTGTCTTTATAATTCTTGTGCAAGGAGGAAGCTCTGCATTTTATGGGGGCTGAAGCTTACACAATTTGAGGACCCCTGTTTAAGAAAAACTGCCTTGGATTCCTGGCTGGGTGGCTCCGTTGGTTGGAGGGTCATCCTATACACCAAAAGGTTGTGGGTTTGATTCCCCGACAGGGCACGTACAGAAGGCAACCAATAGATGTCTGTCTGTCCTGTCTGTCTCTCTCTCTCTTTCTCTCTCATCAATAAACATATACTCAGCTGAGACCGGTTTGGTTCAGTGGATAGAGTGTCCGTCTGTGGACTGAAAGGTCCCAGGTTCAATTCTGGTCAAGGGCATGTACCTTGGTTGTGGGCACATTCCCAGTAGGAGGTGTGCAGAAGGCAGCTGATCGATGTCTGTCTCTCACCGATGTTTCTAACTCTCTATCCCTCTCCCTTTCTCTCTGTAAAAAATGAATAAAATATATTTTAAAAAAGTTAAAATAAACATATACTCAGGTGAGGATAAAGAAAAAAAGAAGAAAAAATAAGCTGCCTTATAAGGAGCCTGTCAAATAAGGTTCCCCGAAGCTTAACCTTCTTTTGTTGCACAGTAAATCTCTCTCTGCTTGTGTGTAAGTCAAGGACACATGGGCTGGCATCTTAGTCAGGCTGCGGAGAGCTTGCTGGTTTCTGATGCTCATATGCTCCTGGTGTTCCTCTTTCTTCTGCCCGGGTTCCCCCAGAACGCTGTTGAGGAGGCCATGAACATGTACCAGGAGCTGCACCGTTGGGACGAGTGTATCGCTGTGGCTGAGGCCAAGGTATTCTCCAGGTTCCGTCTTCTCCGCAATGGCTCAGAACTCGGTCCCACCCATACCAGAAGCTTTCTCTTGTCGAGGAGGCTGCAGGAACTGGAACGGGCTGGGGCTGGGAGCTGACATGTGAGGTGTTGGGAGGAGGCTGCAGGAACTGGAACGGGCTGGGGCTGGGGCTGACATGGTGAAGTGTTGGGACATTGGTGTCCGAGGGGATTTCCGTTGTTGCCAGGGAACTGGGGAAGCGTGGGAAGCAGGAAGGTGGGAAGGAGGGATGTGACTCCCGGTTCTCTGTGGCATGTGCAGGGGCACCCCGCCCTGGAGAAGCTGCGCCGGGGTTACTACCAGTGGCTGATGGACACCCAGCAAGAGGAGCGAGCGGGGGAACTGCAGGAGGGCCAAGGGGATGGGCTAGCAGCCATCAGCCTCTACCTCAAAGCCGGGCTGCCCGCCAGAGCCGCTCGGCTGGTGCTGACCCGAGAGGAACTGCTGGCCAACACCGAGCTGGTGGAACACATCACCGCGGCCCTTATCAAGGGAGAGCTGTACGAAAGGGTGCGGCTGACTCCCTGCTCCTGCCCCTTACCTCCAGGGCTCTGCCCCTTTCCTACCCAGAGGAATCTGAGAGTGCAGGGCCCTCCCTGACCCGTGGCTGGTTCTCTTCTTGCGGGGGCTGACACTTGATTCTGTGGGTAGGAGGGGTATCGGGTAGTAATATATAGTGTGTTAATAGGCAGGTGATCTTTTTGAGAAGATTCGAAACCCACAGCGGGCCCTGGATTGCTACTGTAAAGGCAACGCCTTCATGAAAGGTACGAGCCATTCACAACCCATCCTTCACAACCCATAGATCAGCGGTTCTCAACCGTGGGTCGCGACCCCTTTGGAGGTCCATTGACCCCATCACAGGGGTCGCTTAAGACCATCAGAAAACACAGATATTTACATTACGATTCACAATAGTAGCAAAATTACTGTTAGGAAGTAGCAACGAAAATAATTTTATAGTTGGGGGTCACCACAACATGGGGAACTGTATTAAAGGGTCGCAGCATTAGGAAGGTTGAGAACCACTGCCATAGATTCTTGCCCATGTCATCCCCAGTCCTATGCTGGTGCGTCTGTTCAGGTTGACTGGCTTCGCTTCTCCTCTCTTCCTCCACTTCTCACCCATCTTCCGCACTTCGTTTCCCTGTCACCCTTTCCCCGAGTCCCACCCCTTGAAGTCTGAACCAAGCACCTCTCCATCTCTGGCAGCGGTGGAGCTGGCTCGGTTGGCATTCCCAGGGCAAGTGGTGAGACTAGAGGAGGCCTGGGGGGACCACTTGGTGCAGCAGAAGCAGCTTGACGCAGCCATTAATCACTATATCGAAGCCAGGTATGATGGTTGGGGCGTGCAAAGGAGATGGGATGGGAGGTGAGAGGAGCTAGAACAAGTAAGGACACCGAGGCCTAGAAGAAAAGATCTCAAAATGAAGAGCAGAGTAAACACGAGGTGCCCTTTGTCTGCATCCATCTTCCTCTCTCCTCTGACACATCCATGCCTTTCCCACTGTGCCAGGTGCTCCATTAAAGCAATTGAGGCCGCCCTGGGTGCCCGCCAGTGGAAGAAGGCAATTTATATATTAGATTTGCAGGACCGGAGCACTGCATCCAAATACTACCCTCGCGTGGCCCAGCACTATGCGTCCCTGCAGGAGTATGAGGTGAGGAAGAGCCCTCTCTGCAGCCGGAGGCAATGCAGTACCTGACAGGAGAGAAGCCAGTGCAGGAAATGGGGGCCACCTTACCAAGTCCTCCTCGCTGGGGCCCAACATCGCCACTTAAATGGAAACAAACGGTTTACTGGCCCTATTTCATTCCAACATGACACAGACCCTCCTCCTGTGCCAGCCTGAGTGATTCTTCATGAATAATTCCAACTTAGTTGAAATTTAAAAATACCCTGCTTTGCAGAAAGGCAAAGCCCTTTAAACTCCCATTGTTTTTGGTTGGTCTTTTCTTCCAAGCAGTAGAAGGTGTGAGATACGCATAGTCTTCTTTTCTTCCCTGTTATGATATGACTAGAGGCCTGGTGCACGAAATTCGTGCATGGGGGGTGGGGGTCCCTCAGCCTGGCCTGCACCCCCTCCAATCTGGGACATCCCTCTCTCAATCCGGGACCGGTGGCTCCTAACCACTCACCTGCTGGCCTGCCTGATCACCCCTAACCACCATTCTGCCTGCTGACCTACTGCCTCTAACCGCATCTGCCTGCTGGCCTGATTGCCCCCTAATTCTCCCCTGCTGGCCTGGTTGCCCCTAACTGCCTGCCTCTTTCTTGGCCCCTGCCACCAAGACTTTGTCCAGAAGGATGTCCAGAAGATGTCTGGTCTAATTAGCATATTACCCTTTTATTAGTGTAGATAACAGTACCCTAGGCTCTATTCCAGCCTGGCTGAGGTTTGTTCTTTACTCCTATCAGTAGCTTTAACTCGTTGCTCTGACTTTTGCATCTGTCTCTTTCAACCACAGATTGCTGAGGAACTCTACATTAAGGGAGACCGGACAAAAGATGCAATAGACATGTACACCCAGGCTGGCCGCTGGGAGCAGGCGCACAAGGTAGAGAAGTGGGTAGAGTTCATGACAAGAGAATTCTTCTGTGCTGGTGGTGCCACTCTCCTTAGTGTCTGATCTCTGATTTCCATGGATTCCCAGAGAGCTCAGAAAGTACCAAAATGTAGTTTGGGTAACTTTGATCCCTAGCCACAGGGGAAAGCAAGGAAGAAGGGATCCGTGTTCCCAAACCAATAATTCTAAAGATCAGATGGGCTGGGGAATCTGGAATACCACTCCTGACATGCTATGACATTGACAGCTGTGTTCTCACTTCTGCTCCCAGAAGCCAGTGGGTACTGTAGGAGCAAAGTAATGGAAACATATGCCCCCAGCACCCCAACAGGGCATCTCTGACCCTCATGCCTTAGCAGAATATAGTCTTACTTGGCTTCTTATGGCCTTGAAACTCCCTGAGCTGACTAGGAGAGTGGCAGTAACCACACTCCTGTGGGCGATGAAGTGCAGAGTCCTGAGAACACAAGGCCCCTCGAGCCCCACTTCGCTGACTGCTCCGCACAGCCCTCTGCTTCCCCTGGGAACTGGCCCCTGAGGCTGCTCTGCCTTTGTGTGCACAGCTGGCGATGAAGTGCATGCGACCGGAAGACGTGTCGGTGCTGTACATCACGCAGGCACAGGAGATGGAGAAGCAGGGCAAGTACCGCGAGGCTGAAAGGTAAGCCCAGGGCCCACAGGTGTGGAAGGATATGCGGCTTCAGGGATGGAGGGAGAGTGGGGGTCTGAGGGTGGTGCCCTCCGTTCAGAAGGCAGTGACAAGACCTCTTAGGACTGACTCCAGCAACAGGAAGGAGGGTCTAGGAGGCCCACGTGTATCTCCCATCCCCAGACTGTATGTGACCGTGGAAGAGCCTGATCTTGCCATAACCATGTTCAAAAAGCACAAGTTGTATGATGACATGATCCGCCTGGTCGGGAAGCACCACCCAGATCTCCTCGGAGACACGCACCTACATCTGGGCAAGGTGAGCCCTTCTTCTGTGCCTGCTCACCTGTCCTCACACAAGCCCCACCTGCCCTGCTCCATCCTGACCCGCCTTTCCCAGGAGCTGGAGGCTGAAGGCCGACTACAGGAGGCGGAGTATCACTACCTCGAGGCCCAGGAATGGAAGGCAACAGTGAACATGTACCGGTCCAACGGGCTTTGGGAAGAAGCTTACCGGGTAAGGAATCCAGGCTACATCATCTTTCTTTCTTTCTTTTAAATATATTTTTTTGATTTTTTACAGAGAGGAAGGGAGAGGGATAGAGAGTTAGAAACATCGATGAGAGACATTAATCAGCTGCCTCTTGCACGCCCCCCACTGGGGATGTGCCCACAACCAAGGTACATGCCCTTGACCGGAATCGAACCCGGGACCCTTTAGTCCACAGGCTGACACTCTATCCACTGAGCCAAACCGGTTTAGGCCACATCATCTTTCTTATATCCACACTTATATACCCCATTTCTCAGGCAACTCTAAGGGTTTATGGACTAATTAAAATCTGTCCTTGGACCATAAGCAGGTTAAGAGCCCCTGAAACGTAGCCTTCTTCCTGCCGTTCTAGCGCAGGTACCTGATCCTTCTCAGAGCTAAGGTCAGGTCGGGGACGAGAAGGGAGCAGCCGTGTAGCGCTGCTCTGGATGGAGGATTGCGAGGGGCTTTGCCTTACAGGTGGCCAAGACTCATGGAGGAGCCAATGCCCACAAACAGGTGGCTTATCTCTGGGCCAAGAGCCTGGGAGGCGAGGCTGCAGTGAGACTGCTTAATAAGCTGGGACTCCTGGAAGCTGCTATTGACCACGCTGCCGACAACTGGTGAGGCACCGGGCCTGCCCTCCACTGCCCCTTCAGGACAGAGCCTCCGCGGAGCGCAGAGAAAGAGGAGGAGGTAGAACTCGAGCACTCCTAAGAGCTGAGGCAGAGTGGAGAAATGTGGTGGAGAGATCCTTAGAAGGACTGGACAGAGAGACAGGGATAAGTTAGCAACTCTTCCCCTGTTGCCTGGGTCTCAGAACAGTGTGTAATCTTTGGCTGTTCTAAGGATAAAAGTGGAGCGAGACCAGCTTTTACCGCTAAAATGCACTGAGCCAGGAACTTACTTCTGAGTAACACCCAGAATGAGCTTTGCTTACGTAAGGACACCTGTGTTAAGCCGGCATGGAGCCGGAGTGTGGAGGGCGGTAGTCTCAGGCATCTTTGAGACTGTTTCTCTGCGGATGCAGGTGTGGCCCGGAAGGAGGCAGGAACACCGGGAGCCCTTCCCACCCTGTCAGTGCAGCGCCGAGCTCACTCCCTCCCCTCCCTCCTGCCCACCCCACTCTTTACAGCCCAGGCTTTTCCAAATGTGTCCTAACCCCATCCCCCCAGCCGGGGCAGTGATGTGACCTCACAGGGCTGCCTGCCTTTCTTTACCTCTCGCTCTGCTTCTCTGTCACTTCATGCCCGTTTCTTTCTCAACCTTCCCCTGCCCCTCGTCTCGACCCCTCTGTTTTCTCTTGCCCTCCCTTTCCCCCCTTTTATAAATTATATTTTTCATTAATTTTTTACAGAGAGGAAGGGAGAGGGATAGAGTTAGAAACAACCATGAGAGAGACATCAATCAGCTGCCTCCTGCACCCCCCCACTGGAGATGTGCCCACAACCAAGATACATGCCCTTGACCGGAATCGAACCTGGGACTTTCAGTCCACAGGCTGACGCTCTATCCACTGAGCCAAACCGGTTTCGGCCTCCCTTTCCCTTTTATAAACCAAAGTATTGAGTAGGCAACCTTACCTGCACCTTCTCTTTCAGCTCCTTTGAATTTGCTTTTGAACTCTCTCGGCTGGCCCTCAAGCACAAGACCCCTGAGATTCATCTCAAGTACGCTATGTACCTGGAGGATGAGGTATGGCTGTGACCCTTCTCCACTGCTTTTGACCCTGACCCCAGAGCCCTCCTGTCCCTCCCCCAGCCCACTGCTGCCAGAGGTTCACCCCTCCGGTCTCAGAGCCCATCTCCTCACGTGTGGCTGCCTTTCTCCCCCTCTAGGGGAAATTTGAAGAAGCTGAAGCTGAATTCATCAGGGCTGGTAAACCCAAGGAAGCAGTCCTCATGTGAGTTACCCCAGAAATCCCTAAACCCTGTCCTCCCAAGCCCAGCCCCGGGATGTTTCATTGTCATCTTCACCCTTATCCAAACCTCGTACCAACAGATCTTCTACCCACTCAGTGGCTGGGCTGCTTGCCTCCCGTGGTTGAGGCTTCAGTCCTATCCTCAGCCTCTCCTGTGTTCTCGTCTGGGTGCAGGTTTGTCCATAACCAGGACTGGGAGGCTGCTCAGCGTGTGGCCGAAGCCCACGACCCCGACAGTGTCGCCGACGTGCTGGTGGGGCAGGCCCGGGGGGCCTTGGAGGAGAAAGACTTTCAGAAAGCAGAAGGACTGCTGCTGCGGGCACAGAGGCCAGGCCTGGCCCTCAATTACTATAAGGTGAGACCAACGCCGAATTCAGGGCCAGGAGGGGAGGGGAGAGCCTATGTGAGCCTACAGAGTGTTACACTGACCTCTAGTACTGAGGAAGATCAGGTTAGCACTGGGGAGGGGGAGGAGGAGGAGGAGGAGGAAGACAGGTCCAAAGACCCAGGAGTCAGTGGGTCATACCACATGGAGCAGTGGGAGGCTGTCACACCTGCCTCTGCCCTCCTGATACCCGGAAATCTGAGCAGGAGGCTGGATTATGGAGCGATGCCCTGC
Source organism: Lasiurus cinereus (assembly GCA_011751065.1). Classification (NCBI taxonomy): domain Eukaryota; kingdom Metazoa; phylum Chordata; class Mammalia; order Chiroptera; family Vespertilionidae; genus Lasiurus; species Lasiurus cinereus. The sequence goes on from JAAGEH010000041.1 coordinate 59,322,430, forward strand.
GGATCTGCAAGGACTACATGCCCAGCCAGCTGGAGGCTCTGCAGGAGGAGTATGAGCGGGAAGCTACCAAGAAGGGGGCCAGGTATGAAGCCCAGGGGCCAGGGAATGTGGGCAGGGCTAGGGTTGGGGGTGGGTATAAGGCTGCCCTCCTGTTCCTGGTCACAAGCACTGTCCTCTCCACAGGGGCATGGAGGGGCTAGTGGAACAAGCCCGACAGTGGGAGCAGGCCGGGGAGCACAGCCTTGCAGTCGACTGTTACCTCAAAGTGCGGGACACAGGAAGCAGCGGCCTGATGGAGAAGTGCTGGATGAAGGTAAGGCTGCCACAGCCTCCCAGGCCTCCGCCTCCCAGGCCTCCACTCACACCCAGCACTCCTCAAACGCGGTCTTTTTCCTCCTGCCTCCACCTGTTTCTTTTCAATCAGGTAGCAGGTGTCTACTGAGGGCCTGCCAGAGGTTAGATCCAGAACTTGCCAAGGCTATCAAGGGGGTAAAAGACAGGACCCTGACCGTCAGAAATGGAGGGAAGTTAGACTAACATGTGGCTCAATTCATGGATATTGTATCTGAGTGAAGTGATCACCTTAGTGACCACTCAAGTGTGGGATCCAAAGTGAAGTTCAGGGAGGCTTTGTGAGGAAGAGCGAGGCCCGGGGCCTCAGCTGGAAGGGCAAAGTCCAGACCCTGGAGCTGGAGCTCAACGGAGCTGTGAAGAAAGCAGGGGCTTCTCTACCCAGCAGCTCCAAAACATCTTAGATTAAGCCAGCCAACATGCTTCATTAATTCTAAGACATAATCACATTTTAGTACCTTTGAAATTGGGATACACGTACAGTTCAAGTGATGTGGCTTAGGGCTGATCAGCCCCCTAAATAAAATGCTGGTGGATGATGCCCTTGTAGAGTTTCCCTCAGCTTCTAAGACCTTGCAATTGAATAGTAGCCCCTAGACATTAAAGGGGAAGGAAGGAGAAGGACTGATGACTGATTATGAGCATTTAGCAGATTTTAATCAGCAAGTATTTATTAAATATCTGCTGTGTTAATCCGGGGCATTGTTTACTAGGGTCTGTGCATGACTATACCTTCTTCAGATCGGTCAGAGGATGGCTTCCTGGATGGGGACACTTTAAATTTTGACGGGTTTGGCAGGTAAAGAAAGAGAGGCAAGAATAAGTGGGAGAGCCCAGCTCGTGTGGCTCAATGATTGAGTGTCCATCTATGAACCAGGAGGTCACAGTTTGATTCCCTGTCAGGGCAGCACATGCTTGGGTTGTGGGCTCAGTGTGGGGTGTGTAGAAGGCAGCCGATGATTCTCTCTCATTATTGATATTTCTATCTCTCTCTCCTTCTGCCTTCCTCTCTGAAACCAATAAAAATATATTAAAGCCCTAGCCTATTTGGCTCAGTGGATAGAGAGTCAGCCTGTAGACTGAAGGGTCCTGAGTTCGATTCCGGTCAAGGGCTATACATATAGCCCAGGAGGATTTGCATAGTCTATAGCTAAATTACAGCATATGGAAATTAGAATCTGGTGAGGCTGTCAGCATCACAGTGGAAACAGAGTATGCTCACAGAATACTTGGTTTGTAGACTTACTGAGTTTTAGGGTTGGAGATGTCTCTAAGATCATTTAGGCCACCACTGTCCAACAGAAATAAAATGAAGTCACAAAGGTAAGTCACACATGTAATTTAAAATTTTCTAGTAGCCACATTCAAATAAATTAAAAAAATAACACCAACAGTGAGAGAAACCAAGATGGTGGCATAGGTGAACACCTAAACTGCTGCCTAGCACAACAATTTCAAAACTACAGCTAAAAGACAGAAATGACATCATCCAGAACCACAGGAAAGCTGGCTAAGTGGAAATTCTACAACTAGAAGGAAAGAGAGGGGCTCACAGAGACTCAGAGGAACTGCAAAAAGCTGAGGTATGGAGACATGCGAGTGGAGAGGACGGGCAGCAGAGTGCCTGGCTGGCTTCCTCTAGCGGGAGAGAGATGGAAACTCCCGACTGCACTGAATCCCAGTTCCGACTGCACTGAACCCAGTTCTGGGTCAGACTCATACAGGGGAGTCTGGACTGTCAGGAAAAGGGAGGAGTGCACAGAAACTTAAGAGAAGCCTCGAAAGGCAGAGGTCTGGAGGTGCACACAAGTGCGCACAGAGAAGACTGCTGATTGTACCGCTGACTTTCTTTAACTGGAGGAAAACAGAACCTCCCAACTGAGCTGAAATCCAGTTCCAACTGCACTAACCCCAGTTTCAGGCAAGATCCTGGGGATCCAGACTCATAAGGGTCCCTAGAGCACAAGGAAACTCAGGGGAACCGTGAAAGGCAGAGGTCTGGAGGTGCTCGAGTGTGCACAGAGAGGGCTGCAGTGATTACCGAAGGATACTGAGACCCAGGGGCTGTGTAGGGCAAGGCTGAAGGGAAGCCAAGGCTATCTGCTCAGCCTTGAGACTCCGACCCATCCAAGCTGAACAAAGAGGCTTTTGCAATTTTGCAAGTTTTATAAGGCTGACTCCAGCACAGAAGTTCTTTTGGCATAGACACATCTGATCCTCACAACCAATTGGTTTGGAGGTCAGTTCCCCCCAGTGATACCAACAACAATCAAGAATTAACTACCGTCGAGACCAGTTTGGCTCAGTGGATAGAGCGTCGGCCTGCGGACTGAAAGGTCCTGGGTTCGATTCCGGTCGGGGGCATGTACCTTGCTTGTGGGCACATCTCCAGTGTGGGGTGTGCAGGAAGCAGCTGATCGATGTCTCTCATTGATGTTTCTGACTTTCTATCCCTCTCCCTTCCTCTCTGTGAAAAATCAATAAAATATATTAAAAAAAAAAAGAATTAACTACCACAAGGCTGTACACACAGTTCACAAAGGGGTGCACCAAGAGAGTCCACCTCAGGTTAACTGGAGAGGCGGAACTACTGGACCACATAGGACAACTAACACACAAAGCTATTCTACCAATTCAGGGAGTAGCGAAAATGCAAAGACAAAGGAACAGATCACAAACGAAAGGAATGGAGGAAAACAAATGACTGGATATAGAGTTCAAAACCATGGTTATAAGGTTTTTCAAAAATTTTCTAGAAAAGACCGATAAATTTAGTGAGACCCTCAAGGATATGAAAAGGATCAACTAGAAATTAAGCATACACTGACTGAAATAAAAAATAATATACAGAGATCCAATAGCAGACTAGAGGATCACAAGAATCAAGTCAAAAGATTTGAAGTACAAAGAAGCAAAAAAGACCTAACTGGAAAAGCAAAAAGAAAAAGGAATCCAAAAATTTGAAGATAGGGTAAGGAGCCTCTGGGACAACTTCAAGCATACCAACATCCGAATTATGAGGGTGCCAAAAGAAGAGAGAGAGCAAGATACTGAAAACCTATTTGAAGAAATAATGACTGAAAACTTCCACCACCTGGTGAAAGAAATAGACTTACAAGTCCAGGAAGCACACAGAACCCCAAACAAAAGAAATCCAAAGAGGACCACACCAGACACATCATAATTAAAATGCCGAGAGCAAAAGACAAAGAGAGAATATTAAAAGCAGCAAGAGAAAAACAGTTAATTCCTACAAGGGAGCACCCATACTATTATCAGCTGATTTCTCAACAGAAACTATGCAGGCCAGATGGGAGTGGCAAGAAATATTCAAAGTGATGAATAGCAAGAACCTACAACCAAGATTACTCTACCCAGCAAAGCTATCATTCAGAATTGAAGGTCAGATAAAGAGCTTCACAGATAAGAAAAAACTAAAGGAGTTCATCAACACCAAACCAGTATTATATGAAATGCTAAAAGGTATTCTTTAAGAGGAAGAAGGAGAAAAAGGTAAAGATAAAAATTAGGAACAATAAATACACATCTATCAACAAGTGAATCTAAAAATCAGGTGAATAAAAAATCTGATTAACAGAATAAACTGATGAATATAATAGAATCTGGAGCATAGAAAGGGAGTGGACTGACAATTCTCAGGAGGAATCATAAGGGGAGTGCAGGGAGAGACTGGACAAAAATTGTACACTTATGGATGAGGACAATGGGGGTGGGAGGTAAGGGCAGAGGGAGGGGAGGGAGCTGGGTGGAGGGGAGGTATGGGGAGAAAAAGGAGGAACAATTGTAATAATATGAACAATAAATTAAATAAAAACCAATGGTGAACATAATTATAACATTTTACCTATGATACCCAATATATCTAAACTATTATTTCAACATGTAATCGACATAACAACTTATTAAGATGTTATACATTCCTTTTTCCATACTAAGTCCTTGAAATCCAATGTGCACTGAAACTTACAGCACGTCTCCATTGGGCCCTGCCACATGTGACTAGTGGCTGCCGATATGGACAATACAGGTCTAGACAAACCATCACTTTTATGATGAGGAAATAGGCTCAAAAAAACCGCAACACAAATATTTACAAAATGTCCTGGCTTCCTATTTTAGTGTTTCCTAGACCATGTTACCAAGATTCTATTTGTGACAAAGAACTTGAGAAACCAGTCTATCAAAGGTGGCAGGACCAAATGCAGTGACCTTAGAGAGCGAAGTGTCTGAAAAGAGGACAAGTAGAGAAGTGCTGACAATCACTTAAAGGCTCTGATGGACCATGACGGCAGGCTTTTTTCAGGAGGGTGGAAGGTGAGGGAAGGTTTAAGAGAAAGTTGGCAACTAGAGATAAAAAATAAAGATCAGGCCCCCTAGCCATCTTTGTCTCTCCTACTACCTATTTCCATCTCTGTTCCACCTCTCAGGCAGCCGAACTCTCCATCAAGTTTCTGCCTCCCCAGCGCAGTCTGGAAGTCGTTCGGGCTATCGGACCCCAGCTGATTGGAATTGGAAAGCACAGTGCAGTAAGTAGGGTGCTGGGACTAAAAAGATTTCACAGAAATGGGTAGAATGGTGACATCTACACCCAGGAAGGTGCATGAGGTGGGCCTCTGGGCAGTGTGGGCACAAGGTTCTGGGGAAACAGAGGGAAGAGTTCACTGAGGTGAGGAGGAGAAAGATGGTCTCCGGTCTCTGTTTTCCCACCACGAAGGCTGCAGAGCTCTATCTGAACCTGGACCTCGTCAAGGAAGCCATCGATGCTTTCATGGAGGGTGAGGAGTGGAACAAGGCCAAGCGTGTGGCCAAGGAGTTAGATCCCCGGTGAGTTCATACCCCTCTTCTCTCTGGGAAATTTTCTTACTTCCTTTTGTAAAAAGTGGGAGAAAGTTCTCATGGGAAGGGTCTGACCATGACACCACACCGGGACCATGAAGTATTTTATCTCTGTACACCTTCACAGGTATGAAGACTATGTGGACCAGCATTATAAAGATTTCCTCAAGAACCAGGGCAAAGTGGACTCGGTGAGACTTGTGGGGTTAACGGGAGACAGAACACACAGAGACTCAAGAGATTCTCTCCCTCTTCTCCCCTTCATGTCATCTCCTCTTTTTTCCATTGATCCACAGCTGGTGGGTGTAGATGTGGTGGCTGCTTTGGACCTGTATGTGGAGCAGGGCCAGTGGGACAAGTGCATCGAAACAGCTACCAAGCAGGTACTGCTCTAGTTCCCATTCCTAACTCTTCTGTACAAGTTCCCTGGACTCCACACCTGTCCCAGAACTCTTTCTCCTACTCCTCTAAACCCAAAAGATGACTAATCAGCATCAAAGAGCTTAGTCATACATTGGAGTCAGAGGCCAAGCTGGCCTTTTGCCTCCTAAACAAATGCACAGCCTCTAGTCACCACCTCACCCTCACTGCCTGGTCTTACTGACCCCAACCTCCCCCTTGCTTTTCCTCCACCCCTGGAACAGAACTACAAGATTCTGCACAAGTACGTGGCTTTGTATGCAACTCACCTGATCCGAGAGGGTGACTATGCCCAGGCACTGGCCCTGTACGTGCAACACGGAGCCCCAGCTAACCCACAGGTACCAGCTTGCTCCTGGAGATGAGTGTTTCCTCCAGGCAACTGTTTCCTTCTCCTTGAGAACCACTCTGCCCTCTGGAACTGTCTTTGTTAAGGATTCCTGAATCAGTATCATGCCCAGAAACCCCACCCATCTCTTCCAAAATGTACCGCCCCTCTGGAGGATTTACCCACTGAAACAGCACCAACCTTAGCCTACACACCAGGAACAGGAAGGGCCTAGGAGCTTGGGAGTGAGGAAAATAATGGTAACTAGCCCGGGTTGGGGGAGGGGAAAAAAGGGAGGGAAAGGAATAGGTCCTCAGCTGAAAGGGTTTTAGAGTAGAGATCTTAGGGGAGGTCCCAGGGGAAGATCTCAGATGATTCAGCAGCTTTCCAGGTGTGTCTAGTTCTCCACCGATTGCCAGAGCCTGGGGATGGGGGTTCATTATCCAATGCAGCTGGACCCGAGGTCCCCGCCCACAACGCTAGGGCCCATTTCCCCCAGTGAATGAATGAGGAGGGCTCTCCTGAGCATCCAGCTCTCCAGTATTAGCCCGTTCACACTGACTGCATTTCCATTCACATATTTGCCCAGTCACAGATCACCGGTTAGTAGGAAATAGTCATTTTTTTACTCTTGTTCATTTCCCCTAAAATATAATCAACACTTTCTCCATCGTTTCCTAGCTTCTCCACACACATATACAGCCTTTTCCTCTTTGACCCCACTTCCACCAACTTTGTCCCCTTCTCACTCAGCTCTTCTTACCCCTCTACCTTCAGAACTTCAACATCTACAAAAGGATCTTCACTGACATGGTGAACTCACCTGGGACCAACGGAGCTGAGGCCTACCACAACTGGGCTGACCTTCGGGACGTCCTCTTCAACCTGGTGAGGGAGTCGGGTCCACAACCATGGACCACCTGTCCCTGTCCTCGTCTTTCATGTACATCTTTATCCTCCGATGTGCTGACCTCCCTGTGTCCAGGTGGCCATCAGCTAACCACTCTATGGCCCTGGTACTCCTCGGATCCCTGACCCAGGCTCTGCTCTCTTTCCTCTCCAGTGTGAAAACCTGGTGAAGTCCACTGAGGCAAACTCTCCAGCACATGAGGAGTTCGAGACGATGCTGCTGATTGCTCATTACTATGCCACTCGCTCTGCGGCCCAGAGTGTCAAACAGCTGGTGAGATATCTGGAGGGGGAGAAGCACTGTCTTATGGACGCTTCTTCAAATGTATAAAGTTGAATGAATTCAAGTTCTGGATCTCAAGCCTGGCCCACTTCTCTCCTAGCTTTCCTTCTGTTCAAGTAACTCTTTAACCCTGGCTAAGAGGGTTTGCTCCTTGCCTCCTTTGAACTTCTCAGGGCTCCGTGCCCACACAGCACAGCCTCATTATGCTTAAACATTCAAATCCCATGATTTCTGTACTCAGCTCTTATACACATACCTTTGCCTTATTAACAAATTGAATCATTTCATGTACTTAGATGATACAGTTCTAAAAACGGAAGGACTTTATCCTCTGTGCCCAGTTCTGTGAAGATGAAAATACTGAGACTCGGAATGGCTTGAGATGCAGAGCAGTTTAACAATGATGTTGGTTTTCTGATTCAATGGCTGCCTCAGTCATAGGATCATCGATCTGATAGCTCAGTCACTGAAGTGCCAGGGTCACAAAGCTTTGACTTTAATCCACAGGAAACTGTGGCTGCCAAGCTTTCTGTTTCGCTTTTACGTCACACCCAACTGCTACCTGCAGACAAAGCCTTTTATGAAGCAGGCATCGCTGCCAAGGTAAGCTGGAACGAGGAAGGGTGGGGTTAGAGATAGGGAGATCAGAAGGTGGTAGGTAGGCTACCCCGTGCTCAGGTAGAGCAAAGCTGAGTGTGGGGCTGATGTTAAGGAAGAAAGTGGTTTCCTGTCTTTTGGATTTTTCCCCCTGCACCCTGCAGAAGCAGCATCCAAGCCCAGCTACTCACTCCCACTTGCAACTTTTCTGTGTTGCAGGCAGTTGGCTGGGAGAACATGGCATTCATCTTCCTCAACCGCTTTTTGGATCTAACCGATGTAAGGAGGTTGTGCCCAGAGGTTGAGAGGTTTTGCCTGTCACAAGCTGGGACTATCTCATAGCTGCTCACTCTGCCACAGGCAATCGAGGAAGGGACTCTGGATGCCCTTGACCACTCTGACTTTCAGGATACAGACATTCCCTTTGAGGTGCCACTCCCAGCCAAGCAGCACATACCGGTAAGGACACAGGATTGGAGAATGGGAGGCTCACCAGGGTGAGTGCATTGAGAAGGGAAGACGCTTTAGGATGGTCCTCCCAACCCTTTGTACCGGCCATCAGTCCACCACCTTTTTGGAATGACCTCAGTCCTCACTATTCCTAGCAGAAACAGAGGAAAAAGCTAAGGGTGTGACTGACCCTCAACTCAAGGAGGACCATTTATGGATGAAAGGAGACGGCTTAGCAACTCCCCCCAACCATCCTCCTATGTGCCCTCCCCTATATGAAGTTGTGCTCCCTGTGTCCTTCCCAGGAGGCTCAGAGAGAAGAGGTTCGAGACTGGGTGCTCACAGTCTCAATGGACCAGCGGCTAGAGCAGGTTCTGCCCCGGGATGAGCGAGGTGCCTACGAGGCTTCCTTGGTGGCAGCTAGCACTGGAGTTCGGGCACTGCCCTGCCTCATTACAGGTACAGAACCCTACAGCACCCCATTTTCTATGGTTAGAAAGAAGGGGAAAACAGCAGGACCAAGAAGCTCTTTGACTGCCCCAGCTGGTTCGGTTCAATGGATAGAGCACCAGCCTACAGACTGAAGGGTCCCAGTTTCGATTTCCAATAAAGGGCACATGCCCACGTTGTGGATTCAATCCCCAGTAGGAGGTGTACAGGAGACAGCTGATCAATGATTCTCTCTCATCCTTGATGTTCTATCTCTCCCTTCCTCTCTGAAACCAATAAACATAGTTAAAAAAACAAAAAACTATTTTACTGATTTTGTAAAGGATGTAGAACATCCCTACCCCTAAATTACTGTTTTCCCCCTCAAACCCCAATTCATCTTTTTTTCCTTCCCCTACAGGATACCCCATTCTGAGGAACAGAATCGAGTTTAAGCGGCCAGGGAAGGCAGCTAACAAGGACAACTGGAATAAGTTCCTTATGGCTATCAAGGTGAGAGCGGGGAGACTTGAATAATGGGGCAGGGAGAACAGCACTGAAGACAACAAACTAGGAAGATGGTGGGATTGTCAAGAAGGCAGGGGCAGGCTCTGAACCCTGCCTGCTGCCCATACTGATGGAGCTGATTCTCTTTAAGCACGAATGTTGTTCTCCGCACTGATGAGTTCCTCTGATGTTCTGTTTGCTTACAGACCTCGCACAGCCCGGTGTGCCAGGATGTGCTGAAGTTCATCAGTCAGTGGTGTGGAGGGCTGCCCAGCACCAGCTTTTCCTTTCAGTAACTGGTAGAGCTCAGGGAAGAATATTACGTTTTTCCTTCATTAAACTCTTGTAACTAAAAGAGACCGCTGTATTCTTTGATTAAGGTCACCCAGTGTCGTAGAAGAGTTATTTTATTACAGTATTTATATCATCCTATGGGTCAGTGGAAAGCCCTGTGGACTGAGCCTCTGGATCAGCACCTGCTTAACAGAAGAGAGCGCCTAGGTCAGAGGGCAAGCAGCAGAACCAGGGACCAGACCCCATTCTAGGAGTAACCCCTGCCCCTGCCCCTACTCTTTCCCGGGCTGCAATCCTCATGGCCCATTACCTGGCCTAAGCCCAGCTTTTCTGGGATGCCTGCATTTCTGGGTTTTGATCCAGCAGCTGCTCATTATCCTGCCCTGTACACTTAGAGTGGTCAAGCTCGGTCAGTTGCTCCAGCTGCAGAAGAGGGTAGAGTTAGTCCTCTGGCCCTGAAGTACAGCTCAGCATCTTTTCAACACAGCCAGTCTGTGCTGAACGAACCCTTCCTGTTCATTTCCTTACCTGCCCCTGTAGCCCTTCCTTCCTGCAAGGCCCAACCCCGCGGAGCGTGAGTGCTGCCACACAGCAGTAACCAGACAGAGCAGCCTCCGCTGCAGACATGAGCAGAGAAGGAATCCAGAGAGCCAAGGCTGTATCCTAAAAGGTGAAGAAGGATGGGGGGACTAAGAGGGACAGGGCAGGAGTGGCAAGTTGGGGTGATTGAAGGGGCCGGCCGAGGCTTTGGGGATTGCAAACAAAACAAAACAAAACAAAAAAGCTGAGAACACACTCACATAGATTCTTGTGGGGTCAAAAGGGCAGTCAGCGTGTCCAGGCCCCTGGTCCAGCGGAAGTAAAGGATCCAGCAGTCCTGGATGGCAGTCGGCAATAAGCCGGCGGCCACCATTGGCCACAGTGAGTGCCACAGCGAGGAGGAGGCCCAGCGAGCAGGCGGCGGACAGGAGCAGGTTCACCAGAGCTACGGCCAGCAGGGCCCAGTGCTGGCAGGGTCAGAATCAGGTGAGCAACTGGCGTGGCCCATACAGACACCCGGGTCTCTATCTGGGTCCCGTCCTCCCCACGTAAAGACGAAGCTGAGTCAGCCCCATTGCCCCGACTCAAGGCCCCTCGTTAAAACGCCAGAAACTACCCTCACCAGTCGTGGCTGAAGGAGGTTCCTGGACGCCACGAGGGCCACAAGTCCCAAGGAGACGCTCTGGAAGACACAAAGCCCGCGTGAGGCCGAATGCTCTCCGGGCGCCGCCGGCCCACGGCCCGCCGCCGCCGCACTCACCAGCAACCCCGAGCCCACGGAGATGACATTGGCGGCGGTGTACTCGGGGGTGACGGCGCCGCGGGGGTTCGCCACGTGCCGCAGGACGGTGCCGTGCAGCACGGCGCCCAGCAGCAGGTTCACGTGGCCCACCAGGATGAGCGCCAGGCCCACGCGCATAAGCCGCCGCGGGCCCCGGACGGCGTCTGCGGAGCAGGGGGAGGGGCGCCTGAGCCCGGAGGGGAAGTGGGGCGCCCCGCGCGACCACCCCAGCACCGGGGGCCGTGGGGCTGGGTGAGGGTGGGCGCGGAAAACGACAGCGCGGGGACCCGGGGGCCCCAGTTACCGAATGTGCAGAGGCGGCACCTCATCGCGTCGCTCCGGCCGCCGCCGGCAGCTCTACCTGCGCGGCCCCTCCCTCGCTCGCAGCCAGTTCCGCCCCAGCTCCACCTGGAGGCCCCACCTCCGCGCCCGGGCGGGGCCGCGCCCCGCTCCACCTCCCGGAGGCGCACACACACAGCACGCTTTTAGCAAAAAGTAGACTTTTATTACAGCAGCAACTGAGGCGACTTGAATGGCCCCCCGGGCCACCACTGCAGCACCACCCTTCTCTCCCGCCCCCTCCGCCCCAGCGGGGTTGTAGAATTCAGCTCCCCCGGCGCCGTGGGCCCCCTGTCCACACAGGCTGGGCAGGAGCCGGCAGATCAGCTCCGAACCCCCAACGGGAAGGCGGCTGCTGAGGAGGCCCAGGCCCACGTCTGTGCAAAACAAGTAAACAAAGTGCAGAGGGAGGAGAGAAGGGGCAGGGGGAGGGTGATGCTCAGAACCAGGGAGCCCCAAAGCCCTCCTAAACAACCAAGGAGAGGGAGCCTCGCGGGGTAATACTGACTGAGGGGAGGGGCGGGCAGGCTGCGGCGTCAGGGACGCCACAGCTCAGATCAGGGGCCTGGCCCGAGGAAGCTCTAGGAGGAGACGGTGACAGCAGCTGAGTTGAGGGTGCTGTTCCTGGCAAAATTGAACTTGTTCAGGGTCTCCTCTAGCAGGGAGGTCAGCCGGCTCTGGTCGGCCTGAGGGAGAAAGCTCAGTGAGACCCGCTGAGAGAGGAACGCAGGCAGGCCCCCCCCCCCCCCCCCACTGAAGGCAGAACCTCACCTCACTAATGAAGCCCAGCTGCACCAGCTCAGCAGCCAACTCAGGGATGTTCTCATCTGGCAGAGAAACAGGAGAGCGTGAGTGCATGTGCAATGAGAGGCATGGACCCTTCCAGGAGCCCTCGGGGTCTACTCTGGCTGGGAAACAATGGTACACGCACAAACGATCAGGTCCACGCTGACATTTCGGGGCTAATATATTCATTTTACGGGAGTCGGTGTGTTACTGCCCTGCCCCCCTCCCCACCCCTGCATGTGCCTCTCACTGATAAGGCTCATGGACTCCCATCCTCTGAGGGAAAGGAGAGACTCACTTGGCATCAGGTCACAGCTCAGGTGCCGGTTCAGTTTGTCCTCCAGCTTCAGCAGAAGCGTGAGCTGGAGAAGAGGACAGGCAGAGAATGAGGCTCCGCTTCTCCACCCTCTGGCCACCCCACCCTCTGCAGCTCTGGCCCTGAGCCTTACGTGGTGTTTCACTCCCTCCTCCACCGACTCAATGTTGCACTGCATCAGCACCACCTGGGCAGAGGGACAGAGAAGGTTATTAGAGGAGGGACCAGGGAATGACATGGCTGCCAGGGAGCAGAAGCACATTCTTTTCTTCAAAGGACAGAGTCTTATTTGAGATATGCTCTTCTCCCTTCCACCATAACCATATCAACATCCGTACCCACATAGCCTCACCTTGCGGGTCTCCACCTCAGCGGGTTCAGGTGTTGGAGTCTTGACAGAGGGGGGTACCACAGGTGATGTCACCTCCTCCTGCTGTGGCTGCTGGGGCCGAGGCAGCCCAAAGGCTGTCAGTGGGTAGATCCCATTCCTAAAGGGAGATCAGACAAGTCACGTGGGTTCTATGCATGCCTTAGGATGCCCATCCCTGCTCCCTAAAGAAAGCCGCCTCACTCCCCTCTCACCTGACATCTTCAAGGAATTTATCCAATTCCAGAGCTGGTGACTGCGAGTACCTGGAGGAGAAGAGAGAGATGATGGAAGGAAGGAAACAAGCAAAACAGCAGATTCAACCTTTCCCAGAGAATGGACAGTAGACAGAATCCTCAGGATGGTAGTGACCAATCTGTCCTTTCAGACTCTCAGTTACTCACAAAGTCTGAACTGGTTCTCTTCCTGGTCCTGCAGGGATCTCAGCCAGTACAGCACTGGTATCCATGTTTTTGGTGATCTCCTCCAGTGCATTCTCTGGAATCATGTCTGGAGGGCATGACAGAATAAGAAGTTATCCAGGGGTAGTCAGATTGTCAGAGAAGGTACAGAGGTCCTGGTGGGTAAAGAACCCCTTAGCCCTGGCTGGTGTACTTAGTGATTAGAGTGTCAGCCCAGCACCAAAAGGTTGCAGGTTTGACTCCTGATCAAGGGCACACACCTGGGTGCGTGAGGCAACCAGCCAATGTGTCTCTGTCTCTGTATCTCTCTCTCTCTCCTCCCCTCCCCCCTTCTTTCCCCTTCCTCACTCCCTTCCACTCTCTCTGAAAAGCAGTGGAAAAATATCCTCTGGTGAGGATTAACAACAAAAAAAGAATCCCTTTCAAAGTAGAAGAGAAAAAATAGCATGCCAGTGATAGTGGTAAGACTCCAGATAGAAAGAAAATTCCTAAGAGGGCCAACAGGACTCACGTTGGTGTCCCACAATGCAGTGGGCAGCAAGGAGTTTCAGTGAGGGCACTTCAAACAGCGCTGGGTGAAACAGAAGTTCTCTGGCTGTTGGTCTGCGAGCAGGCTCAGACTGCAGGCACTTTTGAATGAATTCCTGGAAAAGGGAACAAGGAAGTAAAGCAGGCATTTGGCAAGCACCCACTGTATTCATTCATTCTCTCCTCTCTCTCTCTCTCTCTCTCTCTCTCTCTCTCTCTCTCTCGTTATACTTAGCACAGGGCTTTGTATGTACTAGGTGCTCAACACTAGTTGAGGAAACCAACTGCTAAATGTTATTGGAAGGGCCTTTGAGAACTGTAAGGTATCATTCACTGCCCTTCTGGTTTTAATAATTATTTTTCTGGTCTCCAACCATAAGCTTTCTCTTTTCTTTACTGTTCAAACTTATTTTCCTTATATTCTATCTGCTTTATTGGCCCAACTCACTGCCTACTTATCTTCTCCAACCCTCACCAAATTTATCTTTTCTCTTCCCAAACATATTCATTGCGGGAAATAATATTCACCATCCTTTTATTTCTTGAGCCTAGAACCACAATTTCCTTTGTCCACTACCTTATTAAATGCACTGGATTTCCGCATGCCTCTTCTAAATCACCCCTTTCCACTGAACACACCACCCCTAACACTGAACTGGAGACTTATTCCACACTAGCTTCAAGATTTTTTTTTTAATATAACTTTATTGATTTCAGAAAGGAAGGAAGAGGGAGAGATAGAAACATCAATGATGAGAATCATTGATTGGCTGCCTCCCGAACAACCCCCACTGGGAATCGAGCCCAGAACCCAGGCATGTGCCCTTGACTGAAATCGAATCTGGGACCCTTCAGTCCCCAGGCCAACACTCTATCCACTGAGCCAACCTAGCTAGGGCTCAAGATTTTCCATTAGTCTTCTTTCATTTCTCTCCCTTTCACACTTAATATAATGAGTTACAGACTATCCTTGTTTGGACACTCCTGTCCTGACTCCCCTTACTGTAGTTTATCTACTGACTCATAACCCTTATAATTCTTTAAGTCTTAGCTCATCATTTAAGGTCACTTTCCCTAACTAAAACTACAGTTGACCCTTGAACAACATGAGTTTGAAATGCATGGGTTCACTTATACTTAGATTTGTTTCAATAAATATCTGTACTGTTTTCAATCCATGGTTGGAGAGGGCAGACAGTATGCATTGATCTATGTCAGTGGTCGGCAAATGTGGCTTGCAAGCCGCGGTTTGCCGCTCTGTTGACTAATGAGTTTGCCGACCACTGATCTATGCCATTAATACAGGGGACTTTGGCATCCCCAGAGTTTAGTATCCACAGGGGGTCCTGGAACGAATCCCCTGTGGATACCAAAGCATAACTTAAGTTTTAAGGGAGTCAAAAGTTATATGCAGATTTTTGACTGCACAGGGGGTTGGTGCTCCGACCCCAAGTTGTTCCAGGTCAACTGTGTGTGTGTGTGTGTGTGTGTGTGTGTGTGTTCAAATAACTGATCAAATTCAAACTGATTTATTTAAAAATATCAAGACAGATGTCTTAGAGCCAAGGCATTAGGGGTGGGTTAAAGATTTAACCAAATAGAGCAGTCTAAGTTTTAAGTTGATACTTTGTATGGCCTATGAATGATGTTATAAATATCCAAATGGCGGTTGGCAGAAAAAAAGATTCTCTATCTCTGTGTTAGAGTGTATATCAATTACCTGAGATAACCATCAAATTAGTTTACCTCCATCCTGAATTAATGCATAATCTTTAACCCCATTATTACCCTCATAAACCCTGAACTGTGTGTATATACAAAACATACAGTAGTCACCACATAGGGAAATGTTTACTGTTTTTGCATGTCCTTTCTGGTTACGTTCTCTTGCTCTTAGAAGAAAGCATTTTTCCATTAGGTAGAATGGAAGTAAAACTGAAGACATTTCAAAAGTCTGTTAAGGAGGAAGTGACCCTGAGGACTCTTACCCTCTGTAATGGGTCTTCTAGAAGCTGGATAGCACTGCTGATGGCTTCCTGTGGCACATATGAGGAGTCTCCGTTGCCCTGAATCTCCAGCACTGCCATCTGCAGCAAGGGCGGATAAAAAGGCAAGTGGAGAACTAAGAACCTCAGTGTTCCAAGCCACTCCCTCAAGACCAGTACTTTACTGGTCCTCCCCCCATTTCCGCTTCCATCTTCTAATTTGACCCCTTTCCATCATCACCACCCTTCCCTGATGTCGTTTCCTCACCTCTAGTGCACACATGCCAAAGGAGTAGATGTCTACTGCCGTTGTCACATTAGTAACTTCTAAGGAAAACAGAGAAGACTTTGGTGAATTAGGATGGGAGCAGGACATGGCAGAAATGCCTTTAAAAAATTTTTGTATGCCGGTAGAGAAGAACTAGCAGTTTCAGTTATGTTACTTCTGTGGAAAAAGAAAAACTGGAATGCCTCACCTCCGTATTCTGGTGCAAAGAAGTGTAGATTTTTCTGCTCTTCCCGACAAGTCTTCACATGATTGTTGATAGTGTCAGGAGCCACTGGTAGTAGGGGAGATACCCACAATCTGACCACCATGAACAAAGCAGTCACACTCCAGAGAGGCCCCCAAAAGCCAAATTCTCTCCAACCCTCAAAAGGGCACAAACCCTTTCCCATCAACTACAGACTAACTCCGAGCACCACCTACCTCCCCTTCCCTCAGGTCTACCACTTCTCATCGAATCCCTAATTCAGTTGCAACAAAGGTTCCACACTAAACCAACAGGTACATGGGGCTTGGGCTAGCCAAGGAGCAATACAGGCTAAGGAAAAACTTTCACTTGTGACCTGTTCACCTATCCCATAGCCCAGGCACATCCAATCCCTGATTACAGGAAAATGTCTGAGGCAGTTCTTTCACCCACCCTGCAAACAGCACAAAATAACAGGCAGCCCTTCCTAATCTAGGACCACTTGAGACCTCAGAAACTTAAAAGATAAGGATACAACCACCTTCTTGCCCACCTCTGCTGACTAAAACTCAGAAATAGCTCAAAATTGAACCAATATTCTTGAGTCACTTTTACTTTTAATCCATGAAAAATTTTAGACCCCTGCTCTTCCCTCTTATCCTTCAGCAATGCCTGCCACACAGCTGTACGAGGAACCTGGGTCAGGCCCAATTTGGACTCACTCAAATCATAAACAATGACTACATGTCACATAGTTTGGGAGCACAGTATGATTTAGGAAACCAGCCTGATGATGAGGGGAATAAGAATTTAGGATGTAAGTGGCCAGCCAGGCAAGTCCATAGGAAACAAGCAGGTTATGGAGGGCAAGCAGGTGAACGGCTGGTAGGGCAGAAGCGAAACAGGCATAATTAGGCAGGAAAGATAGGACACTAGAAGTTGCTCCCACGACTGCATGCACTGGGCAGCCGCAAAGGGGAGCAGAAGGAGCACAAACAGAGTCCCATATGGGGCAGAGGGAGCTCTCACCATTAGCAAAAATCCTATGAAATACTGTTGGGAACAGAGCAGCCCGTAAGCGGGAGGGAGGAAAACAGAGAAAAGTTGTGAGCGATGGAGCAGCCAAGCCCCAGACAAATGGCCACGCAAATCCCACACAAACACGGCACACAGAGATGTTAGACACTGCACACAGATACACAGCAAATGAAAGCACTCACCGCAGGCACAGCCTGGAACCTTCTTTGATAGGATCCAGCCCCAGAGGCTCAAGTTACACCTTACACCCATCTCTTCTTGCCCTTTCCCAACCTCCTATCAAGATCTCTGTGATTCTCTGTATTTACGTTTCCCTCCAAAAAGGTGTACAACTAGGATTAGGCCCTACACCCTTTCTACTGACTGGCCTCTCCCTATGAATTACCCCTAGAAGGGTCCTTTCTCTTATCACCAGCCCACACCTCAGAATTTTGCTCTGTTCTCCCCATTCCTTTCGTCTTACCCCCATGGTTCCCAAAATCCCGAGGCTCCCCTGCCCAGAACTTCTCCCTCCCCTCACCAGAGCCAATCTTGATGAGTCCGTTGTGCTGGATGAAGATGGTGTCACAGGTCAGGTTCCCATGGATGATGGGGGGGTCACAGGAGTGCAGGTAGCTGTGGGGGCACTGGGCTGTTAGAGGGGCCACTGGGAAATTAAGGGCAGGGGGAACCCAGGGGTTAAGAAGAGCAAGGGCCTGGTGATCTCCTGCTAGTCACCACAAAGATAACCCCACACTCTGAATCTCCATTATGCCTGATGAGTTAAATAGCTGGATAGGCACTGGGAGAAAGAGTTGGGAGACAGTATTGTGTTCAGGATATTAGGAAGGACTCATTAAAAGACTCACTGGGGCCTAGTCTTGACAGGATATGACTAAAAATGGGGTGAGGCAGCAAAAATAGCAGAATAGTGCTCTGAAATCTGTTTGGAGGAACTAAATCAGGAGACACGGGAAAGACACTAACCAGGCCCTACATACCTTAGAGCAGAGAGGATTTGTGTGCACCAGCGCTTCCAAGCCTGGAACAGAGTGAGCAAGGGGCAGCAGTAATCCCTCTCTCAACCCTCTTCACAGTTCCCTCCGTCCCTTCCTGATCAGGTTTATAATTAACATAATATTTTTGAAACCCCCAAACCAGCTTAAAACTTTGTTCTCCCTCCATACCTTTTCATTCATAGTCTTGTGGTTCTTTTTGGTCTTCTTCAAAAATTGCTTAAGACTGCCAGATGACATATATTCTGTGATAAAAATGACCTAGAGAGGCAAAGCACACAAATAAGGCTTTATAGCAGAAATGATCCCCTGGCCTTTATATACATAAACATACATAAATTTGGAAGCTTGGTTTTGTTTTTGTTTTTTAAGTTTCTCTTTTTTTGTTTTAATACCACTTCCTTAAATTTTATTTTAATGGCTTTCAGGAATTCATCTCTTGTTTTTGAAATATTTTTTTATTGATTTTTAGAGCAAGAGAGAAACATCAATTGGTTGACCCACAACGGGAACCCTGAACCTCAATCTAGATATTTTCTCTGACAGGGAATCAAATCAGCGACCTTCCAATATACGGACGATGTTCAATCAACTAAGCCATACTTGCAAGGTCCACTTCCTAAATTTAGTAGTACAATGAAAACTACTGAGCTATGTATGGGAAGGAGAAAATAAAAGTTCACTCATTTCTGTCCCATCTATAACCAAACAAAAGGCATCGGTGGTAGTCAAAGCCCTACTCTCATCACCATACCAGTTGATTCCAGCTCTGTTTCAAAACAATCTGTTTTAATATCTGGACGTAAAGTAAAAATACAGTAAGCTCGGGAAAAAGTTCTTACCCTGGCCTTGTTCTCTTTAATGTCAGCCCAATACTTGTGAAACTTAACAATGTTGAGATGTTCCAGCTGAATCAGATTATCAAACACAGCTCGGACCTTTTCCTAGAGCAGGGGAGACGGTGGGATTATTGGGTTAGAAATTGTTGTAATCCTAAAAACCATTCCTTATCCCTTCTCCAAAATGATCTAACTCCAACATACTCTCCTTGGCCAGCTTCCCAACACCAATTCCTCTCTAATACCAGCATTCTAACACCGCACAGATAGTCTGTATCATTTCACCATTACCCACCTCCTGCAGCTTGTAGTTCTTTCGCTCAGAGAATTGTACCTCATTCCACACAACCTCGACGCCCTCCTCTGTATCCATGGCCAGGTATGCACTGTCAATACCTGGTACATTCCGCTGATTCACCTAAGAATTCAAATGAAAGATAATTATAGTTACCTCATGAACCCCCAATTTTAATACTCCATATGATCATCTTCACCTAGGCTCTGACCTGTAGAAGTTTGGTCTGTACCTTTCAGAATTTGCCCCTCTACTTCTCACCTCTTAGAATAAAATGACACTTCCATCACCTCACCTCTTCTCGCCTCTTCTGCCAGCGCCCACAGGGTGACTCTTCCAAGATCTCAGACTCATCTTCACTTTCTTCTTCTTCCTCTGGGGAAGCAGCTGAGGTCGTGGAAGTCACGGGAGGTGACACTGACGTCAGGCCAGGAGCTGAGGACGAAGATTCTACCTTTGGGTCTGAGCCACTGCTGAGTACTATCTGGGACTCCCCCTCCGACATGCTGGAACAAACACTCAGGCCTGCATTGGTTGGGGCAAGGATGGATGAAGAAGGCAGAAAGAGTCAGGATAGATCTATAAAGATTTAATCCTAAAAAACATCATCTGGCCTAAATCGGTTTGGCCCAGTGGATAGAGCATCGGCCTGCAGACTGAAAGGTCCCAGGTTCGATGCCAGTCAAGGGCATGTACCTTGGTTGCAGGCACATCCCCAGTAGGGGGCCTGCAGGAGGCAGCTGATCAATGTTTCTTTCTCATTGATGTTTCTCTCTATCCCTCTCCCTTCCTCTCTGTAAAAAATTAATAAAATATATATTTTTTAAAAAACAAACCATCTAGGATTAAAAAGAAAAAACATACCTCCTTTGTTTCCTTAAAATTCAAACACAGAAATAGTCCTGTCTGAACACTAAAGCCTTAACTACTTTCCTAATCTAGAGAAGAGAAACTAGTTTGGTTGAAGATGACCCACCCAAGAGTGGCAAACACAAGATTTATGGCAATACTAATATAATGCACCCTTAGTAAAGTCCAAATGAACAGCAAAACCAGGGGCCCCATTTTTTTCTCAGGAAATATTTGCTCAATAGCCTTCCCTTTGAATCCTCATCTGCCCTATTTACACTATGTTCAAGAACTAAGCTACATGGACACTGTTCAGATTACTCAAACCCCAAAATGTTCCACTTACCCAGCCCAAAGGCCGGACCTGTAGGACTCTCAGCCAATTTATCTTTGTGAATCCCTCAGCTGACTTATTCCACCAGAACTAACCTTGGCACTCACTATCCGTCCCTCTTACACACCGAAGGAGCCTGCCAGTCCATGGGGAGGCCACCCTTGGGCCAGGCGACAGGCAGTGGTTAGTGACTTCATCCCTGATGACCTCACCTTCCCTGTGATGTGAGTGTGGCAAATGGGTATTGCATAGCAACATTTTTTCTCATCCACTCACCCAACAAATATGTATTAAGCAGTTATTATGAGCCAAGCACAGGGCTAAGTGCTTGAGATACAATGAATAAAAGAAAACGATGCTTATACTCAGAGAGTCACAAATTTAAAGCAGATCTCAGACTTTAAACTTCCAGCTTTCATTTCATTCACATGGCTCAAAGGCACCATCCCCTGGGGCACTGGGTCTGACATATGTACCCCTTTCAAGTACAAATAACTCAAGATACTGTACATCATTTAGCCTTCCAGGGCTCAAAGGCACCATCCCCTGGGCACTGGATCCACCTTCCTGTACTCCTTGCAATTACAAGTAGTTATAGGAAAAAATTCGAAAATACTATACAGCCTAACACTTTTTATACAGTATAGCTACTGAAAGAAAAAGAATGCTCAAAAGCTAAAAGTCACTAATTGTCCAGATAGTCATAGAACAACCATAGTCTGTTATTCCATTTCTCTAACAACAAAAGGTGTGAAGGAGTTGGAACCTGTGTGTGCTGATCTCAAGGGA
>JAAGEH010000041.1:59348530-59362207 GCA_011751065.1 Lasiurus cinereus
CAGCCCCGCCTCTCGCCGCCCGAGTGGGACGGGAACGCCGGACCTCGCGCCCGGCGCCGGCAGCGTTCTGGACCGCCGTCCGCCGCCGCTGCCACTCGGAGGAGGTGACGGAGGGCCCGGCTCTGACCGTGGGGCCCAGGCCCGGCCCTTCGGCTCCCGCGGGGCCGGGCCTGGGCCGCCGAGTAAGCAGGGCCGCCTCCAGTCACCCGCCGGCCGGGGTCCCCCCGCCCCAGGCCGCGGGGACCGACGCTTCCATCCCCTCGCGGGACCCCATCCGCCCACCCCATCCCCCTCGGCGCTCACCTGCCGCCTCGGCCTCCCGCAGCCTGCGCTTCAGCTCCGGCCCAGGTTCCGGGGCGGCAGCTCCGAGAGCCTCCCTCACAGCTGCGCTCCGCAGCGCAACCGAACCGTGGGCCCCGCCCTCTCGGCGTCCCGACCAACAGATGGGCGGTGCCGCCCGGCCGTGGGGTTGCCATTGGACAAGGGCGCCGCAGAGGGCGGTGCCTCGGCGAGAGGGTCGCCGACAGGGATCGCTTTCAGCCCGGCCTCCGCCCCTGGAGCTCGGCCGGCCGAGACCTCGCCGGGGCTGCGATCTTTTCCGTCTCAGCTGGGGCTCATCTCTGTCCGCTGCTCCGGCCGTCGCAGGTGCCCCGGAAGGTTCCGCGGGGCGAAAGGAAGGCCTTCTCCCTCTTTTTGAAGGCGCCATGACAGCTTTTGTCCGACTAAAAGACAAAAGGAGCCGGAGAAGTAGCTTCAGTTCTAGGGGAGCGCCCCCCCCCGCCCCCACCTTCATTATTTGGGGAGACTGCGCAGAGCGCCAGTTATGCCGAAAGCTTTAAAAGTGACCCAACACATGAACGCGGAAAGCAGTGATGTTTTGTGATTGCATGGCACTGATGTTTGCCAACACTTTGTGTCAGGGGTTGTCACAGAGGCTTGTTCCGTTTGCTCCTCGGAAGAAATGGAAATCATTCAATGACAGTGAACAACTGCAAAAACTGAATCAGAGGCATTAAGCTATTTACCGAAATTGGTAAGCGTCCAATCCCCAACAGTAAGACTCATCAATGAGAGTCCTTGAGAAGATGTTTGGGATGGGGTGGGGGGGATGGGATGGGGGTGGGGGTTCGGGGGGACGCCGTAGCCCGCTGACAGCAAGCACAGAGCCTGAGGAGGGGGGAGGCGCCCGCCCGCCGCCAGAACGCGCGAATGTCATAATCGCCAGGTGCCACTGTCCTCACCGGGGGTTTCTGTTTAACTGCGAGAGAAAGGAATCCGGCAAAAGCCCCTCCTTTTCTCATCTCTTCACTCCAGATACTGATTTTAAAAACCAATCTTTAATCCTTATTTTACCACTGAAAGAGAAGGCTCTGCTCTAACCGGTGTGGCTCAGTGGATAGAGCGTCGGCCTGGGGACTGAAGGGTCCCGGGTTCGATTCCGGCCAAGGGCACGTACCTTGGTGGCGGGCACATCCCTAGTAGGGGGCGTGCAGGAGGCGGCTGATCGATGTCTCTCTCTCATCGATGTTTCTGGCACTCTATCCCTCTCCCTTCCTCTCTGTAAAATATCAATAAAATATATATATATATATTATAGAAAAGAAAGAGAAGGCTCTAATACTTAGACACCTAGTGAAAGTTATGGACTTTGTTTTGGATTTACCCACCAAAGTTAACATACAATTTCAGGTAGTTGACATTATAAATCTTTGTCCTAATCTCAAAGAAAAGATGTTTCTCCTCTCCTGATTAACCTTTTCTTTCCGTGAGCTCCAAAGCAATTGGAACACCTGGGTGGGTAAATACTCATTATATCAGTTGATTTTTTTTAAAGGGGGACTAGGAGCTTCCCTTTTTTAAAAAAAAGGAAATGTATATTTATTGATTTTTTACAGAGAGGAAGGGAGAGGGATAGAGAGAAACATCGATGAGAGAGAAATATCCATCAGCTGCCTCCTGCACACCTCCTACTGGGGGTGTGCCCACAACCAAGGTCCATAATCCACCCTGGGACCCTTGAGTCTGCAGTGCAACGCTCCATCCACTGAGCCAAACTGGTTAGGGCTTCCCTTTTGTTTGTTTGTTTGTTTTAATGTATTTTTATTGATTTCAGAGAGGAAAGGAGAGGGAGAGAAAGAAACATCAATAATGGGAATCATTGATTGGCTGCCTTCTGCATGCCCCACAATGGGAATCGAATCCACAACCCCGGCACGTGCTCTGACTGGGAATTGAACAATGACCTCTTGGTTCATAGGTCGATGCTCAACCACTGAGCTACGTCAGCCAGGCTGATAGTATTCTTATAGTTTCCCATTCCATTCTCTCTGGGCCATAGCATTTTCAACCTTTCCTTTTCAGTTAGCTCCTTTCAAACATGCAGAAGACCCTTAGAATTTAGCAGATACACACCTGTGGGGGCAGGAGAGGGGGTAGGAAAGGTATAGGTGGTGCCAGAACAAAAGTTTTCAATTATACTGTAGTCCATCATACATTTTTTGTTATTGTTGTTAATCCTCACCAAAGGATTTTTTAAAATATATTTTCTTGATTTCTGACAGGAAGGGAGCGAGAGAGAAATATCAATGATGAGAGAGAATCACTGATTGGCTGCCTCCTGCATGCCCCCTACTGAGGATCTAGCATCCTGAGCATGTGCCCTTGCCTGGGATCGAACCCGGGACCCTTCAGTCCGTAGGCTGGCACTCTATCCACTGAGCCAAACCAGCTAGGGCAGCGGTTCTCAACTTGTGGGTTGCGACACCTTTGGGGGTCAAACGAGCCTTTCACAGGGGTCGCCTAAAACCATCGGAAAATGTAGTAATGTAGTTTACTGTTGTTATATTAAGACTGTTACCCATGTTACACCATGCTTCAAGACAAAATTTCATTTATTTGTAATTAGAAATAAATATTTCACAATATCTAATTGTGATTATCACTATGCTTTAATTATGTTCAATTTGTAACAATGAAAATATATCCCGAATATCAGATATTTACCTTACGACTCATAACAGTAGCAAAATTATAGTTACGAAGTAGCAACGAAAATAATTTTATGGTTGGGGGTCACCACAACATGAGGAACTGTATTAAAGGGTCGTGGCATTAGGAAGGTTGAGAAGCACTGAGCTAGGGCCATTTTCCTTTATTTTTCTTTATTGTTGAAAGTATTATAGATATCTCCCGTTCCCGCTCACCCCCCCCTCATTGATCCCCTCCTCCCACCAGATGCTATTTTTTCCATTGCTTTTCAGAGAGAGTGAAAGGGAGGGTGGGAGGGGGAGGAGAGAGATAGAAACATCATGTGAGAGACATTGACTGGTTGCCTCCCCAAATGAACACACCCACCGGGGAAGGTAGAGAAACCGAAACCCAGTTAGTGCCCTTAGCCAGAAATCAAACCTGAGACCCTTCTGTGCACTGCCCACATTTAAACTACTGAAGCTGGCCAGGCACCAGCTTATTTTTCTTTTATGAGTTGCATCTTTGGTGTTGTATCTAAAACCGCCTGCCCTAGCCAGTTTGGATCAGTGCATAGAGTGTTAGCTTGTGGACTAAAGGATTTGATTCCGGTCAAGGGCATGTTCCTTGGTTGCAGGCTCCTCCCCAGCCCAGGCCCTGGTCAGGGTGCGTGCAGGAGGCAACCAATTGATGTGTTTCTTTTTTAAAAAAATATATTTTATTGATTTTTCACAGAGAAAAAGGGAGAGATAGAGAGTTAGAAACATCAGTGAGAGAGAAACATTAATCTGCTGCCTCCTGCACACCACCTTCTGGGGATGTGCCCACAACCAAGGCACATGCCCTTAACCAGAATCGAACCTGGGACCCTTCAGTTGGCAGGCCCACGCTCTATCTACTGAATCAAACCAGTTAGGGCTCGATGTGTTTCTCACACATCCATATTTATTTCTGTCTTTCCCTCTCTCTTCCATCTCTAAAAAAAATCAATGGAAAATATCCTCAGGTGAGGAGTAAAACAATACTAAAAATATAAAACAGCATCACGATAACCAAGGTCATGAAGGTTTTCTCCTCTGTTAAGTTCTAAGTTTTCCAGTATTGCACTTTACATTTAGTCTATGATCCGTTTTGAGTTAATTTTGTGAGTAGTGTAAGGTTTGTGCTTAGATTTGTTTTCTTTTTTTTATAAAATATGTTATTTTTGAGAGAGAGAGGAAGAAGGAGGGAGAGAGAGAAACATCAATGAGAGAAAAACAGCAGCGACCAATCAGCTCTCTCCTGCACACCTCCCATTGGGGATCCAACCCACAACTTGAGCATGTGACCTGACCAGGAATCAACTGATGACCTTTTGGCTTGTGGGTCCACGCTCAACTACTGAGCCACACGGGCTAGGCTGGATTCATTGTTTACATGCGGGTGTCCAGTTGTTCCAGCACCATTGTTGTCATGTTTATTGCCCAGTTGCATTTCCTCTTCAGTTTGCCTTTCAAATTCTGGATTGGTCATCTTTTTCTTATTGGCTTCTCAGAGTTCTTTGAATATTAGGAAATTCCCATTGTCACCTCAATCTCCTACAATGTGAATCCCATCCTATGTCACTACTAAAGCTTTACTCTATATATTTAAACTCCTACTTCTTTTACATTTCTCACTCTACAGGACCTCTTTATTAGGATTTAGAACTGTACAGCACGTTCTTAAAATTCTTCTCTTACTTTTTATAATATTGACTTATTTCATTTCTTTAACTCGTCCTAATTTCTCTTTTCACTTATTTTTGTTTTATTTTTTGTTAATCCTCACCCAAGGATATTTTTTCCATTGATTTTTAAGAGAGAGTGAAAAGGACGGAGAGAGAGACAGAAATGTTGATATCTCACATCAATTTGTTGGCTCACACTCACCCAGCAGGGAATTGAACCTGCAACCCAGGCATCTACCCTTGACCAGGAGAACCTTTGGTGTGAGGGCTGACTCTTACCAGTGAGCCACACCAGCCAGGGCTCTCCTCTACCTTTAATTTCTATTCTTTCCTCCTAACCATTAATATGCCCAGAGTTGTATTCTTTCTCTCTACAGTCTACACCATCCTTTAGGAAATATATTCATTGATGAGTTTCTAATATATCACCTGAATTATTATATTTATCTCTAGCACTTCTTGCCCAAATGCAAAATAATAGTGGATGCTCCATTTATCACTTCAAACTTAATTTACCTAAAGATTTCCATTGCAAGTCAGTAATCCACCACAAGAGCCAATTTATTGGGAATAAAAGCCAGATGGCTGGGTGACAGGGTGGAAGACTTCTTATATACCCATTTCTGCCTTTTGAATAATTTATTAAACGATTGTAAAGAAAGGCAATGCCTTAAGACTACTCATGTTTATTTGCCTAATTTTAAGCTTCCCAATTGACCTGCTGACCTCATCTTCCAAGTGGACTCTAGCTTTGCATTGTGACATCTATAATGTATAACTCTACTAAAAATCACTGAATTCACAGTGAGTGAATCTTATAGTGAGAAAATTATTCCTCAACAAAACTGTCCAGAATCTTTTAAGATTTTGGTTTTCATAGATCAAGGCAATTGGCAAAACTGTTGGGTTTTCAATATGAGACTTGAGACTTGTCTTCTTTAATCTGAGAGTCACTAATTATGCCTCTAAATCTGATCATCCCTCTAGGGATGTGATGTGGTTCCTTTCTTCAAAAAGAACTTTTCAAAATGAAGGCATAATCAAAGGAAATGTTCCTTTGCCTCAAACTTGGCATTTACATTTCTGCAGAGCCTCTAACTAAGAGAATCCTAGATTTCTTGATAATGGTGAATTATCTGAGGTACTTAAAACATACACATTCCCAGGATCTTCCTTGGATTAACTGATAGTGAGGGGTAGGGGGTAAGGGGAGGTCTTGGGTATCTGTATGTCTAAGAATCTTCCAAGGTGACTGTGATGCAAATAGTCTGATTTACAACCATCACCCCAGCTCATGCCTTATCCCTGTCTAGGAATGATTCCTTGCGATATTGCCTCATTAGGTCTCTGAGCTTCATTATTTAAGTTATGAAATGGGAACATTATTTAGCTCTATACCTCTATCATAACAAATTGAGTCAACTTCTAAGATAAACATAATAAATAGGGCCATAGGGGACAAAAATAACAAACAGTCCATCTAAATTAAGAATTCACCTGAGATTATTTGATTTCTACAATTGCATTCAAGTATATTAAAATCAAATTTATTATGTATTTTGTTCTGTGTTTTACTGGCATAAAGGTAATATGTGTCTTATATCACAGGGATGTTTGCATTTAAAATAATTATCAGGTCATTCTAAAAACCCTAATATAAACCTTTTCTTTTTGATTTTATGTAGTTAGTTTACTTTTGTTGTAATAATAAAGATAACTTTCCCAAATCTAAAATTATTTCCTATAAAAACAGATCAGACTGTAAAGAAAGGCTTTAGAGATCCTTTCTAGCATTAGTGGTCTAAGACTCCCTTATTTCACATCTTACTTCAAAGCTTGAATAAGAGGGGAAAATTCAATTTAATTAAACAAATACTTGTTTAATGCCAAATATGTGCCAGGCACCAGCCTAGGCAGGCAGTAGGGCAACAAATGAATAAGACAAAGTTCCTGTCCTCAAGAGTTCAGCTTTATTTGGGAAGATATCTTTCAAACAAAAAACTTATAATACCAAACAAAACAAAACAAAACAAAAAACAGACAAAAAAAGAAAAATAACAGTTTTTTAAAAAGTTACAAATACTTACAAGTGCAACAACAGAAGTACATATAAAGTTCCATATGCTGAATAGAGAAGGACACGACTGACTTTTTAGATGAAAGTTCCTGGGAAGATGTAATAGGCTAATGGCCTCCAAAGAGAGCCACATCCTGATCTCTGCAATTTGTCAATGCTACCTCATATTGAAAAAGGGACTTTGCATATGATTAAGGTTTTGAGATGGGGAGGTTTTCCTGGATTATCAGGATAGGCCCTAAATGTAATCACAAGTGTTCATAAAAGAGGGAGGCAGATGGAGATTTGACTACAGAGAGCAAGAAATTAACATGAAAGCAAGAGTCCAGAGTGATGCCAAGTAATGCAGGCAGCCCCCTGAAGCTAGAAAAGGCAAGGAAATGGCATCTTCCTGAGAGTCCCTAGAACAGCGGTTCTCAACCTGTGGGTCGAGATCCCTTTCGGGGTCGAACAACCCTTTCGGGGTCGAACGACCCTTTCACAGGGGTCGCCTAAGACCAGCGGAAAATACCTATTTCCCATGGTCTTCAAAGCAAAGTGTAGCAATGTAGTTTACTGTTGTCATATGAAGACTGTTACCCATGCTACACCACGATTCAAGACAAAATTTCATTTATTTGTAATTAGAAATAAATATTTCACAATATATAATTACATATTGTTTTTGTGATTAATCCCTATGCTTTAATTATGTTCAATTTGTAACAATGAAAATACATCCTGCATATCAGATATTTACATTACAGTTCATAACAGTAGCAAAATTACAGTTATGAAGTAGCAACGGAAATAATTTTATGGTTGGGGGTCATTACCACATGAGGAGCTGTATTAAAGGGTCGTGGCATTAGGAGGGTTGAGAACCACTGCCCTAGAAGGAACCAGGACTGACAACACCATACTTTAAACCAGTGATGCTGATTTCAGCCATCTGAACTATAAGAGAATAAATTTGTGATGTTTTAAGCCACCAAGTTTCTGGTAACTTGTTACAATAGCCTTAGGAAAATAATTCATAAGGGTTCTCAAACAACAAGACTGATGCCTGTCTGACCTTGGTTTTAAAGGACAGAAACTGAATAGAAGTTCAACTAGCAGTAAAGGGAGGGAAGGACAGTCCAGTCTAGGAAGAAAGGAAATTGGACCATAAATCCTGTGATTTTCCACTACAAGTTATGTCACTTTTTAACAGTAAGAGTTGAAGATTTCCAACATAGGTGTTATTTTTCTGTCCTTTAACCTCACCTCTGGCTTTTCAGTTTGAAACTTAATCTTTGTTTTTACAAAGTTTCTTACTTCCAGAAGAGGAAACTCTTCAGGGAGAACATTAACAGGGTAAATGAGAAAACTAAAGAGAGAATCAGATAAGAATACTTTTAATTTTTTTGGAGTAACCTTGGGAAGAGCATGACAAAGCCCTCTCCAAAACAAGTATAGGAACTCCTTGCCTGGTTTGGGACTAGGAGAAATAAAATAGTGAAAATAAAAAGTTAGTAAGAACTCTAAACTGGGTTTAATTGGAGACACAAGAATGTATAGTATATAGCTAGGAGAGAGGGACAATAGATTGAGAGCCCCAACATAGGAGAGTTGTAAAAGAAAATAAAGAGAATGATGATAAAACAGTTTGAAAACAGATAAGATTTTTAAAGTATTGATGAATGACATTAGTCCTCAAATATTGAAAGTAAGCTTTTAGTACTAAAATAACTGCATACTAAGGCACATCATAGTGATATTTACATAATATCAAGGATAAAGAGAAAATTGTAAAAGATATCAGAGATGGGAGGAAAAAACAGATTACCTATGAAATAGCAGTCAGACTGATAAAAAGACTTCCCTGTAAACCTAGAATTCCATGAAGGCAAACTACATTTGATATAGCAGAAATAATTAAGATATTTTTTAAAAGCACCCACACAATCTCACTGAAAGACGTATTTATAAATAACAATTTATAAATCTGATTGAGCCCTGACTGGTTTGGCTCAGTGGATAGAGCATCAGCCTGGGGACTGTAGTGTCCCAGATTCGATTCCAGTCAAGGGCATGTACCTTGGTTACGGGCACATCCCCAGTAGGAGGTGTGTTGGAGGCAGCTGATTGATGTTTCTCTCTCATCGATGTTTCTAACTCTATCCCTCTCCCTTCCTCTCTGTAAAAAAATCACTTTTTTATTAAGAAAAAAAACAACTGATTGGAAAAACTCTGGTCATGATGGTATGACAGGAATGAAATTTACCCTCCTGCCTTCATCATTCAGATAACTGGCCAAAATATATGAAGCAATAGTTTGCAGACATTGGATAACAGCGCTGGATGGTGATCCCTGAGAGACGGGAAACAAATGAAGTGCATCCTCAGAGTACTGTCTAGAAAGAGTTTTCAGGCCCCTTGTAGAGAGAGGAAACCCAGACAAAGCCTGACAACCTCACTGCATGGAGAAGAAGAGTTTGGAGTTGAGGGCGGACAAGTGGCAAACATTTTCAGGGCAGAGTACCAGCAAGGATGGAGCTACACGGAGAGAGAGAACAATGGAGTCCTACAGAAAGATCTTCTTGAGATTTTTGGCTGAGCTCTGAGCTAAAACATACACGAGGAAACTATCATATCATAGTTGAGGAAAGAATCATTTAAGAGTAGGCGGAACAGTCAGTGAAGAGAAAACTATTCTGGTGGGCGAGGTAGCAGGATTCAATTGGCAGATTTCCTTTTATTGCTCTTTTTGTTCTAGCAAACTGTAGAGCCAAGTAATTACAAATGTGAAGTCATTTGTTTCTTTGAACATGAGCCTCAGTTAAGAACCATTGCCCTCCTGATAACTATAAGTAGCAGCAGGACTTTTGTAAGTACTATTATGGTTCTCTTGGGCCGATCTGGCAGACTGAACTTGCGTGTCCTCAGTTCTTAGCAGCCAACATGGCAAAGGAGTTCTCTTACAAAGGACTTTGAGGAATCTCTAAGGAATGGTTGTGCCACAGAGCCTCTCTGGAGATCACTATTGCCTTTGTCAGCTGTCCTTGCTCCTAACCACTGTTAACTCTGGAAATTTGCCACCCCCTACTTCAGGCACATGGCCCCATCCCAATGAACATAGAGCTCCTCACTATTCTCCAAAGCTCAGTTTAGTCCAGGCTATTTAACCGGACACAGAGGCACAGACTTTAAAAACGAAGAGTAGGCCACAACTGTCACTAGACGTGGCCATACTTCACATTCCTGATAAGGCAGAACCAGCTCAGCCAGCCCACTTTTCTCAACAGGAATCTCTAGACTGCCACATCTTGGAATCCTAATGCTGGCACCAGGCATGAGATCAAAGGGAATCTTTCTTTTCCAGTTCAAGCCTGCTTATTTCTACTCTATAGAGTATCCGACTGAGGGACTATCTTTTCCTTAGAGGGAAAAACTCACCTTCACTTTGGCCTGTGCGATGCAATCCCAGGAGTTACTGATACTTTCCAGACTCAGGATAATTTGGCTTTTATATAACACCACTTTGTGAGATAACCAGTGATTCAGGCTAGTCTCTGGACTTATGTGATGAATGAAGGTAAGATTGGCACTCACTCTTGAGGCTGGCTCCAGTTTTGTGAACACCTGTGAGCAAACACTTGGATAAGAACATACATAGGTTTTCCTAAAAACAAAGATTTTAAGAAACATTCCAGTCTTATATTCTCATTTAAGGGAAAGAAATAATCTCTCTTTTCCTTCAAGGGCACATTCCTGTGAAAGACAATTTATATTACTAATACATAAATTAACTCTAGCAACTCAGTCTGAAACATCTGAATTTTGATTAATGGTCATTTCACAATTATCTTTAGGATAAAAGTGACTATTTCCTTTATGTATGTCTAGGCAGCCCATTCTGGTGTTATCCTTCAGAAAAGGAAGACTGCTTAAAAATGAATTTATGTCTTGCCTTCTAGAAATGCAAAACAGCAACTGATTTTTTTAAAGTTTCATTTATTGAATAAATGTGTAGTATGTCCTAGTCCAGAACTTCAGAAATGGACTCATTGCCCTCTCTTCTTTTAAAAAAAATATTTTATTAATTTTCTACAGAGAGGAAGGGAGAGGGATAGTTAGAAACATCGATGAGAGAGAAACATCAATCAGCTGCCTCCTGCACATCTCCTACTGGGGATGTGCCCACAACCAAGGTACATGCCCTTGACCAGAATCGAACCTGGGATCTTTCAATCTTCAGGCCAACACTCTGCTCACTGAATCAAACCGGTCAGGGCTGCCCTCTCTTAACCCTAAATCTTGCCCCCACAGTTTGCCTCTGCTCCCTGGACTGATTTTTCACTTTTAATCACACTCAGGAAGGTATATAGTGTCAAAACTGCTGTGCTTCCAAGGCAATATTTTATGACCAGTATAATGTCATCAGAAACAGGATGTGAAGGACGTATGTGAAGGGTCAAAAACAGAATTAGGGACCCCAGGAAAAGTCTGGGTTAGTGGGGAGAGTCTAGGAGGACCTACTTTCCAACTTCTCTTATTCTCTCCTCACTCGATATCTTCCATATGAAAGTTGGGTTTCTCAATATGTGGTCTGTTACCTTCTGGGGGGTCTTGTATTTCCAAGATACTATGAGGCTTCTATGAGAATTTTAAAACTTTGTGCTTTAAGTTGTATCATATAAGCATATTAGCATATTTTAGATTATCTAGACTAGCACCTTATATTTTTTCGTGATCTTATGTTTAAGTTTACAATTGAATGTGTGTCACATTATACTCTGAAATTAGCATGTAACTTTTAAGGCAATGTTCCCTGGCCTGGACTCCAATGAACCCCTTGGGATCGGCAGAGGTGTCTCAGTGCATCGCAATTTCTCATGTTTGAAAAAACACTGGCTTACGCCACCTTCTCTTTTCTTTCCCACATGAAAGGTAACTGGAAAGGGGCTCATGAGCAGCTAATAGAAAACGACAAAAAGGTTTTTAAAATGCCTAGTGTTTTTCAGTTTATCTTTAATGTTTGACCAATTGAGAGATAATATAAGCAATCTAGTGATTTGCTTAAATATAACCTGTGTAAGAATTGCCAAATGCTCAAAATTATTTAGTTATTGTCTATCACAACAAACCAACCCCATGCCTTTATATCCCTTGCTGTGGAATAAACTTGGTATATATTTTACAGACCGCCCCCCCTTTTTTTTTTCATTCAGGGAAGCCCCTAAAGTATATGTTTGGGAGCTGCTTCTTTTACCAAGTTCCATTTATCAGATTTTGAAACTCATAAGGATAGAATCAGGAGAATCAGTCTGTGAATATGATGGTGTTTGGGTTTTTTAAAGAAAACTGGTTCTGCTCCCGACCAGAGCATGAAAACTTTGTGTCCTTGGAAGTGTACTGTGATGTTTTTTTGGGGGAAATGGGGATGGGTTGAAGATAATCTTGTCTCTTTTCCCATCTCTTTTCATGAGCCCCTTTAGTATCATTTCCATTCTCTGAGACACCACTGCCTTCCACATTTTCCTTCAGTCATGTTTTCTTTTCTACCTTTTTCCTTGTCTATTTTTCTTCCATTTTGTTTCAGGCAATCGCCCATTTTTGTGTGAACATAATTACATAATTTAATGTTATTTCTGTCTCTTATTTACTACAGTATGTGTTTATGAATACTTAATACATGGCTGTCTTTTGGATGAATAATACAATGCGCTCTAACCGGTTTGGCACAGTGGATAGAGCATTGGCCTGTGGACTAAAGGGTCCCAGGTTTGATTCCAGTCAAGGGCATGTACCTTGGTTTCCGGTACATCCCCAGTAGGGGGTGTGGGGGAGGCAGCTGATCCATGTTTCTCTCTCATCAATGTTTCTAACTCTCTATTCCTCTCCCTTCCTCTCTGTAAAAAATCAATAAAATATATTTAAATGAATAATACAACAATGCAAACTTTGCACTTCATATTCAGCTCCTCTTATCCTTAAAGCAGTCTGGAAAAATAGATATTGTGTTTTATAGATGAGAAACTGAACCTGAGAGAGAATAAGTAACTTGTGAAAGACCATATACCCTGTATCCCCGAAAGACATCCCCCGAAAATAAGACCTACTTCCAGTTTTGCCTCTCACTGTAATATAAGGCATCCCCCTGAAAGTAAGACCTCCCCGATAATAAGACTCCCCCGAACATGAACATAAGGCCCCTGAAGCTACTGTAAGGCGCCCGACTCCTGATTTAGAGAGGCTTTGCACTGCCCGAACAACTCTGGCTGCGCTGCGGCCAATCTGTGAGCTGGTTTGTGATGACAACTACTATCGTACCGTATACAGGTTATAAATTTCCATTTTTGTTGTTCAACAATAAATGTGTACCCTATTCTTCATGGAAAAATAAGACATCCCCTGAAAATAAGACCTAGCGCATCTTTGGGAGCAAAAATTAATATAAGACACTGTCTTATTTTCGGGAAACAGGGTAGGTAATATCTTTTTACACTGCCTTTATCAGAGATCTCATGGAAGTCGCTACAGGCCTAATGAACATCTTCCTCTACCCTCATGGACTCCCTTTCAATGTTTATCTAGTTGTCACCTTAAACTGCACCCACCTTTCTCTCCCCAAACAAGCACCCCCCCCCCACCCACACTCCATTTTCGGTTAATGGCTCCACCAATTTTTGTCATATTCGGGGTTCACAACCTGGCTTTTCATCCATTCAACAAACATTTAAGTACTGTGGAGCACATAAAAGAAGTGTGCTCGGGGTGCTGAGACATACAACCATACGTTTGATGGGGTTTCTGCCCTCGAAAAGGCTTACAGTCTACCCGGAAAGACGAGTGGAGGCCCAAACTAGTGTCGGGGGGTTGGAGGCTTCCTGGAGGAAGTGAGGCTACAGGTGGAGGAGGAGGTTTGCTCTGTGGGTGAGAGCACAGAAAGAGAAAGCAGGGT
>JAAGEH010000041.1:59367207-59436892 GCA_011751065.1 Lasiurus cinereus
GCCCCCCCCCCCCCCCGCATGTTAATTTCAGAGGCTCGACCTGACCCTCCCAGAACTGTCTGTCTGCTCTTCAAGGCCTTTTGCTTACGGCCTTTGGGAAAAAAAACTTGAATTCTGCCACTCAGTATTATGCCTTTTTGAAAATTGTGCTTGATTTTATTTATTTCCCCCCCCCCCCCAATTTGGGGTTTTTCGAAACTTAAGAATTGTCATTTGCCTGTGCTTGCAGTTGATAGTCTCCATAGTCTCCTCGGTTTTCAGTAATTTCATTATTATTATTATTT
Organism: Lasiurus cinereus; assembly: GCA_011751065.1. Taxonomy (NCBI): domain Eukaryota; kingdom Metazoa; phylum Chordata; class Mammalia; order Chiroptera; family Vespertilionidae; genus Lasiurus; species Lasiurus cinereus. Next base: position 59,367,492 of record JAAGEH010000041.1, read on the forward strand.
TTTTTTTTGTCGTCTTAACCTACACAGAACTGACATTCTTTTCTAGAATACTTCACTCTGGGGAAAAGGGGAAAAGTCTGGATTAAAAAAGAAAAAAAAAGAGTGCTATTGGGTACCATGGACTTGAAACTACAAGAGAGAGCAGAGCAAAGTAGGAAAGAAAAGGGGAAAGATCTGTGGGAGGTGTGTCTTTCTGAGGAGGATGGTGAGATCTAAGCCGGAGGGCTATTCCCCACAACCGTTAGGGAAATGCGCTAATTATGCCTGGGTTTGAGGGTTTATCCACTTCCTAGGTGGGCTTTCAGGTAACAGCCAACTACTGTTCCCTTGGGAATTTTCTTCAGATCCCTCGCTCCTCCCTGTGGTTAGCTCTGGAATGACAGTGTGAGCTTCAAGGTTTGTTCTCCGACTCGAACACACCTACAGTTAGTTGACTTGAAACAGTTCTATCATTAAGGCATAAATTTCAAGAATGGAGTGGATCCTTTGGTTCATCTCATCTAGTTGGGCTCCCACCTTGTACAGCTCAGAAGTTGAGGCCCCGGAAGGTTACACAACACTGGTGCCTTGGTGGAAAGAATCTGTAGGATGAAATTGTTCAAGATACTAGATGCTTATCATCTGAAGTACGTATAATGTTTATATTTCACTGTGGTGTAGAGTATTGAGTACAGAGTGCTTGGTTAAATGTAATTGTCTGTTAGAAATACCTGGATATAGTTTCAAAAGGAAAGCATTTATATAATTGGGTTTGGTTTAGTTGGTAGTTTGGAGGTTCCATTTATTTTTTTTATTTTTTTTATTTTTATTGATTTCAGAAAGGAAGGGAGAGATCAAAACATCAATGATGAAAGAGAATCATTGATTGGCTGCCTCCTGCATGCCCCCCCATTGGGAATCAAGCCTGCAACCCAGGCATGTGCCCTTGACCAGAATCGAACCCAGGACCCTCCAGTCCACAGGCTGATGCTCTATCCACTGAGCAAACCCAGCTAGGGCTGGAGGTTCCATTTCTATGACAATTTCTGTTAATATATTAAGATTTGAAGTGACTATCTCATCTCACAATAAGACTTTTCCTTCGGTTTCTCATTCCATACTTTCCAATTTACTCTCTGCTATGGTTTTTCCATTTCTTAGTACTATCCTCATTTTCTTTATGAATGGGTATTCAGTTTTCCGAGTCATTTGCTCAGTGATTCTGTGCAGTTTGCTTCCTCTCTGCAGGATGTTTCCTTTTAATTTTGGTTTCTCCTTCAACTAGAAAATGACTCTCTTTCATCTGGGGCTGTTTGGTTTGTAGGAGATCTCATTAGACTGTTACTTAGATCTTAATCTCCCTTTTGAGAGATAATTACTTAGGGTTTTTTAAATCCTCCCAGGTACATTGTTTCTGAATTGACCTTTTTTAAAAATATATACATATATATATATATTTTATTGATTTTTTGCAGAGAGGAAGGGAGAGAGAGAGCCAGAAACATCAATGAGAGAGAAACATCAATCAGCTGCCTCCTGAACACCCCTCACTGGGGATGTGCCCACAACCAAGGCACATGCCCTTGACCGGAATCCAACCTGGGACCTTTCAATCCACAGGCCGATGCTCTATCCACTAAGCCAAACCGGTTTCGGCTGAATTTACCTTTTTTGAATAGTTAAATATAGCTATGGGTATATTTCAGTCTGGCCAAGTGGCTCAGTGGTTGAGCGTACACATATGAACCAGGAGGTCATAGTTTTATTCCTGGTCAGGGCACATGCCTGGGTTGCAGATTCGATCCCGGGTATGGGGCACGCAGGAGGCAGCCAATCAATGATTCTCTCTCTCCCTTTCTGTCTGAAATCAATAAAAATATCTTCAAAAAATAATAAATATAGCTATCCAAATCATCTTCAGGTCTTGTTTGGGATCCTTTTCTGCTTCCTTGATACTTACTTACCCTTTGGTTTGGTTTTTCCTTTCTCCCCAAAGTACAACATAATTTCTTTTGTATGGCAAGAAAATAACTATGCATCTTAGCTGCTTAAGTGAATCTTTTCATCAAGTGTACTCCTGTTCTTCTTAACCTTTGAATCTTAATTCATCAGTTAAGTCTCTTGACCTTATTTGCTTGGTTCTAATGATTCCATTGAGGTAAGTTTATCATGCCAATATGCATTACAAAATGTGCTAAAATCCTAACTCATAGATTTAGCCTTAAGAGAATACTGTTTTACCCATTCCCTTAAGGGAAGGATGGCAACTATCAGTAGCTGGCATTTTACACTTTCTGCCTCTCTCCAGCTCCTCTTTCTATGGCACCAGGGTACTTTGAGAGGAGGGGTAATCAAAATACCACAGTTGATGTTCTCTTCCTTTCTTCCTTCTCCATGGTTTGGAGGGACCCTTAAGCTGGTTAAGGTATGTATTTTGGGGGTTAAGAGGTAGGTAGTGAAATGATGCCTGAGGAATATATGTGAAAAGCTCCTGAGTTTTTGGTAGCTAATGAGAAGTCCAATCTGAAATTAAGTATTTTTTTATTGATTTCAGAGAGGAAGAGAGAGGGAAAGAGAGGTAGAAACATCAGTGATGAAAGAGAAATCACTTGATCGGCTGCCTCCCGCACGCCCCCCCTCTGGGGACTGAGCCCACAACCCAGGCATGTGCCCTTGACCTGGGACCTTTCAGTCTGCAGGCCCACGCTCTATTCACTGAGCCAAACGCACTAGGGCTGAAATGAAGTCTTAAAGGGACTTGTGGTTTTTGGTTGTGACGTTTTCTGAAAGTGATAGAATGCTTTCAATGGGGAGGTAAGATTAAAAAAAAAAGTTTCTTTAAATTATATTTGCTCTTTTTTAATGGAAGTATAATTTTGAATATACTGGTTGTTCACTGCTAGGTTATTATGGTCATAGAAGGTTGTCTAGAATTGAATATAGACAGTGTTGAGTAGAAAATTCTTAAGATATCTGAATGACAGTTTCAATTATTATATTAATGGGCAAAAATATAAAATAAGCTACCTTAAGCATGCTGTGGGGCTCCACTTGAGAGAGGGCATCTGAGGCTGAAGAGCTTTTATGTCTGATCCTCAGATTAGTGTCTCATCTCTAGCTTAAAGCCCTTTTTTACTTACTGAACCAGGTCAGAATTCCATTGTCTGGGATGCAGTTAAGCAATTCTTATAAAAGGGCATTCTTTTCATTTGATGAGCATTTCAGTACCTCTTCGAAGAAGTCTGAAATGATACCAAATGTATGCCTATAAAGTGGAGAAATTGTTTTCTATTATACTATTTCTTTGTAAGTTCTCTAGTGTGATCAGACTGGCTCAGGTACAATCAGAACTTATTCCTCAAGGTTTCAAGAATATTTTACATAAGTTATTTCTATTGCCCAATCTCCTAGCAGTTGTTACTACTGCTTCTCAGCTCCTGATCCTCTGTTGGGTTATCATTTTGGAATTATCCTTGAGAGGTAAGAACTTGAATTTTGAGTATAGGAATGTAACAGATTTGATTAGTAGCTCTTCTCATATTAAGCTGCTATTAAAATTACGCTTTCTGGGAAGCACAAATCTTTAGAATTGAATCTAACTTAATTCAAAGACAGAGAATAACAACCTTTAATCATACAGTATTTGAAAATGTACCTATAGGTCACCTTTAAAATAACTTTGAGCCTGTCTGGCGTGGCTCAGTAGTTGAGCATAGATCCATAAACCAGGAGTCACTCACTGATTCCTGGTCAGGGCACATGCCGGGGTTGCGGACTCTATCCTCAGTAGGGAGAGGCAGCCGATCAATGATTCTCATGGTTGTTTCTCTCTTTCTCTCTCCCTCACTCTCTCTCTGAAATCAATAAAAACATATTTTAAAAAGTTTAACTTTGCCGAGACCAGTTTGGCTCAGTGGATAGAGCGTCAGCTTGCGGACTGAAAGGGCCCAGGTTCGATTCCGGTTGGGGGCATGTACCTTGCTTGCGGGCACATCTCCACTGTGGGGCGTGCAGGAGGCGACTGATCTCTCTCTCTCTCTCTCATCGATGTTTCTGACTTTCTCTCCCTTCCTCTCTGTAAAAAAATCAATAAAATATATATTTTTTAAAAATCTAACTTTGAGATATAACTTAACATATCATATATACCATCTAAAGTATACATTTAAGTGATTATTCAGAGTTCTATAGCAATCACCATTGTCAATTCTTTTGTTGTTAATCTTCACCAGAGAATATATTTCTTTCTTTTTTTTTAATATATTTTATTAATTTTACAGAGAAGAAAGGAGAAGGATAAAGAGTTAGAAACATCAATGAGGCAGAAACATTAGTCAGCTCCCTCCCATATATCCCCCACTGGGGATGAGCCTGCAACTAAGGTACATGCCCTTGACCAGAATAGAACTCGGGACCCTTCAGTTTGTGGGCTGATGCTCTGTCCACTGAGCCAAACTGGTTAGGGCCTGAGGATATTTTTCTATTGAATTTTAGAGAGGGTGGTTGGGCGGGGGGGGGGGGGGGGCCGAGATGAGAGAGAGACACATTTATTGGTTGTCTCCTACACATGTCTGACCAGGGCCAGGGGATCGAGCCTACAACTGAGGTACATGTATTGAACCCAGGATCCTTCAGAATGAGGGCCAAGCTCTATCCACTGAGCCAAGCCAGCTGGGGCATTTCAGTCTTTGATTATTTTCATAACCTCTAAAAGAAACTTTGTAACGTTACTAAGTCACTCTGAGCATATTCCTATATAATAAAATCCTAATACACAAATCAACCGACTGGCAGAACAACTGGTCACTATGACATGGCATCCTATATAATAAAATCCTAATACACAAATTGACCCACTGGCAGAACAACTAACTGCTCACTATGACTACCAGGGATCAGATGCTTAATGTAGGAGCTGCCCCCTGGTGGTCATTGGGCTCCTACAACAGGAGCGCTGCTCAGCCAGAAGCTGGGCTCATGGCTGCTGAGTGCAGCAGTGGTGGGAGGAGCCTTTTCTGCCTCCACTACAGGCGGGTGGTAAGGAGCAAGCATCCTAGACTTAGGATCGGGCCTAAGCTGGCAGGCGGACATCTCCTGAGGGGTCCCAGACTGTAAGAGAGTACAGGCTAGGCTGAGAGACTCGTTGCCCTTCTTTCCTCCCCCCCACCCCCGCATGAATTTTGTGCACCTGGCCTCTAGTTTCATGAGAATGGAATTATAAATATGTCACTTTTTATCTGGTTTCTTTTACTAAACATGATATTATTAAAGGTTATCTATGTTGTATCATTAATCTGTCAGTATTTCATACCTTTTTATGGTTGAATACAATATTCCATTTTATTTTGTTTATGCATCAGTTGATGGATGTTTAGATGCCTATGTTTTGGCTTTTATGGATAATGAAGCTATGAATATTAATGTACAAGTTTTTGTGTGAGAAAAAAAGTTTTTATTTCTCTTGAGTGGAATTGCTGGGTCATGTAATAACTCCATGTGTAACATTTTGAGGAATTGCCTAACTATTTTAGGGTTGCAACATTTTATATTTCTACCTCCAGTGTCTGAGGGTGTCAGTTTTTCTACATCCTCCCTTCACTTATTATCTTTTTTATTATAGTGTATGTGAAATGGCATCTCGTTGTTTTGATTGTATTTCCCTGATGGCTAAGACTATTTAATCATCTCTTCTTGTGCTCATTGGCTACTTATATATCTTTGGAGAAATGTCTGTTCAGATCCTTTGTCCATTTTTAATTGGGTTGTCTTTTTTCTCTTTTTACTGAGATTAAGAGTTTTTTTTAATAATCTGGATACAAGTACCTCATCAAGTAGGATTTGCAAGTATTTTCTCCCTTTCTGCCTTCTTTCTTGTTGGTGTCCTTTGAAACAAAAGTTTTGAATTTGGAAGTCCAGTTTTTTGAAAGTTTTATAGTTTTATTTATTTAAAAATATATTTTATTGACTTTTTTTACAGAGAGGAAGGGAGAGGGATAGAGAGTTAGAAACATCAATGAAAGAAAAACATCGATTAGCTGCCTCCTGCACACCCCCTGCTGGGGATGTGTCTGCAACCAAGGTTCATGCACTTGACCGGAATCGAACCTGGGACCCTTCTGTCCGCAGGCCGATGCTCTATCCACTGAGCCAAACCGGTTAGAGTTTTACAGTTTTAGCTCTTACATTTACATCCAAGATTCATTTTGAGTTATTTTTTGTGTATAGTGTAAGGAAGGGATCCACCTTCATACTTTGGCATGTGAATATCTAGTTGTCTCAGCACCATTTGTTTAAAAGCCTATTCTTTCCCTCATTGAATTATCTTGGCATTATTGTTAGAGATCAGTTGACCATAAATATTAGAGTTTGTTTATGGATTCTTAATGATATTCTATTGATCTACATATCTATTGTTATGCCAGTACCACATTCTCTTGGTTGCTATAGCTTTGTGGTAAGTTTTCAAATCAGGAAGTGTATCTCCCAACTTGGTCCTTTTACTTTTTTCTTCTTTTCTGGGTCCCTTGCATTTCCATATGCACTTTAGGTTCATCTTATTAATTTCTGAACAACAGGCATCTGAGATTTTAGTAGCTCAACTGAGTAGCAATACTACTTTAACATTATTAAGTCTATAGTTTTGTTGTGGTATCCTGCAGGTTTTGGTATCAGGGTAATATTGATCTCATCGAATTAGTTGAGAAATGTTACCTTCTCTTCTATTTTTTGTTTTTGTTTCTTTTTTTAAAATACATTTTTAGCCGAAACCAGTTTGGTTCAGTGGGTAGAGCGTCGGCCTGTGGACTGAAAGGTCCCGGGTTCGATTCTGGTCAAGGGCATGTACCTCGATTGCGTGCACTCCCACAGTGGGGGGCGTGCAGGAAGCAACTGATGGATGTTTCTCTCTTATTGATGTTTCTAGCTCTCTATCCCTCTCCCTTCCTCGCTGTAAAAAAAATCAATAAAAATGTATTTAAAAAAATAAAATAAAATACATTTTTATTGATTTGTGTGTGAGAGAAACATCAATGATGAGAGAGAATCATTAATCAGCTGCCTCCTGCATGCCCTACACTAGGGATAGAGCCTGCAACCAGGCATGTGCCCTGACCAGAATCGAACTGCAACCTTCTGGTTCATAGGTTGATGCCCAACCAGTAAGCTACTCCAGCCGGGCCATTTCTATATTTTGAAAGACTTTATCAAGAACTGGTATTAATTCTCTCTTTTTTTTAAAAAATATTTTTATTGATTTCAGAGAAGAAGGGAGGAGAGAGAGAAATAGAAACATCAGTGATGAGAATCAGTGATTGGCTACCTCCTGCATGCCCCCCACTGGGGATCAAGCCTGCAACCCGGGCATGTGCCCTTGACCCAAATCGAACCCGGGATCCTCAGTCAGCAGGTTGACACTCAATCCACAGAGCCAAACCGGCCAGGGCGCGCGTGCGCGCGCGCGCACACACACACACACACACACACACACACACACACACAGACTCTTACTCATTTTTAAATGTACAATTCTGTAGTGTTAAGTACTTTTACATTATTGGGCAACCAATCTCCTGAATTCTTTTTATTTTGCAAATTGGAACTCTGTACCCATTAAATAACCTCTCATCCTCCTCTCAAGTCCCTGGCAACCACCATTCTACTTTCTTTCTATGAAATTTGACTATTCTAAAGTGGATGGGAAGAGAATTACATATTGGTATGACTATCTGATGTTTTAAAATATATGCATGTATTATCACTGTGCTGTAGATTTTATTCCCCTAAAATTCATGTGCTGAAATGTAATCCTCCTATAAAATCTCATATAGCCCTACCTGGTTTCGCTCAGTGGTTAGAGCATCAGCCTATGGACTGAAGGATCACGGATTCAGTTCAGATCTAGGGCACATGCCTGGGTTGTGGGCTTGATCCCCAGTAGCGGGCATGCAGGAGGCAGCCAGTCAATGATTTCCTCTCATCATTGATATTTCTATCTCTCCCTAATCCTTCCTTCACAATAAAAATATATTTTGGAAAAAAAATCTCAATATAAAGGCAGATTTGTCTTTTTGTATCTGGCTTATTTCACTTAGTATAATGTCTTCAAGGTTCATCCATATTGTAGCATTTGTCAGAATTTCCTTCTTTAAGGCTGAATAATATTCTGTTGCATGTATGTACCACATTTTGTTTATCTATTGATTGATGGACAGTTGGGTTGTTTCTACCTTTTTCGGCTATTGTAAATAGAGCTGCTATAAACGTGGGTGTACAAATTATCTTTTCTAGACCCTTAGTGGGAAGTCCAAGATTAAGGTGTATATAAGGTCCCACTTCCTGGTTCATAGACAGCTGTCTTATAGCTGTGTCCTCCATAAGACAAGGGAGCTCTCTGGCATTTCTTTTATAATCTCATTCATAAGGACTCTTCCCTCATGACCACTCAAAGAACCCACCTCCAGATATATCACATTGGGGATTACATTTCAATAAATGCATTTTAGGGGGACACAAAACATTAAGTCTATAATAGCACAGTGATAATACATGCATATAATTTAAAAGTAATGTGAAGATGAATTTGAGAATTAGTTCTGTCATCTTCTCTAGTTAAGCCTTTAAATTTTTTTATTTTTTATTTTTTGATATTTTAGAGAGATAGAAAAGAGAGGAGAGAGATATATCACTTTGTTCCACTTACTTATGCATTCATTGGTTGCTTCTTGTATGTGTCCTGGCCGGGGATTGATTCCTGCAGCTTTGATGTACCAGAACAATACTCTAACCAACTGAGCTACCCAGCCAGGTCTAGCTAGGCCTTTTTGTTCAATACTTTAAAAAAAAAAAAAAAAGGTAATTCCTTGCCAAATTATCTTCACATTATAAAAAATGATTTGTAAAGGTTAAGATAAATTTATGTATCGTAGATCCAACTGGTTGACCCAGTGACAAAAGAGTGTTTGTGGATGTATTTATAATGATAGGAGATTGACATGGGGGGAGGGGAGATAACCAAGGCTTTATTAGTACAAATTCACTGATTGTCTAGAACAGTGGTTCTCAACCTGTGGGTCGCGACCCCTTTAGGGGTCCAACGACCCTTTTACAGGGGTCGCCTAAGACCATCGGAAAATGCAGATATTTACATCACGATGCATAACAGTAGCAAAATTTCATGGTTGGGTTCACCACCACATGAACTGTATGCAAGGGTTGAGGCCTTAGGAAGGTTGAGAACCACTGGCCTAGAAGGTCAGAAGGGGTTGTGTGATATATGAATTAGTAAGATAAGGCCTAAGAGCCTTGACTCAGGTGATCTGTATATTCTGAGTCATCTCTTCCAGATCATCTCAATGGTTGTTGTGTTATAATATGATACATCTCTGGGTTTGAGGTAGGAAATGAAGGAGGTACCCTTAATGTATTTGTCTTGAGGCATCTAGGAGCCCACCATTAGGAGCAAATGTGGAAGTTCTGCTGTGTTGCAGAACATACTGTTAGGCCCCTGAGCTATAAAGAAATTTAAGACAGCCTTTGCTTTCATGTTCGTTTACAATCTAATTAGGATCTAGGACTCCTTTTTCCCTCATGGAATGTTGGATAATAATACCAGATAGCATGTGCTAAGTGCCAAAATTATTGGTAGAGGCAATAAATATTAAAAGAGTTTAGAGGGGGAAGTGATCATAGAATATTAGTATGATTGAGAAAGATCTCTCGGGGTGAGACTAATTGGACCTTAAAGAAAGTGTAACAAACAAATGAGATAGAGAAAAGTGGAAGAAGGAAAATATTAGAAGTAGGGATAGGAGGAAAGACACTGAGACAAGCAGGCTTACTATGCTGGGCTGAAGTGGTCAGTGTCAAGAGTGTCTTTTGGGAATAGTTATGAGAGGGTAAGAGATTAAGTTATCAAGATGGGTAGGAATGGTTTTGAGTGCTTTAAATTTCCAGTAAGTTGTAGGGACTCAATCTTATATTTAGTAGAATCTACTGAAGGTTATAGCAATAAAATGTTATATTAGAAAGGTTAATTTGGCATCTGGATGTATGGAGTAGGTTGGATTATAGGGAGCAGAGAGAAGAGATAGGAGAGGAGTTATATTAAGAGTAAAGTAATTTAGCTATCATCAACAAATCAACAAACAAGTGCTGGTGAGGATGTGGAGAAAAAGAAACCCTCCTGCACTGCTGGTGGGAATGCAGACTGGTGCACTCTGTGTGGAAGACAGTATGGCGTTTCCTCAAAAAGGGAAAAATGGAACTCCCGCCTCTCGGCGTCCGACCTAGTTTGCGGCGACGTGACGAAATGCACCAAGAAGTTCGGAATTGTTGGTAAATATGGGACCCGTTATGGCGCCTTCCTCCGGAAAATAGTGAAGAAAATTGAAATCAGCCAGCACGCCAAGTACACTTGCTCCTGTGGCAAAACCAAGATGAAGTGGCGAGCTGTGGGCATCTGGCACTGTGGTTCCTGCATGAAAACAGTCGCTGGTGGTGCCTGGACCTACAAAGAGAGTGAAACATCGTGTGAGAGAGACACATCACGGGCCTTGACCATTATTGAACCTGCCACCCTTCAGTCCACTGGCCAAAGCTCTTAATCATTGGGAAAAGCAGTTAGGGCCAACATTTTCTTGATACCTCTTACTTATTGTGCCATTTTAATGAGTTTAGGTCAGTCCCTTGCAACCATTCTTCTATGTTAATCTTTTTATGCTCTGTTGCCTGTCTCATTCTGCAAGAATCTGGAGATATGACTCTTGAAGGATGCCATCCATCAAGATTGTACTGTAAAAATGAGGCAGGTCTATTCATTAGCCATTTCACATGTTAACATAGTTCATTATGGTGGAACCAAATTTGTTTTTCTTTCCAGCACCACTTCTGCCATCACAGTAAAGTTAGCCATCAGAAGACTGAAGGAATTGAAAGATCAATAGAAGCTCCACAGTTTGAAACATTGCAAGCCTGTAATAAATGGGTTAATTTATATAACAATTACTTTGGTTGTTCATTTTATTAATTAGACATTCTGGTTTATATTGTATTAGTTTTGCTTTCTCAAAAAAAAGGACTTGGAAATAAAATCCATCTAATTTTTCAAAAAAAAAAAAAAAAAAAGGGAACTCCCATTTGACCCAGTAGTCCCACTTCTGGGACTATATCCCAAGAAATCAGAAACACCAATCAGAAAGGATATATGCACCCCTATGTTGATAGCACAATTTACCAGAGCTAAGATTTGGAAACAATCTAAGTGCCCATCAGCAGATGAGTGTATTAAAAAACTGGTACATCTACACAATGGAATACTATGCCACTATAAAAAAGAAGGAACTTTTTACCATTTGCAACAGCATGGATGGAACTGGAGAGCATTCTGCTAAGTGAAATAAGCCAGTCAGAGAAAGATAAATATCACATGATCTCACTCGATATATGTAATGATCAACATAATTTGATGAACAAGAATAGGTCCAGAGCCCTGGCTGGTTTGGCTTAATAAATGGAGCATTGGCCTGTGGACTGAAGAGCCCTGCGTTCATTCGATTCCGGTCAAGGGCAGATGCCTGGGTTGCGGGGGGTGTGCAGGAGGCAGCCAATCAATGATTCTCATCATTGATGTTTCTATCTTCTCTCCCTTCCTCCCTGAAATCAAAAGTATATAAAACATGATTAAAAATACTTTTTAAAAAATATATATTTTATTGATTTTTTTACAGAGTGTTAGAAACATTGATGAGAGAGGATCAGCCGCCTCCTGCACGCCCCCTACTGGGCAATGTGCCTACAACCAAGATACCTCCCCATGACCGGAATTGAACCTGGGACCCTTCAGTCCTCAGGCGGACACTATCCACTGAGCCAAACCAGTTTTGGCTAAAAATACTTTTACAAAAAAGAATAGGTCCAGAGACAAATGGCAGGAGAGAGGGGAGGGTTAGAGAGCAACCAAAGGATTTATAGTATGCATGCATATTAGCATGACCCAGTGGTCAGCAAACTGCGGCTTGCGAGCCACATGTGGCTCTTTGGCCCCTTGAGTGTGGCTCTTCCACAAAATACCACATGGGCGTGCATGTACAGTGCGATTGAAACTTGGTGGCCTGTGCGCAGAAGTCGGTTTTCTGCTCTCAAAAGAAATTTCGATCATTGTACTGTTAATATTTGGCTGTTGACTAATGAGTTTGCCGACTACTGGCATAACCAATGGACGCAGACACTGGGGTGGTGGGGGCTTGCCTGGGGTGGGAATAGCTGAGGAGGTCAGTTGGGGGGAAAAGGAGACATATATAAAATTCTAGACAATCTGTATAATAAAAGCCTAAGTAACGCTTACAATGGAATGACCAGGGCTATGATGTGTACTGACCACCAGGGAGCAGATGCTTAATGCAGGAGCTGCCCCCTGGTGGTCAGTGCGCTCCCACAGTGGGAGGGCCGCTCAGCCAGAAGCCAGGCTCATGGTGAGCACAGCAGCGGTGGCGGGAGCCTCTTCCACCTCCACGGCAGCACTAAGGAGTAGCAAGCCGAGCAGTAAGGAGCAGTGAACAGGCGGGTGGTAAGGAGCAAAGAGCAAGGGGTCCCGGACTGCAAGAGGGCACAGGCCCGTCTGAGGGATGCCCTCCTCCCCCAGTATATGAATTTCATGCTCCAGGCCTCTAGAAAATAAATAAGGGGGAAAAAAGTAATTCAGGAACAGAGTTACTAAGGAAAACTCAAGCAGGACTCAGCGATGGAAATCAAGGAGGACTTGTATTAGGTGTTGCCTGGGAGAGTTCAGATTTTATTTACGTATAGGGGAAGCTCTAGATTTTTTGAGACTTACATATGTTGAGTTCTGATTTACATATGTTAAGTTTGTGGTGGAGAAGGGACATCTAATATTAACAGGCGTTTGGAAGTATAGAACTACAGTTCTTCATAGAACCCAAGAGCACTTTCAAGAAAGCTGTCGTATGCCGAAACCTGTTTGGCTCAGTGGATAGAGCGTCAGCCTGTGGACTGAAGGGTCCCAGGTTCGATTCTGGTCAAGGGCATGTACCTTGGTTGCGGGCATATCCCCAATTGGGGATGTGCAGGAAGCAGCTGATCGATGTCTCTCTCATCGATGTTTGTAACTCTCTATCCCTCTCCCTTCCTCTCTGTAGAAAATCAATAAAATATATTAAAAGAAAGAAAGAAAGAAAGCTGATGTGGTTTGTACTACTTAACAAACAATGGCTGGCATGAATGAAAACTGCAAAACTGCTCTTTGGATTGCTGTTAAAGTTATTGTCTGCTCTGTGAAGTAAAATATTGGAGGAGACGAGTTTGAAGATTAGGAGTTTAAGATGAATGTTGGTTTTAGAAAGGAAAAATACTGTTTTAGAGGCAGAGCTAAGGAGAGATTAGATATAGCTGGAGAAGTTTTGAGGTAGAATAGGGAAGATATGGTTAATATATTTAAGAGTCAATGGAGAAAATAGAAAAAAAGATAAATGGAAGTAGTGACCACAATCAACATAATTTCATGACATCTTATGACTACAATACTTAGTGCCTCTGATTCAAGGACAAAGAAAGCAGTTGGTCAGGTTATACAAGGTTGGATGAGGTATTCTAGCTTACTAAGAGACAGTGTTGAAATACTTAGCTCTGGCTCAGAAAGGGACAGAGAGAAATAAAGGCAAGGGTAAAGGTAGGGAGGCTGTGATCAAAGATATAAAAGTGGAAGTTGAAATACTTAGAGAAGGTGTAACAATTGAGGCTACTTTCCTCAAGCCTCCCGGGAAGTAGAGGAGAAGGTAATGTGGAGTTGTTCTTGGAACTGAGATCTCAAGGCATAAGATGAACCTTTATGGTGTGCATTCCTTTTTGAGAATAAGGATAGAGAAGAAAAATGTGAGCCAGGTGTTAAATAATTCCAGTTTATAGTCCTGTGATGATATGAGAAAGATAGATATTATTTCATTGTATAAATGATGAAAGTAAGGTAAGAGATAGATGGCCAGAGAGCATGTAGTATATATGGTAGCATGGGTACTTAAGGCCAATTCATAGTGTTTTTAGGGCTTTTGGGGGGTTTTTTTGGTCATTTTATTACGAGTGGAACAATATGGCTTATTGTACAAAAATTAAAAATGTAGAAAATAATTATTATCCAAAGCATGCTCTCCTTAAGTTTGACATATCATCTTCCAGACTTTTAGCATATACATACCGGTACTTTCCCCCCTTTTTATCACTTAATATATTGTGAACTCATTCCTATGGTTCATTCTCACTTCCATCCCTCTGCACCCTCACACCCTCCTATAGTTAACTGCTTGTATTAGTTTTCTATGTATCCTTAGAGTATTACACTATGGAAAGACATATTCCTGTGCTGCCTCCTCTTTATTTTTTATTTTTATTTTTATTGTTAAAAGTATTACATATGTCCCTCTCCCTCATCGACCTCCTCCGGCCCACCTTCATCTCACTACCCCACTGTGTGCGTCCATGGATTATCTTATGCTTCTTCTTAGACAGAAAGCAGCTTACTAAATATATTACTCTGCAGTTTGCTTTATTTAACAAAATATCTCGGCGACACTCCATGGATTTTTTTATTTTTTTTTAAGGAAAGCAATACTTGTAGAACTCCAGTATTTACTGAAATGACTTTATGTTAGTTAAATGTGTATAATATAGAACTGGATATAAATTCATGCCAACAAATCACACTACAAAATCAACATAATGAAATCAATGTTAATATGACACAATCAATTTTGCTGAAGCTAATTCAACACAATGTGACTTAGGTAGTGACTGCCGAGGTACAGTTTCTAATGCCTGTACTATACCACGTCCTGTGTTGATTCAGTTCTCCCACTGTTTTTCTGTAATCCAAACCAGTCCTTCTTTCTTTATTGTACTTTTTCTTTTTTAAAAAAATATTTTTATTGATTTCAGAGAAGGAGGGAGAGATAGAAACATCAATGATAGGAATCATTGATTGGCTGCTTTTTTAAAAAATATATATTTTATTGATTTTTTACAGAGAGGAAGGGAGAGAGAGAGAAAGTCAGAAACATCGATGAGAGAGAATCGATCAGCCGCCTCCTACATGCCCCACAGTGGAGATGTGCCTGCAAGCAAGGTACATGCCCCCGACCGGAATCGAACCTGGGACCTTTCAGTCCACAGGCCGACGCTCTATCCACTGAGCCAAACCGGTCTCGGCGATTGGCTGCTTCTTCAATGCCCCCTACTGGGCATGTGCCCTGACAGGGAATTGAACCGTGACATCCTGGTTCATAGGTCAATGCCATGCTTTTTCTTTATTCCATATCACTACCATCTTTCCATGAGTCGTACCATCATTCTATATGGTTTACTTATTGTGTTTCTTCCTTACTAGAATATAATTTCTTTATGGAATGTGGGTGTTCCTTTGATTCAACAATTTTTATCCTAAGCACTTAGAACTCATCCTAGTCCATAACAAATACTCAAATATTTGAATGAGTGAGCAAAAGAATTCTTAAGCACATTAAAGTTTGAGAACTACTGATAGAGAATGCTGGGGAAATAGACAATCATAAAAGCAGACAATAAGGGACTGAAAATGGTGGTGAGAAGAGAGGAAGGCACAGTAAGGTAAACCCTGGCTTAGAGGGAAGGAAGACCATTACGGCTTTTGATAGAGTGGTTGGAAGAGGGAGAGGGTGTCTTTGGTCTTTGGTGCTCTCCAGATCCTGGGGATGAGGCTAAGGAGCATTTGGTGGTGACCATAGATAGGCCATCAAGGACTATCCATAGCAGCCCATTAGCTTTTGGGACATTTTTCCTGGAGACGGATATACAGAACTAGGTATTTTAAAATATCTTTATTTTCTAGACTTGTATAGTGAAGGCTTAGTCTTATTTCAGGGATAACTTAAAGACTGTTGCATTCAGATTTTCTAAATGAATTAAATTAGAAATTTTTAATTAGTACAATTGAAAATTTTAAATTGTTGATACCTGAAAGAAGAAGAACTATTAACTTACACAAGGCTAATCAATCAAAATGTAAAATTGTATATTAAAACCTTGTTTGTAGAGAGCACCTGAAAAGAAGGTTGGGTGGTTTTTCTAGATGGGGCAGAGTAAACTGTGGTACACTTTTACCTAAGTCAGACAGTCTTGGTTGAACTATGGCTTAACATGGAATATTAGTTTGGGTGGCAGAGTTTTGTTATTAGAAGAATTTGATTAAGTCCAGCCTTCCAGCTGAAACATTGGTGTGGCAGGACTATTATAAACTTTTCAGGTGTGCTATGCAGTCAAGTTTGAATAATATCTCAATTTTGGCTGAGGGCAGGAGATGGGAAGGCTGATTATATGGGGCATTGTAAGTTCCAGGTAACAAGTACTAAACACAGCATGGTTTAATAACATTATTTGTTGGGAAGATATCCTTTTTAAAAAAAACATGTTTTTTAAAAATTGATGCTAGGGAGAGAGAAATAGAAACATCAATGAAGAGAATCATTGATTGGCTGCTCATTGGGGACTGAACCCACAACTCAGGAATGTGCCATGACTGGGAATCGAACAGTGCCATGGGTCAATGCTCAACCATAGCCACACCGGGGGGCAGGAAGATATTCTTTTGTAAATATATCCTCCGCCTAGCATAAGGATAACTTCTTGAATGAATTAAACTTCCTGAAGGAAGAAGGTGTTTACATGGTGTTTTGGTGGGTAGGACAGAGTGTAAATGTATATAGTTCTGCAACTTTCTAGTGCTTTCATTCAGGCTGTCATAGGGTTCTTCTAGAAACTTTCTAGGTTAGTAATGCTTTTTGGTCTCATTGTACTATTCTTCCTAGCATCTTCCTTGAAGTTCACTGGTTCATGGAATGGATCTGGAAGTGACTTAAAAGATCCTTTATTCTGGTTCTTCCCATGGTTGCCACAAATCCAAAAAGGTCAGGTCTAGAGTTCCAATAGCCAAGCATTCTGCCATCTGGACGATTGATATCTCCTAGGCTTGAGGCTGCTAGACTGCAGAGTAGTGACCTGATTCATCTTTCTTCTTCCTTCCTTTCATGCCTTTCTCCATCTCCTGTACTTATTTTCTTAATTTATCATTCCATCTTTCTTTCTTATTTCTAGGCCCTGTAAGTCAGCTAGGGAAGAGTTAGTAAGATTAAGGCGTGAACATGATCCTCATGACTTGAGGAAGAATATCCTTTGGCCTTGAGAAATGCTAATTATTCTCTTCTTTTTCCTAGGATGCTCACAATTGTATTCCTGAGCTGGACAGTGAGACAGCTATGTTTTCTGTCTATGATGGACACGGAGGTAACTTTAATAGTTCATATTGATAACATTTTAACACTCTAATTCCAGACTTTATAGGGCAAGAACAAGTCCTTTGTTCTTTTACTTTCCAAAGTTCTGGTCCTCCGATATCAATTGCTGCCTTGTGCTGTTTTTCTCTGTTCTGCCATTCTTCCATCCTAATAGGATATTGTATTGGTTCATAATCTCACCAGGCCTTGTTTTAATCCAGAAAAGAATCTTCTTACATTAGCTTTTTTTTTCCTTTTCCTTCACTGAAAACTAAGTATGCAAGTGAAAAACAACAACAAGGGACATATTAATATAGTCCTAAGAGAGGTGATTGTGAAGTCCATTTTCTGAGTCAAAACTTCCCAAACATTGTCTTTCAAATAGGTTTGAGTTTTGCTAAGATATTCATCTCAATGCTTTGAGTTTATTCCAGTATGATCTATAGATATTATATTACTTTCTATGTATGGGAAGCAGTGCTCTGGTTGACCTTACCTTTCTTCTAGGGGAGGAAGTTGCCTTGTATTGTGCCAAATATCTTCCTGATATCATCAAAGATCAGAAGGCTTACAAAGAAGGCAAGCTACAGAAGGTCTGTCTTCCCACAATGTTTATTCTTCTCTTCTGTATGCTTTCCCTTGTTTTCTGATCCTTGGCTTTTCCTTTCTCATCGTCACCTAACTTCTTAAAGAATTCGTTGCCTGAAATGAGCTTATTCCGTGCTCGCTTTGGCAGTACATTTACTAAAATTGGAATGATACAGAGAAGACTAGGATGGCCCCTGCACAAGGATGACACATAAATTTGTGAAGTGTTTCATATTTTAAAATAAAATAAAATAAGCCTATTCCCACCTGAGTCTTTTTAGAGCTGCCTTATCATTCACAGGTCTCTGAACTATTCTTCATTTATATACGAGTGTCTCCTAGTGTGGTGGGTCACATTCTGATTTGCACCCCATCCTTGTGACTAGGATCCTATCTAGGCAATTTATTTTATACCTGCTGTACTTTTTCCAACACTTGCCTCATACTCTTTTGCTTATATTTAGGCTTTGGAAGATGCCTTCTTGGCTATTGATGCCAAATTGACCACTGAGGAAGTCATTAAGGAGCTGGCACAGATTGCAGGGCGACCCACTGAGGATGAAGATGAAAAAGAAAAAGTAGCTGATGAAGATGATGGTAAGTGTGGCATCCCATGTTTGAGTGGAAATCAGCATTTTAAAATACTGTTATTTAGTATATGTTATTTCTGTATCACTTCTAAGAGAGGAGGACTTCCTAGGCACTTAGAGAGTCCTCAAATTAAAGAACCCTATGTTCTCCTGCATTGCATGTGATTATGAAAAGGAGAAATAGAATTAACCTTTGTTGAGTGCCTAGTGTCTTAATTGTAATCATTTTTATGTGCATTATTTTTTGTCATTGTGAACGGGGTCTTTCTGGTTCCTATTAATATTTATGTGACCTTTTTTTCAAGACCGGAGCTGTCATTACCCCCAGCAGCCAGTCATTAAGCCTTGGCCATAGGCCTAGACTGGCACTGTGGGCTTCCTGAGTCCTCAGACAGAGTAGGGTTTCCAACTTACTAATAAAAAGTGAGGTGATAAGGAAAATCTAACTAGTGATCCTTTGATTAAGAAGGGGGTGAAAGACAAAGACCAAAGGAAGGCTATAGAGGCAGATGTTACTTGAGAAGGAAGCAAAAGGGTGTTTTCCTGAGATTTGATAGGTGAGAGGACCCTTAGGAGTAGGGAGTGGCGGGGAAGTTGGAACTCAGGCGGCCAGGGCAGTGGATGTAGTAGGAGTGACCGATCCCATGAGGAATCTGGCATGGGGGCGCTGATTTAGCCTCTTACCTGCAGTGGACAATGAGGAGGCTGCACTGCTGCATGAAGAGGCTACCATGACTATTGAAGAGCTGCTGACACGCTACGGGCAGAACTGTCACAAGGGTGCTCCCCACAGCAAACCTGGAGCTGGGACAGGCGAGGAACCAGGGTCCCAGGGCCTCAATGGGGAGGCAGGAGCTGAGGACCCAACTAGGGAATCTTCTTCAGAGGAAAATGGTCCCACAGCCAAGGTCCACACAGGCCTTTCCTCCAACTCGGAACGTACAGAGGCAGGCCAAGGTGGTGAGCCTGGCATTCCCACTGGTGAGGCTGGGCCTTCCTGCTCTTCAGCCTCCGACAAGCTGCCTCGAGTTGCTAAGTCCAAGTTCTTTGAGGACAGTGAGGATGAGTCAGATGAGGCGGAGGAGGAAGAGGAAGACAGCGAGGTAAGGGCCTGTAGGGGCTGATAGATGCTGAAATTGCAGAGGGGCCTGTTTGGTTGCCATTCATAGCTGTTTGACTCTTTTCTATCTTGACATCCCCAAAGACCCACTATATGCTAAGCTTTTCTTGAATTCATTATCTCCACCAGCACAGGTACCATTAGCCCTCTTACCTCTTTCTTTGATGATACACTAACAAATAGATTTAGTTGTGGCCTTGAAAGAGTCTGTCTCCTAGAGAGAGAATAGGAAGATGATGGTTGTTACTTGGATATTTGGGTATTTCCTTTTCTGGGCAACTTACTTCTTGGTCATGTTGCCTAGAAGGTGCTTTTGGCTGATTGCTTTGGCCTTCCCCAGGGCTTCCTGCTAAAGACCAGTGAGCCCAGTTCAGGATATCAGTTATTCCAATGCCGGCCCTCCCCATTCCCCCATATTTCTCACCACAATCATATAGTTGCATCTTTTAGGGTTTTTGAGGACCTGTGTTCAGCAGGGCCTCTTTGTTTTGAATAGGATTTGGGGAAGTGGGGCAGGGGGTCATTCCAGTCTCAGTTGCCTGGGATCATCCCTCTGGCAGGAATGCAGTGAAGAAGAGGATGGCTACAGCAGTGAAGAGGCAGAGAATGAAGAAGATGAGGATGATACCGAAGAGGCCGAAGAGGATGAGGAAGAAGAGGAGGAGATGATGGTCCCTGGGATGGAAGGCAAAGAGGAGGTCTGTGGGGAGGGAGAGCAGTGGGTTTAAAAGAAGAGACAGTTGTGAATCCCGATTTTGATTTTGGGGGAAGGGATCCCCTTGTTATTTTAGTATTGAAGTCATAGTCATGGGGGGATTTTTTTCTGCAAAGGGAATGAGGTCTTTTGGGTAGAATTGTCTCAGAAAACAGAGGGAGCATGCTCTGGAAAGATAAAATTTGTGATCCTCCTTTTTGTTAAAGCTCTCTTGGTGGTCTTAGCGAGATGAGAAAGCATAGGTGAATGGTCAGGGGAGCACTGTTGAGAAGCTCGTGTTCAGAAGCTTCCATGATGCTTTCTTTCTCCTTCTTAAGCCTGGCTCTGACAGTGGTACAACCGCTGTAGTGGCTCTGATACGAGGGAAGCAGCTGATTGTAGCCAATGCAGGAGACTCCCGCTGTGTGGTGTCTGAGGCTGGCAAAGCTTTAGACATGTCCTATGACCACAAGCCGGAGGATGAAGTGGAGCTAGCACGCATCAAGAATGCTGGTGGCAAGGTTACCATGGATGGTCGAGTCAACGGGGGCCTCAACCTCTCCAGGGCCATTGGTAAGAACTAGGGGACTGTGTATGGAAAGACTTCTGGGGTCTTTTTCTCTGCTTCAGACTACGTAGTAGGCACGTTTTAATTTTCATAGTCCTTGTACCTTTCCAAATATTTTTGTATCTACCACCTGTAACCTTAAATGTCTCTATGAGATAGGTAATATGGGTATCATTTCTGGATGATGGAAAAAACAGGTTAGTGAATTACTTATGATTCAACCTAAAGTCAGGGTTGAAACTAGAAAGACTAGAACTCAGTTCTCCGGTCCATTTTAGATTATGGAAAGGAAGGAATTGAGTGGCAAGGCTTCAAACACAAGTCTATGGGAAGTATCCAAACTTTTCGTTAACCAAGTATTCCTTTACTTCAGGAGATCACTTCTATAAGAGAAACAAGAACTTGCCACCTGAGGAACAGATGATATCAGCCCTTCCTGACATCAAGATGTTGACTCTCACAGACGACCATGAATTCATGGTTATTGCCTGTGATGGCATCTGGTGAGCACTGGCAGAATGCCTTAAAATCCCTTATTTTGCAGCATTACTTCTTGTTTAGTGCTCTGAGCTGCTTTGGTTTTATTTTTATTGTTTTCTAAATATATATATATATATTTCTATTGATTTTATTTATTAAATATATTTTTATTAATTTCAGGGAGAAAGGGAGAGTGAGTGATAGATTGACACATCAATGATGAGAGAGAATCATTGATTGGCTGCCTCCTGCATGCCCCCCTACTAGGGACTGAGACTGCAGCCTGGGCATGTGCCCTTGACTGGATTCAAACCCGGGACCCTTCAGTTTGATGCTCTATCCACAGAGCAGACAACCTACAGCCTGCTTTGGCTTTATATCATCTATTGAATGGCTGCATTCAGCATCTTTTCTCAAGCTGCTCTAGGATTAGAGTTTAGGCAGACGGCTTGGTATCAAGACCCCCAAGCCTAAGGCAGAGCTGAGGACAGTCTCTGTGTTTACATTGGCCAAGCTGTCACCTCTGTCCATACTCCTCCACTCTGCTTTGGGTGAGACTAAAGAAGATTCTGACTATTGTTTCTGATCCCAGGAATGTGATGAGCAGCCAGGAAGTTATAGACTTTATTCAGTCAAAGATTAGCCAGCGTGATGAAAATGG
Source organism: Lasiurus cinereus (assembly GCA_011751065.1). Classification (NCBI taxonomy): domain Eukaryota; kingdom Metazoa; phylum Chordata; class Mammalia; order Chiroptera; family Vespertilionidae; genus Lasiurus; species Lasiurus cinereus. The sequence continues at coordinate 59,389,481 of JAAGEH010000041.1, forward strand.
GGAGCTTCGGTTATTGTCATCCATCGTGGAAGAGGTGAGTCCCAGATTGGAAGAGTGTGTCTGGGCTGCATAGCCAAGGTTTTCTCTAAGACCAGAGCATAGGAGTATCATTCATTAGTGACAGATGCCAAGCCCTGACTTAGAAAGTTCCACCTCCCCTCATTTCCCTGACTTACCTTATGCTTCATGGATTAGCAAATGGGCTGTCTTGTAATACCTGTGACCCATTTCTCACCTTCTGCCACCTTGTTTGGCATGACCACCCCTCTAGTGTGACTTTAGGTTCCCGGAAGGGTGTTCAAACCTTAAAACTGTTACCCCTTCCATTTTGTAGCTGCTGGATCAGTGCCTGGCACCAGACACTTCTGGGGACGGAACAGGGTGTGACAATATGACCTGCATCATCATTTGCTTCAAGCCCCGAAACACAGCAGAGAATCAGCCAGAGAGTGGCAAGCGGAAACTAGAGGAGGTGCTTTCTACTGAGGAGGCTGAAGAAAATGGCAACAGTGACAACAAGAAGAAGGCCAAGCGGGACTAGTGGACTTGGTTGTCCAGACTCCTGCCCCCCGAGACTGTTTTCTGAGCCCTCCGGACCTGAGACTGAGTTGTCTTTTTCCTTTAGCCTTAGCAGTGGTTGTGAGGTGTGCAGGGGGGACTGGGTGGCTTTACCCAGCCCATTCCAAAGAGGGCTCTCCCTCCACACGGCAGCCCGGGAGCCGCTGCTGCTCTCCCCAGCCTCCTCTTTGCTCTTGGGGCTCATCACTGGTTCTGTGCTCTGTTGTGTTGGAGGGAAGGACTGGAGGTTCTGGTTTTTACTCTGTGAACTTTATTTAAGGACATTCTTTTTTATTGGCGGCTCCATGGCCCTGGCCGCTTGCACCCGCTCTCTGTTGTACACTTTCAATCAAACACTTTTTCAGACTAAAGGCCAAAACCTAATCGAACCCAGTGTCCTTTTTTCTTTGCTGCCTTCCCATCCTGCCCTGGTCACTCAGTTGCCTGGGCGCTTCAGACTTACCCATCAGCAGTGGCATCTCCCTAGCCATTAGGAGTGTGTGTGTGTGTCCGTCCCACGCGAGCCTGCGTGTGCAGGAGAGGGGGCCCAGGTAGTTTGGCTCCACGAGTTCCTGGCCGGCTGGGCTCGCATCGCTACTCATCCTCACCCCCTTGTGGAGCCGGGAGTAATTTCCTCCTCCAGGGAGGGACCGGACTGGCTGGCAGCCCATAGGAGGAAACCCGGCCGGCTCCAGCCCTTGCCAGGCGTTCCTATCAGGGCTCTGATTGGCTTCCTCCCTCCCTTTCGTCACAATCACTTCCTGGTCACGCCGCGAGAGCCCTGCTGTCTGCTTCCCACGGACGGGACTACGCGTCCCGTGCGGCCCTGCGGGAGCGGAAGCGGAAGCGAGTACGGAGGTACCAGCTGGTCTCCGTAGGGGGGTCAGGGGGCTCCATGAATGGACGCGGCGGCGGCGGCGGGAGCGGCCTGAGCTGGGCGCCGGGGCCAGGGCCGGGGGCTGGCCCGGGCCCGCGCCGCTGCATGGGGGCGGCTCGCGGGCCCTGAGAGGAAGGGCGGGCCGCGCGCCGGGCGGGGAGGGGCGGGGCCGCAGGCCGCAGGCCAGAGGCGCGTCGGGCTGGAACCGGTCACGATGCCCCGAAGGAAGCAAAGCCACCCGCAGCCCGTGAAATGCGAGGGGGTCAAAGGTCAGGGGTCGCCGCGGGGGGAGGGGCGGGGGTGGGGTCAGCAGAGTGGGCTCGGGTCGCGGGGGAGGGGGCCTCCTGCGGGAAGGCGTGGGCGCGGTGGGCTCCCGCTGCCCCCCGAGGCACCGAGGGGCCCGGCGGGTCTGCGGTCCGGGCGGTGCGGCCCACGAGGCGAGGCCCCGGGCGCGGGCGGTGGGCGCGGGCCTGCGAGGAAGCGCAGCCCAGCAGCCTCTCCCCCTGCAGCGGACACCGAGGACCCCCTGGACGAGGGACCGGGCGCGCTGGTGTTGGAGAGTGACCTGCTGCTAGGCCAGGATCTGGAGTTTGAGGAGGAGGAGGAGGAGGAGGAAGGGGACGGCAGCAGCGACCAGCTCATGGGCTTCGAGAGAGACTCGGAGGGTGAGTTCGCAGCACCTCCCCGGCGCCCAGAGCCCCGGGAGGCGGGCGCGGGTCGCTGCCAGCGCAGACCGCCGCCTGGGCCGCACCGCGGCGGGCTCGGGCCGCTCTGAACCCGGCTTCCTCGCTCGCCCCATTGTCCAGGCCGCTCCCTCTCCTGGCGGGGGTGAAGTTGGGGGGCCGGGGCCGGACAGCGGAGGAGTCTCTGGGTAAAAGTTGATGTCCTCTCTCTAACCTTGTGCCACTCCGTAGCCCGTTCCTGAGGTGGGTTCCCTCTGAGAGGGGCGGGGAAGGAGCTTCTCGCTGTTCCTTCACGTTTAACCTCCCTTTCCCGGCGCCTTCTGTAGTGAGGCCTCAGTCCCCGCCCTCAGCACCCTCCACCCCTCCTCCCCCCTGTGGTCTGGGCGCCACCCCTTCCTAAATGCTGCGCTGCCTGCTCAGCCAGCCCCTCGCGAAGGGTGTTTTGGAGTCATTGGGGGAACCACCCGGATCATCCTGTAGGTTTAGACGTGATATTACCTGCGTTACTTCATCTCTGTTCCCCCCTCTCTCTTTATGACCAGAGCCACGTTAAGAGAGACCTTACTAACGCAGAGCTTAGAAAAGTTTCAGGCCTCTTCCTGGTGTATTTTCACTTTTGTATGCTAAGAATCAATTATATATTATCGGTTCATTTCAGCCTGTGGTCCATTGTGGTCCTTGATCTTTTCTCATTCAGTGGCACCAGGCACCAGGCTAGTCCAGACACAGCGGTAGACCCTTCATATCTCATTTCCGGGCTCACTGAAGGGTAGAGGAAGGTGGGGCCACGCTCATAGGAAGACCGTGAGTGAGAAAGGGTGTTTGGAGTCTGGTCCTCCCTAATGTTGATGTCTCTTCTCATGTCTGTCTCACCAGGAGACTCTCTGGGGGCCAGGCCTGGGCCTCCCTACGGGCTGAGTGACGACGAGTCTGGGGGTGGCCGGGCACTAAGTGCTGAGAGTGAAGTTGAGGAGCCAGCCAGGGGTCCAGGGGAGGCCAGGGGTGAGAGGCCAGGCCCAGCCTGCCAGCTGTGTGGGGGGCCGACAGGTGAGGGGCCATGTTGTGGGGCAGGAGGGCCGGGTGGGGGGGCCCCGATGCCCCCACGGCTACTGTACTCATGTCGCCTCTGCGCCTTCGTGTCCCACTACTCGAGCCACCTGAAGCGGCACATGCAGACACACAGCGGGGAGAAGCCGTTCCGCTGTGGCCGCTGCCCCTACGCCTCCGCCCAGCTCGTCAACTTGACACGACATACTCGCACCCACACTGGCGAGAAGCCCTACCGCTGTCCCCACTGCCCCTTTGCCTGCAGCAGCCTGGGCAACTTGAGGCGGCATCAACGCACCCACGCAGGGCCCCCCACGCCTCCCTGCCCGACCTGTGGCTTCCGCTGCTGTGCTCCTCGTCCAACCCGGCCTCCCAGTCCCACAGAGCAGGAGGGGACCGTGCCCCGGCGACCTGAAGGTAAGATGCCGGGGACCCCAGAACCTGGGGGACAGGTGGCTGGCCCTAGGGGTACTTGGATTCACCAGGTCGCCTTGTTCCCACAGATGCTCTGCTGCTTCCAGATCTGAGCCTCCACGTGCCGCCAGGTGGTGCCAGTTTCCTGCCGGACTGTGGACAGCTGCGGGGTGAAGGGGAGGGCCTTTGTGGGACTGGATCAGAACCACTGCCAGAGCTGCTGTTCCCTTGGACCTGCCGAAACTGTGGACAAGAGCTGGACGAGGGCGAGGGCAGTCGGCTGGGAGCCGCCATGTGTGGGCGTTGCATGCGAGGAGAGGCTGGAGGTGCCAGTGGGGGGCCTCAGGGCCCTAGTGACAAGGGCTTTGCCTGTAGCCTCTGCCCCTTTGCCACTCACTATCCCAATCATCTGGCCCGGCACATGAAGACACACAGTGGCGAGAAGCCCTTCCGCTGTGCGCGCTGTCCCTATGCCTCTGCTCACCTGGATAACCTGAAGCGACACCAGCGCGTCCATACGGGAGAGAAGCCGTACAAGTGCCCCCTCTGCCCCTATGCCTGTGGCAACCTGGCCAACCTCAAGCGTCACGGTCGCATCCACTCTGGGGACAAACCTTTTCGGTGTAGTCTTTGCAACTACAGCTGCAACCAGAGCATGAACCTCAAACGCCACATGCTGCGGCATACAGGCGAGAAACCCTTCCGCTGTGCCACCTGCGCCTACACCACGGGCCACTGGGACAACTACAAACGCCACCAGAAGGTGCACGGGCATGGTGGCACAGGAGGACCTGGCCTCTCTGCCTCTGAGGGCTGGGCCCCACCTCACAGCCCCACCTCGGTTTTGAGCTCTCGGGGTCCAACGGCCCTGAACACCACTGGTAGCCGGGCGCTCCATACGGACTCACCCTGAACTAGGTCCTTCTCCAGGGCTGTAGAGTTAGCCCTGACCCTCCCGTAACGGACCAGAAGCCACCTTCTCTTTCCTCCCCCGCTGGCCAGGGGCTCCAACAGACTAACTTAGGCACTATACGGACCACGGGGCCTTGCCTTGACTGGCTCACTTCATGAGCTCAGTGAGAAGGGCCCTGTATCACCTCCACCGCTCCCAGGGGCTGTGGAGAAACTGGCTGGGGCACTGCCCAGCCTCCCACCTGTTTATTTAACTTATTTCAGTACTTTATAATAAAGGAAACACTAACAAAGCCATGTCTATGCTGAATTGGCAGTGGCAAGCACAGCTCAGCCTTCCTCTTGGCACAGCAGTCCATGCTGTGATGGGGAAGCAGGGGCAGAGAGGGAACCAAAGGTAGGCAGCAATCAGGCTGAGTTTAATGAGGGGAAGGTGGGCCAGACCATCCACAGACCTCTGCCCATCCCCTTGGCCCATGGCCCTGAGGAGCCAGAAGCTGCTGCTGTGGTTCCTCCCCCAGACAGGTCACCATGGTCCCGTGGACTTTGTGCAAAATACTAACTGCTAATTTGGCATTGAGGGCCAGCTCTGAAAAGGGGGTAATCCTTTGTGCAGCCAGCCCAAGGGGGAAGGGAAGGTTAGGAGGCCCCTGGCCAAGAGGAGAAAAGGGAAAGGTAAGAAGGAAAAGACCCCTGGGTTTGGGGAATACAGGCACAGGGCAAGTTTCTGAACATTCCTCTGGGGTCGAGGGCAGACATCCTAGCACTGGAGATCACAGATCCTCATCTCCAATGCCCTCGAAGGCGAAATTGCCATGGACATCACTGGCACTGGCATCTGTGCTGGGACTGCCAATTCCCCGCAAGCTCACGGCACTCAGCTTGCTCTGTAACAAAGGCAGGGTGGGGTCAGAGGGCTCCAGCCTCCCAGAAATCCCCCTGCAAACACCCACCTTCACCAGCCCTCAGGGGAAACTCACTGAGAGCTTGACCATGGATTCCCGGCTGGCATCAGGTGACTCCTGGGGAAGAGGCAGAGATGTCAGAAAAAGGCTGCTCCTATCTCCAGGATGTGAGCAGCCTGGGGGCCAGGTACTGGTACTTAACACTTACAAGCAGTGGTGGGGATTTCACTGCCTGCTGGCTGTCGGAGCGTCTCAGGGTGCCCCCCACCCGTCGGCGCAGCATCTGAGGATGGAGATAAAGGCACTGATAAGGGCAGGACCACTCCCTTGGGAATCCCCAGCACTTCCTCCTCCCTCACAAAAGGCAAGGTAGAGCACAAGTGCTTAGCCACCTGGTCCCCACGTGCTGCTCACCTTTCTGATACTGCCGCCGGATTTCTTCACCATCAGTTCATCTACCATGGACTGCAAACAGATGCTCATCATGATAGCCTGAGGGGGAAAGGAGAGCTCAGCCTGGAGTTGCCATCCGGAGCCCGGTACCCCTAAGACAAGGGCTCCCACTCACATGCAGTCCTGGAAGCCCTAGACTTGGGTATCTAACAGAGACGGTGCAATGGGGTCCAGAGGCCCGAGGGTGGGCTCACACCTGGGGGCTGGTGATGGTGACCCACTGGAGCCGGTCCTTGCTCATGAGGTATTCAAAAGCCAGTTCCAGGCGCACCTCCCCCCGGCCCCGGCCCGGGCTGCTTGTGCCTCCGCTGGGCAGTGGCACCTGGGAGAGAGAGAGAGAGACAGGGATTAGGCTAAGTCTGTTCTGACCCCCCTGCCATGCTCTCTGACTCACTGCAGCCCAGCCCATTTCTGAAGCTGAAGGCTTCTCCCTTCTACCCCAACTCACAGAGGAGGTGACTCGCCAGCACCGCATGCGGGTAACCCGGAAGGAGCCTTCGCGGAGCTGCTGGCCAGGCAGGCGGAGCTGGAGGCTGAGCTCGCTGTTGCCTGCGCTCACCACTACTGGACAGTCCTTCTCCGGGAAGTCAGCCACGCAGGCATCGAAGCGCAAGTAGCCATAGTGCCGCAGCGTCTGAGCCAGCCGCAGGAACTGAAACCCAGTCACCACGTGGTGTTGGTCAGGAGGGGAAGCGGGGCAGCTCAGAGGAAGCAACCCCCTGAAGGGCGACAGGCAGAACTCACCTCCTTCTTGGAGACCTTCTCTTGCAGGGATTTGAGTTGCCGATGCTGCTCCTTGGTCACCAGGATCCAGCCACGCTCAATGTCTGATACCGTCTACAGTGAAGACAGGGGCTCTGAGTCAGGGGTACCAGGAGAAGTGTCTACCTCTATCCAGCCTGACCCCTAGCCCTACATTTGAAGAACCTCTTTGCAGTGAGTCCTTGACAACCAGATGTTGTGCCAGGTACCCTGCTAATATTCTAGGAACTTCTCCCATGGAGAAGAGTCACTAAAGGAGTTTTCCTGGCCGAGTGGAAGACCACTTATTTCCAGAGGAAGGGTTCTCAAGCACCTCCAAGCTCACCTGAGCATAAAGCAGATTCAGGCCAACCCGGTTCTCCATGACATCATCGTCATAGGCAGAGTCCCAGTAACTGTGAAGCCAAGGGGTGGAAAGGTTAATGGGACTGAGCTGGGGTAAGGCAAGAGGGAGAACGGAAAATAGGGGCCAAACAGGAACAATCTAGACCTCTCAGGCTAATGGTGGCACGATGGGAGGAAGCTTGGTACAAACACCCAGTGCTACCCCCTTGTCCAGAGTATGCTGTCTCAATACATGGCCCCAAATTTCAATCTAGCACTTCCCCCTTCTCCATGCCCAGCCCTAACCTCTTTCTTAGCACAATCTTATACTCTTGACTCCGAAGACTGGTAACTGACACATAAGGCAGCTCGAACTCTTGCAACTTCCGTACAACTACAGGTTAAAAATAAAAAAGGAAAATGTCATGAGACTCAAGGGGAGGGAAATGAAGAGGGCAGCCCTGAGGAAATGCCGGTGGGGAGGGGGGGAGATGGAGGCAAATTCACTACTGGACGCACAGGGCAGCAACACAGTACAGAGAAACTCACAAGAAAAGGCTCCATCCTCTTTTTCTCGAACTAGGAAGAGACTAAAGTATCCGATCAAGTCATCTGGAAGATCCAGCTTTGCAGCCACCGCCTGGGGGTAAAGAAGGAAGGACGGCTCATCATACTGGCTGGTTCCAATCAACCCCCAAACCTGGGACCCTGGGGTGCAGGGGTAGTGCAGAACTAGCACCTCACCTCCAGGACATCTTCAGTCTGATCTGAAGTTAGCACATTAACCAGAACTTTCTGCCCGTTGCTGAGCAGCACTTCCAAGGAGACCTCTTCTGTGGGGACCTGCTGTGTCTCCTGGGAATGGAAGCCACCACTTTGTTAACCGCTGCCCAACTCCCTATGTCTAGGTCCCCCTGGTGTCTTCATTCTCAGCTGCTTAACTGATACATTGGTACAGCAGAAGGTCCATTCCATAAAAAATGGTGCTAGGATGACTCCTCTGTAGCCACTTCATTAAAGTGATGTGGCCCTACAGGAAGGCCCTTCTCTTAAATCCTGGCCCCGCCCCAAGCCTCACCTGTTGTGCTCGACGCAGGAAACTATTGAAGGTCTCACTGCTCCCAAGCAATGGGTCTTGCCGAACTGTAGGGGCCAGAAAATGATGTCCCAGTAACTTAAGAATCTTTCTTAGCTCCTCCCAGTTGGTAAGTCCCCCCCCCACACACACACCTCCCTCCAACCCTCATCTCATTTCCTGAGCTGATGGTGGCCTGTCACATTCCAAGTGGCCTCATCTCATTCACTGTTTGCATCAATTCTTTACCTGCTCCACCCTTCACTGCCATCTAGTTGATCAGTCTATGGACGAGGGGAATAACAATGATGTCCATCGAAAGCACATCAGATACGAATTAAGTTCTCCCCACGGATCTAAACTGCTTTAAGGCTCTTCAGTGTCATTAGTATTTCTCAGAGATGTTAGTGCCCAGGTTGCTTTGCTAGTATGTATAGCATCCCTGCATGCTACTTACTCTTGCCAATCTGAAGTACAGATCACACAAGAAGCTTTCCATATCGAGAATTTAGGACCTTCTACAGAACCAGCTATCAGGTCTCTCTCCCCATAGTCCTCAACACAGCCAGCCTAAAGTTCCCTCCAGCCACTCACCGGCTTGCATGTACTTCTCTAACTGCTCTCTCCTCTGTTCTACCTCAGCAGGTGTCAAAGAGAAGAGCTTCTTTGGAGGAAATGCAGGAAGCACATTGGCCCCATACTCCTTCCGAAGCTATTTAGAGAAAGATACAACCCTTCATGTACAGAGCAAACAGAATAGGCAATCCACATTCCATGTTGTTCTGGGATCCCTTTCCCTTCCCTCAGTCCCTGCTTCCCAATCCAACTTGATCATCCATGAAGCAATTCCTTTGGCGGAAGTAGCATTCAAATAAAGCCGCCCCCCTCTGTCCTAGGTATAAGTTCTTTCCTATCTGTGTCCATGTCAGCCCCTTCACAATGTGGGGAGGGTTTGTATGGGACCTAGGGAGCCCCTTGATTATCTAGAGCAAGACTGTGTTCATTAGATCCTCACAGGAAGCAAAGGAAAATTTCCTTTAAAAGGAAAACTTAGCCCTAACCGGTTTGGCTCAGTGGATAGAGCGTCCGCCTGCGGACTCAAGGATCCCAGGTTCAATTCCGGTCAAGGGCATGTACATTGGTTGCAGGCACAACCTCAGTAGGGGGTGTGCAGGAGGGAACTGACTGATGTTTCTCTCTCATCGATGTTTCTAACTCTACCCCCCTCCCTTCCTCTCTGTAAAAAAAAAAAAAATCAATAAAATAGATTTAAAAAAAATAAAAGGAAAACCTATGTACAGCATTGTGGGACTTATTAGAGGCTTCGCAGATCAACAAGTCCATTTTTCAGTTGTAGAAACTGAGGCCCAGAGAAATTAGACAACTTGCTCAGCGCTGCACAACTAGTTACCAATAGAACCAGGAATTCACAATCTGGTGAGAATAGCAAAGAAACATTGCATCACAGACACATAAAAGACGACTGGGACAGTTACACTGAGATGAGCTACGGAACACAGAAGGAAACTGGTTAAGGGTCTGTATGAGCAGGGAAAGGAATCTCAGGTTGCAGCTCAGATGACAGAAGAGAATGAGCTTTGGCAGCTGAAAGGGGGGTGGGCGGGCGGTACTTTTTCAGGCAGAGGCAAAGCCTGAAGTAAGTAAGCCAGGGGCAGAGAAGCAGGAAGGAGAAGTGAGCATAGGGAGTAACAGATAAGAGGGCAGACATGCAACCTCTTAGGGAGTTCCCCGGAAACGTCAAACGATAAGATAAAAGTCTCAGGTCCACCCACCCCATAGCAGAGATTCCAGAGGAACTATACAGCCTACAGAAAAGCCATGAGGGGGGAATGGAGACATGGACGACCTCAAGGCAAGGGTGCTAGTCCCACCTGCTCGTGCAGCCCCAGGAGTTGGCTGTAGCGCACCCGACAGTGCAGCACTCCATTCACGTGAATGTTATAGGCCTGAGGACACAAAAAGCAGGCAAGCATTTTAGGGTCGCGATGCGGGCGACTCCCTTGAAGAACCCCCGGTGGGAGACGCGCCGAGACCTTCCGAGGGAGGGTCTGTCGGTCTGTCTCCCCCCACGTCCAGGTCCCAAAGCAGAAGGACCACCAGACCCGGGGACCCGGGCGCTCGCGTCGCAGTCTCTATCCCCCCGAGGCCAGTGACGCCCACCCCCGCCGCCGCGGCCCAACAAAAGGACCTGCGGGAGCTGGGGCGACCTCTGGACGAATCGGGGACGTGACATAGACTCCCAGCAAGGCCGTCGGGAGTCGGCGGCCCGGGGACCGCTCCGCAGGCTGCGGCCAGGCCTCGGAGGCCGCTGGGACAGGGCTCCGGCCCGTTATCCCCGCCCCTGCCCGGCCGGCTCCAGCCGCTCCTCACCACGTAGGCGGAGCCGCCGCTGTCCCCGCTGCGGGACTCGGTTTCGGGAATGGAAAAGTGCATGTTCCCTGCGGCAGGGCCCGGCCAGGCATCCGACTGGGGGGAGGCTTGCTGCACGCTCGCCTCCGCTGCTCAGCGCGTCCCCGCAGCCTCACTCGCCATGTTGGGGGGCGGGGAGGGGGGGAGGGTGTCTGAGATCGGATGCGGGAAGGGCGGTGGGACGTCCGCTCCGGGGCGCGGCGCGCAGGCATGCTGGGAACTGTAGTTTAAAGGGCGGGAGGAGCCTGCCGGACCGGAAGGCCCAAGGCGCGATGACTCTCCTCGCCACCCGTAGCCCGCGGCGCGCCGGTGCATGCCGGAGGTGGTAGTTCGGCGGGAAGCTGAGCGCCGCGGGGGTGCCGGCCGGGAGGCGCCGGAGTCCCTGTGACCGCGGGGGCGGAGCCTAGGATCCAGGGAGATGGCTGCCGCGGCGGTGGCTGTGCGCAAGGGTGAGTGGAGAAGGGCCGCCGCGGGTGCGCGAGAGCCACGGGCTCCGAGCGGACGCTCCCGCCGGGCCGGCAGGCGCTCGGGGCGCCGTCACTTTAGTGCCGGCGACGCCGGTCCGCCTTGGCCTCGGGCGCCGTCCGGAGCCGCGGCGGACGGCGGGTTCCCGGGAGGAGCGTGGGTACCCCGTCGGCCGCCCCCGCCCACCCTTTGATCCTGCCGCGCACCGCGTCCCCACGCGAGCCCTTGGCCGGCCTCCCGCGTGCCGGCGGCGCCGTGGACATGCCGTCCCCCCGGCCGGCTGCGCCCCGTTCGAGTCCCCTCCGCGCCTCCCGGAGCCTCTCCGGGTCACTCTGCGCCCTGTTTTCCGACACAGACGCGGCCTCTGCGATGAAGGCGGAGCTTTCTCCTCGGCCGGAGGTGAGTAAGGTAAGTAAGGGGGTCCCCCCCGCCCCCCGCCCCCCGCCCCCCGCCCCCCCAGCCGCCGGTCTCGCGCTGCCCAGGGAGGCTGGCTGTCAGCTTCATCCCGCCCCCACTCCCATCGGTGTTCCCCTTGATGTCTCAGCCAAGCCGGGAGCTTTGGGGAGCTTCTGTCCCCCTAACGGGAGGTGACCCTGTCCCTGGATGTGCCTGGCCCGTTGGGGTGAGAGTTAGGGAGGTCTGCAGACCGCCCCCGGGGTACCTCGAGAGCGTCCCGCAGCGCTTATCGACCTTTGGGCCTGATGGGGGATAGAGCAGTCGTGTCTGTGTCTTAGGCGGCAGGGAGGGAGATGACCCAAGAGGAGAAGCTGCAGCTTCGCAAGGAAAAGAAACAGCAGAAGAAGAAACGGAAGGAGGACAAGGGGGCAGAGCAAGAAACTGGTTCTGCTGTGTCCCCCACCCAGTGTCAAGGTGTGGGGGCTTTTTCCAAAGGGCTGGGTGGGGGGGGGCTGGCAGAGAGGGGGTGTGTGTGGCAGAGGAGGGGGGCCGACAGGACAGACTGGGTGGGAGCCAGGGAAGAGAGAAGTAGTTCAGACAGACCGGGAGGGCAGCTTTGTTGGTCATCACGCCTAGATGTTACCAGCCAGGGGGTTGGGCATCTCTTCCTTCTCTCGTTGTAGGCGCATCCAAGGAGCCGCCGGGACCCGGCAGCCAGCTGGGCACCGCTGGAGAGAAAGCGCCAGCCGCCCGGAGTAAAGCTGAGCTTCGCGCTGAGCGGCGGGCCAAGCAGGAGGCGGAGCGGGCCCTGAAACAGGCCCGAAAGGGCGAACCAGGAGGACCCGCCCCGCAGCCCTGCCCCAGCGCGGCGGCCGAAAGCCCCTCAGGTATCTTCCTGGCCTCGTGGCAAGACCTCTCTGTTGGACTCTGATTCTGGTGTTAGCGCAGGCGTCCGCACAGCAACACAGCCCTAGCCTAGTCTTTGCCTAGGTTCCCAGATTTCCAAATTCTCCCCTCTGCCGAAACCGGTTTGGCTCAGTGCATAGCGCACCAGCCTAGGGACTGAAGGGTCCCAGGTTCTATTCCGGTCAAGGGCATGTATCCTGGGTGCGGGCACATCCCCAGTAGGGGCCGTGCAGGAGGCGGCTGATGGATGTCTCTCTCTCATCCATGTTTCTAACTCTCTATCCCTCTCCCTTTCTCTCTGTAAAAATAAAATCAATAAAAAATATATTAAAAAAAAAATTCTCCCCTCAACCTCATCTTACTCTGATTTCTTCTACTTTTTTTTACCCCCTCCTTCTGTCCAGTTTTTTTTCTGGATGTCTCTTATGCCCTAAAGAGAAAAGAGAAAGAGAGAAAAGAAAAGTTTTCAGTGTCACCTACAGAACGTTAAAAACAGGATGGTTATTTTTTTAGGAGTCAAACGTCTCCCGGAGCACACCCAGGCTGATGACCCCACGCTTCTGAGGAGGATTGCTAAAAAACCAGAGCGGCAGCAGGTAGGAAGTGCTGTGTGGCCAGGAAGGGCCCAGGGAGATGGGTTGGAGGGAGGAAAGGTACTTGGGACAAAATGAGACCCTGGCGGATGGGTATTTGGGACAGAGTAGTTTTACTGTTTACTTCCTTTCTAGCTTTCTCACCCCAGTTTTAAATGCTAGGCCATTGGTTTTATTTCCCTGTTTTGCCAAGGTTCTTACGCGAAAAGATTATGGATCCAAAGTCAGTCTCTTCTCCCACCTACCCCAGTACAGCAGACAAAACTCTCTGACCCAGTGTATGAGGTAGGATCTTGTGCCATAACTCTTAAGTCTGAGGGGTTTTAGTATTATGTATTGCAGTGGACTGGACATTTGAGATTGGATCTGTGGGGAGAAGCATGCACACAAGGCAGAACTCTAGTGGAAATGGGGGTGTTTGTGCGAGTGAAGGAAGTTCCTTTTCATTAGGGGCAGGTGGGCAGTAAGTGCTCAAGCTCCCTTGCACAGTGTGTGACACCGCCATCCCATCAGCATCCCATCCTCTGTGATCCACCCAGCCATGGTGCGACTCGGCCTGCAGTATTCCCAGGGCCTGGTCAGTGGCTCCAATGCCCGGTGTATTGCCCTGCTTCGTGCCTTGCAGCAGGTACATCCCGTCCTGTCTCGGCCCCACCTTCCCCAATACAACCCCAGCTTCTCTCATCTTTAGAATACTTGCTTCAGGGAAGCTTACCCTGCCCCCCTTTCAGAGATCGTTATTAGGGGGCATTTTGTTGATCAGCTTGTGTACACTACAGGTGATTCAGGATTACACAACACCACCAAACGAAGAACTCTCAAGGGACCTAGTCAATAAACTAAAGCCTTATTTCAGGTAAGGGCAACCACTACAAGCCCACTCCCGTCTCACTGAGTCCTTTTCTTGTGCCCTTTCTCGTGCTCTTCTACGTCTTTTTCATCTTTCTGTTCTGTCTTCTTCTGAATCTATTTTTTAAACATGGCAGCTTTGTAAATTGTGAAGAGTCGCGCAAATACAAGGTGTTCTTGTTTTAGCTTCCTGAATCAGTGCCGCCCCCTGTCGGCAAGTATGTACAACGCCATCAAGTTCCTTAACAAGGAGATCACCAGTGTGAGCAGCTCCAAGCGGGAAGAGGAGGTGATGAGTATGAGAAATGAGCAAGGCATGCACCTGGGGTAGAGCTGAGAAACATATTCAGGACTTCTAGGCGGGACAGCGTGGCCATTCTGCCCGGGTCAGGGATTGAGGAAGTGGTTGGGCTGTCTGAATTGTCCCTCTCAGGCAACCTCTTCCTCCTTGACCCCAATCATTATCCACATATTCAAGCACCTGGCATGGTCATCAGGAAGAAATGTGTCCATTTCTTGTTCCCTAAGCATCTCCCTCCATTTAGGCCAAATCAGTACTTCGAGAAGCTATCGATGGGTATGTGCGAGAGAAGATTGTGCTTGCAGCTCGGGCGATCTCACGCTTTGCTTATAAGAAGATCAGTGATGGAGATGTGATCCTGGTATATGGATGGTATGGTCCAGTCGCTATGACTGAGAAAATTGGAGGGGTGGGGAGGAGGAAGAAGGGTGCTACCCTTTCTGCCCTTTAGAACGAGCTGGCCATCAGCTAGTGACATTATAACTAAATCATCCTGTCCATTCACTCCAGCTCATCTCTGGTATCACGAATTCTTCAGGAGGCTTGGATTGAGGGCCGGCGATTTCGGGTAGTAGTGGTGGACAGCCGGCCACGGCTGGAGGGAAAGCACATGCTACGCTCTCTGGTCCGTGCCGGGGTCCCTGCCTCCTACCTGCTGATTCCTGCGGCCTCCTATGTGCTCCCAGAGGTGAGGGCAGAGAAAAGGGACCCCAAAGTTGGAATAAAAGGGTTTACTCCAATTTTGGGGTCCCTCTTTCCAAGGGTTACAATTATTTAGAAATATTAGAATTATAGAGCCCTGCTTATATTTAGTAAGAAAAGCGCTGCGGCATGTTGTAACATGATATTAAACTAGCAACCACCAAAAGGGAACAGGACAAAAAGTAACGTCAGAGTTTCATGTTCTGTGGGAGGTGCCATGGGTCATTTGGTCAGGGATTTTCCAAGAGCCATTATTAAGGTGTTAGTCATTGTGTTAATATTGCTGTCCTGGGCAGGAGTGGGGAACCTTATTCTGCATTGATCACAGATGACACTCTCCCCCCTTCCCCTCCTCCAAAATAGGTTTCTAAGGTGCTATTGGGAGCTCATGCACTCCTGGCCAATGGATCCGTGATGTCACGGGTAGGGACAGCCCAGCTGGCCCTGGTGGCACGAGCCCATAATGTGCCAGTACTGGTCTGCTGTGAAACATACAAGTTTTGTGAGCGTGTACAGACTGATGCCTTTGTCTCTAATGAGCTAGGTAAGGAGGCTGAGGAGGGTAGAAAAAAGGTTCCAGGGACTGAAATTTGGGAGAGGGGAGGTTGAACTACAACCTATTTTCTAAAAGGACATAAATGGGTACACCTCCCATTGCAGATGACCCTGACGATCTGCTGTGTGAGCGAGGAGAACACGTGGCACTAGCTAACTGGCAGAACCACCAGTCCCTACGGTTATTGAATCTGGTCTATGATGTGACTCCCCCAGAGCTCGTGGATCTGGTGATCACAGAGCTGGGGATGATCCCCTGCAGTTCTGTACCTGTTGTCCTACGAGTCAAGAGTACTGATCAGTGAGTGGAGGAACACAAGGTCAATAAAGGACGTATCCCTTCACTCAGCAACTCTGCCGCCTTCGTCTCTTTTTAGCATCGCCACCACTAGGTTAGGAGTCCAGACTTCCCAGTTCCTCTTGGCACTTGCTACCAGACTTTTAACAGAGACCCTTTCAGGTGACTAGCTCTATACCAGTGTTTTGGGGCCAAAGTGAAGGTCAGTATGGAGACTAAACACTATTCCAAGTCTTCAATCTTTCAAGCATCTAAGTGCCAGACACTGAGCTAAATATAAGGAGGACTATAAGGACAAATAAGAGTCCTAACTTTAGAATTATGAATTAACTAGAGGCCTGGTGCATGAAATTCATGTGTGTGTGTGGGGGGGGTGTCCTTCAACCCAGCCTGCTCCCTTCAATCTGGGACCCCTTGAGGGATGTCTGACTGTCTGTTTAGACTGTCTGTTTCTAAAAGGACATAAATGGGTACACCTCCCATAAAGAGGCAGTCGGACATTCCTTTCACTATCCAGGATTGTTGGCTCCCAACTGCTCATCTACCTGCCTTCCTGATTGCCCCTAACTGCTTCTGCTTGCCAGCCTGATCACCCCATAACCACACCTTTGCCAGCCTGATTGATGCCCAACTGCTCCCCTGCCAGCCTGTTTGCCCCTAACTGCTCTCCCCTGTGGGCCTGGTCACCGCTAATTGCCTTCCCCTTCAGCCCTGTTCCCCCCAACCCCAACTGTCCTTCCCTGCAAGCCCAGTCACCCCTAATTTCGCTCCTCTGCTGGGCTAGTTATCCCTAACTGCCCTCTCCTTCAGGCTTGATCACCCCCAACTGCCCTCCCTTGCAGACCTGGTCCCTCCCAACTTCCCTCCCCTGCTGGCCATCTTTTGTCCATATGGGGACAAGATCTTTTGAGCATACGGGGGCAGTCATCTTGTGTTGGAGTGATAGTCAATCTGTATATTACTCTTTTATTAGATAGGATAGAGGCCTGGTGCACAGGAGGGGGCCAGCTGGTTTGCCCTGAAGGGTGTCCTAGATCAGGGTGGGGGTCCCTTGGGGCATGGGGTAACCTGGGTGAGGGACCTATGGTGGTTTGCAGGCCAGCCACACCCCCTGGCGACTCAAGCAGAGGCTCTGGTATCTGGGATTTATTTATCTTCTGCTAGCTCCATGGCAGCAGCCATTGAAACTTTGTTGCCTTAAGTGGAGACCTCTGCAGGCCAGAGTTTGTGGATAGTTTGGCTTTCTCCATTGCCAGGGGCAACCCAAGCCTCCCTTCTGCTTCTCTGTAGCTGTAGCCATCTTGGTTCAGTTAATTTGCATACTCGCTCTGATTGGCTGGTGGGCATGGCTTGGGTATAGCAGAGGCACAGTCAATTTGCATATTACTCTTTTATTAGATAGGATCCTTAGTATTGAGTACTTACTGTGTATCAGAAATGGTTCTAATTTCTTTCTTATCCATTTACGCATCTTTAACTCTGTGAAGAGATTTTAGAGATGAGAAAACAGGCACAAATAGGTTATCTTCCAAGGCAACACAGCTAAGGCACAGAGAGGTTAAGTTACTTGCCCAAGCTAACACAGAACTAAACTAGCATGTGATCTCAGGCATTCTGAATCCAGAGACTGTGTCTTTAACTTTTACTAAGGAACATTCATCATGACTTTGTACAGATGATTCCTTTGAATCAGGGTCCAAACAAATCCATACATTATATTTGGTTATTATCTTAATTTTTTTATAACTCAAAGCAGTCTTCCTTATCCCTCTTATTTTCTTTACATTGATTTGTTCCAGAAACCATGTTGTCTGTTTTCATACTGCCTCACATCATGAGGCAAATAAAAATGGTTGCTTGTTCCATTTTCAGTAATGAGTAGGTCCAGGCATTTTGAAATTTTCTATCCATTGATGATTGTTGCTCAAATTATGTTTCAGGGAATGTAAAATGGTGATTCCACCTTCTCCCCTAATTCTATCATTCTTTGCACTTAACTAGCTGATAATCCAATATAATAGTTAATATGCAAACTGACCATCACATCCTCACAAGATGGTTGCCTACAATCAGATTGGCAGGGGGGTTAGTGAGGGACGACCAAACAACTGAACAGCAGGCTGCGTGGGGCAACTAGGCCAGTGGAGGGGGGGGCAGTTGGGGGTGACCAGGCCAGTAGGGGGGTGCAGTTGGGGGTGACCAGGCCAGCAGGGAGGGCAGTAAGAGGTGGCCAGGCCAGCAAGGAGGGCAGTAAGAGGTGGCCAGGCCAGCAAGGAGGGCAGTAAGAGGCAACCAGGTCAGTGGGGGAGGGAGGACAGGCAACCGGGCCTGCAGGTGGGGGTGGGGCTGTGCATTTGAAGGCAACCAGGCTGGCAGGGGGGTAGTTAGGGGTGATTAGGCTGCTGGTGGTAGGGGGTTGGGGACAACCAAGTCGGGGGGGGCAGTTGGGGGTGATCAGGATGGCATGCAGAGGCAGAGAGGGGCGACCAGGCAGGCAGGCGAGCGATTAGGAGCCAGTGCTCCAGGATTGTGAGGGGGATGTCCGACTGCCAGTTTAGGTCCAATCCCAGGGTCATGGATTGGAGAGGGTGCAAGATGGACTGAGGGGACCCCTTTGTGCATGAATTTTGTGCACCGAGCCTCTAGTATTCTATAAAGAACTCCCTCTTTAAAATAAAAAAAAATGTGTGTGTGTGTGTGTATGTGTATTTAATTTCAGAGAAAAAGGGAGAGGGATAGAGAGAAACATCAATGATGAGAGAGAATCATTCATTGGCTGCCCCCTGCATGCTACACACTGGGGATCGAGACAGAAACCTGGGCATATGCCTCCTTTATATGTTGACACTCAACCACTGAGTCACGCTGGACTGGTGAAACCTCCCTCTTAATTTTGATGATTGAGTGGTATGCTCAATATAAAAAAAAATAAGTTCATAATGATCTTTTAAAAAGATAAAAAGTAAAAAAAATCAGTAAGTTATTATACATCACTGGAAGTATCTAGTGATCAATTCCTGAAAACTGGCAAATAAGAGGTTGAAGCATTTTTACTGCCTTTCTAGTATGCACTGTAATTCAGAATAGCTAATGAGAAAAAGAAAAATGCTGATTATATTAACAAGAAACTGCCTGTGTGGATGTGCTCTGGGAGGCTGGAAGAAGAGGTGGGAGTCTTCACTTTATACCTTTGCTTTATATATTGAATTTTGAACCATGTGACTGTCTTATTACTAAAATAAGTACAATTATTAATAGAGAAGACAGATCTGTTCATTTCAGAAGCATTTAAGATCTGATATATGGAGAACCAAACCTCAAGTGCACCAACTTTGCGCTCTCATAAAGGAGTTGGTACTAAGCCATGGAGGGATTCTATTCCAGTTTATAAAAATCTTAGCTAGTTGATCTGTGTATGAACCAGGAGGTCATAGTTCAATTCCCAGTCAGGGCACATGACCAGGATGCAGTCTTAATCCCCAAGTAAGGGTGTGCGTGAGGCAGCTGATCAATGGTACTTTCTTCTTTTTTTAAAAAAAAAAATATTTCATTGATTTTTTTACAGAGGAAGAGGGATAGAGAGTTGGAAACATCGATGAGACATCGATCAGCCACCTCCTGCACACCCCCTACTGGGGATGTGCCCGCAGCCAAGGTACATGCCCTAGACGGGAATCTAACCTGGGACCTTTCAGTCCGAAGACTGACACTCTATCCACTGAGCCAAACCGGTTTCGGCAATGGTACTTTCATAATTGATGCTTCTACCTCTCCCCCTCTCTGAAATCAATAAAAATGTATTTTTAAAAAATCTTAGCTAGTTCATCCCATGCTTTCCTTAAATGTTTTGTGTAAGCAAGGGGTTCAATAGGTGAGATTTGTTCACGTATAAACATTCAAACCTATAAAGAACTCTTGTGAATTTGAAGCCAAACTCTTGACAGTTGCCGGGAAGCAGAATCTCAATGTATTGAGACAGTGCTCCAGAGAATGACCGTCTTCCATCTTGTTTTATACACTGCAGTCAAAAGAGATGTAAGTGGGTTACATGAAATCCATTGGTGACAGTGACAGATTAGGGAAGCAGGAGAAAAGCAAAAGGGGGGAAACCTCTGAGATTGGATAAAAAGTAAAATGACAGACCTGTGTTTCCTTTACACAGGTGGGTGCAGGGTAGTTAAGTCAACAATTAACATGCTAACAATAACAATGGGGGAATCTGTGGTCTCTGCTCTGGCACCCTGGTGCATGGGCTGTGCGGAGGGGTGTGGAAAAAGGGAAGTCACAAATTACCCTGATATTCCACAGTTGTTATCTTAGATGCAAAAGCAGACTGGCTCAGTAAAGACTGAAGTTGATCTTTGTTAAAGAAGATACTGGCCTAGGACATGACTACCCACTATAAACTACTTTGTAATTAAACGTTTGAATTTCAGACCATCCTTTGTGGTGCTGACTCTAAGTCTCTTTTTGAGTTTGCAAGGCCGCCAAGCAGGCCTTCCCTGAGTGACTAGGTTGGCATACGGCCTCTTCTCGTCCAGACAGGGGAAGAAAAAAGGTTTTTACCACACCCCTCCCACGCAGTCATGCATCCTAAACTCTCCTATTGTTTGTGGAGACGCCTGCAATTTTATGGCTTTAAGTGCTCCAAGAAAGGGCAGAATTTATTACATTCTTTCTTCACCCGCACCCCACTTCCTGGTGAGGGGGTGCGGCAAAGCCGGAAGCCGAGGCTAATGTCCAACCCAGAGTCTCAGGGGAGCGCCGGGTCCCCACGTCAGGGTTTTCGACTCCTGCTCCTTCCCTATCCTTTTCATCCTGGCCTCCAGCAGCGGCTGCATCTGCGGGAGGGGGCGGTGCCCCGCGGCGGAGCCCCGCGGCCTCCTAAGCGCCCCGCTTCATGGATTCCTTTGTCTCCGGCTCCAGCGTCGCGGGCAAACTCGCACATCCGTCCTGGCTCTCCCGCCACGGGCCCCGTCGTCGGGAAGAAAAAGCCTGTGGAGCAGCCCAGCCGAGGAGGGGGGCAGAGGCCGCGTGGGAACCCTGGTGGGAGCGGCGAGCGGCACCGCGCAGGCGTCAACCTCACCGCCTAGACACTGCAATTCCCAGAAGGCCCTGCGGCGCCCTCCGAGCCGCTGAGTCCCGGAGCGCGTCTCCCGCCCGGAAAGGGGCTCGCGCACTCCCGCCGCGTTGCATTGTGGAAGACGCCGGGCAGCAGCGAACCCCCTGGCACAGGCTCCCGACCAAACTCCCGTGTTTACCTTGCGCCCCGCGGCCGGAGGTCGGGAGGGGCCGTCCGCGGAGAGTTGTAGCCGCGGGGTGACGTCATAAAGCCGCGACCAGACGGGCGGCGCCATCTTCGAACTTGGACTTCCGGAAGGACTTGGGTGAGGGTGAGTGTGTACAGCCGTGGGGTGCGCGGGGGGCCCCCCGCGATTACTCCTCCTCCTTTTTTTCCGGTGGCGCTAAAATATTGGCTCCGCTAATTCCCACTCGGCACAGCATCGCGACCTCCAGCCCCCGGGCTGCGCTCGAAACCGTCACGCTCCCCACTTCCCGACCCACCACCACCGTGTTGGCAAGAATGCATCCCCCCCACCCCCCATCCCTGCACACCACGGTCTTGCCTCCTTCGCTCACGCCGTGTCCGGAACACAGCAGCCGGTGTCCGGGCCCGGGCGCGGCTTTCGTTACCTCCCTGGACTCGGCGAACCTACCGTATAGTCCTCAGCTTTACAGCCTCCGCGCTGGCCCCAGGCACGCGCTGGCGGTGGAAGCGGCTCCCACGCCCAGGGCTCAGGGAGGGGGGGCAGGTGGGGCGCCCCGGGAGCAGCTGCGGGCCAGGCCCCTCTTTCTGCCGCGCCCCAGCCTCTGGCTCCGGGAGGCTCGTCTAACCCTGGGGGTTGTGCCCCGCGCGCTGCAACCTCATTGGCGCAGTCCGGGGCCAGTTACGTCTCCTCGTCTGGCCCTTGCCTACCCCTGGCAAGTGGGCTGCGGGGGGGGGGCCGGGGGAAGGCCGGGAGGACGACTTGGACCCCACCCACAGCCCTGGGGTAGGGTGCGGTATAGGGTATGGCCAAGCCTCTTCTCCCAGCGGCACATTGTTAACCCCAAACTGAAGTCATGCCCGTGCCATGATAGCACTTGGGCCATCCATTCGTACCAACTGGATGTAAACTAGTATGTCCTTCAGAGTTTTCTTTAAGTTGATTTATTTTTAAAGTTTAAGTGCTTTCGCCTCTAAGCAATAGAGAGGAACCCATGAAGGTTCATGGGCTTGTTACGGTTGGGTTTTTTTGTTATACACGTTAAAATAACACAGTCGAGTAAAATTGTTCGTTTTTACACCATTGCAATAATTTTGCATGCCACCAGTTGTGCCAAAACTTTGGGAAATAGTATGTGAGACCCGGCAGGGAGTTTTAAAGTAATTCCATATTTTGAGGAACAGCGTCCTCTAGTTTCCTTTGCTGAGGAGGTCAGGCCGGCAGCCTGGAATATCTCGCAAACCAGACAAATTGGGGTGCAAATGTTAAAATTTATGAATTGTTGTCCAGATTTACTAAACATCCTTCACTTGTGTCCCAAATTTGCTCTGTGAAATCATAAATGGGAATTAACCGCCATACCCTGCTGCTGCCTTTTAAAACAGCGAATCTTTAAAAGGGGCTTGTGTACCATGAGAAGTTAGTCATTCGACAAACAAAGGTTAATTATTTCATTTACCATAGAGCAGGTTCTAGATAGGCAAGATTCCTATCTTATAAAACTTTCACCAAGACCGGTTTGGCTCAGTGGATAGAGGGTCGGCTTGCGGACTGAAAGGTCCCAGGTTCAATTCCAGTCGGGGGCATGTACCTTGCTTGTGGGCACATCTCCACTGTGGGCATGCAGGAAGCGGCTGATCGATGTCTCTCTCTCATCGATGTTTCTGACTTTCTATCTCTCTCCCTTCCTCTCTGTAAAAATCAATAAAATATATTTAAAAAAAAACTTTCATGGATGATAGATATGACATAAGTAAATACCCATATTTCTTATAATAATTCAGGACACTAAAGAGCTATATGTGATATTCAAATGTAGGGAAAAGTATTAGAAGAAAATAAATAGGGTATGTTTATGTTAGTGGGGTAGAAAATGCCTTTTTAAAAAATATTTATTGATTTCAGAGAGGAAGGGAAAGGGAGAGATAGAAACATCAATGATGAAAGAGAATCATTGATAGGCTGACTCCTGCATGCTGCCAGCTGGGGATCGAGCCAGCAACCCAGGCATGTACCCTGACTGGGAATCGAACCACCACTAAGCCACACTGCTGGGCTATTAAATTTTAAAATATTCATACCCTTCAACCTAATTATTATGTTGCAAACATTTCTTTTAACTTTGATTATAATGTTCTTCCTCAACTGAAGTTATGAGTTAGCCCTGGCCAGTGTGGAATATAGAATTTTATTTCAGATGCTCAGTCTAGAAAAATACTTTCCATTAATGAAGAGATCTGTACTATAATATATATTGCAGTTATTGTTTGTGATAATATTATAATCCAATTGTCCTTAAATGGGAAATATATATGTAAACTACAATTCTATAGAATACCATATAGTAACCAAGAAGAATGAGATAAATATTTGCGACCTGATTCAGAAAATATTTTTTAAAACCAGCTAGGGCTGATTCAGAAAATCTTTAAGACATGTAGTATAGAAGTTCTCTTGGCTACTTTCCATTTAACTTTCCTTTGTTAACTGACATTTTCCATTTCCTTTGTAAAGCATGCAGATTGATGCCTTGGCACACTGAATGTTGGAAGCCACATAGGCTAATTCTCAATAGGCCTGATAGCTCTGCCTCCACTAGTTGAGTTGAATGCTTGTCAGGAGTCATTGTATGGGTTCCTGACCTGCTTATGTTAGTTGGTGGGTTATTGCATTTATACTAGAGGCCTACTGCACGAAATTCGAGCACTGGAGGGGAGGGTCCTTCAGCCCAGCCTGTGCCCTCTCGCAGTTCGGGAGCCCTTGGGGGATGTCTGACCGATGGCTTAGGCCCACTCCTTAACGCTGCTTAGTGAGCCCAGCTTCTGGCTGAGCAGCGCTCCCCCTGTGGGAGTGCACTGACCACCTGGAGGCAGCTGCTGCGTTGAGTGTCTGTCCCCTGGTAGTCAGTGTACATCATAACTACCTGTCATTCTGTGTTCAATTTGCGAATTAGCCTTTTATTATATAAAATTGTGTTATATATTTAAATTTTTTAAAAATTTGAGTATGAAAGAATTATCTTTATTTAAACTAAGTTGGAAAATGGCAAATACACAGGTATTGGATTGTTATCCTTTGTATTCTACATATACTTATAAGTATTCTGTATCAACTAAAAGTTTTACAAAAACAATTGTAAAAAAGAAAAGGATGTAAACTAAGATGAATGTTTTGGGAACACAAAACAGGTTAGTGTGCAAAAAAACTGCCAACTAGGTGTGAATGAGACAATTGTAAAAGGTTGAACATTTGGAAGGTTACTGCACTTGAATTTCTTCTCAAGAAAAGACAATGTTTCAAGAAAGTAATGATAAGTAGCTTCAGTGCTGCAGAGAGGTCAAGTTAAATAAGACTGAGAAGTATCAATTAAGTTAATTGGCAGCAATTACTGAGGACTTTTAGCTTCAGGGATGAGGTGGGGGCAATATCCTAGTTAGGAGGAAGCAGGGTAATTAAAATGTAAGGGCAGACAACTCTTAAAAGTTTGTGAAATGGAGAAGGAACATATTAGTTGGAGGAGGAATATGGGTTGAAGGGTAATTTTGTGTGTGTGTGTGTGTGTGTGTGTGTGTGTTAAGATGCAAATTGCCAACATTTAAACATGTTCTTTGGCTCTGGCTGGTGTTGCCCAATAGTTAGAGCATTGGCCTGCTCACCGAAGGGTCTTGGGTTTGATTCCTGGGTTGCAGGTTTGATCCCTGGCACCATTCAGGGCATGTAGGGAGGCAACCAATCAGCGTGTCTCCTCTCTCACATTGATGATTTTCTCTTCCTCCCTCCCGCACGCTCCCCTTGACCCCCATTATCCCTTCATCTGCCCCGTCTGCTCTCTAAAAAATCAATGGGGAAAAAAATCCTCAGGTGAGGATTAACCAAAAACAAAACAACACACACACACACACACACACACACACACACACACACACACACAAAGAGATCAATGCTTTTTGGAAGATGCCCATAGAGAAGAAAAGAATAAATGACTAGTTTCCTTAAGAGGGCAGAAAATGGGGCTTGAATGCTATGGAAGGTGAGGCCTTAGAAAGTGGATGAGGGAGGAGTCTAGATGAATGGAGGATTAGGCTACTTTGCAAGAAATCCAAATATTTCTCATCTAATGGCTTTAAGTTTTGTTTCAAAAACCAGAAGCAGCCGAGACAGGTTTGGCTCAGTGGATAGAGCATTGGCCTGCGGACTGAAAGGTCCCAGGTTCAATTCCGGTCGGGGGCATGTACCTTGCTTGTGGGCACAACTCCAATAGGGGGCGTGCAGGAGGCGGCTGATCAATGTCTCTCTCTCTCATCGATGTTTCTGACTTTCTATCCCTCTCCCTTCCTCTCTGTGAAAAATCAATAAAATATATTTAAAAAAAAACACAAACAAACAAAAAAAAAAAACAGAAGCAAAGTTATCTGCTGAGAACCCGGGATCAGACATTGGAAGAGAGAGGGTGTGGAGTGACTAAGAGAGGAAGTGTGATTAAGTACCTTAGATGCACACAATGAAGAAGGTGGATGATTGTTTCATCTTAACGCCAGAATTTTGCCACACCTGTGAAACAAAAAGACAGAAAGACAGTTTAGCCAAAACCGGTTTGGCTCAGTGGATGGAGCATCAATCTTCGGACTGAAAGGTCCCAGGTTCAAATGCGGTCAGGGGCATATACCTTGGTTGCAGGCACATCCCCAGTAGGAGGTGTGCTAGAGGCAGCTGATCGATGTTTCTAACTCTCTATCCCTCTCCCTTCCTCTTTGTAAAAAAGCAATAAAATATATTTTTTAAAAAAAGAAAGTTTATAATGTCAATAGAGTCTGATTAAAGAAATCTAAGCTAGATTGTATGTGGCTGCTGCCATAGGGAGAAATTGGAGAGATCAATGAAGAGTGGCTAGATATGATTGAAGAATAGATACAGTGATAGGAGTTGAGCAGTCTAGCTGTAATGATGGGAGGTTGTGATCAGATAGTAAATGTCTTAGTGATTTTGGAGGTTAAAAGGTGTTACGTGATGACAGGTCCAGGGTGTAACAGCAGAGCAATTAGCAGGCTTTAGCTGAATGTTACAAACTTCACAGAAACAAGATGTTTGCAACAGGGGAAGGACTAGTTGTCAATTGGTGGCACTGGAGAGGAGCTGAGAGGACACTGATCCCACTTTCTAACCTGGGCTAAGTGGGATGTGAGGAAATGAGCAACCTCCACTTGAGAGCTGAAAAGCTAGAGATTTCAACTCCTGGAAATTTACCATCCAAGATGCTGAATGTGATTTAGGGCTTGCCGATCAAATGTGCTGTGAAGGAACTCAGATTTGGACCTGGATTAGAGAGGGGAGAGGCAGGCCAGCAGGTGTGCATTTTGCCGGTGCAGATTGTGGCAGTGGAGTGGTTCTGGACTTGGGAGCCAGAGAAGTGTCTTCCCCATTTACGTGGTCACATTCTGATTGGAGAGGCAACTTGTATATGGAGCCATAGCTATGACAGGGGCTTCTTTTTCTTCCTTCCTTCCTTTTTTTTTTTTTAAATATATATTTTATTAATTTTTTACAAAGAGGAAGTGAGAAGGATAGAGAGTTAGAAACATCGATGAGAGAGAGACATCGATCAGCTGCCTCCTGCGTGCCCCCCACTGAGGATGTGCCCACAACCAAGGTACATGCCCTTGACCAGAATCGAACCTGGGACCTTTCAGTCTGCAGACCAACGCTCTATCCACTGAGCCAAACCGGTTCCAGTTTTCTTTTTTTTAAAGTGTATTTTTTATGGATTTTTCAGAGAGGAGGGAGAAGGAGAGAGATAGAAACATACATGATGAGAGAGAACCATTGATCGGCTGCCTCCTGCATCTCCTTATTGGGGATTGAGCCCACAAGCCAGGCATGTTACTAACTTTGAATGGAGTAGTTCTGTCTGGGCTTGCTATTTACCAGAGAACAACACAGGTAGAGTCTCACTGGCCTCCATTTACTTTGGCATTGTTATATTCTGTCTTTAGCACATGATGTTACAGTGTGTTCATAACACCTGAGGTAGAGAGTTGGCTGTTATGGTTTATAATCCACTTAGGCTGTTGTGAACTTTTAATTTGTGTGATATTTCTTATGGTGTTTTCATCAGCAAACTTTTCTACCAAGGCTGATCATTTATTTTTTAAACATTTTTTTTACTATATTTTATTGATTTTTCACAGAGAGGAAGGGAGAGGGATAGAAAGTCAGAAACATCAATGAGAGAGAGACATCGATCAGCCGCCTCCTGCACGCCCCCTATTGGAGATGTGCCCGCAAGCAAGGTATATGCCCTTGACCGGAATCAAACCAGGGACCTTTCAGTCTGCAGGCCGACGCTCTATCCACTGAGCCAAACTGGTCTCGGCCTGATCATTTCTTTATCCTGGAGTCACATACAAACCTACGGGGAAGTCCCTCCTCAGATTGGAACTATTTCTCCCCCTTTGACCAGACCAGCAGGTTTTTCTGGCTGAAAACTGTGCCCTGGCAGCGTACTTTGTTGCTCAGGTTTTTGGTTGGTATCAATGTTTTGTTTATCTCCTGTTGACTTTGGACCATGGTTGTACACCTGATTTCCTGGGTTTGAAGAAAATGAAGATTCATGACCGTTTTAAAATCCTTTCTTCAATGTGGGGAAAGCCTCTTTTTTTTCTTAAAATTTTTAATATGTTGATTTGAGAGAGACATTGATGTGTTGTTCCACTTATTTACGCATTAATTGGTTGGTTCTTGTATATATCCTGACTGGCGGGTAATGAACCCGAACCTGCAAACTTGTTATATCGGGATGACACTCTAACCAACTAAGCTACTGACCAGGGCAGGGAAAAGTCTCTTAATGTGAAAAGTCTCTTAATGTAGACTGATGACAGGGCACTAGAGAACTGTTTTACTTATTTTTCGTTTTTTATTTTTTTTAATATATTTTATTAATTTTTTACAGAGAGGAAGGGAGAAAGATAGAGAGTTAAGAATATTGATCAGCTGCTTTCTGCACATCCCCTACTGGGGATGTGCCCAAAACAAGGTACATGCCCTTAACTGGAATCGAACCTGGGATCCTTCAGTCCAGAGGCTGACACTCTATCCACTGAGCCAAACTAGTTAGGACTGTTTACTTATTTTTAAATATATTTTATTGATTTTTTACAGAGAGGAAGGGAGAGGGATAGAGAGTTAGAAACATCGATGAGAGAGACATCGATCTGCTCCTCCTGCACGCCCCCTACTGGGGGTGTGCCCGCAACCAAGATACATACCCTTGACCGGAATCGAACCCAGGACCTTTCAGTTCGCAGGCCGAAGCTCTCTCCACTGAGCCAAACTGGTTTTGGCTGTTTCACTTATTTTTAAATAAATCTGTTCCTTGACTAATACTTGTAAAGATGGCTTTTAGCTCTAAGCATTCACTACAGTATTATTACAAGAAATGTTACAAGCTTTAAATTGCATAATGTAAATAAAGCACTTACTACAGTGCTTGCACATAGCAAGTGTCTAAAAAAAAATGGTAGCTGTATTATTATCTGTTTGTTATTATCAGCTTCACTAGCAAGTAAGTTCCATGAGGGCAGGGATCTTGTCTGTCTTGCTTATTATTATAATACCTGACATAGAAGATATGTAGTAATTATTATTGAATGAATACATGATCAGGGAGCTTAGATTTCTGGTTGCGGGAGGGGCGGTGAAGGGAGGAAAATAGAAAAATCGGAGTCAGTACAAATAACTTTTACCTTCTTTTCATTTGTATGTCTCTGTGTGCAGGGGCAACCATTTTAGGGGGTGCTGATGGAGACCTGCGGGGTCGGCTATGTCGCCCTGGGGGAGGCCGGCCCCGTGGGGAACGTGATTGTAGTAGACTCTCCTGGACAAGAGGTGCTAAATCAGCTTGATGTCAGGACCACTTCAGAAACAGCCAGTACAGAGGCTTCCATAGAGATGTCGTTGCCTACCTCTTTGTCTGGATTTGAGGGTTCTCTTGATGAGAAAAAGCTCCTTCCAGAACAGGAAAGCCTCTCCAGACTGGAACAGCAAGGTATGTACCTTGTCTTTTCATCTTTTTCCCTCCCTGTGCTTAGTTTAAGATGAAAGAGAACAGGTCGCATTCATAGGTTTGACAAACCTGGGTATGTGGTATTCTGTGCTAAAAAGGTTGGAGCTCTGGTCCCGTCTCATAGACACGTATTCTTCTCTGCAGATCTTTCTTCAGACATGTCAAAGGTCTCAAAGCCCAGGGCCTCAAAGCCTGGCCGGAAGAGAGGTGGCAGGCCACGGAAAGGCCCCAAAAGGCCCCCACCGCCGAATCCTCCGCCAGCCCCCCTGGCTCCTGGTCACTTAGATCAGTCCAACCCTCTGTCCACGCCCATGCCTAAGAAACGAGGTCGAAAGACCAAGGCAGAGCTGCTCCTGCTGAAGCTGTCCAAAGGCCTCGATCAGCCAGAGTCTCCAGCTCCAAAGAGGCCCCCTGAGGACTTCGAGACTCCACCCGGGCAACGGCCCCGCCGAAGGGCCGCCCAAGTGTAAGGATTGGGGCACACCTTGGTGAGGGGTTGGGGTGAAGGAATCGGGGTGGGTCAGATGTTGGAGAGATGAAAAAACTATGATGAGGTAAGCGGGCATGGAGTCGGGTTCTGGGGACTTGAGTAATCTTTTGGCTTTTACCTCAGCAGCTTTAATCTGTTGTTAGCTTTGTCTGTCTAGGATTTTCTTTCTGCAAAATCTTTGTATCCTATTCACCCCTCAAATATATATCAGTATATATACACCTTTCTATTATTTTCTGTCTTCATTATAATTTTACCCCTCAAATATATATCAGTATATACACACCTTTCTATTATTTCCTGTTGCCATCAGTGATTTTTGACTGGTAGAGTGAAAAATGCTGGGGACTTGGAGTCAGAAGACCTGGTTTAGATCCCATGTATGTTATCTGAATCATCTTGGCCAAGTCACCTAACTTTCCTGGATTTATGTTTCTTTATCAGAAGGGAAGAGGAAATAAATAGCTGCTTCTCAGGGTCACTGTGAGGATCCGGTACAATAAGAATCAACCCAGTGTCTGGAAAAGTGGGCTCTTAATTAAATAAACAAACAAACAAACAAAAAGTGGGCTCTTGTTAAGTGCTTGTGAGTATGTCTCTGACTCTGCCCTACCCCACAGGGCACTTCTGTATCTTCAGGAACTGGCTGAAGAGCTCTCAACAGCCCTGCCTGCTCCAGTGTCCTGTCCTGAGGGCCCCAAGGTGAGCAGCCCCACCAAACCAAAGAAGATCCGGCAACCGTCCGTCTGTCAAGGTGGAGAAGAAGAGGATGACACCACCCGCGATGAAGACTTTGTTCTCAAGGTTGAGGCTGAAGATGGAGAAGAAAGTGAGGTCCCAAGTGAGAGCTCATCTGACCCTGAGCCTGCTGTGCCCCGAAGCACCCCACGAGGATCCACCTCAGGGGTAAGAGGATCCACTGAATGAGCAAGAAAGCGATTGAAGGAACTAATAGGATTATTAGGGGGTCAAGAGGGTATCCAGAAGGAAGGCTTTGACCTGGTAACTATGATGACCAAAAGAGGTAAAAGGAGAAAGAGACAACTTCAGGTGAGATCGCAGGAGCTAAGGGTGTAAGTAAACAAGATTATTTATTCATCTTTTGAGCATCTGTTCTAGCCGGTTAGGTTCAGTGGTTAGAGCGTTGGCCCACGGACTGAAGGGTCCCGGGTTCAATTCCGGTCAAGGGCACGTACCTCAGCTGTAGCTTGATCTCCACCCCGTTAGGACGTGTGCGAGAGGCAACCAATCAATGTGTCTCTGTCACATCAATGTTTCTCTATGTCTCTCCCCTCCCACTCTCTCTAAAAATCAGTGGGGAAAAAATCCTTTCTGGTGACGATTAACAAAAAACCCTAAAACATATATTAAGCATCTACTCTGAGCTAGGAAACACAAATGTGAATAAGGCAGAGTCCTGCCTCACAAAGTTCAGTGTGGTAAGTGCTAGGCCATGAGAGATCAAAATGCATTAGCCATATAGGGGAGAGGTAGTCAACTGCTTAGGCCTCACAAAGGAATGATAGTTCCGCTAGGTCTTAAAAGGTAAATGAAAGTGTGCCAGAGAGATTGGTTTTCCCAGAAATTGATTATGGCTACAGCATAGGGCTTGGGGTAAAGAGGGGATTAAACTAGAGAAGATAAAAGGAGTGACAGTAAGAGCCTTAAAGGTGTGTGCTTAATTGTGGTAAAATCTACATAACTGAAACTTACCATTTAAAAATGTATAGTTCACTGGCATTTAGTGCATTCACAATGTTGTGCAACTGCTAACACTATCCATTTCCAAGATGTTTTCATCATCCCAAATAGAAAGAGTAGGGTACACAGGAGAGGCAAAGATGGGCAGGTGATGAGCTTACTTTCTCACATGCTGAGTTGCAAGTGCCTATAGACCGTGGACCATCCTGGGGACATCACATCTGGTCACCAGTCATAATTGATATGGGACCAGTGCCTTACTTGTCTTAAGTGCAACATTTAAAGGAACACCAAATCCTTAGAAATCAGGATAAATATTTTGATACACTTTTAAAAATAAAAATTAATTTAACAAACCTATAATGACCAAAATACCAAATTTTAAATGAAGACAGGAACTGTATTACTGGTTTTCCTTTTGCCCTAGGCTCTAATATTGCTTGGCACCACTGTATGGATCTAGAGTTGTAGAAAAGTTGAAAACTAGTGAAGTTTGAGTTTACTAAACTGTAAACTTCATAAATGGGTAATGATGGTAGTCAAACTTTATAATCAGGTATCATGTTGGGACATGGGGTGAAATGACTGTGTATGAAGGCTGGAAAAGAAGTGGGGACGTCTGTGGGAAATACCATCATGGACCAAATCTATCAGAGGAGGGAGAACCAGCAAAGGAATATTAGAAAGATGGGAGGAATAAGGAAAGACTACTCCATAGGGCAAGAGTTTTAAGAAATAAATGGAAATCCCCTAAATCCAGTGTGTGGAGACATCAAGGAAAATGTTCAAAAAACATATAACACATATATATATAAAAAAAAATATATATATATATATATATATATATATATATTTACTTATTTCAGAGAGAAAGGGAGAGACAGATAGAAACATCAATGATGAGAATCATCAATCACCTACTTCCTGCTCGCCCCACGCTAGGGATGGAGCCTGCAACCCAGGCATGTGCTCTGACCAGGAATCGAACCATGACCTCCTGGTTCATAGGTCGATGCTCAACCACTAAGCCACACCAGCCGGGCAGATTTTGCAGTTTTTTTTTTTTTTTTAATTAAATATATTTTATTGATTTTTTTACAGAGAGGAAGGGAGAGGTATAGAAAGTCAGAAACATCGATGAGAGAGAGACATCGATCAGCCGCCTCCTGCATGCCCCACACTGGAGATGTGGCCGCAACCAAGGTACATGCCCTTGACCAGAATCGAACCTGGGACCTTTCATTCCGCAGGCAGATGCTCTATCCACTGAGCCAAACCGGTCTCATCAGATTTTGCAGTTTTGATGGAGGAGTAGGAGCAGAAGGTGGAGAAGTCATTATAATGGTTATAACATCAATCTTTTGAGATTCTGATGTGGCAAAGGTTAGAGGGGAAGTTGTGTGAAGGCAAGTACAAGCTGAGAAAGCTGTGTCCTGGGAACTTTGTCTGTAAAATTTTCCTTGACACTTTCTTCATTTGATCCCAGAAGCAGAAGCTGCACTGCCGGGGCATGGCTCCCAATGGCTTGTCCAATCACATCATGGCTCCAGTCTGGAAGTGCCTCCATCTCACCAAGGACCTGTGAGACTTGGGGAATGGGGCATGGGGATGAAAGGGTGGTGGAGGAGTGCACAGAACGATCGAGAATGGGGCTGTGAGGAAGAGGGCAGGCACTCGCAGGGTAGAACACTGAGGACATTCTTAAATAAACGATACTGCTCCAAAGGCAAAAGCTTTAGAGCTGAGCTGTCTGTTATGGTAGGCAGTAGCTGCATGTAGCCATTTAAAATTAAAAGTCCAGTTTCTCCTTTGCAATAGCCCCATTTCAAGTGCCCAGCTAACAGCGCATGTGTTGGACAGATAATAGGTCACTTACATCATCACAGAAAGCTTTTCTTTTCATTGATTATTTTTATGTTTTAGAGAGAAAGGAAGGGAGAGAGAAAAAAACTGATATGAGAACAAAACATCAATTGGCTGCCTCCTGCCCGCCCCCTACCATGGATCAAACCTGCAACCGGGGCATGTGCCCTGAGCAGGAATCAAACTGGTAACCTTTTTTTTTCTTCTTAATATGTTTTTATTTATTTCAGAGAGGAAGGGGGAGAGAGAGAAATATCAGTGATGAGAGAGATTCATTGATTGGCTGCCTCTCGCACACCCCACACTATGGGTCATGTGCCCTGACAAGGAATTGAGCTGTGACCTCCTGGTTCATAGGTTGACCTTTAATCACTGAGCCACACTGGCCAGGACCATTATCACAGAAAGTTTTTTGGGGCAGAACTGCTTAGAATTTATCTCTTCCTTCATTAATGCTTCTCTGTCCCACTAGCCGAGAACAGAAGCATTCATTCTGGGAGTTTGCAGAATGGATTCCTTTAGCCTGGAAGTGGCACTTGTTATCTGAACTGTAAGTTGAAGAGCCATCTTTGAATCCTTGGAGGGGTGGTGATACCACGGGAGATTGCAGGGTGACAGAGGACTCTAGATTTATGCTGGGAATCCTGGAAAAGGAGAAAGTCTTGCAGATTCAGGCTGATGTTCCCTCTGCCTTCCCTAGTGAGGCAGCTCCCTACCTGCCCCAGGAGGAGAAGTCTCCACTGTTTTCTGTGCAACGTGAAGGACTTCCTGAAGATGGCACACTGTACCGCATAAACAGGTGAGGATGACATCTCTCTCTCTAATTCTAGGAGACAGAAGTGGGAAATGTAAATGTTGGGAGGGAAGACAGATTGGTCCTGTTCTTCCCCTGGTGCTGTTCCAGTTGAGCCCAAGGGTGGGAGTCCTGAGTAGATCTGGTCAGTCCCCTCTAGTTTGCAGTGCTCGTTGCTGCTGGCCAGACCGAAGGACACTATGGAGGTTGAGGGTCAAACCTGTTGACGAGTTCATCTATACTCAGGTAGTCCCTCACAGACTGGCCCTGGTGAGAACACTTAGTAACCAGGACGCACAGCTTGACGTCTTTGAAGGTGAACTAGAACAGAACGACTGGGAGGGAAAGGAGGAAGACACAAACGAGAGCAGGACTGTTCTCACCTTAGACTGTCCTGGTGCTCTGGCCCTCATTACCTTTTTATTAACTAAAAGTTTTAGAGCAATTGAACTTCACAGGAAAATTGAGAGGAAGAGAGAGATTTCTGATATACCTCCTGCCCCCACGCATGCATAACCTCTCCCATTATCAACATTCCCTACCACAATTGATGACCTACATTGGTACAGCACAGTGTTCGGCAAACTGTGGCTCGCGAGCCACAAGCAGCTCTCCAGCCACATGGTTTGCCACTCTGTTGACAAATGAGTTTGCCGACCACTGGGATAGGGGCTTAATCACAAGGAACAACAACAGCCTGTAATTATTGGAATTGAGAGTCTAGGTCAGTAGTCGGCAAACTCATTAGTCAACAGAGCAGCAAACTGGCTCGTGAGCCGCAGTTTGCCAACCATTGGTATAGCATAATCACTCAAAGTCCATAGTTTATATTAGGGTTCATTCTTGGTGTGTACAGTCTATGGGTTTGGACAAATATTTCATTTGTCTGGATGTATCACTGTGTATCCATTCACCTGTGAATTTTTCATTACCTTTATTAACTCCTTTTTTCATTCTGTCTGACTTGTCTCTAGATTTAGCTCGATCACAGCACACCCAGAGCGCTGGGATGTGTCCTTCTTCACCGGGGGACCGCTCTGGGCTCTGGACTGGTGCCCAGTGCCAGAGGGGGCAGCCGCCTCGCAGTATGTGGCCCTCTTCTCCAGCCCTGACATGAATGAGACACATTCCCTGAGCCAGCTTCATTCGGGTCCGGGGCTCCTCCAGCTCTGGGGCCTGGGGACCTTGCAGCAAGAAAGCTGGTGAGGTGGGGCTGGGACACTGCTGTGGGAGGGTGTCTGAGGAGGAGGGATGGATGGGGTGGGGCAGGATCCGGGTTTGGGTTGTGGGGGAGGGCTTGGAGTGGTTTGAAATAAGGGGAACACACAGGCTCTGACAGCCCTAGGCCCCCCCTTCTTCCTACCCATTCTCCCCATATGGCTTCTCTCCTCAGTCCTAGCAACAGGGCTCACTTTGTCTATGGGATTGCTTGTGACCACGGCTGCATTTGGGACCTCAAGTTCTGCCCCAGTGGAGCATGGGAACTTCCAGGCACCCCTCGGAAGGTACCTTCCAGTTGGTTATGTGATGGCCCTTGGGCTCAGAGCCAGAACAAAGCTCTGGGTGTTCCCAGAGTAGGAGGAGCAGAGTTTGGCGAGTGGTGGATGGCATTGCTTTCTGGCAACCTCATATCATAGTTTCAGAAACCAGGGCCTCAGAGGGTTTCTGAGAGCCTCCTGAGGCAGCAGTCCTCAGCACAGCTCTGCTCTCACCCTCTAGGCTCCTCTCCTGCCTCGGTTGGGGCTCTTGGCTCTCGCTTGCTCAGATGGGAAGGTGCTACTGTTCAGTCTGCCCCATCCGGAGGCCCTGCTGGCACAGCAGCCCCCGGGTGAGTAGCCCAGGAGGAGAGTGAGGCTGCGCAGCCACGGCCGGGCCTGTCCATCGCCCCTGAAACCCCTCTAGGCCCAGTCTCTGTAGTACAAAGCCTCGCCCAGCCACACCTTCATCCCGACTTCACCCGGTCTGTACTTGACCTCTCTCTCCAGCAGCCCACAAGTAGAACTCGTTTGCAGACTTACAACTGCACTTTTTCATCACATTTCCTTTATCTCCCTCTCTTCCCTGTTCTCCCTGCTCCCAGGCCTCTTCCTCTGCGGCCACAGCTAATGGGCTGTGTAAGGGACTGCTAAAGGCTGACAGATGGGGCCAGTCTCCCTGCCATACTCTTGTTCTTCAATCTTGTCCCTGGCCTTTCCTGTCCTCACCACCACACGTACATAGAGACACACTCTCTTTGCTGTAAACAGGGAGAGAAGATAGAGCTGAATATGAGCAAGAAGAGGAGGGTCAGGGAAAGGCAGCTCCTACTGATTGAATTTACTTGGTTTTCAACTGTACTGAGTTGAAGAGGGCATCGCTATTGGAACCCTGTGAAGGCCCATATTTGGCGAGCAGGTGGAGGAGTGGCTTGAGTGATTGGGAGGTGAAGAAGTGAAGATAGAACGGAGAGACAATTTTTTTCAGAAAGTTTGGCTGTGAAGGGGAACAGGTAACAGGGTAGTGGATGGAGGTAGGGGTTTTGTTGGGTTGGGGTAGATAGGAGACAATAGTGTGAATGTGAGGATGACCCAGGAGCGAAGAGAAAGTGGATAATGCAGATGATAGGATGGGTAACCAGAGAGCAAAGTTCTTTGGGAAATGGTGAGACGAGAGCAGAGTGGAGGGATTAGCCATTCTGAGAGAAAGGATACTCTCAGGTATAATAGGAGGAGAGAAGAAGATGGCGCAGAGAAAGGTGGGCTCGTACCTTTGATGGTGGAGAGAGAAGAATGTAAGGGAACATCATTGAAAGGGTGGGGTGCTGATCTAGAGCAAGGCTTATTAGGACCTCGGTCTTCTGGATCCAGAGTATCAGTTCCTCTCTTTTTCCCTCACAGATGCAATGAAACCTGCCATCTATAAGGTGAGTGAGGAACCTGCTGCTTTAACCGAGGCTCCATCTTCTCGAGCCTCCCTTACTGATTCCATATGGAGTCGCTTTCTAACCCTGAGAGAGCTTCCTCTCCGGCTGGATTTAACGCTCATATGAGTCTTCATTTCCAAACAATAGGTGTTCCTAACCCTCATCCCATCGCTTCTGTCCCTGCAGGTTCAATGTGTGGCAACCCTTCAGGTGGGGTCTGTGCAAGTATCAGACCCCTCTGAGTGTGGGCAGTGCCTTAGCCTGGCCTGGATGCCCACCCGGCCCCACCACCACCTGGCTGCTGGATACTATAATGGTAAAAACCAAACCACACCGAAGGAGCTATTGCTCGTTAAGCTTGCCTTGGGTTGTTGCTTCCTCTTTGGTTGAGTGTTGGGCATTTCATAGTTATAAATATTCAGGAAATGTAAAAAAATACAAAGAAGAAAGAAAGAAGTTATTGGAATGTTTCTACTCAGAAAAGTAATTGAGTAGACGAACATAATTTCATGTAGTTCTCTGTGCATATGTAAAGATGAAAAGAAATGGGATCAGACACGATAGCAATTTTAAATGAAAAGATATTAAATGTAATTATACTTTATTTTATAGTAGAAAAGACAAGTGAAACTGAAAGATGAGC
Source organism: Lasiurus cinereus (assembly GCA_011751065.1). Taxonomy (NCBI): domain Eukaryota; kingdom Metazoa; phylum Chordata; class Mammalia; order Chiroptera; family Vespertilionidae; genus Lasiurus; species Lasiurus cinereus. Next base: position 59,426,707 of record JAAGEH010000041.1, read on the forward strand.
TAAATTCCCAGTAAATGTTCTTTTACCACAGAGATATTAGTTCCTTAAAGATACTTTTAAGATTAAAAAGGAAAAATAAAAATTATAAATAACATTAAGTAGTTGGAGGTGTTAGTTGTTTTTATTTTATTTTAATATATTTTATTGATTTTCTACAGAGAGAAAGGGAGAGGGATAGAGAGTTAGAAACATCGATGAGAGAGAGACATCGATCAGCCACCTCCTACCTCCTACTGGGGATGTGCCCGCAACCAGGATACATACTCTTGACCAGAATCGAACCTGGGACCTTTCAGTCCGCAGACTGACACTCTATCCACTGAGCCAAACCGGTTTCGGCTAGGTTGTTGTTTTTGAATTACAAGTTTATTTTAGACATTATCAGTAGCCTGTCGCTGGGGAGGTAAGGGAATTGCACTCTTCTATTTCTTCTCCTTATCTCTTCCACCATCTTCTATGTTTCTTTTAGTGATATTCTTACATTGTCAAGGAACGTGAAACTTGATGCTGCTTTGCTGCCTTAATTCCCAGTTACTTAATCATTTTATATTGAAATGATTGCAAGTCTCTACCACTCCTTTCATCTGTCTTTCCCTCCATTGCTGAATTATTAATGTTGCTTAGCTGTAATTCACTGTCAATACATTTTCTTCAAGAAAGGTTCATGGGTGTTACATTTCCTGAGTTTATGTATAAAAGAGGTTTTAGCTACATACATTTTTCCCAATTTTTACTTATTAAAATTCTATTGTTCATTCGTTTGTCTTTTTTTAAATAAATATGTTTTTAATGATATTGGAGAGGAAGAGAGAGGGAGAGACAGAGAGAAACATCAATGTGAGAGACATCGACTGGTTGTTTCCTGTACCAGGATGAACCCATAACCTGGGCATGTGCCCCAACTGAGAATTGAACCAGCAACCTCTCAGTGCGCAGGACAATGCTCAACCAACTAAGCCACATTGGCCATGACAGTTTATCTTTTATTTTAATCACAGTTACATTTATTATCCCCTGCTCTGCCAGCCTGGTCTGGCTCAACTTGTTTTGGGTCAGCCAAGTTAGTTCTTGTTTGTCCATTTGTTTTTCGTTCTCTACATTTTGTTGCTTTTGGCTCCTTGCCTGTTCTCCTTGTCTTAGAGCAGAGTTGACAAACATTTCTGTAAAGGTCCTGATAGTGAATATTTTATGCTGTATGGGCTATTTGGCCATTGTTGGAACTATTCAACTCCACCATTGAAAAGCGAGAGCAGCCGTAGACATTAGGTAAATGAATGAGTGGGCTGTGTTCCAGTCAAACTTTATTTACCAAGTTAGGTGGCAGGCTATACTTGGCCCATGGGCTATAGGTTGCCAGCCCTCTCTTAGACAGTTTATGTTCTTTCAAAATCCCTTTACTTAGATTTAGTAGGAAGTAGAGGCTACTGAGTGCATTCAATCAAATGCTTTAACTACAGGTCCCAGACTAAGATAATACTTTTTTGTTGCTTGGAATTGAAACTAAAAATAACAGGTTGAATTTTTAAAATATGAGGGAATGGACTATCTGATCTTTATTCCTATGTCATTTCATAGAGGATCAGATCTGAGGGTAGAAGGAGGAGAAAGTAATTAGAAAAAAGAAAGAACCTGTCTTAATACCTACATGTTCTGTCCCTATCTCAGGCATGGTGGTTTTCTGGAACCTTCCCACTAACTCGCCCTTGCAGCGGATACGGCTCTCTGATGGCTCTTTGAAGCTCTACCCCTTCCAGGGTTTCCTAGCCCATGACCAGGCTGTGCGTACGCTTCAGTGGTGCAAAGCCAACAGGTTGGAATAGGAGAGTGGTGAGGGTGGGAGGTGGAGCTGACTCTTCCAGCCTCGTTCAGATTTTGACTTCTCCCTCATCTTTCACCTTTCCACAGTCACTTCATAGTGTCTGCGGGGAGCGACCGGAAAATCAAATTCTGGGACCTTCGACGACCTTATGAACCAATAAACTCTATCAAGCGCTTCTTGAGTACAGAGCTGGCCTGGCTGCTCCCCTACAATGGTGTCACTGTGGCTCAGGACAACTGCTATGCCTCGTATGGCAGGATGGAGATAGGAGAAGCTCGGGGGGACAGACCCTAGGGGTTGGGGTGCCAGAGTGTTCCAGATTACTGTGTGGGGAGAGGAGGGCTGGGGATGGTTTCAGTGAGGTAGTTTGACTTCTGGAAGGACATGGGGAGAAGAAATGAATCTAATCTTAGAAAAAGAAAGGCTTCATTTATCTTTCTCTTATAGTTATGGACTCTGTGGAATTCATTATATTGATGCTGGTTACCTTGGTTTCAAGGCCTATTTCACTGCTCCGCGAAAAGGCACTGTTTGGGTGAGCCCCTCTCTTTGAACTCTTCATTACACAGGAAAATGATTCATTTACGCATCCAGGGGTGGTCGGGAAGAGGCAGTAGTTTTTTATAGAAAAAAACAGGTGTGTGGTAATGGTATCATCAGGGATATGGCTTATGATAAACTCATAAGTGTGTGTTGTGTGTGTGTGTGTGTGTGTGTGAGTGTGAGTGTGTTTCTCCCCCTGAGACTGCAATTATTACCAGTTTACAGAACTGAATGAATCTGTCTTTTCTTAATAGAGTCTGTCAGGATCCGACTGGCTTGGGACAATAGCTGCAGGAGATACATCCGGGGAGCTCATTGCAGCTATATTGCCTGATATGGCACTGAACCCAATAACTGTCAAGCGACCTGTAGAGCGAAGATTTGTACGTATATGAATATTTAATGGCAGCACCATTTATTAGCTCCTAAGCCACAAATTAGTACTCCGGGTTAGTTCAGATTAGTACTAGGTTGCCCTCATATTATCCCCGGGAGTCTTATTACACATAATATTGCCTGCCCTAGTTCATCTGAACATATGTTTGAACATACTACTTTCTCCATCTTTAAGTCTCTCCTGCCCCAAATCAGTTTTCTCTCTTTTACTTTCATTTTGTCTTCAGTCTCATGAGACGTAATCTTATGGTCTCCTTTCTAGCCTATATATAAAGCAGATCTGATGCCGTATCAGGATAGTCCTGAAGGTCAAGACCACTCTTCTGCTGCATCTGGAGCCCTCAACCCACCCAAGGCTCGAACTTATGCTGAAACGGTCAACCATCACTACTTGCTCTTTCAAGACACAGATTTGGTAAATTGGCCCAGGAGAATGGGTGTGGCATTAGGAAAAGTAGAAAACGTTAGTCCTTATGTAATAGGGAATCCTAAGGAGTTCCAGCACAAAGATGCAAACCTAAGAAACTGCTCATTGTCTCTCATTACACTTCCCCTCCCCAGGGTTCCTTCCATGATCTGCTCCGTAGAGAACCAGTGCTGCGTATGCAGGAGGGAGAGGGGCATGCTCAGCTCTGTCTGGACAGGCTGCAGCTGGAGGCTATTCATAAAGTAAGAACCTTGCCTCTTATCTTCTCCACCCTTTGCTCTCCTGTTCTCCTAACTCTGGAACTGTGACCAATGAAATGGGAGATGAAAAGCAACCAAGAGGGCTTAGGAGTGAAAACAGCCTAAACTCATCTTCAAGAACTTACTTTGTTCACTGTCTTCTCACCCTTTCATGGTCCTATCCTGTCAGATTGTGGCCAGGTTTTCCACTCTCACCACTGGGACTTACCCTAAAGCACCAACTATGAGCATCTCTCTTTTGTTTTCTGTTCCCTTCACAGGTACGTTTCAGCCCAAACCTGGACTCCTATGGATGGCTCGTATCTGGGGGGCAGTCAGGGCTGGTTCGGATCCATTTTGTCCGTGGACTCACCTCCCCATTGGGCCACCGTATGCAGCTTGAAAGCCGAGCCCATTTCAATGCTGTGTTCCAATCGTCCTCCTCTGCTAAAGGGCCTGGCTTCTCTTCAACCAGCCATCGCCTTCTGCCCAATCCCTAGTCATGGTCCACACAAGACCCTTGAATGAAGTCTGCCAAGAACAAATGGCCCCGTGCATAAACCATAGAAACTGGGGCCTTCTTGGACAGTGATGCTGCCAGGCCTGGACCTGTAGACCTGCCTCCCAGGATTCCTTAGATACCTCTCCTTCTATGGATTTCAGCTGTCATCACAGCCCCCTGTGGGCAGGGAGGCTTGCCCTCCACAAACTCTCAAGGCTCCTCAGCCTAAAACTGGCTCACAAGAAACACTCAGGCCTCATCTAGGCTTGGGAGTCAACTTGCTCATATTGAGCATATTGTGAAGTGGGTAAAGCTAAGTAAAGGTACTGGGTGTTTTTGAGACCACATGTGAGTGGGTGTTTGGAAAACTGGAAAGAGTATCTGCATGAAGGCTTCTGTCTGACTATATTCCAGGATCCAGTATTACTGCCTTCCCAGCTTCCTGTTTAGAGTAAACAACATGCAAGCCCATGGGGGTGGGGGTAGTAAGTTGTCGGACTGAAGCTGCTTCTAGTATTCTTTAACTGAGGAACACCACAGACACACTACCAATAGAACAGTGGTGCAGATCTTACCTGCTCCTGCTTAGGAAATATTCCTGATCACTGGTCATCTGACCCTACTTGAACACTCTTAGACAGTCATGTTTTAAAAATCTTTATATCCACTCAGAGTATACCTCTAGATTTTACCATTGGTATTAGGAATTCTAGTAATTCTCACCTGTGATTGCCCTTTTAAGTGTTTAAAATAGCTATCATGTGTTTCCCAAGTCTTCTCTAGATTAAATATCTTCAGTTACCTTAACCATTCTCTTACACGTTATGATTTTTGATCCTTCATTATACTGTCAAACATGTTTAGCTACTTTATTTCAACCCTATATATAGATTTTAGATCCCAAGTATAAAAAGGCCACACTTATTATCAATAACTTGTGTGACATTTAAAAAAAATTTTTTAATGTCTTGATTTTTAGAGATAGGGAGAGAAAGAATGGATTTTTTTGGTTCCATCCATTCATTCATTCATGTACCCTGGCTGGAGATCAAACCTGCAGCCTTGGTGTATTGGGACAATGCTCTGACCAACTGAGCTACCCAACCAGGGCAAGGTTCTGTGACTTTTAAACAACACATAAGGAAACCAATTTTATTATAGGTAAGTTGATATAAACAAGATTTAAGTTCATTTGGCATCTCGTATAATGAAATGGTGTTATTTGAGGACCTGCTGTATTACACTCATCTTGTTAAAATCCTTTTGTGGGGTGCTGCAGACTCATGACTGCAATATTGCTTCCTAAGCCAGGCCACACCCCAGCAATGAGAAAGAGGCAAATCACAGTTTTGGAATGTATAGGAGTACAGTCAGAGTTTTGGGGTAAGTAGATGACTTCAACTATTCTAGAGAAAAACACACAGCCAGCTGCTATTTGAAGGGAGTGAAATTAGTTTAGTGCCTACCTGGAACGAAGCCCTCTGGCACTCCAGCCTGATTGGCCAGATATCTGGGAATAGCTTTCTGCCTCTTAAGTGTAAGGAATTTATCATATGTCAGAAAACCTTTAAGAAAGGAATGGAGTGCTTCAATTTCCTTCCTGTACAGAAGAGGAAACAGACCTGGAGGCAACCCAGACCATTAGTAGCAGGGGAACCACAGCCCACGTCAGTGCAAAAGAGCCAAGTGTTGCACCATCCTATTGTGATCCAGCTCCGGTTCCAGTTCTCTTTTCGAGCTGATGAATAAGGAACTGCCTTCCATTGCAGAGAGATTCGCACATCCTACACAGTAGTCCCTTACACTGCATTGTTGAAATCCCCCTTTCAGAGGTAGAAAGGATGGGCCCTGGGCACCCACGCTGTTGAGGCTGCAGGTGGGTGCTGGCAACCCAGCCCCTGAGTGTCGGCCCCAGTCTTGGCCTCGAAAAGAAAATCGGGAAGATGTTTTCAGCCCTTGCTCTTTCTCTAACACAAACCCCTTTCTCTCCAGGCCACTCCCTTTCTGACCTTCCCTCCCAATATATCCACTTGGTATTATTCATAGGTTTCTGCACTTCTTGTGGCTATTCTCACACTAGTCCCTCCTCTGGGAGTGTCCTTTTCTAGCCTCTCCACCTAAATACTCTTTCTTCATCAAGATGCCAGCTCAGATTCCACCTTCACGAAGGGGCTTCCCAGATTTCTCCAGTAAAAATTATTCCATGTGTTCCCAAGAGGGAAGAAAGGAAGGATAAACAAGTGTTTATCAAGCACTTAGTCTATTTTGGGTACTTTGCATATGTCAGTCATATGATGCAGGTATTACTCCATTTTACAGTGGTACCTCGAGATACGAGTTTAATTCGTTCCGTAACCTTGAGGCGTGGGAAACTATGAGACGCTCGAGTCGCGGTAAACTGGTGGGCCGTGTGCAGCCGGCTGATCTGCGTGATTACTCCTATCTCAAATGTTGCTCGTATTTCAAAGCAAAAATAGCTCACTTGACGGCTCGTATCTCAAAAAACTCGTATGTTAGGGCACTCTCGTATCTCGAGGTGCCACTATACTTGATAAAGGTAAGATTCTGAGCAGTTAACCAGTCTGAATAAAGTCACAGAACTAAGTGATGGTACTGGGATTTTAACCTGTAGTCTGGCTTCAGAATACAATTTTCCAACCTGCCACATTTGGTCTATTAAACTAGTGTAAATTCATTCTATTACAGTGTTTTGCTTGTGAAAAGTTAGAGGTTTGTGACATTGAACTCTCTTGCTTCCTTACTCCAGTATCTGACAGGATTCTCCCTGCCTTAATCATATAGGAATGAGTATATTGGGGCTGCCGTTAGCCAGGTAGAGAGCCTGAAAAACAATCAGATATGGCTGCCTCCTGAGTTAGCAAAGGCTAACAAATCCATTGTCAAGGATCTTGTTAGAGTTTCTAACTCCCTAAGGAGGATGTGGCACCATATTCACAACATTTTAGAATGTTAGAGCAGTAAAGGGTAATTAGGAAATTACTGAATCCCTAACACTTTTAGTTGTGGGCCCTTTTGTTTAAAAGTGGCTTTTTCTGTAAGTATATATATATGTTTAACAAGTTGAGATAAAGAAGAATCTCTAATGATACCCATCCTCACAAACATAAATCTGTAAGACTGGAGCCCAGTTTGTTAAAGTCCAATCCTCTTTATTTCACAGATAAAGAGCCTTTAAGTTCAAGTCTAGTGATAACCAAAGCTGCCCAGCTCACTATTTAAGAAATCAGTACCTAGCCCAGCCAGTGTGGCTCAATGGGTTGGGCCTCCTCCCCTGCACTGAAAGGTGGCTGGCTGATTCCCAGTCAGAGCACATGACTGGGTTGCCTGTTCGATCCCAGTAGGGGGCGTGCAGGAGGCAGCTGAGGGATGTTTCTCTCTCATTGATGTTTCTCCCTTTCTCTCTCTCTAAAGAAAATAACTTTTTAAAAAAAGAAACCAGTACCTAAGCTGTGTAAGGCTCTAATCCCAATGCAGGAGCGCTCTCTATGCAGCATCCTAAAGGCTGTTGTGGACAGAGTTGTGAACAAGACCCAATCCCGCCCACCCAGGAACTCACAATTGCGGCTCAGGAAGAACCCCGAGAGGAATAACACACGCACACACGTGACTGGCTTCTAGTTCCCAAACTGAGAGGGAACACAAGTCAGGACCTTGGCCAGTTCCGGGGCGCGGGAGCGGCGGGGGCGGGGAGGGTTAGGAGGGGGCCGGGGCCGGACCGAGGTGGGAAGGATGTTAGGCGGGGCCACCCCAAGACCGGCTGAGGGCTTTAGTCAACTCGGGAAACCACTTGCTCCCACCGAGCTGAGCCGCTCTCCACGAGTCGGGGTGAAGAATCAGCCCACCCCGTTTCCTGCGCCGGCGGCCGGGGAAAGCCTCCGCCCAGCCAGGCGGAAGGGGCGGGGCTCGCGGCGGAAGTCCCGCCTCCCGCCCCGGTCACGTGGAGGGGCTGCGCTCGCGCCCAGGTGAGTGGCCCGGGGTCCGCTGTCAGCGCGTCAGACCTCCGCTGCACGCACGCCCGCGGCGGACGTGATAATTCCACACGGGGGGGGGGGGGGGGGCGGGCACCAGCCCGAGTTCCCCGGTGGAGCTGGACTCAGGGGGGATGCGGGCTGGTTCCAGCCGAGAGTCTGGACCCGGGGGCCGGCCAGGCTCTGGGCAAAGCCTGCGCCCCGCAGGGCCTCGTGGGGCGGGGGCGCGAGTCGGCCCTGCTGCCGGGCCGGGGTGCGGTGGCGGGAGGCGGCCACCAGGATTCCACGGTCACCCCCGCCTCCCTGATTTACCCGATGGCACCGGCCACCCTCTGGCCGGAAGCTGTCCGGGAGGCATCCCCCACCCCTAAGGCCCTGGAGGAGGGCTTCCTGAAAGCGGGAGGGGAGAGGAGGGGGCACAGGGAAAGGCCAGCGTCTCTACCTGCGGGCGGGCAGCGGGCTGAGCCCCCTCCTCTCGCTTGGCAGGCAGCATGGCGCTCTGGCGGGCGTACCAGCGGGCCCTGAGTGCTCACCCGTGGAAAGTGCAGGTGCTGACGGCCGGTGAGTGCCCCGCTGGGACCTGAGTGGGACCCGAGCCGCTGACTCGGGAGGCAGGCAGACGCTTTCCCCACCACCAGCCTCCCCCTCGCCTTTCCCCTTCTCGCCGGCGCCCTGCAGGGTCGGCTGCTCCCGTCCCGGGCTGTCTCCGGGCTGTTTTGGAGGGCGGGTCACCTTCAGGGAAGGAGTATGCAGAGCTGGTCTAGCTGTGAAGAAGGGTCTGAGGATCATCATCCCTCATCATCATCCCTCAGGATAAAGGCATGGGCCTGGGAGGCCTGAACTCAGAAAACTAACCGTAGCAAGCGGGCCTCTAGCATGTTGCGGCGTGCCAGTCACGTCCACACACACAGTGTCCCAGCGGGTCCCCACCCAGCTCTGTGAGCGAGGACTGCCTGAGTCCCCATTAGGTTCCAGAGGTATTAAGTGTTGGGATCAGGATTCTTACCCAGCTTGGTACTTTTTTTCTTTTTTACGGTGAAATACATCTAAACATACAAAAGAACGATTAAGACGTGTACGTACACTTTCAGTGGTGTCAAAACGGAACACTCGTGTATGAGGACCCAACCTGGACGTCCCTTGTGCACCTGTCCCTAATTCAGATTCCCGAGAGATAACCACTTTCCCGAGTTTTGTTTACACCGTTCTTTTGCTTTCCTTGTGGTTTTACTGCCTATGTACGTATCCCCAAACACTATACTAACCAAGGATTTGTCTTCTTAATTATTTAATAAATCTTTATTCTTCAGATTATTACATTTGTTCCTCTTTTTTCCCCTCATAGCTTCCCTCCACCCGGCTCCCACCCCTCCTTCTGCCCTTACCTCCCTTCCCCAACCCCCGATTGTCCTCATCCATAGGTGTGCGATTTTTGTCCAGTCTCTCCCTGCACCCCTCGCACCCCTTTCTCGCTGAGAATTGTCAGTCCCCTCCCTTTCTATGCCCCTGATTCTATTATATTCATCAGTTTATTCTGTTCATCAGATTTTTAATTCATTTGATTTTTAGATTCACTTGTTGATAGATACGTATTTGTTGTTCCTAATTTTTATCTTTACCTTTTTCTTCTTCTTCCTCTTCCTAAAGAGTACCTTTCAGCATTTCATATAATACTGGTTTGGTGTTGATGAACTCCTTTAGCTTTTTCTTATCTTTGAAGCTCTTTATCTGCCCTTCAATTCTGAATGATAACTTTGCTGGGTAGAGTAATCTTTTTTATTTTATTTTAATTTTACAGTTTTTGAGCACAACGAGACCCCTAATCTCATGACACAGGCCATAGACGTGGGCCCTTATCACTGGATAGCTTCCCCCAGACCTCTCCAGGGGGGCGCAAAATTGACGTCTGACTGTCTGACACTATATCGGGTGGGAAAGAAAGTCTCCTCTCGCACAACATGGTGATGGGAGCTGCCACCATTGCAAATGTCTCGACTTTGCAAAATGGCAACATTTCCAGCCACCCCCTGAGAGAGGAGACAGGGACTGAAGTGGCCTCTCACCCCGTGTGTCTACTTCACAGGCAGAAATCCCACTGGGCTGGGAGATGGCTCCTAGTCTTGCTGAAATTCACGGATGTTGGGTCCCCCACAGCCAGAGCCACCTACGGGTGTCCTGCTATGGGGGGCACCGAGCATCTTTATCGCTGTGGCTTTGGAGCTGGCCTTCTCTTCCTCTGCTTCGGAGGGAAAGGAGATAGAAGCTGAAGCT